>CM062807.1:1259687089-1260890839 GCA_031772625.1 Pinus tabuliformis | reverse complement strand
AAAAAGGGGAGAAAGGCTCAGCATGGAGTCGAGGGTATATTAGTTGAACACAGGGGGTCATACACATATGCGGTCATAATACATGAAACAGAGATACTGATACCCTAAACTCATACACATGGATTCATCATAAATACCACAGAACTAATTTCATTCTAGTATCGATCTAGCAAGCACCATCTTCATGCAACAAGGAGACTATTTAAAATTTTAATTAGCCCACAGAACATGATGCGCAATGTGTTATGAGTCTTAACAACCTTCAACTTTGATTATATTAAAGAAAAAGAATAGAATACATTATAACTCAACATCTCACCATCAATAATACATAAAATACTCGGCTCAGTGGCTCGGGTTAGATCTTCTCCACAACCCAGTTCCTTGATTTCCAGCTCGTCTTGCTTCTTCTCTTATGTCTGCGTACCTCCTCGGCAGCCAAATCCTTTAGCGTTCGGCAGGTCCATCCTCAAAAACGACCACAATTATCAACAAAACCTAACAACAACAATTACGATGACAACAACACTAACAACAACAACCTCTTCCTTTTTGTTCTTCCTCTTTTTATATCCTTCCCAGTTGCATGGACTGCCAGTTCTCGCTCAACTTCTTGATTCCATGGCTGCCTTTGCGCTTTCCCATCTCCTCGGCTACCTTTTCCTTCCGCTGCCACCTTGCCATCACTTTTCCACAACTACTCATTCCGTCGCCCAATCATTGCTGCCATTTTTCCTTTCACGCCCTACGGTTGGTCAAAATTGGTCAAAACTCTTCAAGATTAATGAAGGCTCCAACACTCTTCTCTCCCCATTTTTGCATGAAATAATTCTCCATCTCCTCCCAGTTAGCGATTGAAGCATTTGATAAAGATTTAAACCATTTTCTGGCTTCCCTATCAAGGGAGTGGACAAAAATTCTTAACGCCACATCTAGGTGTTCTACATTGATATTTTCTTCAAATGCACAAAAAGTTTCTACATGTCTTTGTGTTGAAATGTCATATTCCCTTGTGAATCTTGGCAAGAGCTTGAGATAGTCTTGTGCCATACCATTCAAGGGTTGTGTCAAGTCCAGTGGGGCATATTATTTTAGGAGAAAACCTGGTACAAACCATATTAGTCAAGGGAAGTGGTAGAAGATTTATTACAAGTCCTTTCTGAGGGGGTATTTGAGTTGGGAAGCTATTCACACTCTACGTGGGATTGTTTATAAGGATGTCTTTAACATTTTCAGTTTTGGGGGAGGGATGAAATGAGAAAGAGGTTTAACTGACATAATCTTCTTCGTTTTTTACTCTAGAAGGAAATGAGCCATACAATGCACAATGTTCTTCAAAATATTCGAAGACTTTGGAGGCAAATCCAGGGTAGCATATCACAACTTTTTGAGAGCTAGTTGATGATATTTCTGGAAAAGATCTCCTAGAATCTGGAGTAACAAGGGTCCACTCTTTCCAAATCCTCTGGGATATGATTTTCTCATGGTTGAATACAGGAGGAGCTTTTTTCTAGCTTGAACTATAGCAAGTCTGAGGTCTCTGGAAAGCCAGGGTGCTCAAAATAAGATTCTGATAGTGGAGTCACCAAGGTGAGAGATCTTCAACCCACACTTCCATTGCTCACCCAACAGAGGGAATGTAAAAAAAATGATCATACCTAGGGAAAATTGTTCTGATTCATACTCGAGCAATAGCGCTTGAAGATGTTGTAGCTCCTAGAGACAACCCCTAGGTTTAGGAAAGGGTCAGTTCCTAGGACATCTTAGAGGAGGGCTTTGAGGATTTTTTGAGATTTCGTGTCGTACTCCATATTTAATATAATTGGAATTAGATTGATTCAGAACTTAGTTTAATCACCCTTCGCCAAGGTAGATTTAAACATACACATATATATCTGTAGGCAGATATTTCTCATCCCAAGGATAAATGTCCTGATATGGTGGTTGACACATAGTAAAATGTAGCTTAATATTTTTCATCATAGTAAAAATGGAGAGAGATAAAGTAAGGAAGGAATTCAATGGAGAGGCATGGATAACACAAAATCCTAAGCAATGAATCCTAGTAGAACTATGGAAGAATAAGGAGATGAAAGTGAAAAAATTGTATAGCGCATTTAGGTTTCTAGCCCTATATTTTCATGGGTACATTCTATCCCAAAATAACATTGCTAAATATATGATCTCACAAGTACTGATGCTACCCTATAACATAAGTAAATCCATAATTTGAGAGTGAAACCAACAAATTATTTACACAATTTTAGAGGAAGATAAGCATACATGAAATGACAAACAAAAGGGAACACATACTACACATTACTCCTCTTGAAATCACCAAATGTGCTTCATTAATATTTGAAAGTGGAGTCCATATCATAGGTCCAACATAATTCACATTGGTATAAGCATTAAAACCTAATTAACAAGCCATTGAGCAAAGAATTGGAACCTCTTTTTGTATACATAACTCATAATACCTACAAATACAGGTTTTGTACCTTTGGGAGTAGGATTTTTGAAACCCTTCAAATGAGTTTCTTCCCTCTATTTATGGGTAGAGGGGGAGATTTGAATAAAAAATTACAAAATATATTCTAATGTTACAATTGTCTGATCGAATAGCTATCTCAGCGTGTTCATATTCAAATGATTACATAACATATTGATTCCTTCTTTAAAACACATAAATTATAAAATAAAAAAACATGGGAAAATTGAATGCTTCCTACAACAAAACTCTCCTTGCCAATTCTTGTGATCGCCTCTAATTAGGCCACATCTCTGCCATGGTGTTCCTTCGTAGTTACCAACCAATATTCCTGTCGATTTCTGACCCTAATTGTTTAATTTCCCCTATTTGAACTGGCCATGATCAGGTGTGGTGGTGTTGAAAATGTCTTGTGACATAATTGTCGACTCATCCATCTGTGTACACTCTAGGATATACTATCAAAACCCGATACATCTCATAAATCCTATAAAAGATCGTTACAGAAACACATAACTTCAATCACCCTTGGATCCTCTTGCGTAAGCTCCTTTATCACTTATCAACCATGGGACCACTGCATGTGACCACAAGCTTAATGAATAAGCACTGCAATATCAAAGCCTTCTATCCTCGTAACTTCAATTGAAATAAAGTTATGAAACATAAAGTTTCGATGCCTTCAAGCTTCTCTTCCATTGGTCCTCTTCCGGTTTATCCCATGGGACAGGGTTTCATGACCTTAGGCTCAATGCTTTTGTGCTAAAAACTTTGGCCTCCTGTTAAGGGCCTATCTCCCTTTGTAATTTATGCTTCAAGCGACACCACATATCGAATCCCCTTCACCATCATAACTTTGCCAAATTAGAATTTACATAGGAGTTACGCTATTCGCATCCCTGATATGGCCCATAACACTTAGGTGATAACTATTCCCATGGCTCTGGGTTCTATAAATCTCTCACGACCATGTGTCAATCTGCATCGGAAGCCCTCTTCATTGGAAGTTTTCAAATTAATAATTAACATTGGAGTTATGAAAACTCCCACTTTTGATGATCTCATAGCTCTTGGTGCTTGAACCCAACTCTGTGTCCTTGGTTCTCTAGAGTTCCCATGATCGGGTGCCATATAATATCAAAGCCCTCTTCATAAAAAAAAATTCAAAAGCTAATTATAAAAAGTTATGATTTCTCTCACCTCTGAAATACATAACTTTTATATGACATCATGTTGGCGTCATCATCTCCACATGGCACCTCTTGAGTGGTGACACGTGTCACCCAGATTTGTCCCTTTGGGCCCTCCAAAATGCCAAAATCACCTGCCATGTGTCCTTTTCCAGCCATTTCATGAAAACATTATGCTTCTCAGAACCAACTATCTACGGCCATGTGTCCAGTTTTGAGGAGAGAGAAAGGGTACCTTAGGAACCTTGGTTTTGCTAAGGTTTCCTTGATATTCTTGTGACCAAGTTCCAATCTATATCGGAGCCCCTCTTCATCAAAATTTTTTCAAAAAGGAATTAAAAGAGTTTCAATGCCTTCGACCTCTGATATTCCTTCTTGGCACTTAGGTGTTCTTCCCGCTTTATACCCTCAATTATTCTGAGTCTTCGTGACCAACTGCTGCATGATATCGAAGCTCCTCTCATTGGAACTTTTTCAAAAATGAATTTAAAATGGTTCTGATGTGATTGGGTCTCAAATGTCAGCACTACTCTTTAGATTTCAACTCTCTTTTTGGCTTCAAGAGTTAGGATTTTGATTTTGGCTTCCTCCTCTTGATTTCAACCTTTGATACTTGTTGTCCTCTTTGGCCTTTTTGCACTTTGGCTCCCCTTTTTGGCCACCATTTGGCATCATTTGACACAATTGAAAAAAGTTGTAGTAGGTGACAATAATTAACATTAAATATTTTTCATATTATTTATATTGTTTAAATGTTACATGTGAAATTTATGTCAAACATGGAATGAATTAAACATTTGTTTTAGATTAATCTATAAAATCCACTTCTTGTGAAAAATGCCTAAACTACAATACATGTCATGATTACTTATAAAAAAATATTTATAAATTATTTATTTACCTTTGAATATATTTCCTATAATCATAAAGGATTTACCAAATTTCACTATAAATTATTTTGTAACATGAATTATATTAGCTAAAAAATAAGGATATTACATTAGGAATTAACAAGAGTTATTTTGGTCACTTGCAAGGAATTCAAAGAACAAACAAAATTATACCCTCATAAGGGACAAAAGAGACATCTAGAAATTCAAAGAATTAGAACCCAACAAACCTATGTTATAGCATCTACCTATCTGGCAATATATATAATATGTTACAAAAAGAAAACCATAAACTTATTCCATTACACAGTTAGGGGCGTGGTTCAAAGTCTAAGCTAATAACTGGAATAGTGTCCATTGGGTCAACTGAGGTTCTAACAACCATTTCTAATGTGTTGATCAATCCTTTTCAGTTGACAATCTATATTTTCCAATATGTAGTCATAATGCTTCATGTGGAAATGCATATGATCCAAGGTATGTAGAAGATCCCTTCTAGCCTCCCGATTATCCATTTTCAAATGCCTCGAAAGTAAGTTAATATCCTAATAGAGAACTACTACATGGAGATTTTAAGTAGATCGATCACATGTGCTTTCTATATCTAGAATCTAATCTTTCCACTCTACTACCACTAAGGGTCTAAAAGGGAAATTCTTAGAGAGGATACTTCCCCTTCAGACTTGGTTAACTCTTTCTACAAATGCATAGTGACCTATTCCTTATAACTTCCTACAAATCCTACCATTATTTTTGTAACCTCAAGCTCCCTCTGAGAGCTCTCTCTTCATAATATGCATACTCTCTCTGTGCCCTACGTTTCTCCCTTGACATGGTGAAGATTGTCTCGACAACTAGGGCTAGACAATGAAATCTATTCTATACCATATGATCACTTCTCCCCCTAGTCTAATGTGATTTTAGTTGACTGGAAACAACTTGAAACTTGGAACCTTCAATGTCCAATAGGGCACTCTGTATAGAGGTCCAAAACCCAGTTGGTTTCCACTGAACACTCCAAGCTTCGCCAAATTCCTAGATCCAGTTTATTCTAGTTGTATTCAATCACCTTCCTCACCAACCTACCATTAGACCTCATCCTAGAATAGTGTAATAGAACCACCACCCTTCCTTGCATCTTTAGAAAAATATGACTACAAATTCTAATAAAACCACAAATACTAGAAAATTTTGTTGTTGTGGTTAGTTGCTAGGGTTTCCCACCACAGTGAATTTCCCCTTTCACCAAGCTAGTATTCATATCAGGCCCAATATTCCTAGCACTTGGAGAATGTGACCACACCAAGAGAATTGCACCAATACAAAGAGGAAAAATAGACCCAATTCAACACCAAGCATGACTAACAACACATAATCGCAAAGTATAAGCTTCTTACTACGTGAATTACAGACCAATTTTTTTCTAGAGAATGCACTTTATTCCCCTTCTGACTCAAGAGAGGGGAAACAACATGAATATAATTACCAGATCTATCCTCACAAAACTGATAGAGGAGAAGGGCATTCATCAAAAGAATTCGACGAAGAGAAAAACAAAGGAACATGAAGTTGAAATATTCCAAGTGTTAAAATAAAATTTACCTAGAGAGTCGTAAGTTTTCCTTAGTTCCTTGTGTCACCCACCCCATTATTTGTCGCACTCATGTGCTCCACTTTCGATTGAGACCCAAGATGGCCTCCATCATTCACACATTTTCCATGAGGTTGAAATATTAGTGTGTCACTCCCCTAGTTTCATATTGCTTACTTCCTTCACTCTAATGTTGTAGGTAGTTGATACCTCTTCTCTCTGTAAAAATCCCCATTTATGTCAGTCTCTATTCTCCATAAGTTCCTTATGTATCCCTCCGTTAGATATTTATTACCTGTTGTTTTTTTTTTTAATTTTGGAAGGACCTATTACTTCTCAATATCGTGCCCGATTGAGATCACCAGAGAACAAAATGAAAGACCAATGGATATATAATAGTATCCAAACCCAAATGATCATACATGCATCAGGAAGTCAGTTCTATATACTACAAGGAAATATGTGTGCACCTATCCTCCTCGCAGGATGTGGATGGATTTTGGGTCTGATGCAGATTCCCGGGCTTCACTCGAGTAATATACCTTATCCACACCTAATCTTGATCCCTACACACAACCACAAACAAACAGAGACAAAAAGTGACCTTCCTTAGAAGATCGTTAAATTAGAATATAATAGAATCAACCATATAACATATTGAATACAAATTCACACAGGGAAGCAACATGTGTTTCCCTTAATCATGAAAAACAAATTACAATGCTTATACCTTCACCTCAATGTACCACTCAGATAACAAAATTTCCTCATCAATATGAATAGGAGTTGATTGGATTGAAGATTAAGGTTCTTGTGGATTCTTCTTTGCTAAATATTGAGAAGGTTATTGTGGATTCTCCTCTGTTGAAGATTGAGAAGGTTCTTGTGGATTATCCTCTGTTGAAGATTGAGAAGGTTCTTGTGGATTCTTCTCTTCTCCAGTGTTGGTAGATCTGAAAGGCATCCTTGCATACATAAATGTACGCCAAGGAGTTGTGAATGTTTTATTTTCTCTATCTTTTGGGCTCACCATGACCTGATTATATCCAGAAAAACCATCTAACATAGAAATTCTATCAACACCTCAAACTTTTTGAAGCAATTGGTCCATATTGGGTAATGGATAATTATCTTTCAAAGATGATTTATTTAAGTTCTTGAAATCTACACACAATCTAATTTCACCATTTTTTTTTCTTACTAGAACTAAATTAGCTACCCAATCAAAATATCTCAATGGAACTATGATCTTGGCATCAAGTAGCTTTTTAAATTCTTTCTCAATGGTAGGAAGAAGGACATGATTAATTCTCCTTAACTTTTTCTTAAAGGGTTTAGCTTCTGGTTTTAAAGGGATTTTATGTTAAATGGGTGTTGTATCATATGTCTTCAACTCACTATAAGTCCAAGAAAAAATATTCTTATAGGCTTTAAGGAGATCTAAATATTTATCTTTCACTTCCATTGGCAAATATGCAGAGATTTTAATATTTCTGGTTTCTTCTAAAGTTCCAATATTGCATTCTTCTATATCTTCTTCAAGTGAATTTGATCATGGATTTTTAGGAACATCATTGTTGTCAAACAACTTTTGAAGAGGGACCAAACCCTAAGGAATGAAATTGTTACATAATTGAATGATACTATGATCACCAATTCTTAAGTCAAATTGTCAAGTTTGATTTTCTTTATTCAACTCATTATTATCTAGTTGTTCTTCTTCAATTTGTAAGGCTAAAAATTCATCAATTAATTGCAAAAAGGATTTCAACTTCTCATCATCATCAAATATTTTCCAATGTTTAAGATTGTCAGGAATTTAAGGCCTACATTTAACTTGAATTTGATATTGCACAAGAATTTGATTAGGAATTTTAAAAGAACTAACTGAAATAGCCAAAGAGTCTGCATGAATATTTTCATCCCTTGGAATAATAGTGATGTTAAATGCTTGGAAGAAATTATCCACTGAATCCCATACCCCATTTCTATAAGATCTAAGTCTAGGATGGTTTTTTTGACAAATATTCCTTACGTGTTTAACAATGAGCTCTGAATCACTGAATACACTTAGATTTTGCACTTTGAGACTTTTGGCTAACTCCAATCCTAGAATGAAGGCTTCATATTCTACTACATTATTTGTCACATCAAATTCAAGCTTATAGGATTGAGTTATATTCTCTTTGTCTGGTGAAACTAGTACAATACTAGCTCTAGTTCCTTTCTTTGAGCAAGAACCGTCGAAGTATAATCTCCAAATATCAGTCTTAATGGTCTTTGGTTTTTCTAAAATGCTTTCAATGCTAAGCTGAGTGTTTTGTAAGTTATTTGATGATAATTTGGAACATCCAAAGTCTTGATATACTGCTGTTATAGACATTTTTGTGCCTTATAGAATTGAGCATGAAATGTCCATAATCTAAGGGATCCAAAGTCCCTAAACATGTTGTTCCTACCCCTAGAGGAACAAGGCTAACAAACCACAGCAATTCACAGAAGTTCTCCACCAAAAACTGCTCAAAAACAAGTCAATTCAGGATCAATTCAGTGGCTCCACTAGCTGTCTGCTCTGAATGTCAATGCCAACACTAGCTGTCTGCGCTGAATGTCAAAGCCAACACTGGCTACCTGCGCTGAGCGAGAATTGCCAAATGGCAAGTTCATTCCAAGAGGTGTCAAGACCCAGGAAGCTTCCAGAATCTTCCTCAATGACACTTTCCTCAGTGAATTCGACTGGTGATGAGTAATAGGTTCCTAATCTCCAAGTGGAAGCAAGAACCTCCAAGTGGAATCAAGAACTGACAGAGGTAGAGGACACTAGTCCGATCTCAAGCTGACTCATCCTCTCTCCAAACATCTATATATGGATCTCTCCTCCATGAGATCTAGAGGCTGGAATTTTGTTATTGCAAAGAATTGCTGTTGGTTTGAGACTGGAACTATTGGGTGCTTAATGCTTTGAAGGGGGTGAAGATAGGAATTCCATTTGCTGGGAAGGAGATGCTGGATTGGAACCCTCTCGGTTGTATCTCTTCCTAAACCTTGTTATTCATCAATAAAGCTATCTTGGTTTCTCCTATATACTGATATATCTTTGATGTATGATTACATTAGTATGTTTAGTTTACTTCTAATCCTGAACTAGTTATGAATATGAATCCATGTCTTGTGTAGTGTTCTCTTCTTGTGATCTTGCAGAAACCTCTTGAAGCTGGGCGAGCGAGAAGGCAAGTAGCTGGGAACCCTCAAAGAGAAGAGAGACTGGATCGAGGGACAAACGGAAGACATCGGTTAGTCCATCTATCTCTCTTCATTCTTAATTCATAAAGGAAGAATACTAGAATAGCTGTCTCTATTTGTTGCTAAGGCACTGTCACACCTTAGTTGGATAGGATCATCCTGCATAAGCATTTTTCCCCACAACAAATTGGAGACTCCGCTGTGGAACATCTGTTTAGTCATTTTATTTGTGTTTCTATCATTGTTTGTTTCATAGACTCAACAGCAACAATCGAACTGCATCTGCTATTCTCAGATGCAAAGTAGACAGCTGCTGCTTTGATCCAATCACTGGATTTGTCTATGATCTGAACAATGGATTCACAAATGATTTGATGATCCTTTGTGATAGATCTTAGTACTCCCTCAAAGCATCCCTTTGATTGTACCTTGCTTGTTGCTTTTATTTGGCCTGAAACAGTAGATTAATCAGCAATCTGTGACCTAGAACCCAGTGAGAAACTCTCGTTTCTCCTTCAGCGCGACCCCTGTGAAGAGGTTCTGCATTTCAACGTAAGTCTTGTGAAGGCTACCTACGCTGAATGTCAAAACCCCTGTGTTGAGGTTGCGTTGAACCAGTTAGGCCTTGTGCAGCTGGGGTTCTCTGCTCTGTTTTGCCTTGTTTTGATCTCTGATTTTTGCAACCTGTAACCAGCATAGGTACCAGTCTGATAACTCCTTTTCTCTGCTTAAATTCCGCCTCCTTTTGTACAAAAAGACTGTGAATTTTTTTATGTGTTTGTGGCGTCATTTGCAGTTTTCCTTTGCATGAGTGAAATAATCATCCTGTAGCCCTTGATTCAGATCTGTTGATTGTGATCTTAGGAGAGAGTTCATTGGCTGTTTACAATTGATTATACATTTACTTTTGCTTTTGGTTTGAGTTTTTCTCTTTGAAGTGTCGAAACAAGTATTCATTTCGAAAGTTGTAAAGTGATTGTAATCTCTTCTACCCTCTCTGATTTCGAAAAAGTAAACTTGTTTGTATTTGTCATTTAAAAGCAAATTCAAAGTTGTGCAAAAAGCTTTCTTTGTAGGCATCAATACTAAGAAAGCGGAAAACAAACACCTGCATTGTGCATTTGCATCTTGATAGTTTGCATGTTTGATTTAGGAAAAGTGCATTAGAGTGTGCTGATTGCTCTTTGAGAAAAGATGGTGTCTTTCTTTTCCCTTTGTAGCTAGGATTTTTAAAGTTGAAAAGATATAAAGCTTGCTTATCATCTTTAGACTACATTTAGGAATTTGTATCATACATCTCGTGGTGAACCTCAAAAGGCAAACTTCTAAAAAGATCAACCTAAAATAAATTGAATGAACTTAACAATGCTTTGCAACATAATGCACAACATAGAGGTCTAGGCTAGAGACGTATTCTGGCGTCGTAAAGCCTGGTGACTGTCGATCTCGTTGATGGTGGGTGATTCCTCCTGAGGGACGATAGCGCCAGTACGGATTGTGCTCCCACGTACCGTCGTGTATATATTGGGAGACCTCTATAGGCATAAATCCCTTATCCTTAGGAAGCCATGTCGGCCGCCTTACTGATCGCAATGCACTGAACACAGCATTCAAGAAGATCGACCGCCCGTACCTTAAAAAGTATTCTGCGGTTTTGCGAAAAGTTTGGCACACCCTCTGCCTAGAACTCCAGAGCAGTTCCTTTTGGCCTTTTTCAGACTCTATAACGGAAAAAGTCCATCCGAGCATTTGTCACTTCGAGCTTGTTAAAACATCGAAGGAGACTAGAGTCATCTTTAGCTTTTTCTCGACTCTTTAAAAGTGAAAAAGCAAGTTGTGTCTAAAGCGTCGTTAAAATTTATTTTAAATGGAACAATCACCCTTTATTCCTGCGTTGATCTTTAGGTTGAAAAAATGGAGCACACCAACCAAGGAATTCCCCTTGGTGGAAATCCTAGTCCCTTCTCCTCTTGGGGAGATGTTGGTGCGTCCCATATGGCCACATTGTCGCTTCTAGGATTGACAATTGGCTTGCCGGTTTGGCTCTTTTCAACCAATGTTGTTCAGAACACCACTATTCCTGAACAGTCGAATCAACAGTTAGACCAGACCAGAGTTGCCCACCAGCCTTCTACTTCATCTAATTCTCCCTCTCCTCCTTCCTCTTTGCTTGACGGAGTTGGTAAATAAAAAAACCAAGTTCCTAAGGAGAAGAAAGAAAAGAAGAAGAAGGAGCCAAAAGCGACTGGGGGCAAACAAGTGTCGTCTGACAAAAATCCACACACAGCACTGACTAGGCCTAAATCGCCATGTGTCATATGCAAGGGAGACCACTTCCATAGAGATTGTCCCTGCATCCCTCGGATACTAAGGGACTGGTCTCCCCGTCTGCACAATTCGGTGGCGTCAACCTCTTATAGCCATGTTGACAGCTCACCGTCAACTAGTGAAAGTGAAGTCCCAGGACAGAGAGGGAAAGCTAGATTTCCCTGCAAACTGTGTGAAGGCGACCATGCCATCCACCGTTGTCCCTTCTTAGACGAGGTTAAAAGATTTTTGGAAGATCGCCCCATCTTACGAGCACAACTTCCTCCTGGATATCAAAAACTCCTGCCAAGTCCTTCACTAGTTGAGAACCCGGCTGGCTCGCCCAGGTGGTCAGCCGAAGCACCTATCATTGAAGATGAACCGTCTGAATCCATACCTGACGAAAGTCTAAAGTTTGAGACGGCAGTTGACCCGATTTTGCCTTCAGAGGCTCTATCTTCGAATGATACCATCATAGAGGAGAGTAAAGACGACACCGTCCAAATTCTCTTCATCAACACAGACTCCGACGAACAAGGGGGCAATTTTCCCATTCCTTTATCGCAGGAAGGAACTTCGTCAGAGTCGTACCCAACCGTCTATTCGGTCCCACCACCAAGAAACCTAGTTGTCTCGTTCGACTGGAACCAACTAGGCAGACCCCGGTTGCCAGCAAGCATACCATTCAGAATTATCGTTCAAATATACAGAATGGTAATGGCTGGCACTATCATTGATGAGGGGGCATCTGTGAGTATCCTTTCCTCTATTGCTTGGAAAGCACTTGGTTCGCCAGCGCTTTTGCCTGAAATGAGAAATCTATCAGGCTTTGATAAAGGAACCAGTCGACCTTTAGGGATCCTCCCTAATGTGACCATAACATTGAAAGGGAAGATCGTTCAAATGAACGTGATGGTCATCCAAGGACCCTTGGATTATAACCTACTCCTTGGACGAGACTATATATATTGCATGGGAGCCATCGTCTCCTCGCTCTTTAGAGTAATGTGTTTTCCGCATGGAGGAAGAGTGGTCAAGCTCGTGGACCAACTTTCATTTCCCGGATCACGCATCGCAAATAGTCATGTACCATCCCTAAATGGTCTCTTCACGCAAGAAGTGTCTCAACCCACGGTCCGTCCTCCTGATGAGTGCGAGTAATCCGGGAGGATATGACTGGAACCCAGGGGGCATGCGTCCTGGTCTGCTTCGGCAGGGAAACTTTGGGTATAGAGTAGGTTTCCGCGGGAGAATATGACTAGTCTGTACCCCGTCCGTCTAGGAAGAGGGGTTATTCTAGAATAAGATTCTTTTGTCAAAGTTATGTGAGTTGGCGGGCTACGTCGCTCACCTTTGTCTATTTCGGTAGACATTGCCGAGGAGGTGTTTTGTTTGAAATATTAACGAGACAATCTTTGGGTAACCTGAAAGAGGTAGGCCTCTCTCGGTGAAACAAATGTTTTGACGGAAATGAAGTAGAGGTAACCTTGAAACTCTGTTTTATGCCTGGGGGCATGCAAACCTTTTGGAGTGCAAGCAAAGAGTGGTTATTTATCTGTTTTTTGGGTTAGCCGTTTCCTAACTTGCATAAAGAAAGGATGCGGGGCATAGCTTTGTGAGATGAAGCTCCATAAAAAATAGAATCTCAATGAGACACTCTTATCATATGACTGGGTATTCGAGCAGTTTTAGCACGCAGTTCATGCTCGTTAAAAAATAAACGCAAGATCCGAGCAGTTTTAGCACATAGTTCATGCTCGTTAAAAAATAAACATAAGATCGAGCAAATGTTTCCACCCACGTTTAAGCTCGTTAAAAAATGAACTATCCCGGTAAATAACCACTGTGAATGTAATATCATCAGCCATTAAAGCCTTGGTCGTGTTTACACCGTCACCTCCACTTTTCCATTGGCCGATTGTTCACCTCCATATGTTTGTTTACCCATTTTGAGGAACAGCTACGAAGAGTGATTTCACCTAGCCATCCTTGTGACACTGCCGTGATTGGAAAATTCCAACCTGTACCTGGAATCAGCTGATAACCTGTTTTATCACTTGTTCCTCAAAAGACGAGTCTTCTTTAAGCTCTTTTCATCTGACTCGTAAAATATGAAAAGATTGCCGAGTCCTTGGCCTTCCAGCTCGTTAAAGGGACAGGAAGTGCTATCCCTCCTCTAGATTTTAATCTTTTTGGACCTGAGGGATTATTGCACAAAAATATCAAGCGCTTGTTTTATTCGGCTCGTTAAAACTATCGAAAACTCATCCCTTCTGTATTGTTTTATATTTTTTCAGACTTAAGGGATTAGATGACGAAAAAGGACTTTTGGAGTTAACTTTATGTACCTTTTCAGACTCTCTAAAAATGAAAAGGACCGAGTTATCTTTGTCGTTAGACTTGTTAAAATCATTAAATAGCGACAAAATTGTCTTTAGACGAGAACGAGTTTCACTATCGCTAGGCTCGTTAAAACATAGCGATGGGCTTGCCCGAAGGGCGGGTTATAGAACAAGCATATGTTATCCTCCTCAAGCTTGACAAAAATAAAGAGGTACTGGTCAGCAATGACTGGGGAAAAATTGGGAGAAACTCAAGAAAACTTTGATGGTAGCAAGTCGCTCTTGAACATGACACTTTTCCTCCGTACCACAATCGGGTTGGGTTGTTTCATTCACTGGTCACATCCATGGTCTCGCCATACCATCCATATTTGGGGTAATGCTATCGATCCATCGCATCAGTGTCGCCATATGTTCAAGAGAAGTCGTTCAGAAAAAGTCAACTGTGTCCCATCCACTGCCGTACATTATCCTTCATCCTTTCATGACCGCCACCCTGAATCATATGTCACAGATCATTTTCACCTCCATCAAAATCATTAGCTCCGTTCTATGTCATTGATGTGGGATTCATTAAGGCCCTCCTTTGACGGGTCACTTCTTGTCGACATCAGCTCATTATCCAAGAAGTTGATCTAGGAACAACCCCTTCAGTACTTTGAAGCTTGCATGCCTCAATGGCAAGTTTCTCACTTCCGGCGACAGGTATACATCAATGACCTTCGACCGAAAGATTTTGCGTGGTGTTCGACGCCACGTCCTTTATTCACACCATGTGAATTGTACTGCAGTACCTTGAGGGTCATTATCATTATCGGTGATTCCTCTCGCGCTTGTTAAGGGTTTACCTCATTGACCGGTAATCAAGCGATGTCTTTCCATGTTCGACTTCAGAACAATTCTCACATGGATCGACTTGTACTTAGAGTGAAGATCGAATGAGTTTGAAGACCCCGGATCTAGTTTCATCCATCCGGGCTGCGATATATATTCAGGAAAAATAAAGACATTGACATGTACATCATTGCAGCAGATAATCATCCTACTCAAAGGATGATAATTTCATCAAAATTATCAGTCTACCATCAGACGATTGTCTGTTCTATGCACAGAAAAATGAATTTATAAAGCTGAGCATGGGAATGCCCGCCTCAACTAGATCATGAAAGCAGTATGAAAAATAATGTATTGTATTGTATCTTATTACAGGTCTCCTCCCAGCATTGGATGAACTTCGGATCCTCCTGATAAAGCATTTCACCGGATAAACGGCCTCATACTTTAGGGGGCAACTGTTATAGACATTTTTGTGCCTTACAACATTGAGCATGAAATGTCCATAATCTAAGGGATCCAAAGTCCCTAAACTTGTTGTTCCTACCCCTAGAGGAACAAGGCTAACAAACCACAACAATTCACAGAAGTTCTCCACCAGAAACTGCTCAAAAACAAGTCAATTTAGGATCAATTCAGTGGCTCCACTAGCTGTCTACGTTGAATGTCAAAGCCAACACTAGATGTCTGCGCTGAATGTCAAAGCCAACACTGGCTACCTTCGCTAAGTGAGAATTGCCAAATGGCAAGTTCATTCCAAGAGGTGTCAAGACCCAGGAAGCTTCCAGAATCTTCCTCAATGACACTTGCCTCAGTGAATTCGACTGGTAATGAGTAAGAGGTTCCTAATCTCCAAGTGGAAGCAAGAACCTCCAAGTGGAATCAAGAATTGATAGAGGGAGAGGACACTAGTCAGATCTCAAGCTGACTCATCCTCTCTCCAAACATCTATATATGGATCTCTCCTCCATGAGATCTAGAGGCTGGAATTTTGTTATTGCAAAGAATTGTTGTTGGTTTGAGACTGGAACTATTGGGTGCTTAATGCTTTGAAGGGGGTGAAGATAGGAATTCCATTTGCTGGGAAGGAGATGCTGGATTGGAGCCCTCTGGGTTGTATCTCTTCCTGAACCTTGTTATTCATCAATAAAGCTATCTTGGTTTCTCCTATATACTGATGTATCTTTGATGTATGATTGCATTAGTATGTTTAGATTACTTCTAATCCTGAACTAGTTATGAATATGAATCCATGTCTTGTGTAGTGTTCTCTTCTTGTGATCTTGCAGAAACCTCTTGAAGCTAGGCGAGCGAGAAGGCAAGTAGCTGGGAACCCTTAAAGAGAAGAGAGACTGGATCGAGGGACAAACGGAAGACACCGGTTAGTCCATCTATCTCTCTTCATTCTTAATTCATAAAGGAAGAATACTAGAATAGCTATCTCTGTTTGTTGCTAAGGCACTGTCACACCTTAGGTGGATAGGATTGTCCTGCATAGGCATTTTTCCCCACAACAACTGCATAAATTGGATGATTTCTTGCTTGGTCTTATTTGCAAACAATATTCATGAATCTTACTTCTTTATATAATCTGATATGCTCACCCCCATATACAGGATTGGTAGCACAAGACATCTCCATGTGAAGACTTCCTCCTAATTTGGCATAATATGATCTTGATAATAACATGCCAAATTTAGGAGGAATATCAGTAACTAAAATGTCTAATACCACACTCTTTTGTAAGTTATTTGATGATAATTAGGAACATCTAAAGTCTTGATATACTGCATAAATTGGATGATTTCTTGCTTGGTCTTATTTGCAAACAATATTCATGAATCTTACTTCTTTATATAATCTGATATGCTCACCCCAATATACAGGATTGGTAGCATAATACATCTCCATGTGAAGACTTCCTCCTAATTTGGCATAACATGATCTTGATAATAACATGCCAAATTTAGGAGGAATATCAGTAACTAAAATGTCTAATACCACACTCTTAATAGGGATTTTAGCTCAAATGACCACTAGATCCTTTATAAGTCCAAGATAGGGTACTTTCTTGGAATCAAAAGTATATAGATCATGATAAATTCGGATACCCTGCAATTGAAGTTGGTCCATGATTACCTTTGGCATCATATTATGGGAGGCTTTAGAATATAACATGCAATTTTATAATAAGAAATCATGAAATTTTAGAGTAACATAGAAAGGTGGTACATTTTCATCAATCATATCCGAGTTGAGACCAAAGACTACTGAAGGTTTTTCATCTTGTAAGCTTATTACATCTCCTTCAGCATCAACACTTGATGACTAGATCCATTTAGAAACTTGATTTTTATATCCTATATTCTTTGAAAGTTTAGATAAAGGAATGGGTATTTTGACTCTATCTAATTCCTTTTCAACATTGAAAGTGGTTAAAACAATTTTATCAATTGAAGTTATTTCATTTGACTGATTCAATGATTGGATTGTTGTTGTTTGAGGTTGAGTAGATTTAATTTGTGGTTCATTTACAATGGGATTTTTGGGAGGTCTACCAAGCCCTAACCTTGGTCTTAAGTCATATCTCCTATTCAGTTCTACAATTAAAAACTCAGAAAAGGCTTGATATTTTGAAACTTGTGAGTCTTCTTGATCTTGTTGAGAAGACTGGTTTAAAGGAAGAGAGATAATAGCACTTTGTACAAATGAAGGATCAAGATTATTTATATCTTCAATAATCAAAGGGCTAGCATCTTCAGGTTGTTGTTCATCAACCATTAATAGTGGTTGAATTTGTTTATCAACATTTGGTCTTTGCAAAATTTGGGGTTGGGAAGCTCTCCTAAATTGAGTTTGAGGTTTAGCAGTAGTTTGTTGAATTGTTATAGGTTGAGCTTCTATTTTTGAAATTCTATTTGAAAGGTTTCTAAGCAATGAAGTGATTTCATCTATCTTTTGATCTTCATTTTTTAGTTTTTAAATAACGACCAGGAAAATTATTGATTATATTAGGAAGTTGTAAAGCAGCATACCTCGATTGAACAATAGGTCGAAAAGCAACCATACTTGAAGATGAAGTTGAATCAGTAGAAGATGTGGTAGAAGATGAGGTAGATAATGATGAAGTTGTATGTGAAGATGGAGGTGTAAAAGTAGGTGAAGGAGGAAAACAGGGTGGAGGATTTCTTAAAGTATTAAAATGTGTTTTTATGACTAACTTTTGGACCTCTGTTTCAACTTCTTCTTTGCTTTCAAACAAAGGATTTTGATATACAGAAAAAGTTTCCTCAAGTTGGGCAAAAGTGGATGGAAAAGTATAATGAATGGGAGAGATAAAATCAGTAGGTTTTAAATCAGGTAAAAGTAGATCCAATTCTTCTTCTAACTTGGGTGAATCTGAAGGTATTTCAAGAATTTGATATGATTCTAGTGAATGGACTAAAAGAGTTGACTGCAGATCAACTCCTTTGGATAGTAGTTCTAAAAACCTAGGTGTTAAGTCAGATAAATCTCAAGGAGATGGAACAGACCTAAAGGGATCAGAGGCTGAAATATCCTCAATTTGTAGTGGTACATAGAAAGAGGAAGAAGCTTCAAGTATTCTTCTTAAAGAGGTTTCTCTTACGAGTTTCTCTGGATTAGATAATGGAGAAACAATTTCAGAATCAAAATGAGACTGGGTGTGTCTTGAAGGAGCCAGTTTGGGCTTGTGAAGTCACCAGGTGAAATATTTTAACCTACTATTCATTTATTCACCTTAAAGGAAAATCTCTATCATTGCTCTAGGGAAAAATAAATCAATTTTTGGTCCTTGACAATGGCGTCAGTCTGATGTTTTCCTCATAGATAATTCTAGGTTAATTAGTTATGCTAGAGCATCTAAAAGGTTTTGTTTTTTTAAAAGTTTTTTTGGATGACCAAATTGATGAGAAGGTTAAGGCAGGTGCATAAACCTTACTAGTACTGCATATTATGAAAGGGTTGATTCCTTACCTCTGAACGTTAATTTGATTTAAAGTGTATAGAAAGGCAGATTAGTAAGAAGCTATGATTTCCTAAATATTCAGAATGAATTTTTAGTTAATCATAAGAAAGCATGCAAGTAAACAATGTTTACAGCCCAACAAAATATATTTAACCTTATGAAGATAGTTGAAATTTTATAAATGCAGAGGAGCTTATAAAGACAAACAATCCAATAAACTATTCCCTAAAATAGATTATAAATCTAGGGAGATTTAATATAGACTGATATTCAGTTTTATCTTACCTAATTATCTTCATAAAACTTAAATACATGTATAATAACAAAAATCAAGTGAAAACATTAAGATAAACCCACAAAGTAACAAGCTATTTGAAGCAAATCCAGAATCCTTTCATTAATGTGAAGTAATTTCAGTCTAATACAAATCTACTTTAGAGAAACTCATGCGAGGGTTCAACCCTTAATACATCGAATCACTGCTTATTTATACAAAAATATGGATTCGAAACATCTAAACTAATTTACAAAAATAGTACTAAAATGTAGAACTGCTTAAACTGTTGAGATGCTAGCACTATCTTTGAGGAAGTTGTTGATGACTTGGCCCCCAAATGCTTCTTGTTGTTTGTCTCTTGAAGGTATTTTACTAAATGGTATCACCTAACTCCTACCACATTTCATCATTCGCTATAGAAAGATTTATTAGCTTTCTATAGACTTCATGTACTTTAGTGTACTTCTTGAAAGTTGTCTTGTTGATGAAGATATGCTTGATTTCATGTTTGATAGTTAAATCAAACTCTAATGTTTCAATAAATGATTTCCCTGTGACATGTCCCTTACTACATGCAAACTTTGATGTATCTATTTCAATGGTGTAAAGCTTTTCACAATAATATTCCAAGCTAATTAGTCTGTCATTTGGTGCTACTATCCCTGGTAGTCCTCTTTGATTTAGCAAATTGAATTTACTATGAAATCTTTGGACAAAATTTTCCAGAGATTGAGACTTAGTCTCCAATTGGGTCATTAAATTCCTTTTCTGTAATACCTTTTTGATCTTTAGGATGGTCTCTATTCTATCTGCAATTTGAATCTACTCGAACTCTGACCTAGTCTTTGAATTCAATATTCTGAACATAGAAGTGGCCTCTGCTGGTTTTTGTCCAAGTGTTGTGCTGACCTGTTCAATGGTTGTTCTTCATCAAATATAATCTGGATATATGGCCAAACCTTAGTTATGGCATGATTTATATCCACCCAGATCCTTTCCTTGGCTTGGGCCAAGGTGTGAGCCATTAGTGACTGATTTTCCAATTGGTCAATCTTCTTGGTCAGTTGGTGAGATTTCTGCATTTCTTCCACCAAAAAGGAATTATTTTTTTATCTTTTGTGCTTCTATATGCTTGAGCTTTTGCTGGAGCCTGTCATTTTCCTGTCTCTGAAGAGATAAGTCCTGCAAAACTTTATTTAAATCATCAGGTGTTGATGTTGAATCTCCTGTTGTGTCTGCAACTGTGATTGGTATGGTTGTCATTGGAGTTGTAATTAATTGTGCAACCTCTTCTTTTTCCTTAAGGAGTTTATTAATATGTTCCTCTATCTCCTTCATCTGTATGTTTTGTTCAATGATCAATTTGATCATATCTTCTTTATTTTGTTCACTTTCTTCAATCTCTTTTTTCAATGGATCTTCTGTAGAAGGCAATTTTAGTTGTTTCCTAAGTGATGCTATGTTTGCATTACTTTTATTGATGATATCGTCCATTGCTTTGACATCATTGGGATCATATATCAGTTTGATCACCAATTATTATAATGTTTTGATTATGGTGTCTTTGGCTAATGAAGAAATTTTCTCCAATTCTAATTGTGTCTGGACATTTACAAGAGATGTCCTTAACTTTGACAGTTCAATAGCAGTATTTGTCATGGTGGAGAAAATCATTTCTCCAGACTATCAATTCATATCCATTTGATCAATGGGATGTATAAGATTTGCATCAAATGAGAAGATAGTCTTCTTACAATTTGCAGAAGTTTTTGGAGATGATACTTGAGCCTGTAAGAATGCCATCTTCATTCTTCTTTTTTCACTGTCAAATGTTGTTAACAACCTATGCTTGGAGGTAGAAGTTTGCTTCCAAAACTGAGCATAGGTGTTGGCCTTTAGTGTTTCATTTTTCTTCTTAATCTGCAAAGACTTGTTGAAGATATTGGGATCATCAAGTTCACCCAATTCTATTGACTGTGATAAGTCTGAACGATTCTATGAGGCCAAAGAGGAGGGGGTGTCAGGGAGGTGTTCTTCTAACCTTGTGGAAAATTTTAAACCACTCATAATAATAGTGTATTTCTCTTCCTCATTTTGAATGGTGACACCTTTGAGTTGTGTCTTTTGCTTCTTCTGTTGAATAACGAATTCTCGAGCACTTATTTCTGTACAAGCTGGAGATGAATTTTCTTCACTTTTCCTTTTCCCCTGTTTATCTTGAGGTACTGGAGTGTGGAGGGTAATTGTAGAGATAAGATTCTCTTCTGCTTCTTGAAGTGTATTCTCCTCCCACTGGTCTTGATTCATAAATTTCTCAATTTTTGGCCTGGGGGTATGATTATAAAGTGTGGTTTTGAGTTCCACCGTTACATTAGAAATAATGTTGAATGGATCATATGACTAGGTGAAACTAGGTTGAAAGTTGAACTGCTTGAGAATTGAATCTACCTCATCACCTGATGTTCTAGTATTGCATATAAATGGTCCTACTTGAGTCTTGATTTTAAATTGTGATTTCCTTTTACCTGATACAAAATGGATTTCATCCATATTGATCATCTCTCTTATATATTCTAGAGAGAAAATTCTCATTGGAACATACTTAGGCAACTTGTAGGGAGCCAACTCACATCCATATACTCTTATCTTTGTGTAATTCTAGTATAAATACCAGTCTCCAGTCTTTTTCTACTCACTCAAGTGTAAAACCCTTTTGATTTCTACACTAATCCTTGGCTCATTCTGACTTCTAAGAAGCCCTGCAACTGTATGAACAAAATTTTCAATGAATTCTGCAAATTTAAACTTTGTTGAGTTTCTCCTGACTAACGAAGTCCACTGTGTCACTTGTTGATTGATGCCCTGATCATCTTGCCTATGTAGAGTTATTGGAAACTTATCTCCCTGCTGAAAAAGAAACATATAAAGTAGTATAGATGCATAATTAAATATGCCTTATGTAGTAATATTCATCATTTGTTCATGCTATTATCAGTAAAAAATTGGCTAAAATTATACATGGGTGTTGGCTTGTGCTCATTGGAGAAAATTGATAGAAAGCCTAGAATAGGCTCATCTACCCATTGGTTTGATGGATACCCTAAAATGCAAGAAACTAAGGCAATTATCTGCTTAGCTTTCTATAGGAACATAGAAGCTGGGTAAGGAGGATTTTTACTAGGAAGCTTAGAGTCGTTAGGAAGGAAAATCTCGAAAATTTGGGCTCTTCGGGGAAAGGTGAGCTTATGATACAGGTCCATAAGAATTGCTGCAGAAAACTTGCCGAGGAAGTCATTATGAGGAATCAACATCATCTGGTTTATGGTTTCTGGTGTAATAGAGATTAGAATGTCTCCATTCTGAGCCACAATGGTCCTTTGTAGCACATTATATATGGTTTGACACAACATGACTAGATCAGGGAAATAATATGTCTATGGAAATATAAACATAGGTAACAAGGATTCCCAAAGAATAATGTCATCTTGTTGGTCTAGGTAATTTTTCTTTAACTAGTGATGTAATTCGAACAAGTCAAATTTTCACTCGGTGTGAGCAATCTTAAAGTATTGGTCAGCTAATGGCATGTGATCTAGGTTTAAGGTAACAAAGGTATTATGATTATCATCACCTTTTGTTTTACTGCTAGAAGATTGGGTTCTTCCCTTTGGTGCCATGATTGAGGATTTTGAGAAAGAATGATATCGGAGGACAGAATTTGGCTTGAACAGGTACCTAGATAAGCAAACAAATATTTTTCAAGGGTATCTAGGGTCTAAATTGCTGAAATTGACAACTGTTAAACAACAAGACTCATGGAAACTCAAAAGAGTACCTTCAATTTGAAAACAGTAATCAAAGTAGCTAGGGGAGCTGCGCAAAATTTGTCAAAGTGATTTTATAGACTTGATGATTACCATTGTGATTGGAACCATTACCTAATGGGATTTAGGTGCATTAATGTGCAACAGGGATATGGTAACGGATAAGCGTGTGATGGGAAAATGGTAACGAGAATAGATGTGAGCAAATGATAGATGGACATGTGGCGAGATGTGATTAGTGGAATTAAATGTGCATGAGGTGACATAGTGACTGTTGGCAGGAGTGGAGGAGCGATAAGTAGATTTCAGAGGGGCGAAGATGGTAGGATATTTAGGGAAAGGGGGTGTGCATTCATGAGAGAATGCCACGTTGTGTGGGTCCTGGGAAAAGCAATACCACTTTTTGGACCCCCTGTTAATGTGAAATAGGACGAAGGGATGTGAATTAGTTTCCCCATCGTTGATCTGAGCGGGGAAAATCATGGCCATTGAAAAGTTCCCTTTGGATATTACAAAATGACCAAACATCAAATCATCTCCCGACGTAAAAATAAAACTCAAGTTTAATGCTTATTACATGGCACTAATCATGTTTAAATGACATGATTAGTTTATTTTTTGACTAAAATAAATCAATCAAAGCACAATTAATAATTCTAAAGGCGCATTTGATCAAGAATTCCCTTTTTATTTCATAAAGTAACTCTTAACCCTATTATTGTGCATCAAATGCAATTGACCAAGATTAAATGCTTTGGTCACTTTTTCCTCTAATCTATCCTATCCTGTAATTTCAACCAAGATTAAATAGTTTGGTTGAATTATTTTCTAATCCTAAAACATAAATTTAAACATGTTTGATCATGATTATACTATATGATTCAAACAAGATTTATTTCAAGTGGCACTTGAGCTTGCTTACTCATTTTTCTTTTGATGGGGTTTCTTTTCATATTTTTTAAACAATTTTCATATTTTCATTCTTTTATTGTAATTTTTTATTTATCTTTTTTTTTTACCCTCTTTTATAAATATTTAACTTATCAAAATCATTTATATTACAACATAAACTTCTAACTTATAAGTCCGGGCCAACACGAATCGGCAACAAATAGAATTGATCTCCTAGGGACTAAGGCACTCTAGAAGTCATCCCAGTCACTGGAATAGAGAGCAATGAAAAAGACCCTGGAGTCTCCCATAAATAAGATTTGGGAACGACTAGGAGGGTCCAGACACTCCCATAAGCCTCCATCCATGTGTCCAGGATTCAAAGCTAGAGTCGTTCCCATAAATAGGGGCATGAAGCAACTAGGAGGCTCTAAACGTTCCCATAGGTGTCTATCCAAGTGTTTGGGGGTAAAATTGGGGAAAAACTAGGTCCCAGGTCTAGAAAAAGTCAAACAACCATGAGGGCTAAGGGTCACTGATAGAGAGGGGGTAAAATAGGCTAATAATAGATTCCCCCTAATGTATGAGATTAGAAGAGAAGCTGATGGCCAAAATAAATTATGATAAAGCTCAGAGGTCAAAACAGGATTGGAAACAAGGCCAAGGATGTGGATTAAAAGACTCTAGAGCTGAAGTATCATATTTGTTGATAACATCCCTGAGGCAGGCATTCCCATGCTCAGTCATAAGAAGATATTGAACATGGCTGCCAAAAACATACACTACGGGTCCTGTTACACAAAATATTGTCACCATGACTATTTGCAGTCAGTATGGGTCTATCATCATTCATAGTGTCCTCCTAAGCAAGTCACAAACCTCAGCTCTTCATGTCAAGCTTTGAAAATGAGAGAAAGACTTTAAAAATCAATAAAGCTCTGGTTCCGCACTTTCTCTCACTATTGCCTATGGTCCCGCACCCCCTGTTCATATTACCTGCAGACTTGCCCGCTCTGTCTCTAAAGGGGAGGGTGCAAACCCCTGTGAAAGTAAAAAAGGTGCAAGTTTATTCTAAAAAACTCACTTTGGGTTAATTCTAGATGATTCTAGAAGGAATTTTGATGTGGATGGTTCGCTCTTAGGTGGTTCATGCATCCCAAAAGAGAAGGAGCTAATCCCTTGATGAGAGGAGCTATCCCTTTGAAGGAGGGCTTTATCCCTTTGAAGGAGGACCTAGTAACTCCCCTCCATTGCACTATAAATTAAGGCATTGGGCTGGTTTCTAAGGAGGTTAGAAGCTGAACATTTTTTAGGGTAAATGTTGGTGGAATTGAGACTTCATAGTTAAGCTTGAGAGGAGAGATCACATGCCTTTTGGCTTCATTGGGAAGAGAGTGAAACTTGTCAAAATAGAGGAGACTTCTTGCTAGACCCTTGGAGGAGCTTGTACACCATCAAGGCACAAGTTGTAAAGTTCTTCTTTGATTTAAATTAATACAATTGGATTCATTTTTCTCAACAAATTGTCTTATGTAATTTGTTTCATGAATTCCTTGATCATCATGATCAGTATGTTTTATGATATTGGCTTTTCAGGTGCTATTTAATTTGTGTGCTTGTTTGTGTTTGCAGATTCTCTACAAGGGAGCTCATTTGGATCAACGGAGTAAGGCTTCCACAAACTTGCATTGGACCTGTTGTGGCCACCAACAACCCCCCTCCTTATTTAGTATTAGCATTAACACTAAGTAAGTGGGAACCCTTAGTAAAAAATTCAATTAAGGCTTATGTATTCTACTCCTTAAGAAAACATCGCATCGCGCGAAGAAGATAGGACATTTCCTTGTGAGTAAAATGATAAACTGCGAGAATGCAATGCTAATTCCATCACATCGCATGCATTAAGAAACACTCATATTGGAATAACCTTAAAAAAATCACCGATCGCTTATATGCAATATCGCATAAAAAAAAACATAACCATTCAATGATTATAACAATCTGCGATCTTACGATCGCGCGATACTGCGATCTGTGATCTTGCGATCATGCGATACTGCAATATGCGATGTTGCGATGCAAAATCGCAGAAACTGTCCGTCGCAGATTTTCCCCGGCTCAACATTCAAGAAAATTGTATGCGCTCTTTAATGGAAATTAATGAATGATACACCAAGTGTTAATGAAAGACAGTTTTGTGTTTTTCGAAGAGTTAGTTCACATCAGGTGGCATGTTTTTGTACATCCGTAGAGTTCAGAGCTTTCTTGTCGATTTTTATTATCATTACTCTCTCCTCATGTGTGAACTGCAGGAATGAAAAACAGAAACAACATGAAGCAATGTGCAGGAAGAGATTAAGGAAAAGGGTAAAGCTCCAACATCCGGAAACAGAGAAGAAATTCCCTCATGAACGGATACCGCATGCAACAGAGCCGCAAATTCCAGAGTGCTGCTGAGCTATCCATTACAGATCTTTCAGTCAGAGCCATGGTTGAATGAGTAGTTGAACAATGCTGATATCAACAGCCGATTTAACGCTCAAGGTCAGAAGCTCATGAAAGCAGTATGTTTACAAAATTTTGAATCTTATACCCAGTGAAGGAAAAGGGGCTAAAGGCAAAAAATGCACCAGAAAGGCCCGGATCAAAGAACGGAGGCAGTTTCCGAGGCGCGATCGCTGAGAAAATTGCTCGAAAAGCAAAGTCCCTAACTGCTTAGTCACTCATAAGCCCAGAAAATGCAAGAAAGAAAAGGCAGAGGCAATTTGAGGGTTAACCAAGTGGAATGTGGACTATTACTGAGCATACACAGTAAATCCACATAGCCAGAAGATGATTCTCAAGTATATCTTCTATTTGTTGTTGAAAAGATGGTGCCAACTCTTGCCATTTTTGTTTGCTTAGCTCAACCAAAAGCAGAAGACAGTCAGCCGACTCTACCCAGGCAAATATTGAATGCTCGCAACATTAAGGAGCAAATACAGAAATAGTTAGATATTAGATTTAATTTTTAGAAATAGTTTTGCTTAGAAAAAGGGCGGTCATTTAAACCGTATCCTGAATCTGTGTAATTAAGTTATTTAGTTATTAGTATTTAAACCCTTCTCATGCATTTAGAGAAGGGTCCAGAAATTTATCAAAAACTTGTCCTCAGAACATGCACTTTTGCACCCTCAGAGGAGGTTTTGGTGAATGAATGGATCAAGATTTGTTGATGTTTGCATTTGATATCTACTACTGATGTTGCACTTTTGTACTCCTAGTAGATGTTAGAGAAAGGAGAGATAAATCATTATTACTTGAGGCTTATGAGTAGGACCAGTCATAAATGGTACTTTTATCTCTTGACCATTTATGCTTATATGTTAAAGTGATATACATTTTTTAGTTGTTTATATGTTATTGCATGAATGCTTGAGTTATCATTTGGCACTTTTGTATGGTGGTAGCTATTTATTTATGTTTAATGTATGAATAGCTTATTATGCGATATGCTGTTCACAACTATTTTGCCTAACTTTTTATGCGAAATAGTTCATCTTAATTGATTTCCTTTCTTATAATCGCTGAATGATCTTTATTACCAGTTGTTATTTGAAATCTCTTTAGATCGGATAATAGAAGAATTACATCCCGGGTTAGCATAGATTAGATGTGCTATTTTTATTAGATTACAATAGCATAGAATTAGATTAAAGTTTGAATTTGAATAACTTAGATAGGAACTGTTAGATCAGCAACATCCAATTCTACACACACACCCATAGATTGGGAAACTGGTCCCATTATCCCCAGTCGGACCCGCTATACCAAATGGATAAGGAGCTGCCAACCAAGGTCCGGACCGGGCGGGTATCCCCCTTGTTGTCGACCCAATTTTTGGGGCTTCAACAGGACCCAAGGTAGGCCTAAAACACTTGTTTGCTTTTGTTTATAAATTGCATACTTAGAGAAAGATAGGATTTGATTGGCTTGCTTGTCACTAGATATAATTAGATACTAGGGAGGTCAATCTCGTCCGCAAGAACGACTCATTCCGTGTGACAGGTCCATGACAGGAAATGCTAGAACATGGCCATGAAAGTCATACACAGTGGATCCATGTGACTCGGTAAATGAAGCATAACCACTAACAAATACAAGCATGGATCTATGTCATAGCATACATCAGTAGGACTATGGACATATGACATATATATAAGTATCTCAAGACAGCCCTCAAAGTATATAAATGATACATAACTCCCAGGCAACCTCGAAAGGATGCAATATAAGAGTGAGATGTCCCTTTCCCAACATCTTCGACATAACCCCAATGGTGCATATATGAGCTGAAGTTGTACATGGTAGAAATCACCTGATTACTAGCCAATGTGGTAAACTAGTAACAAATGCGAGGGAATATGCCAATGAGGAAAATGGACCCTGAGGTACCTAGTAAAGTCCACTAAGTGTGAATAGATGAGTTGATGGCGAACACCAATGAATTGATCAATTAGGAGCCAATGATGTAAACACATTATCAAATGTGAGGAAGCCTACCACTGAGGTATGTAAGCTCCAAGGCACTATTGGTTCTGTTATCACAAAATCACTACTGAGGGCTGCAACCAAGCAAGATTTCATGTAACTCTTTCAACCTAACTTTAGATCAAAGCTTAGCCTCTTTGATCAGAGAGGGCTCTCTCACAAACTCTTGATAAAAATCATTCACTACAACAGATGGCTAACTCTTTACTCGGTCATGAAAGCAAAAGCTGGTTGGAAGCATATCAAACTGGTTCTCATTGGGCTATGGAGTCTCATACACTAAGTAAACAAGAAAAACATAATCATTTCATGGAAGTCAAGGCTCTTTGCATTAAGTGTCAAACATACTCCATCAAAACCACAGCTTGCCAAACACACAGGAAGTCAGAGCATAAGATTATGAATTCTGAGTGATTGTGTTACAACAAGGCTGTAAAAGAACATAAAATATAAAACACCATCCTTATATTTGACCACAATAATCCATCGAGAATCTTGAGAAGAAATCAACACTGTTTTACTATTACTGTCACAAGTCTTACAATGGCCCAAATAACTCTGTTTTGTATAAAATGTCCAACCCTTTCTACATTCTAATCTGATCCCTTTATAGGCAAACAAACTTATCCACCTCGAGCTTCCTCCTCCAGCATGAGGGGAGCCTCGAAGGTGGCTATTGACTATCCCTATCTAGTGCATAACTAACTTATTAATTACATAATGACTAAACTGAAATTACAAATGGTTTTCATTTAATCAAAATCCACAATCTTTGCTCCTCGTAGCATGATGCTATTCTGGCTCTTGACACATGTCCTTTTGCTGCTTGAGTTGAGATGACTGAAGGAAAGTACACTAAATGAGTTGGCCTTGGATTCCAGTCACGTAGATGGCTTCATTAATTAACCAAGGAAGGTGCTCTGTTTTCACGGCTTCTGTCTCCCAACATTCTCCTAAAGTGTAGCAACATGTTCCCAAATCTTTTAACAACCCCAGGTATGAAATACTACCATGTTTTTGAATGTGCTGTAGATGGTATTGATAAACAGATATCTCTCTTCCACAACTCCCGCTCACAGTATCACACTAACTGCTCTGCGCTTTAAAATCATCACCTACAGCAGTTTCGTAGCGCGCTACGAAACTGCTGTGTGATTTAAAAAATACACTCTTCCTCTCTGGTATAATAATCATTAGTGTTCATGGCTTAAGCACTTGATTGTTTTGAAAAGGTTTACTTGCAACAAATATTTCTCCTGAGGAAAAACTTGTCTCCTCTGTTAAAGGACTCTTGGAACCTCCCACAACATCCATGTAAGGTAATTTACTGCGTACTGGGCCGTCCACAGTAGGTGAATAATAATGTCTTGATCCTTCTGTTGGTATAGAACAAAGCCCTCGCATATGAGTCCAATTCCCCATAAGAACTGCTGGAACATTCTTAAAAGGTGCGCGTTAATCTCTTGAAGCATCTATTATAGATGGTTGTGTTCTTTCTCAAAAATTCCATTCTCTGATGTCAAATATAGATGGAAAGAGACTGTTGGAAAATTTCAACATTGAATGCTTAGACTACCAATAAATGTGACATTGGGAGCTCAAACTTTCCTTGAACGGGCCTTTTGATCATCTAAAATCAACTGTGGCCACACAATAGAAACATCTGGGATCACCATAAAATCTGCTCATCAACTTATTTCAAAAAGTTCGTGCTTCCTTTTTTCCTTCCTCTACAACCTTAACTCCACCTATCTGATGAAGAATCAAATTTTAGTGGCATTTCATTGTTGAATGTCCATATATACTCAGCTGTTGTTAGTACTTTAATTTATCCAGTTCAACATATCTCATCTTCCATGCTGCTACAACAGAAACGTCTATCATCAATATATTCTGCATCCAGGCCCATCATCCATGAACCCACAGATATGTCCTCATGTGCATATGTGTTTACAGAGGCACTGCTTATGTTAATATACTGTACAAGATCTCTCGGCAAAATCATACAATGGAGCAGCTGTATTTTCCTTTTAAAGAGTTTACCATCGTGTTCACTAACCGAGCAGCAGTCATTCAGTCATCCATTATGCTCTGCGGCCCTAACGAGAAACAGAGATAGTAATCTTCTTTTCGGTTCCCAGAATGAAAAGTATACAAAATGACATAGCAATCAAGTAATTTGTTTCTCTGCTATGTTTAGGTTTCTTTCCTGCTGTTTCAGTAGCCAAACTCATCTTAAGAAACTCTCAAATGCATTGTCCCTGTCATGAAAGCCTTTCCTTCGCCATTAAAATCATAGACATAAGATGCTCAAAGGTTGCGTTGTCGGGCTCAAAATTATGCAACAGATAATTCTTCAGATATCGGCTGACTTCAAGGAGTATCACCCTTTGTAAAGGAACAGAAGAAAATACACGTGACTGCCGATCCCCTTAATGAATTCTGGTTCATCAAATTGTGTTCTACCTATTGCAGAAGCCACTGGATACCACACCAAATCGGATTTTTCATATAGCTGGAAAAAATGTGTAATATCAAGTCAATCTGGCGATGCACCCCCGATTCTATGAATTTGACATAAGAAGCCGCAATGTTTGAGACATTAGATGCCGTGCTGAGCTTTCCAATATCACATCTTCTGCTAATGCTATTTTCTTGACCCGTGGCTTTTAAGTGAGCGCTAAAAATATATGACAATCCTCCTTCTCTAAGCCAACAGCTGGAGCATGTAACCGGCACGTTACCACGTTTGTAGAAGACAACATCTAAATAATACCATCCACCTTGACAAAGGAAACTCGTCTATTTCGAACTCTGCCATTTGCTTCCTTGTCTCTACGACAGCGATTTTTCCTCTCTGTCATCGACATTTGATTATGAAGATGATTTGAAAAATTAATGCCAAACAAAGATTATTTGGAGTGTACAGATCAAGAAACCCTGAATTGATGGTATCTTTCTAGGAATTGCGCCATCCTTCTTTTGTTTTTATTTAATGCGCACTCATCCTTTAACGACACCAGTTAACCTAATACCAGCTCTTGTGCCACTAATAATGGCGGCCTTGTAGCAATCAAATTCTTATAAAACTACTTGACACTTGGCATTAATCACCGCATTTGAAAAGAGCACTTTCATGTCTTCAATATGTGCATTAATAATGAACCAACGTGCTTGATAATACTCAAGACATTTTCATTTATATCAGTCATTTTAAAAGCCCGTGTGCCTTGAAGAAACGACTGCAATGCATTTCGCATAAGCCAAGTAATTACAATAGCTCCAAAACATTTTTATTTCAGAGAATAATACCAAGAAGGAGGTGCTGTGTATCCCAGTCTAAGAAAAACGTGATCCCCTGCAGAAATAAACACAACGCTGCCTATTTGTAACACTGGCACAACTTGCTGAACACGCACTTCGATAATGGTGGAGGGATAATTTGAAAGTTCTACATCAACTCCAGGAAATGCGCTCCTTAACATTCCCTTTAACTGGAATCAATAGGCTGACCCTTCCATCGTATATTTCTAAGATCTTGACAAAACTCACATGAATGATTTCCAACCTTTTGAAGTAGCTTTTTCATTCCTCCACCAGCAGAACTTGGGTAGTAAATCATAACACTGTGATCATCTCCATGAATTGGTTTTTCCACAAAAGGCTTCATAATTCACTTTTCATGGACTTGAACAAAATCCCTTGCTCCACAAAGTAGTCCAACTCTTGATAGAGGTAATCCCTGTTTACAAGTGCATACTTGGAGTGGGAATGCCAAATTTTTGAAGGCGCTCATATACCTTTCGACTATCATGGAGAGGATGTTAAGGTCTAAGCTCATTCAGAAGGAAAGGCTTTCAAAGAGTAGCATAAGCTTCGACTTTCTCAAAAGGGTAGCTGGTTTAATAAAAAACAATCACAAATTGACCACTTCATCGTTGTTTCTTCAAGAATGATGATGTCTCCAAATATTATGATCTCAAATTCACCAAATTCCCTCAGCCAATCAAGGATGTACTTCTTGGCAGCAGAAGGAACCTTCTTTTCTATTACGCATACTCCAACTATGATTATGGAGGGGAAATCACCGACATCCATCCCCATATTTCTGAATTCCAAAGATTTGAAACAACAACTTGACTCCTATGTTGTTTATGTAGCTGGTATAAAGGAATGTTACTGTGCGATGCTCTTTGGCCACCGTGGGGAACTACACCATCAAATGCCTTGAGAGAATCGACAATCAACCCTAATAGCTCTTCAGATTGCTCTGGCCATTTTGTCTCTTGCTTTTGATTAGAATTGTTCACTCTCGAAGACTCTTGTGCAGTTGATTCTATAGGTGATGAAACCGGCCAAACTACAACCTTTCCCGCAGACACTGTTGCCAGTAAGTCAGTGCTTTGCACTGCTTGCTCCATCAATCCCAACATCAAGGCGTTGATCTACAGGATTATTTAGAGATTCCAGTGTTCCATTTTTCCCTCTTAACTCAGCAACAGTTCTATTAGTTGCAGTTCCATTATTATCCAAAATGCTTCTTGACCTTTCAGAAGCATCATTGCATTTTTTCCTTTCTGATGGCTGACAGCATTTCACCATTATATCTAATAGTAAATGGACAATTGCTTGTTGTAATACTTTAACACCTGTTTTGCAAAATCCATAGATCAGAGCATCGTATGCAACAACACCAGAGTTATATCCTTTAGTCAACATTAGACCTTTAAGCACATCAACCTCATCCACAGCAGTTGTAGCCAGTATACAATAGGTATGCTGGGATTTGGACCTTCACTGAAAACTCGAACCAATTCCCAATTTCGTAGCACGCTACGAAACCAGCTAAACAGGTAGCGCTGCGAAACTGCTAAAAGAATTCTGGCGCTGCGAAAACACACTGTCTTTAAGCTAGGCTAAAAAAATTTTGACAACAGCATTTTCAGTGATAACAGTGGCTCCACTTGGGATAGTGTGCCCTTGTGGTGCACTAAGAACATGCAGCTCCAGTGCCTTATCTATTTGTGATAAACACAAATTTTCTTGACAAGCATGATTGCAGGAGAAAGAAAATTACATCTACTGAAAAGAAATGCTCAGTTAACCTTGAGCTTATTTGCATTTACCTCTACCTACCTACCCTAACCATTTCAACTTCTTCAGCTCAATCAATATGAAACTTCCAATGCAGCCAATCATTAGCCTCATCTGATATTTGATTTCTTTGACTGTCCCGGAGTTCAGATCCAATGTGATAGTGTGATGACCGCTGCCACTGAAATTGTCTCTGACTGTATCGGATTTCAGAGCCAATGTGATAGTGTAAAGACCGCTGCCACTGAAATAGTCTCTGATCTTCATAGGAAAACTGAAACACTGGAGAGTAAAACTCTTCCATGTAATCAGCTATAGGATCCCAGAACACATGATCAGCTTGTCCTTCCTTGAAACTTTCCAGCTGTGCAAACTGATCTTCAATCACAGTGTTCAGTTCCTCAATCATGAAAGAGAGAGGAACCAGCATAGTCTCCTTGCGTTCTGTCACAGAAAACTTTTGAGAATAATAATCATGATCATGAAAACTGTATGCCTGAATTTGTCCTTCTAAACCTTCAATTTCTTTCTCAATATCTTTGGCAAATTCATCAAAAAATTTCATCTTATCCTCTGACTTGCAGTCAAAGGATTTCAGATATGAGGATAAGGACAAAGAAAAAGATTCATTTGTTTCTTCTTTATTGTGATCATTATTCCATTGTTTAAAACCTTCAACTGAGGGAGAGTCTGCCACCTCCTCTGTCCTATCTGTCCATTCCTCCAAAAACATGAGCCAAAGGTCTTGAAATGACTTAATGGATTCGGCAGGCAAGCATTCAACCCACTGTTTGCATTTCCCTTGAAGTGAATCATAGAATAACATAATGCAAACATCCTCATGTTTAACTCTAAGAAGCTGTGTAAATTCACAAAAATCTGATATATGATTCAAGGTTAAACTTAAATCCTCCCCGTTGAATTTTGGACCATTCCTTAGAAAGTATGCATCCTTGGGAAAATAATTTGGGAAACCATGAATTCCTGAGAAATCTATGCATGCATACCTTGAACAAAGAAGGGCAGCTTCTGGGTCTTTCATAACTCCAGTGGAATCACCATAAATATATAAACCTTGAATTCTTCAACAATGGAGTCGCCAAGGTAGTTTTGCAGCCTTAAAAATCATTTGAACTCCTGCTACCTTCAGAAATTCAATCTTAAGCTCCCAACAGACGCACCAAAATGTTATCACAAAATCACTACTGAGGGCTGCAACCAAGCAAGATTTCATGTAACTCTTTCAACCTAACTTTAGATCAAAGCTTAGCCTCTTTGATCAGAGAGGGCTCTCTCACAAACTCTTGATAAAAATCATTCACTACAACAGATGGCTAACTCTTTACTCGGTCATGAAAGCAAAAGCTGGTTGGAAGCATATCAAACTGGTTCTCATTGGGCTATGGAGTCTCATACACTAAGTAAACAAGAAAAACATAATCATTTCATGGAAGTCAAGGCTCTTTGCATTAAGTGTCAAACATACTCCATCAAAACCACAGCTTGCCAAACACACAGGAAGTCAGAGCATAAGATTATGAATTCTGAGTGATTGTGTTACAACAAGGCTGTAAAAGAACATAAAATATAAAACACCATCCTTATATTTGACCACAATAATCCATCGAGAATCTTGAGAAGAAATCAACACTGTTTTACTATTACTGTCACAAGTCTTACAATGGCCCAAATAACTCTGTTTTGTATAAAATGTCCAACCCTTTCTACATTCTAATCTGATCCCTTTATAGGCAAACAAACTTATCCACCTCGAGCTTCCTCCTCCAGCATGAGGGGAGCCTCGAAGGTGGCTATTGACTATTCCTATCTAGTGCATAACTAACTTATTAATTACATAATGACTAAACTGAAATTACAAATGGTTTTCATTTAATCAAAATCCACAATCTTTGCTCCTCGTAGCATGATGCTATTCTGACTCTTGACACATGTCCTTTTGCTGCTTGAGCTGAGATGACTGAAGGAAAGTACACTAAATGAGTTGGCCTTGGATTCCAGTCACGTAGATGGCTTCATTAATTAACCAAGGAAGGTGCTCTGTTTTCACGGCTTCTGTCTCCCAACATTCTCCTAAAGTGTAGCAACATGTTCCCAAATCTTTTAACAACCCCAGGTATGAAATACTACCATGTTTTTAAATGTGCTGTAGATGGTATTGATAAACAGATATCTCTCTTCCACAACTCCCGCTCACAGTATCACACTAACTGCTCTGCGCTTTAAAATCATCACCTACAGCAGTTTCGTAGCGCGCTACGAAACTGCTGTGTGATTTAAAAAATACACTCTTCCTCTCTGGTATAATAATCATTAGTGTTCATGGCTTAAGCACTTGATTGTTTTGAAAAGGTTTACTTGCAACAAATATTTCTCCTGAGGAAAAACTTGTCTCCTCTGTTAAAGGACTCTTGGAACCTCCCACAACATCCATGTAAGGTAATTTACTGCGTACTGGACCGTCCACAGAAGGTGAATAATAATGTCTTGATCCTTCTGTTGGTATAGAACAAAGCCCTCGCATATGAGTCCAATTCCCCATAAGAACTGCTGGAACATTCTTAAAAGGTGCGCGTTAATCTCTTGAAGCATCTATTATAGATGGCTGTGTCCTTTCTCAAAAATTCCATTCTCTGATGTCAAATATAGATGGAAAGAGACTGTTGGAAAATTTCAACATTGAATGCTTAGACTACCAATGAATGTGACATTGGGAGCTCAAACTTTCCTTGAACGGGCCTTTTGATCATCTAAAATCAACTGTGGCCACACAATAGAAACATCTGGGATCACCATAAAATCTGCTCATCAACTTATTTCAAAAAGTTCGTGCTTCCTTTTTTCCTTCCTCTACAACCTTAACTCCACCTATCTGATGAAGAATCAAATTTTAGTGGCATTTCATTGTTGAATGTCCATATATACTCAGCTGTTGTTAGTACTTTAATTTATCCAGTTGAACATATCTCATCTTCCATGCTGCTACAACAGAAACGTCTATCATCAATATATTCTGCATCCAGGCCCATCATCCATGAACCCACAGATATGTCCTCATGTGCATATGTGTTTACAGAGGCACTGCTTATGTTAATATACTGTACAAGATCTCTCGACAAAATCATACAATGGAGCAGCTGTATTTTCCTTTTAAAGAGTTTACCATCGTGTTCACTAACCGAGCAGCAGTCATTCAGTCATCCATTATGCTCTGCGGCCCTAGCCAGAAACAGAGATAGTAATCTTCCTTTCGGTTCCCAGAATGAAAAGTATACAAAATGACATAGCAATCAAGTAATTTGTTTCTCTGCTATGTTTAGGTTTCTTTCCTGCTGTTTCAGTAGCCAAACTCATCTTAAGAAACTCTCAAATGCATTGTCCCTGTCATGAAAACCTTTCCTTCGCCATTAAAATCATAGACATAAGATGCTCAAAGGTTGCGTTGTCGGGCTCAAAATTATGCAACAGATAATTCTTCAGATATCGGCTGACTTCAAGGAGTATCACCCTTTGTAAAGGAACAGAAGAAAATGCACGTGACTGCCAATCCCCTTAATGAATTCTGGTTCATCAAATTGTGTTCTACCTATTGCAGAAGCCACTGGATACCACACCAAATCGGATTTTTCATATAGCTGGAAAAAATGTGTAATATCAAGTCAATCCGGCGATGCACCCCCGATTCTATGAATTTGACATAAGAAGCCGCAATGTTTGAGACATTAGATGCCGTGCTGAGCTTTCCAATATCACATCTTCTGCTAATGCTATTTTCTTGACCCGTGGCTTTTAAGTGAGCGCTAAAAATATATGACAATCCTCCTTCTCTAAGCCAACAGCTGGAGCATGTAACCGGCACGTTACCACGTTTGTAGAAGACAACATCTAAATAATACCATCCACCTTGACAAAGGAAACTCGTCTATTTCGAACTCTGCCATTTGCTTCCTTGTCTCTACGACAGCGATTTTTCCTCTCTGTCATCGACATTTGATTATGAAGATGATTTGAAAAATTAATGCCAAACAAAGATTATTTGGAGTGTACAGATCAAGAAACCCTGAATTGATGGTATCTTTCTAGGAATTGCGCCATCCTTCTTTTGTTTTTATTTAATGCGCACTCATCCTTTAACGACACCAGTTAACCTAATACCAGCTCTTGTGCCACTAATAATGGCAGCCTTGTAGCAATCAAATTCTTATAAAACTACTTGACACTTGGCATTAATCACCGCATTTGAAAAGAGCACTTTCATGTCTTCAATATGTGCATTAATAATGAACCAACGTGCTTGATAATACTCAAGACATTTTCATTTATATCAGTCATTTTAAAAGCCCGTGTGCTTTGAAGAAACGACTGCAATGCATTTCGCATAAGCCAAGTAATTACAATAGCTCCAAAACATTTTTATTTCAGAGAATAATACCAAGAAGGAGGTGCTGTGTATCCCAGTCTAAGAAAAACGTGATCCCCTGCAGAAATAAACACAACGCTGCCTATTTGTAACACTGTTACAACTTGCTGAACACGCACTTCGATAATTGTGGAGGGATAATTTGAAAGTTCTACATCAACTCCAGGAAATGCGCTCCTTAACATTCCCTTTAACTGGAATCAATAGGCTGACCCTTCCATCGTATATTTCTAAGATCTTGACAAAACTCACATGAATGATTTCCAACCTTTTGAAGTAGCTTTTTCATTCCTCCACCAGCAGAACTTGGGTAGTAAATCATAACACTGTGATCATCTCCATGAACTGGTTTTTCCACAAAAGGCTTCATAATTCACTTTTCATGGACTTGAACAAAATCCCTTGCTCCACAAAGTAGTCCAACTCTTGAGAGAGGTAATCCCTGTTTACAAGTGCATACTTGGAGTGGGAATGCCAAATTTTTGAAGGCGCTCATATACCTTTCGACTATCATGGAGAGGATGTTAAGGTCTAAGCTCATTCAGAAGGAAAGGCTTTCAAAGAGTAGCATAAGCTTCGACTTTCTCAAAAGGGTAGCTGGTTTAATAAAAAACAATCACAAATTGACCACTTCATCGTTGTTTCTTCAAGAATGATGATGTCTCCAAATATTATGATCTCAAATTCACCAAATTCCCTCAGCCAATCAAGGATGTACTTCTTGGCAGCAGAAGGAACCTTCTTTTCTATTACGCATACTCCAACTATGATTATGGAGGGGAAATCACCGACATCCATCCCCATATTTCTGAATTCCAAAGATTTGAAACAACAACTTGACTCCTATGTTGTTTATGTAGCTGGTATAAAGGAATGTTACTGTGCGATGCTCTTTGGCCACCGTGGGGAACTACACCATCAAATGCCTTGAGAGAATCGACAATCAACCCTAATAGCTCTTCAGATTGCTCTGGCCATTTTGTCTCTTGCTTTTGATTAGAATTGTTCACTCTCGAAGACTCTTGTGCAGTTGATTCTATAGGTGATGAAACCGGCCAAACTACAACCTTTCCCGCAGACACTGTTGCCAGTAAGTCAGTGCTTTGCACTGCTTGCTCCATCAATCCCAACATCAAGGCGTTGATCTACAGGATTATTTAGAGATTCCAGTGTTCCATTTTTCCCTCTTAACTCAGCAACAGTTCTGTTAGTTGCAGTTCCATTATTATCCAAAATACTTCTTGACCTTTCAGAAGCATCATTGCATTTTTTCCTTTCTGATGGCTGACAGCATTTCACCATTATATCTAATAGTAAATGGACAATTGCTTGTTGTAATACTTTAACACCTGTTTTGCAAAATCCATAGATCAGAGCATCGTATGCAACAACACCAGAGTTATATCCTTTAGTCAACATTAGACCTTTAAGCACATCAACCTCATCCACAGCAGTTGTAGCCAGTATACAATAGGTATGCTGGGATTTGGACCTTCACTGAAAACTCGAACCAATTCCCAATTTCGTAGCACGCTACGAAACCAGCTAAACAGGTAGCGCTGCGAAACTGCTAAAAGAATTCTGGCGCTGCGAAAACACACTGTCTTTAAGCTAGGCTAAAAAAATTTTGACAACAGCATTTTCAGTGATAACAGTGGCTCCACTTGGGATAGTGTGCCCTTGTGGTGCACTAAGAACATGCAGCTCCAGTGCCTTATCTATTTGTGATAAACAAAAATTTGCTTGACAAGCATGACTGCAGGAGAAAGAAAATTACATCTACTGAAAAGAAATGCTCAGTTAACCTTGAGCTTATTTGCATTTACCTCTACCTACCTACCCTAACCATTTCAACTTCTTCAGCTCAATCAATATGAAACTTCCAATGCAGCCAATCATTAGCCTCATCTGATATTTGATTTCTTTGACTGTCCCGGAGTTCAGAGCCAATGTGATAGTGTGATGACCGCTGCCACTGAAATTGTCTCTGACTGTATCGGATTTCAGAGCCAATGTGATAGTGTAAAGACCGCTGCCACTGAAATAGTCTCTGATCTTCATAGGAAAACTGAAACACTGGAGAGTAAAACTCTTCCATGTAATCAGCTATAGGATCCCAGAACACATGATCAGCTTGTCCTTCCTTGAAACTTTCCAGCTGTGCAAACTGATCTTCAATCACAGTGTTCAGTTCCTCAATCATGAAAGAGAGAGGAACCAGCATAGTCTCCTTGCGTTCTGTCACAGAAAACTTTTGAGAATAATAATCATGATCATGAAAACTGTATGCCTGAATTTGTCCTTCTAAACCTTCAATTTCTTTCTCAATATCTTTGGCAAATTCATCAAAAAATTTCATCTTGTCCTCTGACTTGCAGTCAAAGGATTTCAGATATGAGGATAAGGACAAAGAAAAAGATTCATTTGTTTCTTCTTTATTGTGATCATTATTCCATTGTTTAAAACCTTCAACTGAGGGAGAGTCTGCCACCTCCTCTGTCCTATCTGTCCATTCCTCCAAAAACATGAGCCAAAGGTCTTGAAATGACTTAATGGATTCGGCAGGCAAGCATTCAACCCACTGTTTGCATTTCCCTTGAAGTGAATCATAGAATAACATAATGCAAACATCCTCATGTTTAACTCTAAGAAGCTGTGTAAATTCACAAAAATCTGATATATGATTCAAGGTTAAACTTAAATCCTCCCCGTTGAATTTTGGACCATTCCTTAGAAAGTATGCATCCTTGGGAAAATAATTTGGGAAACCATGAATTCCTGAGAAATCTATGCATGCATACCTTGAACAAAGAAGGGCAGCTTCTGGGTCTTTCATAACTCCAGTGGAATCACCATAAATATATAAACCTTGAATTCTTCAACAATGGAGTCGCCAAGGTAGTTTTGCAGCCTTAAAAATCATTTGAACTCCTGCTACCTTCAGAAATTCAATCTTAAGCTCCCAGCAGACGCACCAAAATGTTATCACAAAATCACTACTGAGGGCTGCAACCAAGCAAGATTTCATGTAACTCTTTCAACCTAACTTTAGATCAAAGCTTAGCCTCTTTGATCAGAGAGGGCTCTCTCACAAACTCTTGATAAAAATCATTCACTACAACAGATGGCTAACTCTTTACTCGGTCATGAAAGCAAAAGCTGGTTGGAAGCATATCAAACTGGTTCTCATTGGGCTATGGAGTCTCATACACTAAGTAAACAAGAAAAACATAATCATTTCATGGAAGTCAAGGCTCTTTGCATTAAGTGTCAAACATACTCCATCAAAACCACAGCTTGCCAAACACACAGGAAGTCAGAGCATAAGATTATGAATTCTGAGTGATTGTGTTACAACAAGGCTGTAAAAGAACATAAAATATAAAACACCATCCTTATATTTGACCACAATAATCCATCGAGAATCTTGAGAAGAAATCAACACTAATTTACTATTACTGTCACAAGTCTTACAATGGCCCAAATAACTCTGTTTTGTATAAAATGTCCAACCCTTTCTACATTCTAATCTGATCCCTTTATAGGCAAACAAACTTATCCACCTCGAGCTTCCTCCTCCAGCATGAGGGGAGCCTCGAAGGTGGCTATTGACTATCCCTATCTAGTGCATAACTAACTTATTAATTACATAATGACTAAACTGAAATTACAAATGGTTTTCATTTAATCAAAATCCACAATCTTTGCTCCTCGTAGCATGATGCTATTCTGGCTCTTGACACATGTCCTTTTGCTGCTTGAGCTGAGATGACTGAAGGAAAGTACACTAAATGAGTTGGCCTTGGATTCCAGTCACGTAGATGGCTTCATTAATTAACCAAGGAAGGTGCTCTGTTTTCACGGCTTCTGTCTCCCAACATTCTCCTAAAGTGTAGCAACATGTTCCCAAATCTTTTAACAACCCCAGGTATGAAATACTACCATGTTTTTGAATGTGCTGTAGATGGTATTGATAAACAGATATCTCTCTTCCACAACTCCCGCTCACAGTATCACACTAACTGCTCTGCGCTTTAAAATCATCACCTACAGCAGTTTCGTAGCGCGCTACGAAACTGCTGTGTGATTTAAAAAATACACTCTTCCTCTCTGGTATAATAATCATCAGTGTTCATGGCTTAAGCACTTGATTGTTTTGAAAAGGTTTACTTGCAACAAATATTTCTCCTGAGGAAAAACTTGTCTCCTCTGTTAAAGGACTCTTGGAACCTCCCACAACATCCATGTAAGGTAATTTACTGCGTACTGGACCGTCCACAGAAGGTGAATAATAATGTCTTGATCCTTCTGTTGGTATAGAACAAAGCCCTCGCATATGAGTCCAATTCCCCATAAGAACTGCTGGAACATTCTTAAAAGGTGCGCGTTAATCTCTTGAAGCATCTATTATAGATGGCTGTGTCCTTTCTCAAAAATTCCATTCTCTGATGTCAAATATAGATGGAAAGAGACTGTTGGAAAATTTCAACATTGAATGCTTAGACTACCAATGAATGTGACATTGGGAGCTCAAACTTTCCTTGAACGGGCCTTTTGATCATCTAAAATCAACTGTGGCCACACAATAGCATCAGTTCTGTTAGTTGCAGTTCAATTATTATCCAAAATTCTTCTTCCTTTCAGAAGCTTCTTTGCATTTTTTCCTTTCTGATGGCTGACAGCATTTCACCATTATATCTGAATAGTAAATGGACAATTGCTTGTTGTAATACTTTAACATCCTGTTTTGAAAATCCATAGATCAGAGCATCGTATGCAACAACACCAGAAGTTATCATCCTTTAGTCAACATTAGACCTTTAAGCACATCAACCTCATCCATAGCAGTTGTAGCCAGTCTACAATAGGTATGCTGGGATTTGGACCTTCACTGAAAACTCGAACCAATTCCCAATTTCGTAGCACGCTACGAAACAGCTAAACAGGTAGCGCTGCGAAACTGCTCAAAAGAATTCTGGCGCTGCGAAAACACACTGTCTTTAAGCTAGGCTAAAAAAATTTTGACAACAGTTTTCAGTGATAACAGTGGCTCCACTTGGGATAGTGTGCCCTTGTGGTGCACTAAGAACATGAAGCTCCAGTGCCTTATCTATGTTGTGATAAACAAAAATTTGCTTGACAAGCATGACTGCAGGAGAAAGAAAATTACATCTACTGAAAAGAAATGCTCAGTTGCTCTTGAGCTTATTTGCATTTACCTCTACCTACCTACCCTAACCATTTCAACTTCTTCAGCTCAATCAATTATGAAACTTCCAATGCAGCCAATCATTAGCCTCATCTGATATTTGATTTCTTTGACTGTCCCGGAGTTCAGAGCCAATGTGATAGTGTGATGACCGCTGCCACTGAAATTGTCTCTGACTGTATCGGATTTCAGAGCCAATGTGATAGTGTAAAGACCGCTGCCACTGAAATAGTCTCTGATCTTCATAGGAAAACTGAAACACTGGAGAGTAAAACTCTTCCATGTAATCAGATATAGGATCCCAGAACACATGATCAGCTTGTCCTTCCTTGAAACTTTCCAGCTGTGCAAACTGATCTTCAATCACAGTGTTCAGTTCCTCAATCATGAAAGAGAGAGGAACCAGCATAGTCTCCTTGCGTTCTGTCACAGAAAACTTTTGAGAATAATAATCATGATCATGAAAACTGTATGCCTGAATTTGTCCTTCTAAACCTTCAATTTCTTTCTCAATATCTTTGGCAAATTCATCAAAAAATTTCATCTTGTCCTCTGACTTGCAGTCAAAGGATTTCAGATATGAGGATAAGGACAAAGAAAAAGATTCATTTGTTTCTTCTTTATTGTGATCATTATTCCATTGTTTAAAACCTTCAACTGAGGGAGAGTCTGCCACCTCCTCTGTCCTATCTGTCCATTCCTCCAAAAACATGAGCCAAAGGTCTTGAAATGACTTAATGGATTCGGCAGGCAAGCATTCAACCCACTGTTTGCATTTCCCTTGAAGTGAATCATAGAATAACATAATGCAAACATCCTCATGTTTAACTCTAAGAAGCTGTGTAAATTCACAAAAATCTGATATATGATTCAAGGTTAAACTTAAATCCTCCCCGTTGAATTTTGGACCATTCCTTAGAAAGTATGCATCCTTGGGAAAATAATTTGGGAAACCATGAATTCCTGAGAAATCTATGCATGCATACCTTGAACAAAGAAGGGCAGCTTCTGGGTCTTTCATAACTCCAGTGGAATCACCATAAATATATAAACCTTGAATTCTTCAACAATGGAGTCGCCAAGGTAGTTTTGCAGCCTTAAAAATCATTTGAACTCCTGCTACCTTCAGAAATTCAATCTTAAGCTCCCAGCAGACGCACCAAAATGTTATCACAAAATCACTACTGAGGGCTGCAACCAAGCAAGATTTCATGTAACTCTTTCAACCTAACTTTAGATCAAAGCTTAGCCTCTTTGATCAGAGAGGGCTCTCTCACAAACTCTTGATAAAAATCATTCACTACAACAGATGGCTAACTCTTTACTCGGTCATGAAAGCAAAAGCTGGTTGGAAGCATATCAAACTGGTTCTCATTGGGCTATGGAGTCTCATACACTAAGTAAACAAGAAAAACATAATCATTTCATGGAAGTCAAGGCTCTTTGCATTAAGTGTCAAACATACTCCATCAAAACCACAGCTTGCCAAACACACAGGAAGTCAGAGCATAAGATTATGAATTCTGAGTGATTGTGTTACAACAAGGCTGTAAAAGAACATAAAATATAAAACACCATCCTTATATTTGACCACAATAATCCATCGAGAATCTTGAGAAGAAATCAACACTAATTTACTATTACTGTCACAAGTCTTACAATGGCCCAAATAACTCTGTTTTGTATAAAATGTCCAACCCTTTCTACATTCTAATCTGATCCCTTTATAGGCAAACAAACTTATCCACCTCGAGCTTCCTCCTCCAGCATGAGGGGAGCCTCGAAGGTGGCTATTGACTATCCCTATCTAGTGCATAACTAACTTATTAATTACATAATGACTAAACTGAAATTACAAATGGTTTTCATTTAATCAAAATCCACAATCTTTGCTCCTCGTAGCATGATGCTATTCTGACTCTTGACACATGTCCTTTTGCTGCTTGAGCTGAGATGACTGAAGGAAAGTACACTAAATGAGTTGGCCTTGGATTCCAGTCACGTAGATGGCTTCATTAATTAACCAAGGAAGGTGCTCTGTTTTCACGGCTTCTGTCTCCCAACATTCTCCTAAAGTGTAGCAACATGTTCCCAAATCTTTTAACAACCCCAGGTATGAAATACTACCATGTTTTTGAATGTGCTGTAGATGGTATTGATAAACAGATATCTCTCTTCCACAACTCCCGCTCACAGTATCACACTAACTGCTCTGCGCTTTAAAATCATCACCTACAGCAGTTTCGTAGCGCGCTACGAAACTGCTGTGTGATTTAAAAAATACACTCTTCCTCTCTGGTATAATAATCATTAGTGTTCATGGCTTAAGCACTTGATTGTTTTGAAAAGGTTTGCTTGCAACAAATATTTCTCCTGAGGAAAAACTTGTCTCCTCTGTTAAAGGACTCTTGGAACCTCCCACAACATCCATGTAAGGTAATTTACTGCGTACTGGACCGTCCACAGAAGGTGAATAATAATGTCTTGATCCTTCTGTTGGTATAGAACAAAGCCCTCGCATATGAGTCCAATTCCCCATAAGAACTGCTGGAACATTCTTAAAAGGTGCGCGTTAATCTCTTGAAGCATCTATTATAGATGGCTGTGTCCTTTCTCAAAAATTCCATTCTCTGATGTCAAATATAGATGGAAAGAGACTGTTGGAAAATTTCAACATTGAATGCTTAGACTACCAATGAATGTGACATTGGGAGCTCAAACTTTCCTTGAACGGGCCTTTTGATCATCTAAAATCAACTGTGGCCACACAATAGAAACATCTGGGATCACCATAAAATCTGCTCATCAACTTATTTCAAAAAGTTCGTGCTTCCTTTTTTCCTTCCTCTACAACCTTAACTCCACCTATCTGATGAAGAATCAAATTTTAGTGGCATTTCATTGTTGAATGTCCATATATACTCAGCTGTTGTTAGTACTTTAATTTATCCAGTTGAACATATCTCATCTTCCATGCTGCTACAACAGAAACGTCTATCATCAATATATTCTGCATCCAGGCCCATCATCCATGAACCCACAGATATGTCCTCATGTGCATATGTGTTTACAGAGGCACTGCTTATGTTAATATACTGTACAAGATCCCTCGACAAAATCATACAATGGAGCAGCTGTATTTTCCTTTTAAAGAGTTTACCATCGTGTTCACTAACCGAGCAGCAGTCATTCAGTCATCCATTATGCTCTGCGGCCCTAGCCAGAAACAGAGATAGTAATCTTCTTTTCGGTTCCCAGAATGAAAAGTATACAAAATGACATAGCAATCAAGTAATTTGTTTCTCTGCTATGTTTAGGTTTCTTTCCTGCTGTTTCAGTAGCCAAACTCATCTTAAGAAACTCTCAAATGCATTGTCCCTGTCATGAAAACCTTTCCTTCGCCATTAAAATCATAGACATAAGATGCTCAAAGGTTGCGTTGTCGGGCTCAAAATTATGCAACAGATAATTCTTCAGATATCGGCTGACTTCAAGGAGTATCACCCTTTGTAAAGGAACAGAAGAAAATGCACGTGACTGCCAATCCCCTTAATGAATTCTGGTTCATCAAATTGTGTTCTACCTATTGCAGAAGCCACTGGATACCACACCAAATCGGATTTTTCATATAGCTGGAAAAAATGTGTAATATCAAGTCAATCCAGCGATGCACCCCCGATTCTATGAATTTGACATAAGAAGCCGCAATGTTTGAGACATTAGATGCCGTGCTGAGCTTTCCAATATCACATCTTCTGCTAATGCTATTTTCTTGACCCGTGGCTTTTAAGTGAGCGCTAAAAATATATGACAATCCTCCTTCTCTAAGCCAACAGCTGGAGCATGTAACCGGCACGTTACCACGTTTGTAGAAGACAACATCTAAATAATACCATCCACCTTGACAAAGGAAACTCGTCTATTTCGAACTCTGCCATTTGCTTCCATGTCTCTACGACAGCGATTTTTCCTCTCTGTCATCGACATTTGATTATGAAGATGATTTGAAAAATTAATGCCAAACAAAGATTATTTGGAGTGTACAGATCAAGAAACCCTGAATTGATGGTATCTTTCTAGGAATTGCGCCATCCTTCTTTTGTTTTTATTTAATGCGCACTCATCCTTTAACGACACCAGTTAACCTAATACCAGCTCTTGTGCCACTAATAATGGCGGCCTTGTAGCAATCAAATTCTTATAAAACTACTTGACACTTGGCATTAATCACCGCATTTGAAAAGAGCACTTTCATGTCTTCAATATGTGCATTAATAATGAACCAACGTGCTTGATAATACTCAAGACATTTTCATTTATATCAGTCATTTTAAAAGCCCGTGTGCTTTGAAGAAACGACTGCAATGCATTTCGCATAAGCCAAGTAATTACAATAGCTCCAAAACATTTTTATTTCAGAGAATAATACCAAGAAGGAGGTGCTGTGTATCCCAGTCTAAGAAAAACGTGATCCCCTGCAGAAATAAACACAACGCTGCCTATTTGTAACACTGGCACAACTTACTGAACACGCACTTCGATAATGGTGGAGGGATAATTTGAAAGTTCTACATCAACTCCAGGAAATGCGCTCCTTAACATTCCCTTTAACTGGAATCAATAGGCTGACCCTTCCATCGTATATTTCTAAGATCTTGACAAAACACACATGAATGATTTCCAACCTTTTGAAGTAGCTTTTTCATTCCTCCACCAGCAGAACTTGGGTAGTAAATCATAACACTGTGATCATCTCCATGAACTGGTTTTTCCACAAAAGGCTTCATAATTCACTTTTCATGGACTTGAACAAAATCCCTTGCTCCACAAAGTAGTCCAACTCTTGATAGAGGTAATCCCTGTTTACAAGTGCATACTTGGAGTGGGAATGCCAAATTTTTGAAGGCGCTCATATACCTTTCGACTATCATGGAGAGGATGTTAAGGTCTAAGCTCATTCAGAAGGAAAGGCTTTCAAAGAGTAGCATAAGCTTCGACTTTCTCAAAAGGGTAGCTGGTTTAATAAAAAACAATCACAAATTGACCACTTCATCGTTGTTTCTTCAAGAATGATGATGTCTCCAAATATTATGATCTCAAATTCACCAAATTCCCTCAGCCAATCAAGGATGTACTTCTTGGCAGCAGAAGGAACCTTCTTTTCTATTACGCATACTCCAACTATGATTATGGAGGGGAAATCACTGACATCCATCCCCATATTTCTCAATTCCAAAGATTTGAAACAACAACTTGACTCCTATGTTGTTTATGTAGCTGGTATAAAGGAATGTTACTGTGCGATGCTCTTTGGCCACCGTGGGGAACTACACCATCAAATGCCTTGAGAGAATCGACAATCAACCCTAATAGCTCTTCAGATTGCTCTGGCCATTTTGTCTCTTGCTTTTGATTAGAATTGTTCACTCTCGAAGACTCTTGTGCAGTTGATTCTATAGGTGATGAAACCGGCCAAACTACAACCTTTCCCGCAGACACTGTTGCCAGTAAGTCAGTGCTTTGCACTGCTTGCTCCATCAATCCCAACATCAAGGCGTTGATCTATAGGATTATTTAGAGATTCCAGTGTTCCATTTTTCCCTCTTAACTCAGCAACAGTTCTGTTAGTTGCAGTTCCATTATTATCCAAAATGCTTCTTGACCTTTCAGAAGCATCATTGCATTTTTTCCTTTCTGATGGCTGACAGCATTTCACCATTATATCTAATAGTAAATGGACAATTGCTTGTTGTAATACTTTAACACCTGTTTTGCAAAATCCATAGATCAGAGCATCGTATGCAACAACACCAGAGTTATATCCTTTAGTCAACATTAGACCTTTAAGCACATCAACCTCATCCACAGCAGTTGTAGCCAGTGTACAATAGGTATGCTGGGATTTGGACCTTCACTGAAAACTCGAACCAATTCCCAATTTCGTAGCACGCTACGAAACCAGCTAAACAGGTAGCGCTGTGAAACTGCTAAAAGAATTCTGGCGCTGCGAAAACACACTGTCTTTAAGCTAGGCTAAAAAAATTTTGACAACAGCATTTTCAGTGATAACAGTGGCTCCACTTGGGATAGTGTGCCCTTGTGGTGCACTAAGAACATGCAGCTCCAGTGCCTTATCTATTTGTGATAAACAAAAATTTGCTTGACAAGCATGACTGCAGGAGAAAGAAAATTACATCTACTGAAAAGAAATGCTCAGTTAACCTTGAGCTTATTTGCATTTACCTCTACCTACCTACCCTAACCATTTCAACTTCTTCAGCTCAATCAATATGAAACTTCCAATGCAGCCAATCATTAGCCTCATCTGATATTTGATTTCTTTGACTGTCCCGGAGTTCAGAGCCAATGTGATAGTGTGATGACCGCTGCCACTGAAATTGTCTCTGACTGTATCGGATTTCAGAGCCAATGTGATAGTGTAAAGACCGCTGCCACTGAAATAGTCTCTGATCTTCATAGGAAAACTGAAACACTGGAGAGTAAAACTCTTCCATGTAATCAGCTATAGGATCCCAGAACACATGATCAGCTTGTCCTTCCTTGAAACTTTCCAGCTGTGCAAACTGATCTTCAATCACAGTGTTCAGTTCCTCAATCATGAAAGAGAGAGGAACCAGCATAGTCTCCTTGCGTTCTGTCACAGAAAACTTTTGAGAATAATAATCATGATCATGAAAACTGTATGCCTGAATTTGTCCTTCTAAACCTTCAATTTCTTTCTCAATATCTTTGGCAAATTCATCAAAAAATTTCATCTTATCCTCTGACTTGCAGTCAAAGGATTTCAGATATGAGGATAAGGACAAAGAAAAAGATTCATTTGTTTCTTCTTTATTGTGATCATTATTCCATTTTTTAAAACCTTCAACTGAGGGAGAGTCTGCCACCTCCTCTGTCCTATCTGTCCATTCCTCCAAAAACATGAGCCAAAGGTCTTGAAATGACTTAATGGATTCGGCAGGCAAGCATTCAACCCACTGTTTGCATTTCCCTTGAAGTGAATCATAGAATAACATAATGCAAACATCCTCATGTTTAACTCTAAGAAGCTGTGTAAATTCACAAAAATCTGATATATGATTCAAGGTTAAACTTAAATCCTCCCCGTTGAATTTTGGACCATTCCTTAGAAAGTATGCATCCTTGGGAAAATAATTTGGGAAACCATGAATTCCTGAGAAATCTATGCATGCATACCTTGAACAAAGAAGGGCAGCTTCTGGGTCTTTCATAACTCCAGTGGAATCACCATAAATATATAAACCTTGAATTCTTCAACAATGGAGTCGCCAAGGTAGTTTTGCAGCCTTAAAAATCATTTGAACTCCTGCTACCTTCAGAAATTCAATCTTAAGCTCCCGGCAGACGCACCAAAATGTTATCACAAAATCACTACTGAGGGCTGCAACCAAGCAAGATTTCATGTAACTCTTTCAACCTAACTTTAGATCAAAGCTTAGCCTCTTTGATCAGAGAGGGCTCTCTCACAAACTCTTGATAAAAATCATTCACTACAACAGATGGCTAACTCTTTACTCGGTCATGAAAGCAAAAGCTGGTTGGAAGCATATCAAACTGGTTCTCATTGGGCTATGGAGTCTCATACACTAAGTAAAATAGAAAAACATAATCATTTCATGGAAGTCAAGGCTCTTTGCATTAAGTGTCAAACATACTCCATCAAAACCACAGCTTGCCAAACACACAGGAAGTCAGAGCATAAGATTATGAATTCTGAGTGATTGTGTTACAACAAGGCTGTAAAAGAACATAAAATATAAAACACCATCCTTATATTTGACCACAATAATCCATCGAGAATCTTGAGAAGAAATCAACACTGTTTTACTATTACTGTCACAAGTCTTACAATGGCCCAAATAACTCTGTTTTGTATAAAATATCCAACCCTTTCTACATTCTAATCTGATCCCTTTATAGGCAAACAAACTTATCCACCTCGAGCTTCCTCCTCCAGCATGAGGGGAGCCTCGAAGGTGGCTATTGACTATCCCTATCTAGTGCATAACTAACTTATTAATTACATAATGACTAAACTGAAATTACAAATGGTTTTCATTTAATCAAAATCCACAATCTTTGCTCCTCGTAGCATGATGCTATTCTGACTCTTGACACATGTCCTTTTGCTGCTTGAGCTGAGATGACTGAAGGAAAGTACACTAAATGAGTTGGCCTTGGATTCCAGTCACGTAGATGGCTTCATTAATTAACCAAGGAAGGTGCTCTGTTTTCACGGCTTCTGTCTCCCAACATTCTCCTAAAGTGTAGCAACATGTTCCCAAATCTTTTAACAACCCCAGGTATGAAATACTACCATGTTTTTAAATGTGCTGTAGATGGTATTGATAAACAGATATCTCTCTTCCACAACTCCCGCTCACAGTATCACACTAACTGCTCTGCGCTTTAAAATCATCACCTACAGCAGTTTCGTAGCGCGCTACGAAACTGCTGTGTGATTTAAAAAATACACTCTTCCTCTCTAGTATAATAATCATTAGTGTTCATGGCTTAAGCACTTGATTGTTTTGAAAAGGTTTACTTGCAACAAATATTTCTCCTGAGGAAAAACTTGTCTCCTCTGTTAAAGGACTCTTGGAACCTCCCACAACATCCATGTAAGGTAATTTACTGCGTACTGGGCCGTCCACAGTAGGTGAATAATAATGTCTTGATCCTTCTGTTGGTATAGAACAAAGCCCTCGCATATGAGTCCAATTCCCCATAAGAACTGTTGGAACATTCTTAAAAGGTGCGCGTTAATCTCTTGAAGCATCTATTATAGATGGCTGTGTTCTTTCTCAAAAATTCCATTCTCTGATGTCAAATATAGATGGAAAGAGACTGTTGGAAAATTTCAACATTGAATGCTTAGACTACCAATGAATGTGACATTGGGAGCTCAAACTTTCCTTGAACGGGCCTTTTGATCATCTAAAATCAACTGTGGCCACACAATAGAAACATCTGGGATCACCATAAAATCTGCTCATCAACTTATTTCAAAAAGTTCGTGCTTCCTTTTTTCCTTCCTCTACAACCTTAACTCCACCTATCTGATGAAGAATCAAATTTTAGTGGCATTTCATTGTTGAATGTCCATATATACTCAGCTGTTGTTAGTACTTTAATTTATCCAGTTGAACATATCTCATCTTCCATGCTGCTACAACAGAAACGTCTATCATCAATATATTCTGCATCCAGGCCCATCATCCATGAACCCACAGATATGTCCTCATGTGCATATGTGTTTACAGAGGCACTGCTTATGTTAATATACTGTACAAGATCCCTCGACAAAATCATACAATGGAGCAACTGTATTTTCCTTTTAAAGAGTTTACCATCGTGTTCACTAACCGAGCAGCAGTCATTCAGTCATCCATTATGCTCTGCGGCCCTAGCCAGAAACAGAGATAGTAATCTTCTTTTCGGTTCCCAGAATGAAAAGTATACAAAATGACATAGCAATCAAGTAATTTGTTTCTCTGCTATGTTTAGGTTTCTTTCCTGCTGTTTCAGTAGCCAAACTCATCTTAAGAAACTCTCAAATGCATTGTCCCTGTCATGAAAACCTTTCCTTCGCCATTAAAATCATAGACATAAGATGCTCAAAGGTTGCGTTGTCGGGCTCAAAATTATGCAACAGATAATTCTTCAGATATCGGCTGACTTCAAGGAGTATCACCCTTTGTAAAGGAACAGAAGAAAATGCACGTGACTGCCAATCCCCTTAATGAATTCTGGTTCATCAAATTGTGTTCTACCTATTGCAGAAGCCACTGGATACCACACCAAATCGGATTTTTCATATAGCTGGAAAAAATGTGTAATATCAAGTCAATCCGGCGATGCACCCCCGATTCTATGAATTTGACATAAGAAGCCACAATGTTTGAGACATTAGATGCCGTGCTGAGCTTTCCAATATCACATCTTCTGCTAATGCTATTTTCTTGACCCGTGGCTTTTAAGTGAGCGCTAAAAATATATGACAATCCTCCTTCTCTAAGCCAACAGCTGGAGCATGTAACCGGCACGTTACCACGTTTGTAGAAGACAACATCTAAATAATACCATCCACCTTGACAAAGGAAACTCGTCTATTTCGAACTCTGCCATTTGCTTCCTTGTCTCTACGACAGCGATTTTTCCTCTCTGTCATCGACATTTGATTATGAAGATGATTTGAAAAATTAATGCCAAACAAAGATTATTTGGAGTGTACAGATCAAGAAACCCTGAATTGATGGTATCTTTCTAGGAATTGCGCCATCCTTCTTTTGTTTTTATTTAATGCGCACTCATCCTTTAACGACACCAGTTAACCTAATACCAGCTCTTGTGCCACTAATAATGGCGGCCTTGTAGCAATCAAATTCTTATAAAACTACTTGACACTTGGCATTAATCACCGCATTTGAAAAGAGCACTTTCATGTCTTCAATATGTGCATTAATAATGAACCAACGTGCTTGATAATACTCAAGACATTTTCATTTATATCAGTCATTTTAAAAGCCCGTGTGCTTTGAAGAAACGACTGCAATGCATTTCGCATAAGCCAAGTAATTACAATAGCTCCAAAACATTTTTATTTCAGAGAATAATACCAAGAAGGAGGTGCTGTGTATCCCAGTCTAAGAAAAACGTGATCCCCTGCAGAAATAAACACAACTCTGCCTATTTGTAACACTGGCACAACTTGCTGAACACGCACTTCGATAATGGTGGAGGGATAATTTGAAAGTTCTACATCAACTCCAGGAAATGCGCTCCTTAACATTCCCTTTAACTGGAATCAATAGGCTGACCCTTCCATCGTATATTTCTAAGATCTTGACAAAACTCACATGAATGATTTCCAACCTTTTGAAGTAGCTTTTTCATTCCTCCACCAGCAGAACTTGGGTAGTAAATCATAACACTGTGATCATCTCCATGAACTGGTTTTTCCACAAAAGGCTTCATAATTCACTTTTCATGGACTTGAACAAAATCCCTTGCTCCACAAAGTAGTCCAACTCTTGAGAGAGGTAATCCCTGTTTACAAGTGCATACTTGGAGTGGGAATGCCAAATTTTTGAAGGCGCTCATATACCTTTCGACTATCATGGAGAGGATGTTAAGGTCTAAGCTCATTCAGAAGGAAAGGCTTTCAAAGAGTAGCATAAGCTTCGACTTTCTCAAAAGGGTAGCTGGTTTAATAAAAAACAATCACAAATTGACCACTTCATCGTTGTTTCTTCAAGAATGATGATGTCTCCAAATATTATGATCTCAAATTCACCAAATTCCCTCAGCCAATCAAGGATGTACTTCTTGGCAGCAGAAGGAACCTTCTTTTCTATTACGCATACTCCAACTATGATTATGGAGGGGAAATCACCGACATCCATCCCCATATTTCTCAATTCCAAAGATTTGAAACAACAACTTGACTCCTATGTTGTTTATGTAGCTGGTATAAAGGAATGTTACTGTGCGATGCTCTTTGGCCACCGTGGGGAACTACACCATCAAATGCCTTGAGAGAATCGACAATCAACCCTAATAGCTCTTCAGATTGCTCTGGCCATTTTGTCTCTTGCTTTTGATTAGAATTGTTCACTCTCGAAGACTCTTGTGCAGTTGATTCTATAGGTGATGAAACCGGCCAAACTACAACCTTTCCCGCAGACACTGTTGCCAGTAAGTCAGTGCTTTTCACTGCTTGCTCCATCAATCCCAACATCAAGGCGTTGATCTACAGGATTATTTAGAGATTCCAGTGTTCCATTTTTCCCTCTTAACTCAGCAACAGTTCTGTTAGTTGCAGTTCCATTATTATCCAAAATGCTTCTTGACCTTTCAGAAGCATCATTGCATTTTTTCCTTTCTGATGGCTGACAGCATTTCACCATTATATCTAATAGTAAATGGACAATTGCTTGTTGTAATACTTTAACACCTGTTTTGCAAAATCCATAGATCAGAGCATCGTATGCAATAACACCAGAGTTATATCCTTTAGTCAACATTAGACCTTTAAGCACATCAACCTCATCCACAGCAGTTGTAGCCAGTGTACAATAGGTATGCTGGGATTTGGACCTTCACTGAAAACTCGAACCAATTCCCAATTTCGTAGCATGCTACAAAACCAGCTAAACAGGTAGCGCTGCGAAACTGCTAAAAGAATTCTGGCGCTGCGAAAACACACTGTCTTTAAGCTAGGCTAAAAAATTTTTGACAACAGCATTTTCAGTGATAACAGGTTCCTAGATCAAGCTCCTAGATAATGAGATGAAATCAACAAGAGAAGATCTATTGAAGGAGGGTGTTACATATTATTTTGTCACACCTCTTGCACTTCCTTATGTCATACCCTGGAGTGCCAAAACCTTGAAAAATATGTAGTGTACCCATCTTCATATGCAGTTCATATCCTCCATGGAGAACTAATGAAAAGTTTCCTTGAGCCTTTCTTGATAAAAATGAGCTAAAAACCCTAATTTATGGGTTAGCGTGACCGTGACACTACCCTCTTATGTTTATGGAAGGTTGCACCATATAGGCCTCATGTTGTCAGTGCGGCTTTTTCGTGGATACTTGCGCTAAACCCTAAAAGGAAAGTTTTCCCAAAGTGGAGGAGAAGCTTCGTGATCTAGAGGCTTCCAGAACATTAAGCTGGATGATGTTTGTTTTGTACGTGGTTGAATTCACCCAATATTATCCTTTGATATTATCCCTATGAGCTTCCTCCTTGAGATGAGGACCTTCCCCTATCTTTGATGAGATCCTAACTCCCTTTTCCTGCCTATAAATTCACCCCCATCCATTCCCAAATGGTTGGTCTCTGATTATTTTCACCCTTATGCTGAGATAGTGCCTACATGCTATTCACTTTGGCTTGGAGAAGGAGTACTTGGAGATCTTGAGCTTGGACTTGGACATTCACTCAAGGAGGGCTACTAACATCAAGGCCTGGGTTGTATGCTTCCTCTTTTTTTTATTAATATATACAACTATTGGTTCACTTTCCATAAATTCTTGTGTCAATTATTCATTTATCTTAATGCTCCTTGATCTATTAAGTGGATTACATTTGATTATGCTTGTTGAAATTTTATGTCTTTTCATGTCTTTGGACTCTTGTGAAACTATTCAAACACTATGAGCAACAAGGATTGAGCCTGAGGAGAAAGTGATCAAGATCTTCAACAAAGGAGTGCATTATAGCATCAGAGCAGGGTGGGTCTCCTTCCTCTTCTCATATTTCGATTGTAGTCTAGGACAGTGTCTTGTAGATTGTCTCATTTGTTGCTAGACCCACTCATTAGGCTAGAGGGATCATCTCTGTCCACAGAGAGGATTTACCTACATAAAAAAATGGTGACTCCATTGGGGAAGCTATAACCTTTCCATCCATTTCTTCAAACTGATCCTTTAATTAGTTTGACCAACCATCGAATTCGCGGCTTGTGTGCATTAGTGTAGGTTTATACAATCACTGATTACTGCCTTAGAGTGCTAAGTCTGGATTATTTTTTCAAATAATTTTTGTTTTTTCCCATATTCCTCACTCAGTGCAAGTTTTATCAGTGATAGTCGTGCTGACAATGCTTGTTTTTACCTGTATAGTCGAGTTGAAAACCTTGTTTTCCACTATTTGCTTGTGCTTAAAATCAACACAGGTTTAGCTATATAAAGTAGCATTGATCCTTGAATGTAAGAAATTTTAGGGTTTCTTCCTTACAATCCAGTGTGTCTTGGCCACTGAGGTTTTTCCCATCCTGTATGCTTAGATTTGTCAGTTATTTGATTGACTGTCTTGATTAATTTGGAAAATTTGTTTCATTGGCTTTGAAGTGAAATTTGACTAAGTTCTAGGGTTTCTAGTCAATTGGTCATCACTTGCTACTTGTTAGTTTTTTCGATTGATTGAGTGATGTTTTTGTGGAAATCATTGAAAACATCATTTTTCATTTGTTTTAGCTTGTCTTTCAAACTTTACATTTTGTGAAAATGCATTAGTTGCATTGAAAAGTTATTTTTTGACATTCACCATTGAAAATAGATCACATTTTTCAGTGATTGAAAGCTAAAGATTGTATAAGTGCATGAAATCATTCAAGATGAAAAGAAAACATAATTCATACGAATGCATCTTAGTAAAGTCAAAATCATTTTGCTTTCGAAAAGTTCCATTTAGGATAGTGAAAAGTGAAGATATTTTTTACTTTTGGCATTGCATTTGGAAGACGAAAGTGAAAGTGAGTGGAAGGCATGTTGTTTGATGCATTATTGATTTAGTTTCTTCCCTTGGTTAGTCTATATTTCATTGAAGTGGAAATTTTCCTTTTCTCATTAAAATTTACGCAATTAACCTGAGCATTTGGAACTTAACGAAAAACATTTAGAGGTCTAGGCTAGACATGTATTCCAACATCTATAAACCTAGCAGCTGTCGTCATTAGGGGATTTTTGAGGTCTAAAATGGGCTTCCTAAGGAAATTATAAAATAATAGTGGAAATAATAAAATAATATTTGATTACATCATCAAATTTTAGAGGGAAAAAAGAAAAAACTATTTTTTGAACATGTATTTTCAGCTTATCTCCCTATGGGTTTACCCAAATTTTGAGTGGAAATACTCATTGGATGCAGAATTTAATTCCTCATCCAAGGAGTACCCATGTTGCATACTTTTGATGGATTGTGATACAAGAAAAAGGAGAAATACATGTATTTCTATTTTTTCTTGTATCACAATCCATCAAAATTATGCAACATGGGTACTCCTTGGATGAGGAATTAAATTTTCATCCAAAGAGTATGCTTTCTCGAAATTTGAGTAAAACTTTAAGGACATAAGTTGAAAATATGAGTTGAAAAAGTAGTTTAATTATTTTATTATTTTTTAATATTTTTACCTTTTTTACTCCAAAATTGATGAATCATCCCCCATGGTTGACATCATCATCTTGAATTCTCTTGATTCTTATAAATTTTATTTTGGTTTTACATTTTTCTTAGGAGGCCCATTTTAGACCTCAAAGTTCCCCTAATGTAACTTCCTGCATTGTATCCCGAGGGTGAAATTGCGTTCCAGTGCAAAAGTATATAGAAGGTTCTCCAATACTTTTGGGTATAGCAGAGGCACTTCAATATGGAAAGTATATGAGAATACTCTCACCAAACGATTATGCATTAGACAACGCTAACACAAACTTGTGCTTCTTGTAACGTCAAGTATATATTGGGAGACCCCACTAGGTTTCTATCCTTTAGCCACATGTAACCGAGTCAACCGCCTTGTAAATGTGATACACCGAACACAACATTCGAGGAGATTGACCACCGTACGTTAAGTCCTTGGTTTCGGCTAAGGTGTATATAGGATTTCACGAATATTTAATAAACCCTTTTTCCTAGATTACCCCTTTTTGATTTATTTTTGTTAAAGTTCTAAACTCAATTAATTGATCGTGGGAAAACATCCTTCCTGTGGAAATACTCCTTAGTAGATCTTAGGTTGATACCAATGGAAACATTTCCATAGTATACTAGTCAAGGAAACCCCTCTAATGGGAATCCTAGCCCTTTTACTTCTTTTGGAAATATTGGTGCTCCTTATATCGCAATGTTGTCCCTTCCTGGATTGACCGTTGGTCTGCCAGTTTGGTTATTTTTGGCCTCAGTGTTTCTGAGTGTCCAAACTGATTTTCAGCTGAGTTCTCCTCCACATGAACAACATCAACCTAATGTTTATCCTAAAGGTGATCGCTCACCCTCTTCGCATATTTCTTCACCTCATTCTTCCTCTTTGCTTTGTGAAAATCTAGATTCTAGTAATCAGGAAGCTAAGAAGAAGAAGCAAAAGAAGTAAGGGGGAAACCAAGTAGCCATTGCTATGGATCCAACTGATGTAGAAAAATCTTCCAACCAGCCCCGAAAAGTAAAATCCCTTGCATGTTATGTAAGGGTGACCACCTTCTTCAGAATTGTCCTGGTATTCTCAAGGTATTAAAAGTGTGGTCCACAGGTTCACATCAACCTTTGTCATTAGCCTCTGGAGATCATGTTGGTGATAAACCTTCAACTAGTAATAATAAAGTCCATGGGAAAAAGGGAAAAGTCAAATTTCCCTGTAAGTTGTGTGAAGGTAATCATCCCATTCACCTCTATCCTATTCTGGATGGAGCTTCCAAAGATTTGGAAAACCTTACATCTTCTGAGCCTCATCTTTCAGCTGGCTATCGAAAGCATTCCCCTAATCCTCTGCTAGTTGATCAAGTGACTGATCAAAAGTCATATTTGGTTAACCCCTCTCTCTTTGAAAGTGAGTCTCGTGAGTCCGTTCTCGACCAACCATTGGTTGAGAAAATGGTTGACTCGGTTCCACCTTCAGTTAACCACACCTTTTCAGTAGAGAGTGAACCTCATACTTCTTAGGTTCTTATGGTTTCTTCAGTTTCAAATGAACCGGAGGGAAATCCTCCCGTTTGCAAGGTGCATGAGATCAGTTCTCCTATTCCCATAGTGCAAGAGGGCAGCTCAAACTTTTCTATGACACCCCCTTCGAGTAGTTTAGTCACTTCTTTTGATTGGAGTGGACTAGCAAGTTATCGTCAACCATCTTATGTGCCTTTCTAGATTACAGTAGAGGCTTACCATATGGTCATGCCTAGCACAGTCATATATGAAGGCACATCTATTAACATTATATCCTCAACTCCTTGGCAAGATTTAGGTTCTCGTTAGCTTGTCCCCGTCACCAAAAATTTGTTAGCTTTTAATAGAGGAACCAGAAAACCATTAGGGGTCATTCCTAGGTTTCCTATTAATTTGGGAGGAAACATTGTTTATATAGAGATGATGGTTGTAAATTTTGGTTTTGGACCCTATGTTAGGTTGGGCGGACCCACCTATGGTTTTGTGCATGATTTTCGCACATGTTTTTTGGATGTGATGTTTTTCGGTCCATGGTATTAGATGCTTCAACATGTATAAATATGTATTATGACATTGAAAGGAACATAATGAAATATCAAGCTGGTAGTCCCAATTTTGGGATCCAGGGGAAAATCTCTGTGTATATGTGTTTTATGTGTTATGCTCTCACATTGTTTATTTTATGTGTTTTAGAATTCGTATGCAGGTAATTTCTGTATGGGGTTAAAACCTACATTTGGTATCAGAGCAGTTCTGGCTTCAAGGGGACGCCTTTGTTGCTGAGGGGTTTCGTTCGGGCCTATAGTAGACACTGTTCAGTGGGAGATCTGCGACATTGATTCTGGTGGTGAAATAAGATGGCGAGAAGTGGAAAGATAGAGATCAAGAAATTTAATGGTCAGAGTTTTGAGTTGTGGAAACTCAAGATGGAGGATCTGTTGGTGGATAAAGATCAGTGGATCGCGGTAGATCTAGGTACTAAACCAATGGGAGTGTCTGATGAGGAATGGAAAAAGTTGGATCGGAAGGCAAAGAGCACAATACGATTGTGTCTCAGATTCAGTATTGTTGAATGTATCAAGGGAAGCTACAACAAAGGCTTTGTGGGACAAGTTATGGAATTTGTACCAATCTAAGTCTCTGGTGAAAAAACTATTCCTGCAGAAAAAGTTGTATAAGCTGAGGATGAAAGATGGAAGCTCAGTGACAGAGCATCTGAACGCATTTAATACTGTGGTAAGTCAGTGAGCATCTGTTGATATTAAAATTTTAGATGAAGATAAGTGCATCAGTTTGTTGTGTTCTCTACCAGATTCATGGGATAGTCTGGTTATTGCAATAGGTAGCACTGCAACTGCCTTGCAGTTTGATGAAATAGTCTTAGCCTTGCTGATGGAGGAGATGAGATGGAAAAATATCGAGAGACAAAATGGTGATGCCTTGTCTGTATGAAGATGGTCACAGAACAGAAACAAAAATAAGTCATCGAGTGGGAGATTTAAATCTAGAGGGAGATCTAAATCTCCGGGAAAACCTGTAAAGGTGGTGTGCTAGAAATGCGGAAAGGAAGGCCACTTCAAAAGGGACTGTAAATCTAAAGATCCTGACAAAGGAAAGGGACCTGATGAGGCTCCTTCTACAGAGGCAAAAACCACCTCAGATGAAGGTGGGGATGTGTACTTGACTTCTTCAAGTACACATGTAGATCATGAGGCATGGTTGATTGACTCAGGTGCATCCTTTCACTTCACTCTCCATAGAGAGTGGTTTTGTGAGTATGAGAAATATGATGGTGGTGATGTCTTCTTGGGTGATGGCAGGAAGGCTAGAATCATTGGTCGTAGAAAAGTAAAGTTGAAGCTGCAAGGTGGAAGGGTTCGAACACTTCCGGGTGTTCTGCATATTCCTGCATTAGCCAGAAATCTAATTACTGTTAGCAAGTTGGATGATGCAGGTGTAAAAATAGTGTTCGAGAAGTATACCTGCAAGATTGTTTGGGGAGCACTGGTATTGATGCGGGGAGTTCGGATTGGAACTCTTTACAAGCTGCAAGGTAGCACTGTTATTTATGGGTGCAATAGTTCTGTGGTTCCTGAAAGTGGAGCAAAAAATCTAGTGGTCACTAGAGAGAAGACCATGCTGTGGCATCAAAGGCTTGGACATATTGGAGAAAAGGGCCTTCAGATACTTCATGGTAAAGGTATGAGTAATAGCTCTCTGGATTTTGATTTCTGTGAAAATTGTGTATATGGGAAGAAAAATCAGGTGAGTTTCCCCTCTGGTGGTAAGATGGCGAAGCATATATTAAAGCTTGTATCATAGTGATGTATTTGGACCTGTGAAGGTTCCATCACTGGGTAAGTCTATGTATTATGTATCATTTATAGATGACTTCTCAAGGAATACATGGATATATTTCCTTAAGAAGAAATCTGAAGTCTTTGATAGGTTTAAAGAATTTAAGGCTCTGGTGGAAAACCAGACACAGAAGAAGATAAAGGTGCTGAGGATAGATAATGGTGGAGAGTTTTGCAGTAAGGAATTTGAAGAATTCTGCAAGAAGTTGGTATAGCACGACATAAGACTACTCCATATACATCTTAGCAAAATGGAGTTTCAGAAAGAATGAACAAGACGTTGATGGAAAGGGCAAGAAACATGCTCAGTGGTGCCGGGTTAGGATAGGAATTCTAGGCAGAGGCGGTGGATACTGCATGTTCCTGGTCAATAGGTCACCTTCATCAGCGTTGGAGGATAAGACTCCACAAGAGGTATGGATTGGTAAGAAACCCTCTCTTTTGCATCTGAGGGTATTTGGATGTGATGCATATGTACATGTTCCAAAGGAGAAAAGAACAAAGTTGGATAGTAAATCTGAAAAGTGCATCTTTATTGGGTATAAGGATGGTTTAAAGGGTTATAAGCTTTGGAACCTAGTAACAAGGAAGGTTATGTACAACTGAGATGTAGTGTTCAGAGAGGTGAAAGATGTTATTAAACATGAAGCCCAACCAAAGGAACTTGAGAAGATAGAGTTTGAGCTAAAGTAGGAAGAATTATACTCTACAGCAGAGGAGGAATCAGAAAATGAAGAGCCACAAACTTCTGCTGTGAGAAGATCAGCTCGAGAAAGAAGGCAGCCAGAAAGGTATAGTCCATCTACTTTCTATTCAAATTTTTCTTTGTCTGTTACTGATGATGATCCCAGAACTATGAAGGAAGCAGTGGATTCAAAGGATGGAAAACTCTGGAAAGAGGCCATGGTTGATGAAATGGCATCTTTGCACAAAAATGAGGCTTGGGATCTGGTGGAGTTGCTGGCTGGAAGGAAACCCATTGGTAGCAAATGGGTGTTCAAAAAGAAGACAAATGCAGAAGGAAAAGTGGAGAAATACAAAGCTCGATTGGTAGCAAAAGGTTATTCCCAGGTGTCGGGAATTGATTTTGGTGATATTTTTTCTCCTGTTTCCAAGGTAACTTCTATTAGATTACTTTTATCTGTTGCTGCTGCTTTTGATTTTGAGGTAGAACAAATTGATGTGAGAATAGCATTTCTTCACGGGGATCTGGAAGAGGAGATCTACATGAAGCAGCCTGAAGGCTTTGCGGTGAAGGGTAAGAAAGAACTGGTATGTAAGTTAAAGAGGTCTCTATATGGGTTAAAGCAGTCACCAAGGATGTGGTATCATAAATTTGATACATTTATACGGGGACTTGGCTTCACCAGAAGCAAAGCAGATCATTGTGTGTATTTTAAATTAATTGGTGACCGTGTTATTTATCTGGTCTTGTATGTGGATGATATGTTGTTGGTTGGAAATGACAAAGAAGTTATCTAGGATTTGAAGAGCCAATTGTCCTCCAAATTCAACATGAAATATCTTGGTGCTACAAACTATATTTTGGGCATGGAAATTAAAAGATATCGGACAAAGAGGAAGCTCTGGTTAAACCAGAGGAAGTATGTCGAGATAATATTGCAGAGGTTTAATATGCAGGACAGTAAACCGGTGAAGGTTCCTATTCCTGTAGGTGTGAGGTTATCTGCTGAACAGTGTCCCAAGACACAAGAAGAGGAAGAGGACATGTCTCGTGTTCCATATGCAAGTGTAGTCGGTAGCCTGATGTATGCAATGGTCTATACTAGACCAGACATTGCACATGCAGTGGGAGTATTGAGCAGGTTTATGTCAAAACCAGGGAAGGAGCACTAGACAGCAGTGAAGCGGGTTTTCAAGTATTTACGTGGCACTAGTGATTATGGTTTGTGCTACCAAGGAAGACCAGGATTGGACAGAGTACTGGATATTCGTGGCTTTGTTGATGCAGACTGGGCTGGAGATCTGGATCAGAGAAGATCTACAAGTGGGTATGTCTTTAACCTATTTGGAGGTGAAGTCAGTTGGATGAGTAAGAAACAATATATAGTGGCACTATCAACTACAGAGGCAGAATACATGGCAGCCACTCATGCAAGCAAGGAAGCAGTTTGGTTACAGAGATTGTGTTCAAGTATGGGGTTAGTACAGGAAGCTATAAGGATAGACTGCGATAGCCAAAGTGAAATTTTCTTGGCAAAGAACCCTGCGTATCATTCAAAGAAAAAGCACATTGATGTTCAGTATCACTTTGTGAGGGATATGATAGAAGACAAAAAGGTGTTGTTGGTAAAGGTGGACACTTTGAAGAATACTGCAGATGCATTGACAAAATTTGTGAGCTCTGAGAAGTTCTCTTGGTGTAGAGAGACAATGGGCATTTTAGGGTTGGTAAAATGACTAAGCTCTCTTGTGGCCCCCTGTGGAAAAAAAACAACAAGTGGGAGAATGTTGGGTTGTGTTATATTCTTTCCACATAGTTAATAGGGGGTTTGAGGGGCACTCGTAACCCCACTTTATGGGGTCCGGGGCAGCGCGCTGAATTTTTTTTGTTTTGGACCCTATGTTAGGTTGGGCGGACCCACCTATGTTTTTGTGCATGGTTTTCGCACATGTTTTTTGGACGTGATGGTTTTCGGTCGATGGTATTGGACGCGATGGTTTTCGGTCCATGGTATTGCATGCTTCGACATATATAAATATGTATTATAACATTGAAAGGAACATAATGAAAAATCAAGCTGGTAGTCCTAGTTTTGGGATCTAGGGGAAAATCTATGTGTATATGTGTTTTATGTATTATGCTCTTGCATTGTTTATTTTATGTGTTTTAGAATTCGTATGTAGGTAATTTTTGTACGGGGTTAAAACCTACACTTGTTTATTCCCTCTTTCAAGTGATGTGTTTCCCACATGAAGGAAGCATTTTGATCATTGATCAGCTTACAATTGTTGTTCCTTAATCAAATCCCCATTAACCATCATCCCTTAATGGTTCTTATATGCAAACGGTATCACCCCCACCACAGGGTAATTATGTGGCCACCTCTTCCATGCCCACATCTACTAATGATCTAGTAGTTGATGTAGTACATCATGTACTGGATGAGCCTTGGCTTTTTCCATTCCATCACCACCATCTCTTTGACCGATCATTCACTTTCACTTGGTTGTTTTACCTTTTCTTGAGGAACAACTATGATGAGTGGTCTTATTAGCCAGCCTCTTGAAAAGATGAAAGTGAAACATCTCTTGTATAGGAAATGTGTCACTCTTGAACATGACTCTCATCTATTTCTCGTGTCGGGTTTGGGATATCCTCACTCAATCACTTGTCCTTTCGGGTTTGAGTGATCCATTTTGACTCTCATCTGACTATTCCACTTCATCATCATGACCCTTGGTCCTATGTGTAGTCAAATTTTTCCATGCTCCGGAGTCGTGTCGTCGATATGTTCAAGAGAAGTCCTATTTGCAGTTTACTACATATACATTGTCTAACCATTTGCCACAGTTCTGGATCATACTCGTTTATTCCACATTATTCCTTGTTTCGTGTCAATGATGAGGGAATCATTATGGCCCTCCTTCGATGGGTGATTTCCTATCAACTTCAACTCATTACCCAGGAAGATGACTTAGAAACTCCCTTTCAGTACCTTAGAGCTCACATGCCTTAATGGAAATTTTTTCACATTCGATGACAAGTTTTCATCACTGGCCTTTGATAGAATGATTCCACGAGTGTTCGACTTCAACTTCATTTTCACATTCACAGATTGAATTATCGTACCTTGAGATCCATTTTCATCATTGGTGGTTTGTATCAAGCCTGTTAATGGTTCACATCGTTGGTCAGTAATCAGGTGGTTTTCTAGCATGTTCGACTTTGACACATTTGTTTGCATGTTAGAATTTGTACTTTGATTAGGTTGGGATGGAGAGCAAGACCCTTAGTTTTGTCTTATATAACTCATGTTACGTGGAGTTATGTATTATTCATGATTGTATACTATTTCCTCTATATAGATGGTTGTGACCATACCGTGGGACCTTATATCTATGATGATGATGATCCTTCTATATCGGGTGATTGATTCCATACTGTGGATCTTAGAATTCCATACGACCCTTTTCATACAGATGGTTGTGCCCATACCGTGGATCTTTTCACATGGTTCTTTATATCTATATGGTTGTGTCCACACCATGGATTCATGTTTTGATATATATGATAGAGGTATGAGATATGTATATGTATATGTGTCCTTGATTTGCAGGTCTCCTGACGGTGTTTTTTCTAGTCCTTGCACTATCTTGTAAAGCATCTTAGCCATCACTTCTTGTTCTTAGTTCATTATTTAGGGGGCATATGTTACATAGTATTTTGTCACACCTCTTGCAATTCCCTATGTCATACCCCGAAGTGCCAAAACCTTGACAACTATGCAGTGTACCCATCCTTATATGCAGTCCAGATCCTCGTTAAAGAACTAATGAAAAGTTGCCTTAAGCCTTTCTTGATAAAAATGAGCTGAAAACCCTAATTTCTGGGTCAACATGACTGTGACACTGCCCTCTCATGTTGATGGCAGGTTGCACCATATGGGCCTTGCACTGTTAGCACGATGTTTTCCTGGATACTCGAACTAAACCCTAAAAGGAAAGTTTTCCCAAAGTGGAGGAGAAGCTTCGTGATCTATAGGCTTCCAGAATGGCGAGATGGATGATGTTCATTGTGGATGTGGTCAAATTCTCCCAATATTACCCTTTGATCTTATCCCTATGATATTCCTCCTTGAGATGAAGACCTTCACCTATCATTGGTAAGATCTTAACTCCCTCTCCTTGCCTATAAATTCATTCCTCTCCATTCCCAAATGGTTGTTCTCTGATTATTTTCACCCTTATTCTGAGATAGTGCCTACATGTTATTCACTTGTGCTTGGAGAAGGAGTGCTTGGAAAGTTTGAGCTTGGACTTGGAAATTCACTTAAGGAGGGCTACTAACATCAAGGCCTAGGCTGTATGCTTCCTCTTCTTGTATTGATATATACAACTGTTGGTTCACTTTCCATAAATTCTTGTGTCAATACTTCATTTATCTTAATGCTCCTTGATCTGTTAAGCAGATTACATTTGATTATGCTTGTTGCACTTTTATGTTTTTTCATGTCTTTGTCCTCTTGTGCAGGTATTCAAATGCTATGAGCAGCAAGGATTGAGCCTGAGGAGCAAGTGATCAAGATCTTCAACAAAGGATTGCATCATAGCATCAGAGCAAGGTAGGTCTGCTTCCTCTTACCTTATTTTGATTGTAATCTAGGAGTGGGTCTTGTAGATTGTCTCGTTTGTTGTTATACCCACTCACTAGGCTAGAGGTATCTTCTTTGTCCACAAAGAGGATTTACCTACTCAACATAGGGCCTTAATGTATCCCCCATCAATCGACACAAAACAGACCAGGATGATGTGATGAATGGATGAAGTCATGAAGTGATGACGTAAAACTGACATAGGGATGGCTGAATAAAAAAGGTCAATAGGCTACTATAGATGGCTGAGTTAAGATGAGACTTCCCTTGAACACATAGCGGCATGACACAAGAGTGACTTGGTAGCATGACTAATGAGAACCATGTGATATCATGCAACAACGCAGGAAGCATCGAAGCATGCTCCATATGATTGGAAGAGTAACCAACATGAGGAGTAAAGAGACTCATATGGATGGTATGGCTCCTAGGCAAGCTAAAACCCAAGTATGAGATAATGAAATAGACAAGTGCCATATTCAAGGTCAACACAACTAATGCTACCATTTCGATGGCTAATGGAAAAAGATATTCCCTACCTTCTATTTTTATAAATTCATTTTTCATAAAGTTGTCTCCCAAGCCTGAAAAAGAGATAAAAGTATACAAGGGAGAATCTCCAAGCCATAGTAGACTAGGTTATTCCTTTTTTGTAACTAGTTTATCCCACTCTAGAAAAGGGTTAAACTTATATTGGGTAGACAACACTTCAGGTAATTTAACAAGCGTGAAGTAGATAAGTTTACTTGGAAATATTTTTTAAATTAAGGAGTCTGAAATGAGCTTAAAGAGAACTCCTCTTGGAGGAACGAGTGGCATAGAGGGTAGCAATTGGTTTTGGTAGTGTTGGAACTATTCATGACATAGTGAGGATAAGAGGCAAATGAATAGGACCACTCACTACATCAGTTCCTCCAAGAAAGGGGAAACACCAAGTGAAAGAGGATGGTAGGTTGAGCATATGATGATGATGGAAGAGAGAAACCAAGGCTCATAGTGCAGAAGTAGGTTGATAAAAATTGGAAATCACAAGGGATAACAATGGTGGAATCCTCCTAGGGTATATCCATAAAAGAGATGTAGAAGAGGACATGTGGCTCATATTCTAAGTCATGGTAGGTCAGAAGGAGGAATTATGAAAAGGAGTAAAAAATGACTGCATGGACACCAAATCAGAAAAAAGGTGCCAACTAGGGTTTCCATGAGTGGATAATTTCTATCGACAAGCTACGACATGCATAAAGAAGAATGGATAAAGTCACAACTTGACGGGGTCGGACCTAAGGCATAATGAAGATGGAAATGACGATCAAATTGCAATGAAGACAGTGAAAATGACCTACCCCTGTATGCCAGGTCCACGAACCTAAGGTCGAATGGATGTCACAGTGAAAATGCTACACTGTCCTATAAAAACCATCTAGAAAGACTAGACCCATGGTTAAATCACATAATGAAATAAATAAACATGGATGAGGTAAAGAGAAGACATATATTTTGGGTTTTTTGAGTTTTATAAAAAAATGGAGTTTTGGCATAAATAAGTGTTGTTGGGAAAAGTATCCATTCAGAATGCCCCTATCCCACTCTAAGGTGTGACAGTGCCTTAGCAACAAACAAGGAAAACTATTCTCGTATTCTTCTTTATGAAATGTAAACGAAGAGGAAGGATGTAACTAACCTGTGTCTTTCGCTAGTTTGTTGATCCAATCGCTCTCTCCTTTGTTTGCTTCCTGCTGCCTGCTCCCTTACTGGTCCAGCTTCACCAAGCTCCTGCAAGATCACAAGAGAGGAGAACTACACAAAAGACATAGATTTACATTCATAACTAGTTTAGGATCAGATTTAAACTAAACATGCAAATATAACAAAGCATCATTGATATAAAAGCATATAGGAGAAACTCAAATAGTTTTATTGATATGATAAGAAAGTCCAAGAGGAGATACAACCAAGTGAGTCCCGATCCAGCATCTACCTCCTAGCAAAGGAATCCTTTCCTCACCTCCAACAAAGCATAAATCACCCAATGCACTAATCTCAATCTCAAACCAACAACAATTCTCTGCAAAGTACAAAATTCCAGCCTCCTGGATCTCTGGGTGAGGGATCCATATATAGATGTAAGCAGAGAGGATGAGTCAGCTTATGTTTTGACTTGTGGCTTCTCTCTGTCAGTTCTTGCTTCCACTTGGAGACTGAGAGCCTCTTACTCATCATTAGTCGAATTCAGTGAGGCAAGTGTCATTGGAGAAGATTCTGGAAGCTTCCAGTGTCTTTCCACCTCGTTGAATGAGCTTGCCATTTGTCATTTCCCGCTCAACGCACCCTGGTAGTGCATTCACCTGCGTTGCAACGCACCTAGCCAGTGTATTTGGGTGCTTTGCAACACAGGCAACTAGTGGAGCCTCTGAATTGATCATGATTTGACTAGTTTTGAGCAATTTCTGGTGGAGAACTTCTGGGAGAAGCTGTCATTTGTTGACCTTGTTTGTTTAGGAGCTGGAACAACATCATTAGGGACTTAGGATCCCTTGGTTTATGGACATTTCATGCTTATAGCTGTAAGGCACAAAAATGTCTATAACAATAAGGCTTGACAAATACTCGCATAACACACCAAACAAATAAAGAGATAAAGCATCATACTCCTATGTATAATATGTACAAGCACAACTCAGTCTAATAGGTCACACTAATGTGTGCCCACAACTAGGCACATGCCAAGGGTTTCTATGAACAAAATCATGGGGAGTGATGATCTGAATTTAAACAGGAACGCAAAAAATTGCAGAGATAACCATAAATACAGATATGCAGCGGAAATAATACTTCATTTCATTACTGTAAAATACTGAAATATGCTTACAAATAGAAATGGAAATAAACCAGCTAGGGCGATGGTAGCTTATCTCTGAGAAGAGATGTGGCAGCTACATGCCTTTGAACTATGTTACAATGAGGCTCAAAGGCTTATTTGTTGTTGATAAACAATGGAAAACCCTTAACATCCAAAAACCTAACCCTAGAAGATGAAACACCAAACTGTGGGCCTTGTTTGGGTAAATTGGTACATCAACATCCCGGGGTCATAACTTTGGCATACGATCTTCATTTGATGAGTACAATAGCTCGTTAGAAAGATCTATCTGAGCACTACAATTTTGGGAAGAGAAAGATCGGTCCATGGACCCATCTTGCTCCCATATTTCCCAAAAAAACATCGTTTAGGGCCTCAAAATGGCTTCGAAAGTTTAGGACCCGAAAAACTACAAAAAATAGTAAATTTTGCTACAATTAAGGAAACTGAAAAACTAAAAGAGACAGTTGTGGGGGTCCAAGTGGGATAGGTGGGTGGCCACCAACATCCACCTGGATCATTCCTCCCCCCTTAGGAAGCAATGGTCCCCATTCTGTTGAGCTCCTCCATCTACTGAGCTTGGTCCCTGGTGAGTTGTTCTGCAATCTCTGATGTGTCCAGTAATGGTGGGAAGCATGGTCGATGGCATTCCACATTGAAAAATTGGTGCAAGTGAAGGAATGGAGAAATTTTGTACTCCAAAGCATTGTTTCCCACACCCTTGGTAATGCTGTAAGGACCATGTCAGAGTGGTCTGAGCTTTTGATGGGCTCTTGTCAGGCGTTCTTTCTGCAGATGCAACCAGACTTGATCACCCACCTGAAACTTGTGTGGTACCCATGTGGGTGAGGAGAAGTTTTTCCTGTGTTATATCATGACTGTATCACTTTGTTGCTACTACTGCATGTAGGAACCCCTCACACGGGTCATGGATGTGGCTACGATCTTCCACTTACATTGGGAGCGAACCAGACAGAAAATGAATTTCCTAGTTAGGGAGACGATATTTCTACATTTCTTAGCAGAGATAAAAGAGGTGGCAGTAGGTGGGGATACCTCCAGTATCTTGTATAATGAATTACCCAAAATAATAATAACAGTGAGAGGCCTTACCTCGTACATAGCATGTCACCTCCACAAGTATGGCTGGCCAAATAGTACATCACAAACATCCAGGAGTACAACAACACACGATACCTTGTCGATGAAGGGCTTGATGCTATAGGGAAGGCGACACTGCTGGCGAACTCGGAGATCTTGTCCTTGGTGAAGCCACCTAATATTGTACGGTTGTGGGTGTGGTGTAGTCGGCAGGCCCAACCGCTTCACGACCTTTGCTAAAATGAGGTTCTTTTGGCTCCCACTATCAACAATGAATTGTAGCGGCGAACCCTTCACCCACATCTGTGAGTGGAAAAGATGCTCCCCCTCCTTTGGATATTCGGGCTCATTCTTCTTGATCTTGGTGGTGGCAGCACTAGCGCTGGGCTCCGCATCAATGATCTGCTTCCCTTTCCATTCCCCTTATCAGGTTCTGACTCAGGGTTGGAACATGCATCTAATTCTAAAGCCTTCAATTCATCCACCAGCGACTACTTGGTCTGACACTCACTTGTGTTGTGAGTGGGGCTCTTATGGAACTCACACCACTTTCCTGTGTCCTTCTTTGAGTTCGTGGTGTTGTGCTTTTCTTGCGGCTTCGACAAGTTGTCTTGGGTCACCCCACCTTGGCTTTTTCCTTTGGTCTTCAACTTTTCAAATCCAAAGTCTCGCTTCTTCTGTTTGAACTTTTGCTCGATTTTGATGGTGTATCAGTACATCGTGCAGAGCGAGGAGATGTTTAGGAACTCCATCTCTTCCTAGATGTATCTATGTAGGTAGTCGCAGTATTTGAGTACCAAATGTAGCTCAGAGTCCTTGATACCCAACTGTATGCGAAGGGTATGAAAAATGTTTGTGAACTCCGGCACATCTTGGTCCCTTCCCTATCGTAGTGTGGTCCACTTTATGTATTTGTCCTCATAACTTTTGACAGGGTAGTACTACTCCTTGATGGCATCCTGGAATGAATTCCAAGTGGGTGTGGCTAAAAATAGTGAGCCTGTAATTTCATCCTTCTGCTCGCAGTACATTTCCCTCCAGTCCTTGACGTGGGGGGCTGCTTTGAGAAGAGCGAAAACAATCTTTTCCCAACTTGAAAATTCATGAATAGAAAAATACCCTTCTAGTAGATTTAACCATTTATCTACAACATCTGCATCTATTTGACCCATGAGGATGTGGATTTCAAAATTAACTTGTATCTTAAAGGGTGTGGTATTCCCAGAGTAGCTGTTGGAAGCCAATGCGTCACCTCTTGGTAGTCGCTGAAGGATCTATGCAAAGCTATCCATCATCGTGTTCCTTTGTCGTTCGAGGGATTCTTCGAGCAAGATTTTGATAGGATCTCCTGCCCCCTCATCTTTCTTTTCATCCACCATGGGAGGCTGTCGGGATTTGCAAGGTTGGTCTTGCAAAGGTTCGACCAGTTCAAGCCCTGACTTCTTATATCCCGACCTCGTTGGGGACATGCAAAGAAAAATAGAGAAAAAGCAGACTGCTCTGATACGACTGATTCAGAATTAAATAGGAACGCAACAAATTACAGATATAACCATAATATAGATATGCAGTGGAAATAATACTTCATTTAATTACTGTAAAATACTAAAATATGCTTACAAATAGAAATGGAAATAAACCATCTAGGGCGATGGTAGCTTATCTATGAGAAGAGATGTGGTGGCTACATGCCTCTGAACTGTGTTACAATGAGGCTCGAAGGCCTATTTATTGTTGAGAAACAATGGAAAACCCTTAACATCCAAAAACATAACCCTAGAAGATGAAACACCAAACTGTGGGCCCCGTTTGCGTAAATTGGTACATCAACTTCTCAGGGTCGTAACTTTGGCATACGATCTTCATTTGACGTGTACAATAGCTCGTTAGAAAGATATATCCAAGAAATACAACTTTCAGAAAAGAAACATGGGTCTGTGTACCCATATTGCTCCCATATTTCCCAAAAAAACGTCGTTTAGGGCCTGAAAATGGCTTTAGAAGTTCAGGACTTGAAAATTTGCTAAAAATAGTAAATTGTGCTACAATTAAGGAAATTGAAAAACTGAAAGAGATAGTTGTGGGGGTCCAAGTGGGATAGGTGGGTGGCCACCAAAATCCACCTGGATCAAGTGAGGGGACCATATGGCTCACCAATGTGGGGCCATGCCAAAGGAAATCAAACTACCCAATTCAGAAAGATTAACCATGCCAGGGACATTCTAACATAGTCACACTCTCAAAAGTAACCTGAGGACATACGGAAGTATCCAAACTATAATGTGATAGTTCTACTGTATTGGGAGAGGAGACCATGTTACAAGCTCGAGGAGAGGATATCCTTTGGTGGAAGGTATATTTGTAATTTCACATATATGGTAAATAAAAATCTATGTTCCTTCCCATTATATCAGTTTTCAGTAATTTATATGTGTGATTTCTATGTGTTTAGAGCCATTGATATTCTGCGGAAGATCACTTGTTGTCTCTATTTGGTTTTGTTTGTGTGCATGCTTTGGATCGGAAGTGGATGAAAGCGATCACTCTATTAGAGCAAAATGATTCTACATCAGGCCGAAAACCCTTCACCAAGCTATGGTGAGGCAAGGTACTTGCTCATACTCTGTAGCATTATAAATTGCATCGAAACTACATGCATGGCCATCTGGATTGGGGATTGATATTAAATTGTCTTAGAAATTATTTTTTGTTGTCTGGTGATCTCAATCGAGCATGAGATTTCGGAGAAACAACTCCTTGCATAAATTGTCCATGGTTCATCCTCTACAATCTCATTCCCGATTGATATTACCATACAATAGAAAAGAATGGCTAAGGCAATCTAATAATGATCCCCAATCCAAATGGCCATGCATGCAGTTTCGATGCAATTTTAATGATACGGAGTATGAGTAAGTACCTTGCCTCCTCATAGGTTATTAAAGGGTTTTGGGCTTGATGCAGAACCCTTGCACTCTAATCAAGTGATCTCTTTCATCCACTCCTGATCTAAAGCATGCACACAAGCACAACCAAATAGAGACAACAATTGATCTTTCACAGAAGATCATACACTCAAAACATATAGAAATCACACATATAAATTACTGCAAAACTGATATAGTGGGAAGGAACATAGAATTTTATTAACCATATAAGTGAAAGTACATCAATATACCTTCCAGCAAAGGATATCCTCTCCTCAAGATTGTAGCATAGTCTTCCTCTCCATGGTCTGGCAAATTTTCCCCACTATATTAATGAAATGAGCATGAAGAGAAACATGTAAGTACAAAATACCTCACAAGGTCTCTCACTAGCAGTAAGATGGAAACATAGACTCAAAATCTGTATTCCGTAAATTCGGCTCTCAAAAAGTTTGTTTCTCCAACTAATTTGACCCTCTCAAATGATCCAGTATAAATAGGCAGAAGAGAGGTCCCAAGAGGATGTATGTGGACGATCAGGATGATGAGAAGTCATGGAAACTTCTAACTGATAAGTCATGGAAACTTCTAATTGATAAGTCATGGCCAGTTCAAATCGGTGACAAATCAAACTAATCTCCTAGGGACTAAGGCACTCTAGAAGTCATCCCTAGTTGTTGGCATAGAAAGCAATGAAAAATACATTGAACGTTCCCATAAAGAAGGGTTGTGTTAAAAATAGCAACAAAAAATTATAATTTAATTTATCCTTGAATTAAATTGTAAATTAAATCGAAATTCTATTCTTATAGCAACTTGTAACAGTTAACTAAGTCAAATTGACTTAGTTGACTTAGGAAATTTGAGTCGGAAGTTTACCTAGAGTCATGTAGATTGATCCCTGAATTTTAGGGGCCCAAGTTGAGTTCTAACTGTTGGAGGAACTAGTAGGAGGTATAGTAGTGGGGACGGGCACCATTGCATCCTTAGTGCCACACTAGTTAACTGAAGATTCACTCATAAATAACTCATGCATGGAAGTTCAGAGGAACACCTGGTTGAGATTAGAGTTCAATGACAGTGTACTCGCAGTTGTATAATTTTCCAAGTTTTACAGATGATGCATGCAATTAGTATAAGGCCTATGGCTGGATTGTGCAATCATGGGTGGATAATTTCCCAATTAAAGATGGAATAATTCTCTGAGGAATTGGGCAAGGAATTAGGAGCTTGGCAAGTAGCAAAATTGGCTCAGTGTTGGCTTCAGCTGGTTTTTGAAGCAGAAAGATAGATTGTACTTGTGCAAGAATTGTTTGGGTTGAGCAAGCATTGTATTTTCTTCTTAGATCTTCTAGTTAATGCAATATAGATAGTCTAGTTTTTTAGCAGTTGCTTTCCCCTTATGTACGATTGATATTCTTCATTTTCTCCTTATTGTTTTCATCGATCAATTTTGGTTTTCACTGAAGAGTAGAGTATATTATTATCTTATGTTTTAGCACATCACATAAGTTGTTGAATCTACAGTAAAAATCTACATGGTATCAGAGTTGAAGATAGTATAGAAAAGGAGAATTTGAGTTTGTCGTGCAAGTGAAATCAAATTTGCAAGTTAATACTTTAGAGTCAGAAATATGTCTTTCTACGATTTGAGACTTGAGTATGTCGTGGAGGGAAGCTCGAATTACATAGCTTGGAAGGATAGAATGGAGGTAGTGCTGGAAGACAATGGCCTCAAGGAATTCATAGATCATGATATTCTGAAGCCTCTAGCATCTGATGCTAAAGATATGGCTGAATGGAGAAAGTCTGTGGAAAAAGCATGAAGGATTATCCTAAAAGGAGTCTAAGATCACATTGTCTCGAATCTCCATGGTAAGGATACTCCATTTGCAATGTGGAAGGCATTGGCGAACTTGTTTCAAAATAACAGTGACCATAGCAAGTTGGCACTAAAGGGAAAACTCAGAAAGATCAATATGGAGAAGGGCGACTAAATTTTGAACTACTTGACCAAGTTCACCTAATGTCAAGATGAGCTTCGAAGGGTCGGGATTAATTTTTTCAAAGATGATCTGATGAGGCTAGTACTTCTAGGACTTCCCAAGAGCTGGCACAATTACCAGGACTCTGTTAATGGGAGGGAGAAACTACCATAGTGGGAGCAGTTGTGGTTCAACTTGGTACAGGAAGGGATTTAGTAGAACACTAGAGACAGATCCTCATCAAAGCATGATGATGAGGAGAATTGTGGCTTAGTGGGTAAGGAAAAGAAAGGGAAGGGGAATTCATCCCATTCCAAATCAGATTCTTGTCACGGTGGAAAGAAGAAGAACATGTCAAAAGTCAAGTACTTTCACTGTCATGAGTTGGGACATTTTGCCACAAAGTGTCCACTCAAGAAGGCCGGTAAGAAGCCCTCAGGAGGAGCAGTAGGTCAGGCTCTTGCCTCACAATTCGAACTAGAGTTTACTCATCACTTGTATGGTGTCATTAATCATGGGTAGTGTGTGGTACCTAGAAGGTGGAGCTTCTTTCCACATGATCGATAACAAATTTCTCTTCATCTACTTGAAGGAGAAGGATATCCAGATACATATTGAGATGGGTGATGACGGGAGGTATATCACTACCTGGATCGATACAGTTACCTTCCAGAGGGAATCAAGTTCTCCCCTCACTTTGTGAGATGTTATGTATGTTCCTAGTTTGAAGAAGAACTTGGTATCTATTCCCATGTTGGAGGATAGAAGCTATGATGTGATATTTAGTAAGCTAAAGGTGTTCCTTTGTCACATAGCCACAAGATAGGTGAAGAGGATAGGGGTTTGAGTGAAGAATATCTACAAGTTGGAGGTAGAAGATTGTGCTTCCTTAAGAATGAAAGCATAGAAGGTGCAGAGCCAAGAAATCGGTGAGTTGTGGCATAGGAGGTTGGGTCACCTCCACCATGATGCTTTGAAAATCATGTAGTAAATTTCTACCGGTCTTCCCAAAGGTACACTAGAGAAGGTAGACACATGAAAAGGGTGTACATTGGGAAAATTCACCAAAGATTCCTTTCATGACAAAGATAGTTGAGCATAGGCGATCCTCAACCGAGTTCACTCAGATGTGTGTGGACAATTCTCGACAGCATCCACGGGAAAGCGCAGGTATTATGTTATATTTGTTGATGATTTTTCTCGTAAGTGTTGGATCTTCTTCATGTAGAAGAAAGATCAGAATTTTGCAAAGTTTTGTGAATTTAAAGCACTGGTTAAGAAAGATACTGGTAGGAAAGTTAAAGCTCCTAGGAGTGATAACGGTGGAGAGTATGTGTCAAATGAGTTCAAAAAATGATGTGAATGAGTAGGCATTCGACAGGAGTTGACAGCACCACATAACCCACAACAGAATGGGGTGGCTGAAAGGAATAACCAAAGCATTGTAGGAATGGCACAGGTGATGTTGCATGATTAGGGCCTACCACTACACTTATGCACTGAAGCATGCAACATAGTTATTTATTTGCATAACAGAAGCCCTCATCAAATTTTTGGGATGAGTACAGCAGAACAGGTTTTTTAAGGGAAGAAACCAGATGTTGGACACTTCAAGATTTTTGGTTCATCAGTCTACTGCCATGTAACCAAAGATGCATGGAAAAATCTTGAGCCAACAACTGAGTTGGGGATATTTATGGGGTACACTAATACACCTCACAACTATCAGGTGTACCTACTAACCAATAGGATGACAGTGGTTCACATAGATGTAAAATTATATGAAGATAAGGCCATGAGATGTTCTCTTGAGAGGGAACATCAACTACATGCGGTTGAGGAGCTTCTAGCTGCTAAGGAGGAACCTCAGGATGATGTGGAGCAGCCACATGCAGAGGATCAGGGAATGGAGACAGCAACTCAAGTAAAGTATTCCAAATATGGGAGAAAGTGCACCAGAGAGGCTGATAGGTTATTACATGATTATAGAGAGAATGTAGGAGCACCCTCTTCACAACGCAGGTAGAGGAGGTCACCAGAGAGGTACATTGGCTACTTCGCTCTGATGAGTGGATGTGTAGAGACTAAGCCATCTTCTTTTGAGGACGCAATGTAGCAACTAGTTTGGGTTGATGCCATGGTTGAAGAGTATGACTCCATTGTCAAGAACAGTGCTTGGGATGTGGTCCCAAGACTGGCAGACAAGTCAGTGATGAGTTCCAGATGGCTTTACAAGGTAAATAAAGTAGCGGATGGTAGTGTGGAGAAACATAAGGCCAGGTGTTATGTCCCTATACTACTAGTGTATCCCTTTATTGTTATTAGTGCAACCCCATTACTATATTATCGTGCCCTTACATTATTATTTTTATGTCGACTGTGATTATATTGTGACCCCTTAGACTCATATATATAGAAAGGAGGTCCTGTCATTTGTATCATTGGTCTTAGCTATGCTAGACTTCACAAAAACCTTTATTGTAGAATGTGATGCCTCAGGAAATGGAATTGGTGTTGTTTTAATGCAAGAAGGAAGACCCATTTCTTTTGAAATTCATCCAACCAAAGGAAATTATTTACACAAAGATATTTATGAGAAGGAAATGTTGGCAATACTACATGCACTTAAGAAATGGCTACAATATTTGGGTACAATAGCTTTTAATTTTCAAGAACTTTTCTTGAATTTTTTTTGGAAAGGAAAGGAATTTGAATTAAGGGGTATCACGAGGAAACCAGGAAAGATAAACAACTCTAACAACATGAAAAAGCTTCTAAAGAAAGAAAAATAAGGGGATACACTAGTAGTATAGTGACCTAACACCAAGTTTGTGGCCAGAGGTTTTTCTCAAGTGGATTGATTACAATGAGACTTTTGCTCCTATTTCAAGGTACTCATCAATAAGATCCATTCTAGCACTATCAATGCAGATGGGATGGAATATACATCAAATGGATGTAAAGACGACATTCCTCAATAATGTGATTAAGGAAGAGGTGTATATTAAGAATATTGAAGGATTTGAGACATTCAACAGAGAGTCACATGAGTGCTGACTCAAGCAAGCGTTGTATAGACTAAAACAAGCACCCTCTGCTTGGTACACCAGGATCGATAGCTACTTCGTCGGGTCGGGCTTCACCAAAAGTGAACCAGATGTGAACCTTTACCATATTGTGGTTGAAGGTAAATTTTTTATTATTGTTGTATATGTCAACGATTTGATTCTGATAGGTGATGATAAGTTGATCAAGTCTTGCAAAGAGAATCTTACAAGAGAGTTCGAAATGAAGGACTTGGGGTTCATGCACTAATTTCTAGGGATGGAAGTATGGCAAGGTGATGAAAATATTTTTGTCTCTCAAGGATAGTATGCCAATGAGATACTCAAAATGTTCCACATGCAAACCAGTAAACCCATGGAGACTCCTCTAGCAAGTAACTGGAGGAAGGAGGATGCTACTTCTAGTGAAGTAGTGGAGGCTATTATTTATAGGAAGCTTGTGGGTTCACTCATGTATTTGGTGAACACATGACCATACATGTGTTATGCAGTTAACCAACTTAGTCAAGCGATGGTTAAGTCGACCAAGTTGTGTTGGAAGACAACCAAACATGTGTTGAGATACCTTAGATGCACTACTCAATGTGGTTTATGGTACAAACAGACATAGGAAGTGAAGATTCAAGGCTTCATAGATACAAATTGGGCAGGGAGTCCATCCAACAGGAGGATCACATCAAGTGGGATCTTCAGTATTGGGTCTGTTAGGTTCCTATACCAATAAGAGTCATAATTTTGAATGATTAAGGTTAAGCCTTGTAATATAGTACATACCTTTGCTTTATAAAAATGTCTTCCATTTTAAAATTAAAAAATGCAAAGAGGGTATGTCCTAAAAGAAAAATCAAAGGACAAAAGAATAAGAGAAGGTAAAAAAAAATGAAAATATATGAACCCCAAAAACAAAAAGAGACCATGAAAGTGTGCAAGTCTAAATGCCACTACTATTTACTTTTATGCATAATAATGATTGTCTACAACTTGTTATTCATGCCACAATCCATGGTAATCAAATTGTTTAATCTTGGTTATTTCATGCTTTGAATTTTATGATTATAGTTAGAGAATAAAATCTGACCAAACAATTTAATCTTGGCAGATCATAGATAGGTAGAGAAATAAAAGGAGCTCATAATCTTAATCTGAGCTCTTGGATGATATAAGGTTAGAAATAGATAGTTTGTTTTATAAAAGAAAAAAGATATAATAAAGGTTTTCTAGCCTAAATGCACCCAAAGAAATGAATAAAACATGTTAGGGTAAGAAATGGGTAAGTAGAAGAAAGGTTGTTGAACTACAAAGTCAATTGGATCGAAACACATGCATCATGCTTAGATACCTATTTCAACATGTATGATCAATTATGAAGGCAAAAGCAAAGGTTTACAAGTTCATATGAGTGACCCCTCCTCATTCATTTTCCCCCTATACTTACTAATTTCCTATCCACAAGTATATTCTAGTACTTAAATCCTACAAGTCAAAGAGGCTCAGAGAATTTCTCTGACTATTGGTGGGACCGGACCCTCGGCTTAATGATTTATGGACACAAGCGCTAGAATCCCCTTCATTAAATTCGTTCCCCTCTCATCACCCTAAGAAAACCCCTTTTCCTAAGGTTAAACAACATTTGCTTAGGAAAAGTGAAAACCCCCATGTAAATCCCTTTTCACCCAAAAACCCACAAAAAACCTTTTATCCTAAGTATTGAGCATATGTGCGCAAAAAGTACATTTTACATTTTTATTTAAGGAAAACCCACTCCGCTACTGCATTTCATATTAATTATTAATTTTATTATATAATCCTTGATAAAAATCTTTTTCCCTTATATTAACTAAATCCCCATGTAAATACCCCCAACCCTTAGTTTTAATAAAAACTATATGTTTACCCCTTTATCTCGACAAAATGAATAAATCCCCTCGTTAACCCTAAATAATCACAAATCACTTGTGATTAAAGCATCGGGCCCCCCTCCGTACATTTCCTCTGTACTGTTTCATCACCCGACCACTGTCTCATCATCTGCGCCCAGATCTAACTATGTGCAGCCATATCGGGCTCACGCAAAGCCCAACCTTTACCCAAAGAGTTAAACCCTGTTATTAAGCTTTGCCCGATCATTTTAAACCTATGATTAATTCCTAAATAAACCCAAATTGCTAAAGTTTAAAGCCTGGGCCCCCCCTTAAGCTCGTGCTTTATAACCCACGCACTTCCCTCACCCGATTGTTGTTAGATCAACTTCCCGCTCATCCAATGGCCCAAAGCCATATCAGCGACGCCCGATGGCTAAATGTTACCCGCTCAATAAAACGGTTTTCCCTGACCCCCCGATGGCTACGTGTCAAGCTCTAGAGTTATCGAGTGACCCCTCCTAAAAATCGCCTTCGCCTCATAAGCAGTGTGATGACCTCCAATACTGCCTACTCGACAACCCAATAAACCGTTCATTATCCATTATATGAATTTTTGCGCCAATTTTAAAAAGTTACCCGTTAAATACTTTAAACCTTGAAAACTCTTGTTTTCGTACCTTTCGCCTGTTTAATAGTTTAAACCCATTAAACCCTTTGGCGCCGCCTTGAACCTCTGTAACACAATTCCACCAACATTTACATTTAGAACACTACCACGACCTCTTCCTCAGACATCCGTGTGCAAAAAAATCCATCAATCACTTTCCCTGTGAATTGAGGTTTTTTTAATAATTGTTGTGTTTTGTAGGTAATTAGTCGAAGACCAAAGCTTGGATAAACAATTCTGATACTAGTCGCCGAACTTGTTTACTCCAAGACTCAACAAGAAACCTATTCAGAAGCCTATATTAAGAAGAACAAGACCATTATACAAGTAACAGAGAATAAGACAATTACACACAGAGCCGAGAAGAAAATGTTCATACTAAAGCATTGACATTTAAAATAGAGGAACCAGATAGAGTATGCATTTAGAAGACAAACAAATGAAACATTCAGAGACTTGATCTATATCCACTACCTGATTCTGATACACATAAAAACGAAAGAATTTACTATTGAAACACATAGTAAATGGTTAAAATGTACAGTGAAAGGAAAAAACACAGTAAGGATAAAGACAGGTCAGCAAGTCAAAGAGTATTAGTGTTAAAGAGTATCAAAGGAAAGCCTAAAGTAAATTAAGCCTCCGGCATGAAAGATTCAAACAGAAAATAGCATTAAGAGCTAAAACCAAACCATAAAGGCCAATAGTACCACAATAAAAGGGACAACATGAAAGTAGTTCACTAGCTGTCTCTATCTTCCTACGAGAAGATATTTGTATTTCCTAGATTAAATCTCAAGTTAGTTTGAGATATTTGTAATAAAACCTTAGTATAAATACTTCACAATTCGAATTATGTAGGTGTGGATTCTTATACATTTCTATAGACTTCTTGATCGAAATACTGTAAGTAAAGCCATTAGAGCATTGACTGAGCCAACAAGCTAGTTTGATGAATAAAAACCAAATATTTCAAAGGATTCATGTGTAGAGCGAAGTGTAGACAAGTATTTTCTCACGTTGTTGTTATCTTTCTTAAATTTTTTCCATAATGTTTATTTGAATCTGAATGCCATAACTGGAGTATTATCTCATAATTTTTTTAATTACACTATGTTATAACCGTTAGGCCAATAAATGTTTTCTACTGATATCTAAGTTAAGGAATTCTTAATTTCTCCTTAGTTTAGGTTGTCTCTTTATAATCTATAGCAAAGGATTATTAGTTTCCCTTTGTTTCTGATTACATTTTGTTCCTCGTTTCAATCTTGGTCTGAGAATTCTTAATTGCTCTCTCACCCTAGTTAAAACCTTTTTCACCCTTTTGGCCTTAAGACCTGCACTCTACTCTACTATCTTTCCCTTTGAACATTCTCTTTATTGAGTTGATCCAGTCCTGCTACTATTTTGATGACTCCATATCCCAATGGACTAAAGACATCATCCTATCCATCTAATTAAAGACTCCCACCACCCAAGCTTCAATACAAATAAAAAACCCCTTGAACATTCTTAACTAGTCTAAAATCCCAGCAAACAAAGCTAAATCATATAGAGAGAGACCTCTCTGAGCTAAGGTTGGCTAGAGCCTATGCCCAAAAGTGGTTTGTGGTTACCCTGGTGATCTCTTTATTTAACCTTGGAAAATTACTGGGTGGTAACATAGTGGCGACTCCACTCGGGAGAACTAACATTTTCTTGAGAAATGTTTTACAGGTTTAGATCTGATCTATGATGGTGGACAGTGATCAGATATACAAAGGTTAAAATCATCCACCTAGCGACTCCAAATCAATTCCACAATCAAGACTCCACCAGAGGAATGAACTTGAAAGAACAATATGAAAAGATCAGGCTTTTAACTTGGATTGTTATCCAAGACATTATGTTCTTTCTCATCAATAAATTTTTTCAATGTATATTGTATTTTAGAGAAGATTTTAGATTATTTTTTTATTATTTCCCTTTGAAAATTGTAGATAGAAAGTCTCCTTACACATTTGAGCATCATTCTTCTAAGTCTTATGAAGATCATTTTCCAATTGTGGAGCATCAAACAATCAAGACTGATCATACAATCCCTGTACATATTCATGTACCTTATAAAGTTCTTGATAGATACAAGCCACTCATCTTACCTCTTACAGTGCATGCTTTCCCTAACAATTATTACAAGTATCTCCCTAGGTTTGATGGAGAGAATGGTATCACATCCCAAAAACATATTCAAGGTTTTGAGAATTATCTGGACTTATTTGAAATTGATGAAGATGATGTTATTATTAGGCTTTTTGCTCTTTCTTTGCAAAGTAGAGTAAAGAGTTCGTTCAAGAATTTACCTATTGCAAGCATCTCAAATTTCCAACAGTTTGTCAAACCTTTCCTTGATAGATGGACAATCAAGGTTAATCTTCTTGTGATCATAGAAGAATATAATCAGTTAAAAAGACAACCAAATGAAACAATACAACAATTTTTTGATAGATTTAATCAAGTCTATTATTTAATGCCATCAAATATAAGACCTCCACATGATTCAGCTCTCTTGCATTATCCAAAAGCCTTTGATCCAGAGATAGAATTTTAGCTAAGAGAAAGAAACCCCCCAACACTGGAACAAATGCAGAACATTGTAGTAGATGTTGAAGTTAATATGAAAATTAGAAGAGAAAGGTTGAAAGCAAAAGCAGAGGAAAACAACATTGTAGAAGTAAAACTCAACATTTAGACAAAGAAAATAGAGGAAAGGATACATAAGATCACTAGGAAAGATAATTTTTTTGCTCAAAATCGCCATGATACATTTATTTCACAAATAGAAGAGGTTGACAGCCATGAAAAAATTCCTGCTAATTCCAACTGTCGTAGATCAAAAGATAGATTCATAGAGCAATATGTGGAGGAGCAATCTCCTGATTTGATGTGTATGTTTGATGACATTACTTATTTTAATGATTTGCCTAAATATGTTTAGTATGATGATAATTATCTTTTTCAAATCCAAACTAACTTTACAAAGCAATTAGAATCTAGTTTGGGGAATAAGGAAATTCAGTTGTAGCAACTTGAAAATAGTGATCATCTTATCCCTATGAAAGTGAGGACGAAAGTGCAGAAAGTTTGGAAATAAGTGAAGCTTCTTTGCCTCTTTGTTCTGAATCATTTCAGTTTTTAAAGGAAATGTGGTATAAAATCTCTAAAGAAAAGGATGAGCAGCTTGCAGAAGTCTATGAAGTTCCATTCAAACCTATATGCAATAAGTTGCAACAATCCTTTCAAGTTGTTTATGATCCAATAGACGATAGGTTGGGTAATGAATGCAGTTAGAATTTTTCTCCATTAACTGACTATGAGAGTCAAAATCAAGATAATAAAGGTTTCACTAGACAGACATTTCAACCAGTAGAAATATCATCACAAAGCTTATCTGAAAGTTTGCAGTGTGCTAAAGATAAAGATGGCATTTTAGTTTCATGGCATGGAGGCCATCTAGAACAATTGTACAATTGCTTAAATCAGTTGAACAATAGTGTATATATTTTGGAAGATCCTTTTGTACAGTTTTTAGAACACACAAAGGAAATCAAGTATTTCCTTATCTTCTCATTAGTTGACAAGGTTACAACTGGCTTTAGAATCTCAGTTTTAATCACAAACAAGCCCAAGCAACAAAATCCACCAATGTATATGATGCTTAAATGGTTGCATTGGATGTTTCACTTTACCTAACCAGCAATTGGTCAACTGATTAGAGTAAGTAGGTAGTATTTCAGTTTGAATAAATTCAGTTTAGCAGCAAGTTTATGTTAGATCATATTTCAATTTGTAGAAAAAGGTGTATTTTCATTTCAAGAGTTTCAATCACAAAGATTATACAACAAAGCATATACATGTTTGGGATTGGCCCAATGGATCAGGCTACTAGTCGACGGTGTTCTTGACATCTCACAAGGATATGCCATCCCCATGTGGAGCCACTGTTAGGTTCCTATACCAATAGGAGTCGTAATTTTGAATGATTAAGGTTAAGCCTTGTAATATTGTACATACCTTTGCTTTCTGCAAATGTTTTCCATATTAGAATTAAAAATTTAAAGAGGGTATGTCCTAAAAGAAAAATCAAAGGGCAAAAGAATAAGAGAAGGTAAAAAAAAATGAAAATATATGAACCCCAAAAACAAAAAGAGACCATGAAATTGTGCAAGTCTAAATGCCACTACTATTTACTTTTATGCATAATAATGATTATCTGCAACTTGTTATTCATGCTACAATCCATGGTAATCAAACTATTTAATCTTGGTTATTTCATGCTTTGAATTTCATGCTTATAGTTAGAGAATAAAATCTGACCAAACAGTTTAATCTTGGCAGATCATAGATAGGTAGAGAAATAAAAGGAGCTCATAAGCTTAATCTGAGCTCTTGGATGATATAAGGTTAGAAATAGATAGTTTGTTTTATAAAAGAAAAAAGATATAATAAAGGTTTGCTAGCCTAAATGCACCCAAATAAATGAAGAAAACATGAAAGGGTAAGAAATGAGTGGGTAGAAGAAAGGTTGCTAAACTACAAAGTCAATTGGATTGAAACACGTGCATCATGCTTAGATACATATTTCAACATGTATGATAAATTATGAAGAGAAAAGAAAAGGTTTACAAGTTCATATGAGTGACTCCCCCTCATTCATTTTTCCCCTATACTTACTAATTTCCTATCCACAAGTATATTGTAGTACTTAAATCCTACAAGTCAAAGAGGCTCAGAGCATTTATCTGACTATTGGTTTAATTGGACCCTCAGCTTAATGACTTAAGGACACAAGTGCTAGAATACCCTTCATTAAATTCATTCCCCCCTCATCACCCTAAGAAAACCCCTTTTCCTAAGGTTAAACACCATTTGCCTAGAAAGGTGAAAATCCCCATGTAAATCTCTTTTCACCCAAAAACCCACAAAAAACCTTTTATCCTAAGTATTGAGCGTATGTGCGCAAAAATTAACTTTTACCTTTTTAATTAAGGAAAAACCCACTCCACCACATTTCATATTAATTATTAATTTTATTATATAATCCTCGATAAAACCCTTTTTCCTGTATATTAACTAAATCCATATGTAAATACCCCCAACCCTTAGTTTTAATAAAAACTATATGTTTACCCCTTTATCTCAACAAAACAAATAAATCCCCTCATTAACATTAAATAATCACAAATCACTTGTGATTAAATCATCCGCCCCCCTTAAACCTTCGTGCATTTCCTCTATATTGTTTCATCACCCGACCATCGTCCAATCATCTGCACCCAAATCCGATGACGTGCAGCCATATTGGGCTCACCCGACGCCCGTCCTTTACCCAACGAGTTAAACCTCATTATTAAGCTATGCCTAATCATTTTAAACATGTGATTAATTCCTAAATAAACCCAAACCGTTGAAGTTTAAAGCTTGGGCCCTCCCTTAAGCCCGTGCTTTATAACACACGCGCTTCCCTCGCTTGACTGTCGTTAGATCAACTTCCTGCTCATCCAATAGCCTAAAGCCATATCAGTCGCACTCGATAGGTTAACGTCACCCGCCCGATAAAGCATTTTTCCCCAACCCCCCGATGGCTACATGTCAAGCTCTAGAGTGTATCAGGTGACCCCTCCTAAAAACCGTCTTCACCTCATAAGTGGTGCGACAACCTCCAATACCGCCTCCCCACCAACCTGATAAACTGCTTATTATCTGTTATATGAATTTCTGCACCAATTTTAAAAAGTTACCTGTTAAAGACTTTAAACCTTGAAAACGCTTGTTTTCGTCCTTTCACCTGTTTAACAGTTTAAACGCATTCAACCCTCCGGTGCCACCCTGAACCTATGTAATGCAATTCCACCTCCATTTACATTGAAAACACTGCCACGACCCCTTCCTCAGACATCCCTGTGCAAACAAAGCCATCAATCGCTTTCCGTGTGGACCGAGGTTTTCTTAATAATTGTTGTGTTTTGCAAGTAATCAGCCGAAGACCAGAGCTTGGATAAACAATTATAATACTAGTTGCAGAACTTGTTTACTCCAAGACTCGACAGGAAAGCTATTTAGAAGCCTATATTAAGAAGAAGAAGACCATTATACAAGGAACAAAGAAGAAGACAATTACACACAGAGTCGAGAAAAAAACATTCATACTGAAGCATTGACAGTCAAAACAGAGGAACCAGATAGAGTATGCAGTTAGAAGACAAACAAATTAAACATTTAGATACTTGATCTATATACACTACCTGATGTTGATACACACAAAAACAAAAGAATTTACTATTGAAACACAGAGTAAACAATTAAAATGTACAGTAAAAGGAAAAAACACAGTAAGGATAAAGACAAGTCAGCAAGTCAAAGGGTATCAGTGTTAAAGAGTATCAAAGGAAAGCCTAAAGTAAATGAAGCCTCCAGAGTGAAAGATTCAAATAGAAAAGAACATTAAGAGCTAAAACAAAACCATAAAAGCTAGCAGTACCACAATCAAAGGGACAACATGAAAGCAGTTCACTAGTTGTCTCTATCTTCCTACGAGAAGATATATGTATTTCCTAGATTAAATCTCAAGTTAGTTTGAGATATTTGTAACAAAACCTTAGTATAAATACTTCACAATTCGAAGTACGTAGGTGTGGATTCTTATACATTTCTATAGACTTCTTGATCGAAATATTATAAATCCATTGGAGCATTGACTGAGCCAGCAAGCTGGTTTGATGAATAAAGACCAAATATTTCAAAGGATTCATGTGTAGAGGGAAGTGAAGACAAGTATTTTCTCACGTTGTTGTTATCATTCTTAAAGTTTTTCCATAATGTTTATCTGAATCTGAATTCCATAACTGGAGTATTATCTCAGAATTGTTTAATTACACTCTATTATAATCGTTAGGAAATTAAATGTTTTCTATTGATATCTAAGTTAAAGAATTCTTAATTTCTCCTTAGTTTAGGTTGTCTCTTTATAATCTATAGAAAATGATTCTTAATTGCTCTTTGTTTCCGATTACCCTTTGTTCCTCATTTCAATCTTGGTCTGATAATTCTTAATTTGTCTCTCACCAAACCATTTTCACCCCTTTGGCCCTAAGACTTTCACTCTACTCTACTATCTTGCCCTTTGAACATTCCCTTTAGTGAGTTGATCCAGTCCTGCTGCTCTTTTGTTGAATCCATAGCCCAATGGACTAGAGACATCATCCTATGCATCTGTTTAAAGACTCCCACTACCAAATCTTCAATACAAATCAAAAACCCCTTGAACATTCAGAACTAGCCTAAAATCCCGACAAACAAAGCTAAATCATATAGAGAGAGCCCTCTCTGAGCTTAGGTTGGCTAGAGCTTATGCCCAAAAGTGGTTTGTGGTTACCTCGGTGATCTCTTTCTTTAACCTTGGGAAATTACTGGGTGATAACAGGGTCAGCAGTTGTTTCTTAGTTAAGCAGGAAGAAAAGATCAATTGCGCTTACTTTAGCAGAAGTAGGGTACATGGCTGCTAGTCAAGCAATTTGTGAGGATATTTAGATGAGGAAGACTCTTGTTGGTTTGTTTGGTCAATAGATCGATCCAAATGTGATTTACTATTAGAATTAGAGTTGTATCAAACTCTTTGAGAATCCATTTTTTCATGATCGATAAAAGCATATTGAAATATGGTATCATCATCTTCAATATTGTGTGCAGAGGAGTATTATGTTGTTGGAGTACATTCCTAGAGAGGAGCGGGATGCAGATATTTTGACAAAGGCCTTATCAAGATGCAAATTCGAGTTTCACAAAGGTAGGATTGGGGTAGTAGATAATCCCTTTCTTGTTGAGAGGGAGTTTTAAAAATAGCAACACGAAATTCCAATTTAATTTGTCCTTGAATTAAATTAGAATTCTATTCTCATAGCAACTTGCAATAGTTGACTAAGTTAGATTGACTTAGTTGAATTAGGAAATTTGAGTTGGAATTCTATCTAGAGTCATGTATAGTGATCACTAAATTTTAGGGGCCTAGGTTGATTTCTTTTGAGTTGTAATTAATTAACTCAATGTAACTGAGTTATAGTCAGTTGAACTAGTTCTAAATGTTGGAGGAACTAGTAGGAGTTATATTAGTGAGAATGGGCACCAGTGCATCATTAGTGCCACACCATTTAACTGAATATTTGCTCATAAATAACTCATGCATGGCAGTGCATAGGAAGACTCAGTTGAGATTAGAGTTTAGGGATGATGTACTATCAGTTGTATAATTTTCTAATTTTTACAAATGGAGCATGCAGTCAGTAGAAGGCCTATGGATGGATTTCACAGTCATGGGTGGAGAATTTTCCAATTAAATATGGGCTAATTATACCAGGAATTGTGCAAGGAATTAGGGGATGGGAAGGCAACAGAATTGGCTAGGTGATGGCTTGAGCTGGTTTTTGAAGCAAAGAGATAGATTTTACTTGTGCAGGAATTGTTCGGGTCAAATAAGAATTGTATTTTCTTCTCAGATCTTCTGGATAATGCAATATAGATAGTCAAGGTTTTTAGTAGTTTCTTTCGCTAGAGAAATATTGTGTTATGTTTGATTGATATTCTTCCTTTTTTTCTTGTTGTTTTCATCAATTAATTTTGGTTTTCGTTGAAGAATAGAGTAGATTATTGTCTTTTGTTTTAGCATATCATATAAGTTATTTAATCTACTATAAAATTCTATAGGTTGGAAGTGACTAGGAGGCTGCAAACACTCCCATATGCATCCTTCCATGCGTCTAGTGCTCAAAGCCAAAGTCAGTCCTGTTATCACCTAAATTTTCCTTAGGCTGAAGGAAGGCAACATTCAAGGTAACCACAAACGACGCTTGGTCTGGTAGCTAGCCCTACCAGAACAGGAGAGGGCTCTCTCCGGGTCACACTCAGGAAAATAAACAATAGGGTCTGAGATGACTCAAAAATGGATACTGATTTTAGGCTAGGTAAATGGATGCGATGGAGGTATTTTGACAAATGACTGAGTTTTCTGGGATGTGTGGGACCAAGGAACAACATGAGCAGAGAATTTAACTTCAAAGACGCAGATTATTTCGTGAGGCAAGACAGGCGGAAAGTCTAGAAATTAGATTCAAAATAACATGAGGTGGAGAGATTGTTTAAGAGTGTGAAAAGGGCATAGATACATGAATCCTTTTCAACAGAAGAAAAAATAGAACTTGAAAACTATCCCAAGGCAGAGCAGCACACTGAATTCTACCTTTTTACTTAGAAATCTTTCACTGGAAATGAATATGAATGAAAATACAAAACATAATGAAATACATATGAAACATAAAGAAGATACATTTGCTAAACTCATGCCATAGGAATCTCATGAACCAGAGCTGCAATCTTTCATTAATTCTCTTCCAAAATGTACAGTGAGTGACTGGGTTTCTCTCCCACAGTTTCCCAGAAATTCCAACCCTTTACAAAATGACTCTCAATACAATAAATAAGATTTTCCATGGGAAGGTTGATCAACCTAGGCAATGAAGAGCCAACCATCAGCAGTTACATTTAATTTTCTATGAAGACCAATTAGAAAAAAGCAAATATGAGCATAGATTTTGTGGGTGGTTGTTCGCCTTCATTTGGCCACTTGGATAGAAGCCAAAAATGCTTTTTAAACATTGCCTTTGATTCTAGGAAAAAATTATTGCAAATGAGTGGGCCCACTTGGAGAAAATTGCGAATCGAGATTTCGCGAAGTGGGCACGATTTTGGCCTTTGGGTGTCTGTGCACCTCGCCAAAAACTGTATGCGTCGTGCTAATTTGGAGCTGGTTTTGAGGCCCTTGCCAAACTCCAAATTGAGCCTAAGTGTGCTTGTTGGAAATCCCTGCCTGTCTACTCTCCAACCCAAGTAGAATTTCTGAATTTGGTGCCCATTTGCTCCTCCAAAACTGCAATCTCCCGAGACTGCTTCCTGTGTGTCAAAATAGGGGCAGAGAGGTCATTTTTTCGGTGTTTTTGACCTCCTGAGGACTCAAAACTGGCCCAAACTTCTGGGCAATGCACCAACAGTCATGATTTTCCGTGGAAAATCTAAAAATTCAAACCTTTTGTCATTTGGGGCTCCCTATTGTAAGTATGCGCCAGGTGGCACGACGCACAAGGAGAAAAACCCTGTTTTTTGCACAAAAATTTCCAAAAGCACCAAAAATGCCCCAAATTTCTTGAAATTTGGGTTGCAGATTCCTTATCAAGTGTTATGCTGGGCCAAAGAGGCTTCGAACAATATCTAAAGTCGATCGAGCTCCCTTTTCCTCCTTTGCTTCTTGATTGCCTTCCTCAATTTCGCCTTCAAATTCCTGATTCGGACCTTACACACTTTGTTTCGCACCATGTAGTGGAAAGCCATGTGTCTTAGCAATGCATGTTCATTTTTGGCCTTGTCCAGTAGCCTCTCTAAGTGCATGTTAATTCTCTCAAGATTGGCCTCCCGAGCCTCATTAATCTCTTACTCCAATCACGTGAGCTCAACTCTTCTCCTTTGTGCAGCTTGGCGATGCTCACGAATGTTTTGTAGCTCCGTGATTGCTTGCTAATCCTCCAGATATTTGTTCCTCTACTCCAGATATTTCATGTTCCATTTGGCTCTTTCCAAATCAAGGGACAAGGCTTGAATCTCTGTTTGCTGCTCTTGGATGATCTCTTTAAGTTGTGCACTTGTCGGTTCTGTATCTGTATCATCATCATGAAGGAGAACAAATTTGGTCTCTCAGTCACCTAATGGCTCACTTGAAGGCCCCTCATCTTGCATTGGATCCTTGACTTTGTCCAGTTCCTGTGATGCTGATGGAGAAAGCGAGGCAACTTCCACCTTGGGTGGAGATAACACTCGCTTTTCCACTGCAAACAAACATCTGGTGCCTTTCTGATATGTGATGAAAACCAGCACACTAGCAATCTCATGGTGCTCATACCGATGAGAAGGTTCACCCTCATGCTTAACCTTTGTTACTCTCCGTGAAGCTCTAAAGAAATCACGCGAGATGAAATCATCCCAATTGATGCCCTGCAATCCAAGTTGATGAACCACCAAAATCTTAATAAGAGCAAAATGATAGACACTGTTAAGTTGCTGCTGAGGTTTTTTGTGCTGTATAAAGGTAGTCATCCTCTCTATGTTCCGGAAAATGAAATATAGAATGTTCATCATCTGTACCCTGGTGAAATGCATGAGCAACCTGATGTGATAAGCATAAAGATGAGAGAATCGCCCCTCACAGCTGAAATATTTCATAATCAATCTCATTAGTGGAGCATATTCATCTTTCAGATACCAGAATGGGAACATTCTCTTGAGATGCCTTAAGAAACTAGTTTTGATGTATGGCTCATAATGTTGCCGGTCAATCTTCTTTTTCTTGTGCCATGGTTCACCAATGTTCGGTATACCGGTTTCCAATGAGACGGATTCTAGTGTAAGTGTGAAGGTGACACCAGCCAAGATAGCTTGATCTTCGTGCAAGTGCAGCACAAAAAGTTGAGCCAGCTCATGATGAAATTGTACACTTGCCACCTTTTGACAAAACTCATACCATGATTGATGCTGAAAACATGACATAGCAAGAGGGCAGGCCTGCAATTTTGTAAGGGTGGTCGGTTCCTCTCTAACATGTCTACCACTTTTATGAGGCCTCTAGGGTGCCTGTTCTTCCAAGGGAGAGTCACTTTGGGTTTCTACTTCATAGTCCGATGAATGCTCAGATGCCATGACTGCTATACAAAATACCCTGAAGACAAGATGACTGTTGTGTATGAATTGTTCTTTTTGATGTGTTGAAATCTGCCACCAAGGGGAAAATGCAACAAGGGACTATTAGGAAGGGGAATAATATGAATGGATTAGGGACTATGAGGAGGAATTTTATTTAGGGAGTAGGTAGTTTAGGAGATTTTATATAGGGTAGGGTTTGGGGTGTTAGGAATATTTATATGGGCTAGGGTTTGGGTTTTACCTTTGGCAAATGTGTAGAGGGGATAGGGAATATGGTTTTAGTAGCATTTTAGGATAGGGAGAAATGGAAAAAGTGGAATGGGGAAGAAGGGAATGAGGGCAAGAAGGAAAAATGAAATGGGGGAAGAACCTTGGCACCAACACAATGATTTTGTAACCCTAACAGCATTTGCTTTGATAATTTTAAGTGGTAGGGTTTAAGAGCTTTTGTGAAACCATAAGGTGCCATTTACTATCATCATGTTAACATAAAAATGGATGAAACACTGAGAGATTGACCCCACCTGGCAAATTCAAAGGATTGAAGGCGATTGGTTGCAAATTCTGAGAAAAATCAGGCTTTTGTGTATATGTGCCGTGCTACTCCACCTGTGCACCACGCCCTCTATGTGTGTCGTGCCCGTGTTGTTTAATACTATGTGGTCATGCCTAGTGCGCCGCGCTCCCTATGTGCGCCGCGCTACTCCACCTGTGCGTCGCGCTCCAATTCTTAACATAGTCCGGCCTTTCTAAACAATAGTTTGCTCTCCAACCTCTAAACTCGACTTTGCTATGAGATTTATGAATGTAACTTGACCCAAATGATTTATATAACTTGGAGAAATATGTTGCAAGACTTGGATTTGATTTTCCCTTCTTCCAAAACCCATTTTGTAATGTTTTCACTTTGGCACTTTTTCACAACTAATACAATTCTGCTTTTCACACTTCTTTTTGATTTCTTTGACTAAAATGATGAAATTTTTTGGTGATTTTTTGCAGGGGTAGCCGACATGGAATTTTCTAAGGAGAACAAGGTTGTGCTTGGAGAAATCCACTGAAAAACTTTTGAAATTTTTTACAAATGACAAACTGTTGACTTTTCTTCAAAACAGAGTTTTGAAGAACAGTTGTATTCTATCAACATGACAATGAAAATCTTTGAATCAAAACTTTATAAGAGCCTCCCTCTATCCTTGCTGGCTTTATTGGACCTTGTTTGAATACCAAATGACCAATCCTTAGACTTAATGACTTAAATGACTCCTGCCTATTAAAAGATCAAACATTGACTGTCATGGACTTTAATACACATTGGTGAAAAGACCTAAGCCAGCAGGTGCAAGACATGAGGGGAATTGAATGGTAAGGCCCTTTCGTCAGGTTACGACATGCCCCTAGTGGAATGTAGTTGAGTGAATGGAGCGAGACACCTAAAAATGAAATGCAGAAAGAGTTTTGATCTCTAACGGAGGACTGACAAGATCGACTCTAACATTATCTCCAACGGGGGATGGTAGCTCCATGGAGGTGCCAAGAACGACAGATCTTTGGGAGAGCAGACAGTGCCTTTGTCCATTGGGCTATGGAGTCATCATTTCGACAAACGAAATGCAACTCTTGACTCATTTATTGACTGAAACTTGACTCGGACTGACTCAAATATGGACTTAAAATGACTCAAAAACTGACCAAACAAACTCAAACCAAAACTGAAATAAAATGGTATTTACAGTGACAATGGAAATAGTAGAAACAACTCAGAAGTGGTACCGCTTGAGCAGCCGACCATTGATCGGCCCTCTTGGACAATCTTCCACATTCATTTCCTTCAGAAGAAAGACATTTTGACCCCGATATGCTACAATCTTGAAGGGACCTTTCCAAAGATTCTCGAATTTACCGTGCTTACCCTTTTCCTCATTCCTGGCATCCCACTTCAGTACTACATCATCCAGTTGAAATTTGTCCGCCTTTGCTTTTTTGTCATAAATTTTCTTAATTTTCTCCTGCAACTTGGATGTGTTTTGGAAGACTTCTTCTCTGGTCTGCTGCAAATGGATCATCTGATTCAATCTTCTCTGCATAGGATCATCTTCACTGTCGACTTCCTGAAGGAGTTTGACTACCGGGGCTGCAAGAGGGGTAGGAAACAAGGCATCAACTCCATACACAAGCTCAAAGGGGGACATACCAATGGATTTCTTCTGATTGACCTGATCTGCCCAAAGTGCATTTACCAACTTTTTATCCCAGCTCTTCTTGTTGATTTCCAGCAGCTTCTTAATGATATTGACCAAATATTTGTTAGAGGACTCTGCCAATCCATTTCCTTGTGGATGATAGGCAGTTGAGTGACCCAAAATGATGTGATATTTATGACAAAACTCTACCAACCTTTTTGATTTGAAATTTGTTGCGTTATCAGTGATTAATTTATTCGGGCAGCCAAAGCGAGACAAGATGTTATTTTCAGGGAATGAAATAATTACTGCATTTGTAGCTTCTCTGGTGGGAATTGCTTCGATCCATTTCGTGAAGTAATCTGTTGCCGTGAGAATCCATCGATGCTGACTGGAAGAAGTGGGATGAATTTCACCAATGAAATCCAACCCCCATTGCTGAAAAGGGGCACTCACCTCAATGGGCTTAAGCGGCAAAGGCTGTAATTTCTGCCTTCCTTAAAAAATTTGGCATTTATGATAGCTCTTGACAACCTTATACACATCAGCGAACAATGTTGGCCAATAGTATCCCGCTCTCAAAACCTTATTTGCTGTTGTTTTCCAAAAAAGGTGACCACCACAATCCCCTTTATGTAAATCCTCCATGACCTGCTTTGCTTCTTCTTCCACCAAACAATTCAAAAGAACACCACCAGGATCTTTCCAATAAAGTGCAGAATTTAGAATGCAAAACTTGGCAGCCTTTAATTTGAGAGTTCTAGCTTTGTTTCTAGTCATGCCGGGTGGTGGTGACAAATTTTGAAGCACATATATGATGTCTGAATACCACGGAGAAAGAGAAAACATTTCAGATACTTGAATTGACGAACCCTCCTCATTCTCATCAGACATAGCAGCGATCAGATTTATGTCTAAGGCATGCAAGTTTGATTCGGCCATTAACATTGCTAATCCCTATCCTTTAACCAGCTTTGTGGGCTTATCTCCACATCATATTCTAACAAAGTTGTGATCCACTTGCCTCGTCTTCCTTCCGGATCGGTCTGCACTAAAACATCCTTGACAGCAGCGTTAGGAACATAAGCCAAAATATGAGAATGCAAAATGTATACCCGAAAGTCTTTCAATGCTTTTACAAGTGTGAGAGCTTGCTTCTCAATGATATTTTACTTTAAGGCTGCATCTATTATAGTTCAGCTGAAGAAAGCAATTGGTCTTTCGTGATCATCTCTTTTTTGCATCAACACCGCTGCCATAGTATGCTCCGAAGCGAATAAAAACAATATAAAATCCTGAGTGTATTCCGGGCTGATTAGAACTGGAGCTGAGGAAATAGCCAATTTGACTAAATTGAAGATTTTACAGTCTCTTCCATCCACTTCACTTGGCTATCCTTCTTAAGCATGTTTGTGATCTCTCTTAGGTGCTCAGCAAGATTAGGTACAAAGCGGCGTAAAAAATTCATTTTACCATTGAACGATTGAATCTCCTTCTTATTCCGAGGCAGATCAATTTGTTGAATTTCTTGTACACATGTAGGATCAATACGAATGCCATATTTTGAGATAATGTGCCCAAGTAGTTTGCCCTCCTCCATGGCAAACAAGCTCTTTTTCGGATTCAGTGATAGACCGTATTTTCTGCACTTTTGAAAGACAGTTTTTAGATGATACATGTTTTCTTCATCAGATTTGGAAAACACTATCAGATCAGCAATGTATACAACCAAAAATACATCCTTCTCATTTGCGAAAGCCAAGTCCATTGCCCCCTGAAAGGTGGCACCTGCGTTCTTCAAACCGAAAGGCATTTTAGCGTAATGAAAAGTTCCCATGGAGTAGTGAATGCTTTCTTGTCTTGGTCATCTTCATGGACTGAAATCTGGTTATATCCAGAATAAGCGTCAAGTAGCAACATACGAGATGCCCCAACTATTCGCTGAAATATATGATCCATTTTGGGTAGTGGATAGTTATCTTTCAATGAAACTTTATTGAGATTCCTAAAATCGATACACAAGCGAATCTCACCTGTCTTCTTCCGCACGGGCACCAAATTGGAGATCCAATCCGAAAATCTGATGGGAATGATGATTCCTGATTTGTATAACCTGTTTATCTCCTTTTCAATTGATGGCAGCAGTTTTGGGTTTATTCTTCTCAACTTCTCTCTAAAAGGTTTCTGATTAGGCTTAATGGGTATAGTGTGCTAAATGATATTAGTATCGTATGTCTTCAAGTCAGAATAATCCCAAGCAAACATGTTAGCAAATGAAGACAACAAACTGATATATTTGGATTTCATCTTTTGTGGCAATGCTTTAGACAGTTTTACCATTTTAGGATTAGCAACTGTTCCGATATTGACCTCTTCAACACCCTTCTCTATTGGTTGCAATGTTGGTTTGCGGGCTATGTCATCTTGATCAAAGAGTTCTTCTAAAGGTATCAAGCCTTTAGGGATGATGTTATCCTTTAGCTGCAATACGTCCATTTGATTGATCTGCACCTCATCTTTGCCATCATCATTTTCTTCATCAATCGAGGTCTCTTTGAACTTACCTTTGTTTTGCAGAAAATCATCAATCTCCTCATCATCTTGGAAGACTTGCCAATACCTCTGATTGTCGGGGACATTTGGACGATGTTTGACATGGATTTCGTATTTATTACTGGAGTTCATTGGAATCTTTAAACTACTGGCTGCCTTAGCAAGAGCATCAGCAATGCTGTTTTGAACATGAGGCACACATGTCAAGGTATATTCTGAAAATAATTTCAAGATGTCTAGGACTGCATCGCGGTAAGCCCGCATCCGAGGATGCTTTGCTTGATATTCGCCTCTGACCTGCTTAATCCCCAATTCAGAGTCACCATATACTGCAATCCTCTTAGCATTCAGCTTTCTTAGAATCTTTAGGTCAGCAATAAGAGCTTCATACTCAGCCTCATTGTTCGAACAATAAAAAGCTAATTTGTTCGGGGTGGAGAAAGGACTGCGTACCCAAAAACCAATTCCAGCACCATCATTTCCCAGTGCACCGTCGAAATCCATGGTCCACAAACCTTCTTCCTCTTCTTCCAAGTGATGAAATTCTGCTGGCTCTGTTTTTCCAGCTTGTTGTCCATTATCTTCAGTTGATTTCTCAATGGTTTTTTGCTATTCTCATCCTTCTTTCTTCAAAACTTCTCTGAAATTTTCTACTATTTTTTGAATGCTTTCTGCTTCAACTAACTGACTATCTACATCATTAAAACTATCTGAATACAAAACAAAAGACTCTAGACGTGTATGTACATAATTAATTGGATGATTAACGGGTTTCTCCTTGCTTGTAATTATGTATTTCATTTTTTGTTCCCGATACAGTTTTCTCATTTGGCCAAACACCGGAATTGTTGCATAGGAGAAATCTAGTTGTAGTGTCCCTTTCAATTTTGCTGCCCAAGACCTGAAAGAAGCATGCCGAACCTGGGAGGAATATCCGCTACTACAATATCCATCAAAACATTCTTCACTGGGATTTGATCCAGACTTACAACCAGGTCTTTGATGAGCCCGATACATCTTACTCTGTTGGAATCAAATGAATAGAGATCATGGTATTTCTGGGTGACGTCCAAACCCAACTTATCCATGATAGCCTTGGGCATGAGATTGTGAGAAGCTCCGGAATCGAACATGGCATTGTGTAACACAAAATCATGCAATCTTAAACTGATATAAAAAGGTGGCACATCATTATCTGGAGACTCACCATTCAATGCTGGCCCAAAAATCATTTTGAGTTGATCATCTTCGACATTCACCATATCAGACATTGGATCACAGTTTAAAATTTTAGAAACCTGCCCTCTATAACTGTTGTTCTTCATTATTTCATTCAAGGGAATGGATACCTTCAATTTAGAAATTTCATTCTCTAAACTAAAGATGGAAGTCTTTTCTACTCTTTGACCGGGACTTCTTTCCTCTCCTTTTCTCTTGATACAATTTTCTGATTTGATTTTTCTGCTGATGGTGAATTGTTGTTGTCAGGTCCAAGTGCCTCTTTGCCTTTATTTTGTGCAACTGACGAATCATTCTTTGATGTTGAAACTTCCTTCTTCTTCTGAATTGGGTTAACTAGCACATCTCTGTTTCTAAGTGAGTATTGTCGCTGCTGAGCGGACAGAGCATTCATATAGCCCCTTTGATACTCCTCTGATTCTTCTTCCAAAACTGTGTCACTTGCTAGAATGAAATCTGCATCTTTGTGTGCAGCTGAACTTTCCGCATACTCCTCCTCTTCAGTAATATAAGTAGGTAGATCATCTGGAGTAAAGAAGTGGTTCTCTTCCCCTATTACTTTCCCTTCCTCATCAGAGTCTAGTCCATTCACAAAATTTTGCTGAAGAGGTGTCTGTACCGGCTGCTGTGCTGTTTGATCTTGGGCTAGTTGATCTCTCTGCCTTATCCTATATTGTGGTTGCTGCTGGCCACGAAAGTTAGGATTTCTAACTTGTGGCTCAGGTTTGTTGAGCTTCACCCTTTCAAGCATCTGCTCTACCTTCTTGAGTAATTGATCCATTGAGGAAGACTCTTCCTTGACTGTGTCCTTCTTTTCTGCTTTTGCTCTAGCTCTCTTGGACAACAGATTTGTTTCAACGCTGACTGCGATTTTCTGCATGTCTTCCATTGTGGCCGGCTCTCTCTCTCCTAGTTGATAAGCCATGTCAGCATCAAAACCATCCAGAAATTTCATCATAGCTAGTCCCACAGGTGGCCTTAGATGAACAAGAATTTCATTATAAATGGAATTGAATCTAATGCAGTAGTCTTGGACCGACTCACCAGCATTTCGTTTGATCTGCTCATACTCAGCAAGAATTTGAAGAGGATTCTTTTTCACTTCCTAGCGGTCTAAAAATTGTCTTTGCAGTTCGGCTAAGGTAGCAATACATGCAGCCGGCAAACCTCTGAACCATTTCCTGACTTCACCTGCAAATGTATGTACAAAGAGTCTCATTGCTACATTTTCTGCATCGATCTCATGAAGGTCATAGAAATCTGCCATTCTGTTTACATGTTGTTGAGAAGTAACACTGTGAGGGGCACCATCAAACAAAGGGATTTTGTTTTGATAATCTGCGGGCTTATCATCTAGAATCTGAGGTAGCACAAGAGGTGCAAAATGGGCAGCCATCACTCTTGGTGGGTTTGGTTTTGGAGGCGTTGGATGGGTGTGTGCAGTTTGTAGGCAATAAAAATTTGAGTTTGAAGCTGTTTCGTAATATAATTATCATTTGACCGGTTAGCCCTTTCAGTTTCTAGGTCTACAAGAAATTGTGGATTGGGGACAGTATAGTCAACAACCCTTTTGGATTTGTTCTAGAACAATGATATTTCAAACCGCTCATCAAACTCAAGATCTTCAAGATACTCAAAAATGTCAGGACATGAATGGGATTTGAACACGGGAGTTACAGATCTCTCTTGACAAAGGAGTCTTGGAATCAATTTGGGGTTTTCGTAGATATGAGGAGGATCCGGATCTAGATTGGCTCTGGTATATCGTCTCGAAGCCAGCGTGCTATTTTCGAAAAAATCAGAAGGACATGAACAACTTACTCAGCCTATCAAATCCTAAACTTATCATCCGGAAGCTTAGAATTATCAAAAGTATGGGGTGTTTGTAGGTTAAGCCTTCCGTTTACGCAATGGAGAAGACTAACAAACAAAGAATTTCCTCCCCAGCGGAGTCGCCACTATGTTAGCACCTAAATTTTCCTCAGGCTGAAGGAAGGCAACATTTAGGGTAACCACAAACCATGCTCAGTCTGGTAGCTAACCCTACCAGAATAGGAGAGGGCTCTCTCCAGGTCACACTGAGGAAAATAAACAATAGGGTCTAAGATGACTCAAAAATGGATATTGATTTTAGGCTAGGTAAATGGATGCGATGGAGGTATTTTGACAAATGACTGAGTTTTCTGGGATGTGTGGGACCAAGGAACAGCATGAGCAGAGAATTTAACTTCAAAGGCGCAGATTATTTCGTGAGGTAAGACAGGCGGAAAGTCTAGCAATTAGATTCGAAATAACATGAGGTGGAGAGATTGTTTAAGAGTGTGAAAATGGCATAGATACATGAATCCTTTTCAATAGAAGAAAACATAGAACGTGAAAACTATCCCAAGGCAGAGCAACACACTGAATTCTACCTTTCTACTTAGAAAGTTTTCACTGGAAATGAATATGAATGAAAATATGAAACATAACGAAATACATATGAAACATAAAGAAGATACATTTGCTAAACTCACGCCGCAGGAATCTCATGAACCAGAGCTGCAATCTTTCATTAATTCTCTCTCAAAATGTACAGTGAGTGACTGGGTTTCTCTCCCACAGTTTCCCAGAAATTCCAACCCTTTACAAAATGACTCTCAATACAATAAATAAGCTTCTCCATGGAAGGTTGATCAACCCAGGTAATGAAGAGCCAACCATCAACAGTTACATTTAATTTTCTATGAAGACCAATTAGAAAAAAGAAAATATGAGCATAGATTTTGTGGGTGGTTGTTTGCCTTCATTTACCCACTTCGATAGAAGCCAAAAATTATTTTTAAAATTTTCCTTTGATGCCGGGAAAAAATTATTGCAAATGAGTGGGCCCACTTGGAGAAAATTGCGAATCGAAATTTCGCGAAGCGGGCGCGATTTTGGCCTTTGGGTGTCTATGCGCCGCGCCAAAAACTATATGTGTCATTCTACTTTGGATCTAGTTTTGAGTCCCTTTCCGAAGTCAAAATTGAGCTCAAGTGTGCTTGTTGGAAATACCTACCTATCTACTCTCCAACCCAAGTGGAATTTCTGAATTTGGTGCCCATTTGCCCCTCCAAAACTGCAATCTCCCAAGACTTCTTCCTGTGTGTCAAAATAGGGGCAGAGAGGTCATTTTTTGGGTGTTTTTGACCTCCTGAGGACTCAAAACTGGCCCAAACTTCTAGGAAATGCACCAAAATTCATGATTTTCCATGGAAAATCCAAAAATGTAAACCTTTTGTCATTTGGAGCTCCCTATTGTAAGCACGCGCCAGGTGGCGCGGCGCACAGGGAGAAAAACCCTGTTTTTTGCACAAAAATTTCCAAAAACACCAAAAATGCCCCAAATTTCTTGAAATTTGGGTTGGAGCTTCCTTATTAAGTTTTATGCTGGGAAAAAGAGGCTTCGGCCAATATCTGAAGTCGATTGAGCTCCCTTTTCCTCCTTTGTTTCTTGATTGCCTTCCTCAATTTCACCTTCAAATTCATGATTCGGGCCTTGCACACTTCGTTTCGCGCCATGTAGTGGAAAGCCATGTGTCTCAGAAATGCATGGTCCTTGTCGGCCTTGTCCAGCAGCCTCTCTAAGTGCATGTTAATTTTCTCGAGATTGGCCTCCCGATCCTCATTAATCTCTTGCTCCAATGACGTGAACTCAACTCTTCTCCTTTGTGCAGCTTGGCGATGCTCACGAATGTTTTGTAGCTCCACGATCGCTTGTTGATCCTCCAGCTATTTTTTCCTCTACTCCAGATATTTCATGTTCCATTTGGCTCTTTCCAAATCAAGGGACAAGGCTTTAATCTCTACTTGCTGCTCTTGGATGATCTCTTTAAGCTGTGCACTTGTCGGTTTTGTATCTGTATCATCATCATGAAGGAGAACGAATTCAGTCTCTTGTTCACCTGATGGCTGACCTGAAGGCCCCTCATCCTACATTGGCTCCTTGCCTTTGTCATGTTCCTGTGATTCTGATGGAGGAAGCGAGGCCCCTTCCACCTCGGGTGGAGATAACACTTGCTTTGCCACTGCAAACAAATGTCTGGTGCCTTTCTAATATGTGATGAAAACTGGAACACTAGCAGTCTCATGGCGCTCATACCGATGAGAAGGTTCACCCTCATGCTTAACCTCTGTTACTCTCCGTGAAGCTTTGAAGAAATCACGCGAGATGAAATCATCCCAAGTGATGCCCTGCAATCCAAGCTGATGAATCACCAAAATCTTAATAAGAGAAAAATGATAGACACTGTTAAGTTGCTACTGAGGTGTTTTACGCTGTATAAAGGTAGTCATCCTCTCTATGTTCCGGCAAATGAAATACGAAATGTTCATCATCCGTACCCTGGTGAAATGCATGAGCAACCTGATGTGATAAGCATAAAGAAGAGAGAATCGCCCCTCACAGCTGAAATATTTCATAATAAATCTCATTAGTGGAGCATATTCATCTTTCAGATACCGGAATGGGAACACTCTCTTGAGATGCCTTAAGAAACTGGTTTTGATGTATGGCTCGTAATGATGCCGGTCAATCTTCTTTTTCTTGTTCCATGGTTCACCAATGTTTGGTATACCGGTTGCCAATGAGATGGATTCTGGTGTAAGTGTGAAGGTGACACCAGCCAAGATAACTTGATCTCCGTGCAAGTTCAGCACAAAAAGACAAGCCAACTCATGATGAAATTGTACACTTGCCACCTTTTGACAAAACTCATAGCATGACTGATGCTGAAAACATGACATAGAAAGAGGGTAGGCCTGCAATTTTGTAAGGGTTGTCGGTTCCTCTCTAACATGTCTTCCACTTTTATGAGGCCTACGGGGTGCTTGTTCTTCCAAGGGAGAGTCACTTTGGGTTTCTACCTCATAGTCTGATGAATGCTCAGATGCCATGACTGCTATACAAAATACCCTAAAGACAAGTTGACTGTTGTGTATGAACTGTGTTTGAATTGTTCTTTTTGATGTGTTGAAATCTGCCACCAAGGGGAAAATGTAACAAGGGACTATTAGGAAGGGGAATAATATGAAGGGATTAGGGACTATGAGGAGTAATTTTATTTAGGGAGTAGGTAGTTAGGAGATTTTATATAGGGTAGGGTTTGGGGTGTTAGGAAAATTTATATGGGCTAGGGTTTGGGTTTTACCTTTGACAAATGTGTGGAGCGGATAGGGAATAGGATTTTAGTAGCATTTTAGGATAGGGAGAAATGGAAAAAGTGGAATAGGGAAGAAGGGAATGAGGGCAAGAAGGAAAAATGAAATGGGGGAAGAACCTTGGCACCAACACAATGATTTTGTAACCCTAGCAACATTTGCTTTGATAATTTTAAGTGGTAGGGTTTAAGAGTTTTTGTGCAACCATAAGGTGCCATTTACTATCATCATGTTAACATAAAAATGGATGAAACACTAAGAGATTGACTCCACCTAGCAAATTCAAAGGATTGAAGGCGATTGGTTGCAAATTCTGAGCAAAATCGGGCTTTTGTGTATATGTGCTACGCTACTCCACTTGTGCACCGCGCCCTTTATGTGTGTCATGCCCGTGTTTTTTAACACTGTGCGGTCACGCCCAGTGCGCCGCGCTCCCTGTGTGCACCACGCTACTCCACCTGTGCACCGCACTCCAATTCTTAACACAGTCCGACATTTCCAAACAGTAGTTTGCTCTGCAACCTCCAAACTCGACTTTGCTATGAGATTTATGAATGTAACTTGACCCAAATGATTTATATAACTTGGAGAAATATGTTGCAAGAGTTGGATTTGATTTTTCCTTCTTCCAAAACACATTTTGTAATGTTTTCACTTTGGCACTTTTTCACAACTAATACAATTCTGCTTTTCACACTTCTTTTTGATTTCTTTGACTAAAATGAGAAAATTTTTTGGCGGTTTTTTGCAGGGGTAGCCGACATGGAATTTGGCTAAGGAGACCAGGGCTATGCTTGGAGAAATCCACTGAGAAACTTCTGAAATTTTTTACAAATTACAAACTATTAACTTTCCTTCAAAACAGAGTTTTGAAGAACAATCGTATTCTATCAACATGACGATGAAAATCTTTGAATCAAAACTTTATAAGAGCCTCCCTCTAGCCTTGCTGGCTTTATTGGACCTTGTTTGAAGACCAAATGACCAATCCTTAGACTTAATGACCGAAATGACTCCTGCCCATTAAAAGATCAAACATTGACTGTCATGGACTTTAATACACATTGATGAAAAGACTTAATCCAGCAGGTGCAAGACATGAGGGGAATGAATGGTAAGGCCCTTCCATCAGGTTACGGCATGCCCCTAGTGGAATTCAGCTGAGTGAATGGAGCGAGACACCTAAAAATGAAATGCAGAAAGAGTTTTGATCTCTGACGGAGCACTGACAAGACCGACTCTAACAGGTCCCATAAAGAGGATTGGGAGTGCCTAGGAGGCTCTAGATGATCCCATAGGTCTCTATCTAAGTGTCTGTGGGTAAAACTAGAGAAAAATTAGGTCTCAAGTTTGGAAAAACTCAAACAGCCCAAGCAGTTCCCAAGTGCTATATGACTTCTTTAAAAGTCAAACTTTTAAAGATTCCTTCCCCAACACTCTGAAGCTGACTAAGGTGATCTCCCACAAGTGGTACAGAACTCCCCATGGTGAAAATCTGGGCTAACGACATGCAATAGCCAAGTTGATCGATAGTGATAATTTTTCCTTCATGAGGAAAGAAAAGTAAACATGAGATAGATGAGATGACTACAGTCATCTTATAAACCAAGGACGACCAAGGAGTAGGTTGTAATCTAATGAGGCATCGACAACTTTGACATCAACATATATAGTTTTCCCTCCTAACTCAATGGAAAGATTTGAAAGAACCTGTTTAGGTACAAAGTTGTGATTGTTAAAGGCTTGCAGAGTGGTGTTGGACGTGGCGAGCACCAGAGAGCCAAGATCCTTCCAATAGGATATTGACATAACACATGTGGAAGAGCCTTCATCCACTAAAGTGCAATGAATATTCCTTTGGAAAATCTGCACAATGATTTGAAAAGAAGTCTGATGGGAAAGGCAAGGAGTGGCTTTGTCAGTATTAAAGGTGATGAAAATAGAGTTAGACAGATTGACTCCACCAATGGAAGACAATAAGGCCTTATGCTACTGAGGACAACTTTGTAAGACCTCCAAGGCAGACATGGCACAAGCATCCTAAGCAAGATCTTCAACAATATTGTAATGTTGAGCGGCCTTGGCAGAAGGATTGTGTGTCATATTACAAATAACACCCTTGTGGGGGTGATAGATAGGTTCCACATGCTTATACAAAGTGAGAGGTCTAGTGGAAGTAAGTGGAGTTGGTGTGTCCTTAGTGAGAGAACTCGACTAAGGAACATCATAGGATTTAGCTCGCATAGTCACATTTATATCTTCCTTGCATATAAAGACATATGAACTATGGGGGGAATGAGAAGATGACCCTTCATTTCCCCCTTGCAAAGGTGGAGGAGGTTGAGTAACAATCTGTTGTCGAGGTTGTGCAGAGAACATATGAGTCAAACTAGTAGGTTGTTGAGTAGATGGTGGTGAAAGAAGCCTATGGACTTCATCCATTCGAGGGCACTCATGAGTGAGATGGTCACCTTGAATAATTTTACAAGAGAACTTGACTTTAGGAAGATGTTCACTGGTGACCCCCCCATGATTCTAAGGGTTGGTTTGGGATTTCTGAGCATTTTGGTTCTTTTGTTTATTTCTCTTATTATTCTTTTTACCACCAGATTGTTGTTTGTTCTTCGATTGAGTGGACTTCACTGATATAAAATCAGTGGACTACTCAGGAGAAGGTGATTTAGTAGAACCAAACACACTTAGTGGGGCTTGATATGTTACAATCAATTTCCCAAGATGGGCAGAAAGTTGGCTCATGGAATTGGAAACAGACTTGATCATGCCATCGACATGTGGGCCAGAAACAGGTTTGGGAGGGTCAACAGAAGGCCTAAGGGAATTAGGAAACTCTTTGTAGAGTGTACTCGACTGTGAATAGATAAGATCCATCTATTGGTAGCTAAAATGGCTTGCTCCTCGGTAACAACTTGGAACATGGACACATATTTGGAAATATGGGGTCATAGGGAACAAATGAACCATTTACATAATATTTCATCAAGTAACTTGGATATCACTAACCTCTTGTCACAATGCCACTCATGAATGTGATCATAAATTAACGTGGCATCATCTTGTTTGAAGTTGGACAAGAGGTCAGAGTCAATATCATACCGAGTAGGAAACTAGAAGTGTGTCAAGAAGGTTTGAGCTAGGGAGGCAAAGTCATCGTAAGATGCAATATCTAACTTGATATACCACTTTGCGGCATCCCTAGTTAATGTACATTGGAATAAGCGAAGTCTAATAGAATCATCCAACAAAGAATTAGATGAGCACCATAAGTGATAAGTGGTAATGTGAGTGGATGGATTCTCCCCAGGATTCCCTTCAAACTTGGGAATATTCGATTGCAATTTGGCAGGCATGGGCGGCCACCACGGATCATGATGGCTGGGGTCATTAGTCAATTTTTCCAAGTCCAGTAAATCAAGAGAGGATATGAACAAATTATGGAGTTGAATAAAAGGAGCATGGGAAGGAGAAGCCCTTGACAATTCTTGTAGTCCCCCCATGTAAGGAGTAGAATGATACATTTTCTGGTTAAAGAAAGAGTTCACTTCGGGATAAGACTGTTGTGGGCCAAATTGAATAGTAAATGGATGCTACCCCCAAGTGATCTAGTGGATCAAAGTAATGCTCAAAATTGAAAGTGTGTGACAAAGCTCGAAACCTATATGATTGGATAAATCTTGGTGATTTGAATCCAACGCAACTCGTTTCACTCAAATCTGACATTGGATGCTCCCAAAATCATGTTCTGATCGATTTGGGAAAGAGCTAAAATTTTTGGAAAAAAACGTTATAGGTACACCCAGTCAACAGTATGTATGTTGATTGGGCCATGACTGGGTTCTTCATCGGCCAATGGTTGGTCCACAGTTGGAACATCGTGATTGGTTTGAATTTGGTTTGTTTTTATTGATTAGTGGTTGGTTTGGGTGAACCAATTACGAGGAGCAATGTGGGCCAATCCTTGGCTACCAAGTGGCCTCCTAATGGCCAATTAAAATTTATGTGGAGGTTTAATAGCATCCCTAGGGTTCAAAACCGAGACCATGTACCAAGTAACCAAGGCATGCATCAATACACTATACGTGTTGCTTGTTAAAAAATTGTAAAAAAATATTTTTTTTTTTTTATATAATGCACATATGGGGAAGGGGTCAGGCTAAGCCCCAGCCCCTAGCCACCCTTGCGCAATAGGACTGTGGACGGTGGGCCAAGGTCTAGGGCCTAGCCTAGCCCTCACGACCCTTTGCACAGGCACATTCCCACAATCGTATGCCACATCACATGACCAAGCGCAATAGGAAACAGGGGCCAGCCTCAGGTCGTATGACCCTGCAATGTGACCAACAACAATGGAGTTTGGAGGGGCCATCCCCTAGGGGGCCAAACCAAGGTCACATGTGGGAGCACAAAACCAAGGGCACACAAAGACAGGAGCTATATAGAGCCCCCAAATTTCGACACTTTTCATGGTCATATGGGCATCATGCAACCACGAATTCCATGACTGGGGGCTTAATGGCACCCTTAACGGTCCTACAAATTCACCTTCCAAGCAGGAATTGCGCTAGGTTTAGTGTGTCGGTTCTACATTTGGGGTGCTCAAGCTAGGTTGAGGCCGAATTGGAGGATTGTTAGCAACAGAATTTGGAGAAATGAAGAAACAAGAATAACTTTCTTAGTTTTTGGCTAAATGAGGTGGGAAAGAACCAAAATAGGGGTTTTTAAAAGTGTTGGATCCATTGGAGACATCAGTTCCTCTATTTTAGCATTTTATAGCATGTAAATACACTTTTGAACATTTTTAATGAAAGAGACCCTCCATTAGAAGTTGGACCAGAAGATGTAGCCCAAGAGAAGGGAGAACTCATTTATCATGCATGTGTTATGTGTTTCAAATATGTTGTCTTTGCCTCTGTTTTGGCTGTAAATTGTGATTGAAATTTAATTTTTTATGTGTTTAGTAAATTGATCCTCTACCTAAGACACATATAAGTTTAACTTGCAAAATTTTAAAAGGCTTCAAGTTTACACATTCATATCATTTTTGGTATTAGAGAAACAAGTTATTGTGAAGATTTGATTTGTTTGCAAGTGCTTTTCTAATGCTTACATGGTTGAAGCTTAAAAGAGGATAAGGAGAGCTTGTGGAGCCAATATCTAAAAAAAATTTAAGGATAAAAGGCACACCTCATGCTTCAATATTCATGGCACATGAAGAAGGTCCTAAAGAGATGTTTGAAGATGAGAATACGTTCATAGAAGCATTCTTTGAGATGTTAGAGATGGTTAAGGTTCTATATGAGGAGAGGAATTCCAGAATGTATGGAGAAAGCTCAAAACCTCATGAGGGAAAAGGACGCAAACCTCCAAAATGGAATGGAGGAAATGGTGATAAACCACCACCTTCACCTCCATCATCATCCCCATCATCATCTTCATCCTCGTCTTCAACTTCTTCTACCCTTTCACAAACACATCCAAATTTCGGAAAGGGTCATGTTAAAACTCCTTTGCTTAAGCTTGACATTAAGTTTGAATTTACTATGTAAAATGGAGAGGTAAATTTAGAAAGATTAGATAATTATATTCATCAGATTGAAGTGCATTGCAAGATAAAAATAATTAAAGAGTATAAAACCAAGATTCAACTTTCTTATCTTCTATTGGAAGGTGCAACACTAATTTGGTGGGAATCCAAAACTCAAGAGGACATGAAGAAACATGGTAAGGTTTTATCCTCTTGGAATGATTTTTTTGTTGCAATAAGAAGGAAATTTTATCCATTAGCATACATGTAAAAAACTATTATGGATTGGCAGAACTTTAGGCAAGCTAAAGGTAAAAATGTGCAATCTTATCCTCAAGAATTTAGGAAAAGACATTTGATTTTGGGTATAGATTTGTCCTCACAAGATACTTTGCTCAAATATATTTTAGGATTGCATATTTATTTGAGACATTCCATTCTCATGTTTAACCCTACATAACTAGATGAAGTTTTTGTTTAGGAAACTCATTTAGAGGTAAGAGGGAAAAACGTTTCTAAAGAAACTAGTGAGAGTTCCTTTAATTCTGGAGAAAAAGGAAAGGGTAAGTTCAAAGGAAAAGGGAAGAAGAATGCTTCCATAAAGGATAAAGAAAAACTTACATGTAAACATTGTTGCAAAGAGGGCCATGATGAAGATCATTGTTGGAAACTTCATCCATAAATGAGACCCAAAATGTTTAAGAACAAGGAGAAGGATAAGACAGCTACAAATACACAACATGATTTCGGTCCAGATTCTGGAGATGAAACAAAGATCATAACCATGGGTTTGAAAGGTAAGGACATTGCAAGTATTGGTTCTTCAAATTGTGTCAATGAAACTCAAGATGAAAAAACAAGAATAGAGCTTTTCCACATTAGAGTTATTTCAAAACACACTAAGATAGATACACTGTTTGATAGTGGTTCACACACAAATCATATCTTATAAGACATTGTCAAGAAGTTGAATTTAGAAACCATTCCTCATCCTAAACCATATCCTTTAGGTTGGGTATGTGAGAATGCAAAATTGCAAGTGACAAAGAAATGCATACTTAGATTTGCAATCATTGCAAACTTTCTAGATGTGGTAGAGCTTGATGTAATTCCAATTGATATATGTGGTATTGTTTTGGGAAGCCCATATCTATATGATAGGAGGGTTATTTTTCATCGCCAAGAGAACAAATATCATTTTTTCACGAATGGGATTGAGTATATTGTTAGAGCACACAACAAGAAGTTGAATGCATCTCTTGTAAATGCAGGACAAATGAAGAGGATTGTTAATGCTAGTCAGAAATTTGCATTTTTAATGATAAAACATGAAGGTGTTGAAGAATCTAAAGCCTTTCAAGGATATGCATCAAGTTTTAAATCTGATTTCATTTATTTTTCTAATTCATGTGATAAGATGTTTTAGGAGTCTAAAATGTTTCCTTCTAAAAGAGGTAAACAAAATGAAGTAAATTTGCAGCAGCATGCATCATTGTTGAATGTTGGTGTGAATAGGATGCCAATGTTAAAGTGTAGAGGTCAAAGAGAAAATGAAAAATCAAATTCACAAAGAGGACATTGGTTCCAAAAATTCTTCATGTGAGTTTCATAATGTGTTGGCCTTGAAAAGGGATGGTGAATGGTGATGGTGATCACATTTGGTCAAGGGTCGAGCCAAGTACAAGGCTAGACATGGTAAGCATAGTCATGACGACAATGTTCAAGGTGAGAAGAATTTGAGATTGTTTAAGTTTCCTTTAATTGGAGACCAAGGAGGAAATTTGTTTATTCCTTCAAAGGCAGTTTTTTTCCCTCTCATTCATCCTTTGATTCCATGTCCCCTCATCCTCATATCACCATCATGTCAGGCGCCAATGCAGGTACAGGGACCCAGGGCGGTAACCCAGGTGCCAACCAGGGTAGCCCCACTAGTGGAACCTCAACCAACATGGTCAATCTAACTCCTTTACTTCCTTTTGTCATATGTTTAAGTCTCTTAGACTTTAACTAGCTTATCAGTGATCTCGTTCTCCATGATCCCACATGGCCAACAATGCCTACAAAACTCCCTTTAAACATCTCAAAGTTTGAGGGTAGTCATGGAGAAGACCCAACCAATAATGTTCACTCCTTTCATATGTTGTGTTCATTAAATTCTATTACCGATGACTCCATTCATCTTCGGTTGTTACAATGCACGCTCACTAGAGTTGTTGTGAAGTGGTATGTAGACTAGCCTAGGGAAACCCATTCCACTTTAGTGACTCTTGCCACAACCTTTCTTTCATATTTCCAGTTACCTCTCCGTTATGATACCAGTACTAAACTTTTGACTTCATTCCATCAAAATTCTATCACTCGCCTTTCCGAACATGTTCAGGAATGGCATAGAAGGAGGAGCGTTTGTCGAGCTCTTGACTTCAATTACCAATTCTATATGAATTGCTTTCTTAGATCATTGTTGGCCCCCATTGCGAAAGAGGTTGCTTCTCACTTTCCTCAATCCGAGGAAGAAGCTCTCCAGATAGCTCTTAAATTTGACTTGATTTACGCCCAGTCAAGTTACATTTACACTTTCATCCCCGATCTGCCTTGGCCTAGTGCTACTAATGCATCGGGGGCATCTCATGCTACAGATAGAATTTTTGGAACCCTTTCACACCCCCAACGATATGCTTCTCCTCAAATGAGTTATGGTCAGACTTAGGGAGGGACCAATCCCATGTACAATTATCCCTCCGCCAATCCTTCTCAAGGCACTCCTTATCCAGGTCCCAACACACCATTTGCATATTCCCGTACGCATCAACCAATGCCAAGGCTAGTTGTTGCATTGCATGCTTATACCAATGTTGCCCCATATCCATATTATATGTACGCATAACCTAGAACTCCATCTCCTTTGGAACTAGTGCCCCATCCCCCCATGCCTGCTCCCCCTCCATTGTAGCAAGCACCTCCTCCGCAAGGACAAGTGTATGCTCAATGGAGTGGTCCCAATCCCCAAAATCCCAAGAAATGGAACAACGGGAAGGGTAATAGGAACCAGTAGCCTCAAGGTAATCAAGGCAACCAGGCTGCTCCACCTAATGTCCCTCAAGGTCCTCTACCTAACCCCACAACCCAACGACAGAGCGGTCATCCCAATAAGAACAAGGTTCTTCGTAAGAACAAACCTTGTGCTTGTTGTGGAGTCTATGGTCATTATACTCATGAGTGTCCCTTGTTACCTCAAATGCACCAAGCATGGAAGCTCAAGTAGCTTCTCAAGGATTGCAACCCTCCACTCCTCTTTGCCCTCTTGCTTCATCTCAACCCACTGTGCTTAGTAACCCTTTTCCCCACCAATGGTATATAGTTGTCCAATCTTCGCAAGGTCAGGCTGCTCAAGCAACAACTCCATCTAGTCACCATGATTATCAAATTCTCATGATGAATTATGATGAGGTAAACATCAAACAATTCAACCTCCAAAGTTGATCGCATCAGTATGACAAACCACCTGCTAAATCTACGACTGAGTCCCAACCGAAAGTGTCTACCGAGCCTCTATAATCACCCAATGGTACATTACAGGTCCCTCAACCTAAGGTTCAGGTCATACCAAATATCCCCAAAGGTTCATTACGTCAAAATGTTGCTTCGACCAAAGCCACCCATACATATAGCATAGTAGATGACTTAGTGTAGTCTTGTGTTGCCATGTCAATGCTAGAAGTCCTCTAGACGTGCCCATCACAATGAAAATATCTATCATCTGCTCTAGGAATCGTAGATCCTCAAGATGATCAGATGATTGTCTTCCATGTTGACAAGTAGGACAACCCTCCTTTGCCTTCAGTTGTTGCTTTCCGAATTCTAGTCTCCATTCGAAATGCCACTGTCCAACGGTGTATCATTGATGAAGGCACATCCACCTGTGTGATGGTCGCCAATGTTTGGAAACAACTGGATTCCCTTGACCTATCTCCATCCACCATCACTTTGCTTGCATGGGATGGTCACCCCTCACAACCCCTTGGCTTATACCGCAATTGCCCGGTCACAGTTTTTGGCAAGACCATCTGTATTGACATCGAAGTCCTTGATGCTCCCCTTGACTGTAACATCCTTTTGGGTCATAGTTATACTTATGCCATGTCAACTGTCACATCTGCGGTGCATCGCAAAATGTGCTTCCTCCATAATGGAAGATTGTCACAATCAATCGGTTGACGTATTACGATCCAAAATCCTAGACTTCGCCTCAGTCCAACATTTATTCCATGGTTGACAATAAGACCGTCTTGCTTGTTTCTCTAAGAATCTATAAAGATTCCTCTTTACTTGGTGCTTACTATGGCAAGTGTTTGCATGCTCCAAGCATCATGGGCCACCAAAAATGGGTCGTTATACCTTCCCAACAATCTGAACCTTCCCAACCTATTTTTCCTAACTCAACCACGGCTAACAGTACAACTCGTTAAGGAACACCTCCTTTTTTTGGTGTCTCTCCTAATATTTTTCCTCCTGGTTCCGTTCCCCTAGCCCTTAACCATGCGAGAGTTGTTCCTCCAGGTCATTACCCTTTTGGTCAGATATCGTTCTTGTTTCCACCTCCTAGATTTTATTCTACACCTATCATGGCTACATTGAGTCTACCTAATATCACCCTAGGGATCCTAGTTTGGTACATTGACCCCCCTGCAAACACTCCACCTCATCAATTGAAACCTTACACCACTTTGACCTCGGTCCAACTAGTCATTCCTACCCCTACCTTTGCTTCAGTTCCACAACAACCTCAGTAGGAGCCTACTCCTACTGTGAAAGCATCTAGTGAGGGGGGCAAAGCTCGAAAGAAGGGATCTCAAGACAAGGCTCCCCTAGCAACTCCAGCTGCCCCTAAGCCCCCAAAGCCTCTTTCTCCTTGTGCTTTGTGTGATTTTGTCAGTCATGCCACCAATAAATGTCTTGAACTCCCTCACATTAAAGAGGTTTTCACTGATACCTTTCTCGATCCTAACATCCCCGAGGTCCAAGTAACCTTGCCTGAATCGGCTAAGAGAATCCACTCGTTACGCACAAACCACCCTTTTGCTTTGTGTGATAACTACGGCCATTATTCCCATCACTATCTTCATCTTGAATATTTTCATGATACACTTCAAGTACTTCACGAAATAGAGGTCGCTCATAATGAGTCCACTTCTCCTTTACTTGTGGAGTCTAGTACCACCCCTACTCTAGAACAAGAGATTTCCCAACCACCCATCGCGATCCCTCCCCTTGATGTTGAGATGACAGAAAATTATTCTCCCATCCTCTACCTATCATAATTCATGAGATCACTCACTTAGAACTCCCTATATATCTCCTCTCATGATTCTGTTGAATCTCCTTTAGCGGACAAATCGATCTCAACATCAGTAGATGTCCCCTCTACTAGTCATATGTCTCCAAGTCATGACGATGCGTATGTAAACCTTGTTTCTCATGAAGATGCTTCAGGTAGCTCTTCCTCTTCATGTGGTCTTTGTTCCCCCAGTCCGACCATCTTCCACTCTATTAAAGACATCATGGAAGCCATGACCACTCCCAATTACCCTTGGGATGATATGCAACATCGTGCATACTTCCCTCCACAATAGACCCATGACCAATATGTTGTGGAGTTCAAAGATTTCATCCATACTGAAGTTGATTGGTTTAATAAACCCTTACTTTGAACTCTCAAACTCAAACCACATACACCTTGTGGCCATTACATTGACATCCAATGTTTGGGTAAGGGGGCATCAATATTTGAGAGTTTAGGAGAAGAAATTCTCCCCAACCCTCCTAGTGCATCTGCTAGTGTCGACTCTAGTACCATTACTGTTCCCCATAAAGAAGAACCTCTAGAGTCTCCTCTCACTTCAGATCACTCTTGGGATGATCCACATAATCATTCCTCCATCTTACCTCAAAATCAGAGTCCCTTAGACATATTTGTTGTTCAACCCCCCTGTTTTCTAGGTGAGCATCAATTCATTATATTAAAAGCCACTCTTTGGTATAGTGAAAGTGATCTGGATTTAAATCGGAATGCAACAAATTACAGAGATAACCATAAACACAGAGATGCAGTGGAAATAATACTTCATTTCATTAATGTAAAATACTGAAATATGCTTACAAACAGCAATGAAAATAAACCAGCTAGGGCGATGGTAGCCTATCTCTGAGCAGAGATGTGGTGGCTACATGACACTAAATTGTCTTACAATGAAGCTCGAAGGCCTATTTATTATTGAGAAACAACGGAAAACCCTAAACATCCAAAAACTTAACCCTAGAAGATGAAATGCCAAATTGTGGGCCCCGTTTGGGTAAATTGGTACATCAACTTCCCGAGGTCGTAACTTTGGCATACGATCTTCGTTTGATGCGTACAATAACTTTTTAGAATGATCTATCTGAGCACTACAACTTTGGGAAGAGAAACATTCGTCCATGGACCCATGTTTCTCCCAGATTTCCCAAAAAACATCGTTTAGGGCCTCAAAACGGCTCCGAAAGTTCAAGACCTGAAAAACTACTAAAAATAGTAAATTGTGCTACAATTACGGGAATTGAAAGAGACAGTTGTGCGGGTCTAAGTGGGATAGGTGGGTGGCCACCAACATCCACCCGGATCATTCCTCCTCCCTTAGGAAGCAATGGTCCCCATTGCGTTGAGTTCCTCCCTAAGATTAGGAAGCTTCTGCTGAGCTGGGTTTCTGGTGAGTTGTTTTACAATCTCTGATGTGTCCAGTAATGGTGGGAAGTGTTAGCCTTGGAGGAAAACAACCCAAAAATGGATCCAAAAATGCCCTAAAGTCTCCAAGTGTGCTTAAAAATCATGCCAATGGATCCATTTATGGTCTTTGAGTCTTCGTAAGTGCTTAAAGTCATCCATCGATCAAAATTCGCGCAAGAGGAAAGCCCTTAAAAGGGCAAAAATACACTATCGGGAGGCCTGAATCACTCTAAAACCATGAGAAAATCCACAGGCACAGGCAGGCAATGGCAATCAGCACTGGACACCGCCAATCAGCGATCACCAATGATCATATCGATAGGTCGCAATGGTGAAGGCAAATCGGCTTAAACCATGGGGTGATGGAAATGGTGATCGGTGATTAAACGAGGATTTTCGATCATGCACGGAGATCAACGGTCCAAATCACATTGGTGGATCACAGATCGGGGAAACCAAAGGGGCGGGGTTTTAACATATGCATATGGTGCGACCCGATGGGCCGAACCCGACGTAATTATATGTGATAGTTGATAACTTCTGAAGTCTATGCCAAGGCCATTTTTAAAGCGTTTTTATGTATTTTCGCTGTATAATGAAATACAGAGGGAATGGGGAATAGTGCCGATGCGATGAAGCCCGGACCTGAAAGAGTGCGGGAAGGTAAATTAATCATTTTTGAAGTCCGAAAAGGTTGATTGTTCACAGTTTTTCAGTGTTTTATGCATATTTCACAAATGCGAGGAAAATACACAAGGCATGCTTCTTTGCGACTTGCGACGGAAACAAGGGCAGACCCGAGAGGATATAAACCATCTTTGAGGAATTTTTGAAATCTGAAAAGGACAGGGAATGGTGGGGTTTCACAGTATGGTTGTGCTTTCGGTTGATAACAGAAAGAACTCGTTATTAAACAATTTGAAGAGAAACCGAGGACGAGAGGCATCTATAGCACAACAAAGCATGCCCAACTAGCCCGAATCAAATACACAATGGAGCAGCATAGGTGACACATCCGAAATCAACAGAAGATATTGTGGGCATCTCTGTCAAGAGAAAGCTCCTTACCAGCACACCCAAAATATATGAATGCGGTTATTCCTCTGCCAGAAAGAGAAAAACCTCCGAGCCATGCCTGCCTATTGAGGGAATCAAATGGTTAAGAGATAGATCAGACAAGGTTAAGACTCCGAGCCTTCTAGAGAGCTCAGGAGCATTGTAAAGGGTCTATAAAAGGCAGAAAACTAGATGTAACAAGGTTTCAACTTTTAGAGATTATTTCTCCTCTATTCATTCAAGCTTCTCATATTCATTCTAGCAATATAAGCTTCTTTTGCCATTATATTTTCAATGTACATTCTCTTTACTGTTTTATGCTTGCACTTGAACATTTTGTTTTTGTTTTCTGTGTGTCTGAAGCCAAATAATTGTCATCTTATCTCTGCTTCGATATATTAGAGTTGCAAGCTTCTTTACTTCCTGTAGCTATCCATTTATATGTGTTATTATATATGCATCTGCTAGTATAGTCAGTAAGCTCATTTGCTTCCTGTAGCTATCCATTCACATATGTTCATGTATGCAATCTGCTGGTATAGTCAGTATTCTCCATCTATCCATTAAATCTACAAACTATTGAGCATTAGTGGTCTAAAGCCTTATGTTGTTGGGGGTGTTCATGCATGTCTTGAGTGAGAATAGAGCTGAAATGGTTATCTGACTTGATCCAAATGATCATCCATTCTAGTAGTTCAGAGAAACAATATTAAAGATTATATGTTACCAGGCATCTCCGAGCTGCAACCTAGGAGAGTTTCCTGGAGTGATAACATAATTGGCGCCCTTGCCAGGGAAAAGAAACTGAAGCTCAGCTACCCTGGGAACCAACACAGATCTAGCTTTTATGATAGAAAAATTCTGGGCACATTTTTGGTTGTAATCATCTATATGGTGACTCTACTGGAGGCCGAACCTTTTGGAAACTCCACTTGATAGTTCTGGCTCAGTTTGTGAGGCATACTCAGAGAAATCCTCAAAGGCTACAACCTGACTCAGCGCCTTATCCTAAAAAGATCATCAAAGAAAGAAATTTATTACAGAAAGGAGCATTAGGTTCCGGTAAACCTAAATAATCTCCTATATTACTACAAGAAAGGCTTGTAATAGAACAAATGCATATTGAAAGTATAGCATCTAATACTAGTAGTGAAGACAAACTCTCAGAGATGCATAAAGCTCCTTATTCTTTAGGTTCTCCTTTTGCTTTAAGCCCAAAGGAAACCTCACCTCCTATCCATCGTACTCCTTTAGTCCTGTCAGTCACTCCTCAGCTCTCTATCATTCAGGCTGCCAATACTCTTTTAGCTACCACAGCTATGGCAGGTCCACAAGCACCTACCAAAATGGAAAGAATCATCACTGCTAGGTATGGACCCCTAATACTGTCCACTCCTTTGAATTCCATGCCTACTGGAGAATATCAGAAATATAAGCCTAAGTTCACTAGGACTAAAGGTGTTACTGCCGAAGAACATCTTGAGTCATTTTATAGATATGCTGATAATCTAGACATTAGTGAAGATGATGTGTGGATGAGAGTCTTTGTCCAGAGCCTAAATGGAGAGGCTAGAAAATGGTTCAGAGAACTAACCCCAAGATCTATAGCAGATATTGAAGCTTTAGATGATGCATTCATAAAGCATTGGGGGATGAAAAGGACCTCCTCTACTACCACACTAAGTTTGACAACTTAAAGAGAGAAAATGGTGAGTTGTTGTCTAATTTCAATAAAAGGTTTAACCATATGTACAACAAGATTCTAGCTGAAGTAAAACCCAGTACTACCTGTGCTAAACTCACCTATGCCAATGCTTTTGATTCTGACTTCTGCCTACTATTGAGAGAGAGGCGATGTGCTAATTTGGCTGACATGCAAGATGCAGCCTTGGAAGTGGAATCAAACATCATGGTTGCAGAGAAACTCAAGGGAAATGTTGATAGAAGAAGACAGAGGGGTGAGTCCTCATCATCCTCTAATCCTAAGATAGATAAAATGACCAAAATGATTGAGTCATTAGCCTCTAAAATCTCTAAATTGAAGGTTGAGTAGCAACCGGGGAAAGGAAGAATGCCTAATACCTTTGCCCCAAGAAATACAAATCCAAATGCATATAGAAGAACGAATGAGCAGTTGTAGATTTTGCAAAGAAACAAAAATGCAACTCAAGACCAAAGGGTGAAGGCTCCTTTTCAAAATGTAGTCATGGAAGAGGAGCAGTTTGAAGAAGATGATTAGATCCATTGTCTAGAAGACAAAGGTAATGCTTGATTTTTGACCTTGGCTGCATATGAAAATTCATTATGCAAAGACCAGATCAGCCAGCAATGGGATGGTTAAGTTATTCTACAAGTTGTAGATCAACAAAGATATAATTTAAGGTCAAAGATAAATAATGCCAAGGAAACTCATGTTCAAAGAGCTGTTGTCCCTACAGTACCACAAGCTAATAAGCAAAAACAATTAGCAATCGATCCCATCATCCTAAAAGCTCCAGCTCATGAGGTAAGAGGCCTCGACAAGTGCCCTTCTCCTTTAAGTTTTCAATCAGAAATTCAAAAGCTAAGAATATCGATGTGTCTAATTGAACTAGTAAAGAATGAGTCTTTCAAAAGATCCATCCTCGAGGTACTTGAACCTAAAGCCATCCAAGCCTCCACTGACTATGTAAATCTGCAAGTTGACAAGCCAGCTATTATCCTCAGCCCAATGATTGAAAACTGTGAAGACAAATCCCCATAATTCTATGTCTCTCTGACTATTCATGATAAAATCCTCCACAACTGCCTTTTGGACACTAGAGCTAGACATAATCTAATGCCCAAGGCTATCATGGATGAGTTGGGTCTTGACATCACTAAGCCTTATCATGACCTATTTTCTTTTGACTCCAGAAAAGTGAAATGTCTAGGGTTAATCAAGGACCTAGCCATCACTTTGTCTCAGCTACCTATGAAAAGCATGATGATGGACATTGTGGTAGTAGATGTACCTCCCAAGTTTGGCATGTTACTTTCCAGAGGTTGGATCAAGAGATTAGGTGGATCATTACAAAATGATCTATCTTATGCTACTATCCCAGTTTTTAGAGGTGAGAGCAAGAGATTATATAGAGAGGCGCAATTGGATTACATAATCAACGATGAAAAGAATCCCACCAATCATCCCATATATGCCATCGACACTGATTTTGGAGCTTGTATCCTTCACATTGAAGAAACTCAGTTGCCCTCCACGCAGCTCAGGAAACCAGTTTGCCAGATCACTGAGGAAGAAAACCATAGATTTGGGATATTTTTTTTGATGGGGCTTGCTCTAAAGACGCTGCAGGGGCAGGTGCGGTCCTTGTGTCCCCAACACAAGAATAAATTCATTTATCTTTCAAATTAATCTTTCAGGTCACAAACAACATCGCTGAATACGAAGCTTTAATTCTAGGCCTAAGCGCTGCTAAAGAAATGGGTATCAAAGGCCTGAAAGTGTTTGGAGGTGAAAACCTCATTATTCAGCAGGTGAACAAGACATTCCAAGCAAAGCATCCCAGGCTAAAGGCTTATAGAGACGACGTATGGAGGCTCAGGGACTTTTTTGATAATTTCAGCATTTCTTACATTCCAAGAATGAAGAATCATCTTGTCGACTCCCTTGTTGTGTCTGCTAGCACGTTTATTCCTCCCTTGCCTCCTAAATTGACGTAAGAATTTTAGATAAAATACTGACTGTCTCTACTTGACAATGTCAAATATTGGAAAGTTTTTGAAGATGATGAGGAAATTAATAGGTTTTTGCAAGTCGCGGAGGAATTCACTGAAACACACATCGACCAAGAAAATGAAACCCAAGAAGAAGGCAGCCAGTCCAAGTTAAAAAATGAAATCGGTCGAGAAAGCATTGTCCAGCTGCCTAGTAATCACATACCAAAAGGATTGGTGCCTCTAGAGAAGCTTTTTGACCAAAACGATGTGCCATATAAGCCTGCTGAAGCAGGAAATGAGTCTGTTGTTTGTAAACACAATATAGGGAGCCCAACCCATCTAAAATACATAAATTTGTCCACTCAATTATCCTCTGTCCAGAATTCTGAGTATTTCACCCTCATGAAGCAATTCGCTGATATTTTTGCCTAGGAATACAGTGATCTCAAAACCTATGATATAAACATCATTCAACATAAGATCCCATTGGAAAAGAATACCACCCCTTTTAAGCAAAAGCTAAGACCTATTAGCCCTCTCTTATTACCTTTGATTGAGAAAGAGATTAAGAAGCTATTGGATGCCAAAATTATAGTGCCCATAAGGTATTCAAAATGGATAGCTAACCTTGTGGTAGTAAGAAAGAAAAATGGAGAAACCAGGCTTTGTGTTGACTTTAGAAATCTGAAAAAGTGCTCTAAAAAAGATAACTATCTCCTGCCCAAGATGGAACACTTGCTGCAAAGAGTTTCAGGGGCTAGATTCATGTCTTTCCTAGATGGATTTTCAGGCTACAATTAGATTGTTGTACATCCTAAAGGTCAGCAAAAGACCGCCTTCACTACTCCTTAGGGCACTTTCATGTACTCCAAGATGCCTTTCGGACTGATGAATGTTGGGGCTACCTTTCAGAGGGCCATGGACATAGCCTTTGTGGGAGAGAAGGACAAGTTTGTCCTTATTTATCTTGAAGACATAATAGTCTTCTCCAGTAGCCACAAAGATCATTTACATTATTTGAAGAAAGTCTTTTTGAATTGCAGAAAATTTGGAATTTTAGTCAACCCAAATAAGTCACAGTTTGCTCTAGAAGAAGGAAAACTTCTGGGACATATTGTTTCTGCTGAAGGTGTGAAGATTGACCCAGCCAGGGTTCAAGCCATTCAGACATTGTCCATCCCAAGGTGAAAAAGGGACATTCAATCCTTCCTAGGTAAGATTAACTTCATAAGGAGGTTCATTCCAAACTTTGCAGAGCTTGTAAAGCACATCACTTCCATGCTAAAGAAAGGAGCAGAAATAAAATGGACAGATGCTTCAAGAAGCTCTTTTGAAGCAATCAAGCAAGCTATCATGGAAGCTCCCACTCTAATCAGTGGAGATTACACTAAGGAGTTTTGTATCTTCTCTTTTGCCTCTTATGATACACTTGCAGCAGTTCTGTTGCAGAAAAATAATAAAGGCATGGAATACCCCGTGGCCTTTTTCAGCAAAACTCTAAGGGATGTTGAACTAAGGTATGACCTTATTGAGAAGCAAGCTTATGCTCTCATAAAATCTTTAAAGGCATTCAGAATTTATATTCTGCATTCCAAAATAGTTGCATATGTACCTTCAGCCTCGGTAAAGGATGTCTTAACCCAGCCAGATATTGACGAAAGAAGGGCAAAATGGATTGCAAAATTCATATAATTTGACATAGAGGTGAAGCCCACTAAGCTTGTCAAAGGCCAGGGCTTGGCTAAGCTCATGGCTGAAGAAAATTTTAGCTTGTTATACATAAATTGCATGGGTCTAAATTCAGATGATGGGCAGACAGAGGGAGCATCAGAATAGAAAAAGTTGAATCAATCCTTGGCTGAAAATCTAGCCACATGTGATTGGTATTCTAGCATAGTTCATTTCTTATAGAAGCTGGAAGTCCCTCTAGGGCTTAGCTCAAGTGAAGCTCGTACCATTAAACTCAGATTAGTGAAGTTCTACATTAATAAAAATATTGTTTATTGGAAAGACCCATGAGGAATCCTCTTGAGGTGTCTAGATAAAGAATAATCTCTGGAGGTCATACACCAGCTTCATTCTAGCATCTGTGGAGGGCATCATTATTGGAAAACCACAACTCACAAAATCTTGAGGGCTGGATATTATTGGCCTACTTTGTTCTCTGATGTGTTTTCTTTTGTAAAAGCTTGCGACAAATGTCAGAGATTTGTAGGAAGACAACAGCTAAAATCTTTGCCCTTAAAGCCAATACATGTCAATGTCCCTTCCAACTGTGGGGCTTGGACTTTATAGGTGAGATCAACCCACATTCCAGTGGCCAACATAAATGGATCATAGTAGCCACTGATTATTTTATCAAGTGGATTGAGGCTATACCCACTAAGAATGCCAATCATCAAGTTGTCATAAGGTTCTTGAATGAGAATATTTTCACTAGATTTGGTTGCCCAACCAAACTAATCACTAATAATGCAGCAGCGTTCAAGGCAAAAGAATTGATGGAAATGACTGAATCCATGGGCATTCAAGTGGTGCATTCTACCTCATACTATCCTCAAGGTAATGGCTTGGCAGAATCATCTAACAAGAACCTGGTAAACGTAATCAAAAAGCTATTAGAGGACAACAAAAAGAGCTGGGATTCCAAGCTGAAGTTTGCTCTATGGGCTGACCAAGTTACATTAAAAAATCCATAGGGAATTCTCCATTTAAACTGGTTTATGGCACTGATGTTGTTTTCCCCATCCAGTTGATTCTCCATGTGGCTAAGTTCTTGCAAGAAGAACAAGATGAAGAAAATGACATGGTAAGTGGAACGAATAACTTGGTTGAACTACAACAGATCAGAGAGCAACTGATTAAGAAGTCAAAGGCTCATCAAAAGAAAATCAAAGAACCTTTGACAGGAAAGCAAAAGTGGAAAATTACCAAATGGGTGATTGGGTTCTTAAATGGGATGCATTTAAGGAAAAGAGAGGAAATCATGGCAAGTTTGACTCCTTATGGACAGGTCCTTTTGTCATCGCTCAAGCTCAGCAAAACAATACATTCATTCTGTACGATCTGGAAGGAGAAGATACTTTTGGCAGCCCAGTAAATGGGCTATTCTTGAAACTTTATTTCGTTTAAGGCTTTAAGGCCTTGTTATTGTAAATATGTTTTTCCAAGTTTTTATTTCATTACAAAATGTACTCCATGCCCAATGGAACACTAGAAGGAATATTTAAGTTTTTCTTTTTATAGGAAAGGCATTGATCTAAGATCCTTGAAACCTCACAGGGAGGATTTCATCCCCAGAAGGAGCCAATGTTAGCCTTGGAGGCAAACAACCCAAAAATGGATCCAAAAATTCCCCAAAGTCTCCAAGTGTGCTTAAAAATCACGCCAGTGGATCCATGAATGGTCTTCGAGTCTTCGTAAGTGCTTAAAGTCATCCATCGATCAAAATCCGCACAAGAGGAAAGCCTTAAAAGGGCGGAAATACACTATCTGGAGGCCTGAATCACTCTAAAACCATGAAAAAACCCACAGGCATAGGCAGGCAATGGTAATCAGCACTGGACACCAGCGATCAGTGATCACCGATGATCAGATCAGCAGGTCACAATGGTGAAAGCAAATCAGCGCAAACCATGGGGCGATGGCAATGGTGTTAAGCAATTAAATGAGGGTCGTTGATCGTGCACGTGGATCGATGGCCCAAATCACATCGACAGATCGCAGATTGGGGAAACCAAGGGGGCATGGTTTTAACATAAGCATATGGTGCGACCTGATGCGCCGGACTCGATGTAATTATATGTGATAGTTGATAACTTCTGAAGTCCGCACCAGGGCCATTTTTAAAGCATTTTTATGTATTTTCGTTTTATAACGAAATACAAAGGGAACAGGGAATAGTGTCGATGTGATGAAGCCCGGACCCGAAAGAGTCCAGGAAAGGAAACTAATAATTTTTAAAGTCTAAAAAGGCCAATCGTTCACAATTTTTCATTGTTTTATGCATATTTCACAAATGCGAGGAAAATACACAGAGCAGGCTTCTTTGTGACTTGCGACAGCAACAAGGGTGGACTGAGAGGATATAAACCATCTTTGAGGACTTTTTTAAGTCTGAAAAGGACAGCGAATGGTGGGGTTTCGTAATATGGCTTTGCTTTCGGTTGATAACAGAAAACACTCATTATTAAACAGTTTGAAGAGAAACTGAGGTCGAGAGGCATCTACAACGTAACAAATCATGCCCAACCAGCCTGAATCAGATACATCATGGAGTAGCACAGTGCGACACAGCCTAAATCAATAGAAGAGATTGTGGGCATCTCTATCAAGAGAAAGCTCCCTGTCAGCGCACCCAAAATATCTGAATGCAATTATTCCTCTGTCGGAAAGAGAAAAAACTTCAAGCCATACCTGCCTATTGAGGGAATCAAATGGTTAAGGGACAGATCAGACAAGGTTAAGACTTCGAGCCTTCTAGAGAGCTCAGGAGCATTGTAAATGGTCTATAAAAGGCAGAAAACTAGAGGTAACAAGGGTTCAACTTTTAGAGATTATTGTTCCTCTGTCCATTCAAGCTTCTCATATTCATTCCAGCAATATAAGCTTCCTTTGCCATTATATGTTCAATGTCCATTCTCTTTCTTGTTCTATGCTTTCACTTGAACATTTTGTTCATTTTTTCTGGGTGTCTGACGCCAGATAACTATCATCTTATCTCTTCTTCGATATATTAGAGTTGCAAGCTTCTTTGCTACCTATATAGTTAGTGAGCTCATTTGGTTCTTGTAGCTAGCCATTCACATACGTTCATGTATGCAATCTGCTTGTATAGTTAGTATTCTCCATCTATCCATTAAATCTACAAACTATTGAGCATTAGTGGTCTAAAGCCTTGTGTTGTTAGGGGTGTTCATGCATGTCTTGCGTGAGAATAGAGCTGAAATGGTTATCTGACTTGATCCAAACCATCATCCATTCCAGTAGTTCAGAGAATAATCCTAAAGATTATATGTTACCAGGCATCTCTGAGCTGCAACCTAGGAGAGTTTCCTGGAGTGATAATAGGAAGCATGGTTGAAGGCAGTCCACATTGAACACTGGGTGTAGGCCAAGGAATGGGGGAATGTTGAGCTCAAATGCATTGTCTCCCATAGCCTTGGTAATGTTGTAAGGACCATGTCGAAGTGGTTAGAGCTTCTGATGGTCTCTTGTAAGGCATTCTTTCTACATATGCAACCAGACTTTGTTGCCCACCTGAAGCTTGTGTGGTACCCCTGTAGGTGAGGAGAAGTCGTTCCTGTGTTCTTTCATGACCATATCCCTCTGTTGTTGTTGCTGCGTGGAGGAACCCTTCGCGGGGGTCATGGATGTGGCAATGATATTCCCCTTACTTTGGGGGCGAACCAAACAGAAAATAAATTTCCTAGTCTATGAGATGAACTTGCTGCCTTTCTTAGCAGTGATCAAAGAGGTGGCAGTAGGTGGGGCTACCTCCGGTATCATGTATAATGACTTACCAAAAGTAATAATGATAGCGTGAGGCCTTGACTCATACACAGCATGTCACCTCCACAAGTATGGCTGGCCTAATAATACATCACAAACATCCAAAGGTGCAACATCACACAATACCTCATCTGTAAAGGGCTTGATGTTGTAGGGAAGTCGACACTACTGGCGGACTCGAAGATCTCGTCCTTGGTGAAGCCACCCGATACTATATAGCTATAGGTGTGGTGTAGTTGGTAGGCCCAACCACTTCACAACCTCTGCTGAAATGAGGTTCTTTTGGCTCCCACTGTGAACAATGAATTGCAGCGGTGAACCCTTCACCCACATCTGTGAGTGTAAAAGACACTCCCCCTCCTCTGGATCTTTGGGCTCATTCCTCTGGACCTTGGCGGAGGCAAAAATGGTGTTGGCTCCACGTCAATGATCTACTTCCCTTTTCCATTCCCCTTGTTGGGTTTTAACTCAGGGTCGGAACATGCATCTGATTTTGAAGCCTTCAACTCGACCACCAGCAACTGCTTGGTCTGACACTCACTTGTGTTGTGAGTGGGGCTCTTATGGAACTCACACCACTTTCCTGTGTCCTTCTTCGACTTCGTGGTGTTGTTATTTTCTTGTGGCTTCGATGAGTTGTCTTGGGTTGCCCCGTCTTGGCTTTGTCCTTGGTTCTGTGATTTGGGGAAGCCTTTCCCTTGCTTTGGATTCGCAGATCCAAAGTCTCGCTTCTTCTGTTTAAACTTCTGCTTGATTTTGACAATGTATCGGTACATCATGCCAAGCGAGGAGATGTTCAGGAACTCCATCTCTTCCTGGATGTACCTATGTAGGCAGCCATGGTATTTGTGTACCAAATGCAGCTCAAAATCCTTGATAACAAACTATGTGTGAAGGGTATGAAAAATGTTTGTGAACTCTGGCACATCTTGGTCCCTTCCGTGCCGCAGCGTGGTCTAGTTTATCTATTTGTCCTCATAGCTTTCGACATGGTAGTATTGCCCCTTAATGGCATCTCAAAACGAATTCCAAGTGGGTGCGGCTGAAAATAGTGAGCCTGTACTTTCATACTTCTGCTCACAGTAGGTTTCCCACCAGTCCTTGATGTGGGGATCTGCTTTGAGAAAGCGAAAATAATCTTTTCCTAACTGGAAAAATCATGAACAGAAAAATACCCATCTAGCATATTTAACCATTTATCTACGGGATCTACGTCTATTTGACCCTCGAAGATGGGGATTTAAAAATTAACTTGTACCCTAAATGGCGTGGTGTTTCTAGAGTAGCTGTTGGAAGTCGATGCGTCGCCTCTGGGTAGCCGTTGAAGGATCTGGGAAAAGTTGTCCATTATCGCATTCCTTTGTCGCTTGAGGGCTTCTTCGAGCAAGATTTTGATAGGATCTCCTGCCCCCTCGTCTTTCTTTTCATCCACAATAGGAGGCCATCGAGATTTGCGAGGCTGGTCTTGTAAAGGTTTGGCCAATTCAAGCCCTAACTCCTTATATCCCGACCTCGTTGGGGACATGCAAAGAAAAACAAAGAAAAAGAAAACCACTCTGATACCACTGATCTGGATTTAAACAGGAATGCAACAAATTATAGAGATAACCATAAACACAGAGATGCAGTGGAAATAATACTTCATTTCATTAATGTGAAATACTGAAATATGCTTACAAACAACAATGGAAATAAACCAGCTAGGGTGATGGTAGCTTATCTCTGAGAAGAGATGCGGCAACTACATGCCTCTGAACTATGTTACAATGAGGCTCGAAGGCCTATTTATTGTTCAGAAACAATGGAAAACCCTAAACAGTGTAGCATAAAAACTATGTTGAAGTATGAAGATCTGATAGCTTGTAGACTTGATTATAAAAATACACAGAGGTATTGAAAATAATCATTTATTAATATATATAAAATGTATAAGATGATTTGAATGTATAATGAGGCCCTACTTTTATATCTCAACAGGTGACCTTTCGTTAATGGGCATGACGTTTAGACATGCCTGTTCACTTAATTAATGACTTATTTAACCTAAATAATATTTAATTATTTAATATTAATATTTATTTTATTTATTTAATTGTTATGAATTATATTCATAACATAGCCTCTTCCTTCAGAAGCTTTGTCCTCAAAGCTTTAACGCTGGGGGTTTTCTTCACACACGAGCTTCTTCTCATCTTATAGCTACTCAGTGATATTCCTTTGGATTTTTTTTTTAAGTCTATATATATATATATATATATATATATATATATATATATATATATATATATATATATATATAAAAAATTTAATTAATAATAATAATAATATTATTATTATTATTATTATTTTCTTTCTTTATTTAAATTGTTATGACGACTTTAATTGATTCATTCTATTTAATTGAACCTTTCATTGAGATTCCCTTGAAACAACACAACTTTTTGCATTGAACTAAAGCAAAAAAGAGAATGTCGATCCCACAGTCGTGTCCCAATGCGTATAAAATATCAAGGCTTTTTTCGTACAAAACTAACTTCATATAATATCTTGAAGCAAAAGTCATGTCAAATGAGACACTAGTAACTTCAGATAAATATATTGAACCAAAAGCTTTGTCAAATTGGTCATCTCGATACATATAAAATATGCGGTCTTTAATATATGCATAGTATTTTTTTTTTAAATATACGATAGTACAATGATTTAGATAGACACATGTCCCATATCATGGAATTTTTTTTTGTTTTTTTGTCTTTTTAATGTTCTTACTCTGCAATTTCCCTAAACAAGTGAATGGGGTTTTTGGCATTTTGGAATAGATCGATGATTTCAATGTAATGTGTGAATGATGGATAGATCCGAACACAACATATTTTCTTGCAGGATTTTGGGTAGAGTTGCAAGAAAATGTGTGCTTTGATTAGAAAATAGACAACGCAGTCTAAATGTTGCTGCTACTTCCAATACTTCCCTGACACTCAAGCAATCTCCATGAAACCTTATTCTCCTCACATCATTTATATTTTCTTGCAGAGTCGACGAGGATTCCTCAAACTCTGGATAACCGTTCTTTGTAATAATAATAGCTGTTAGGACTCCATATTGTCTACTTTTGACCTTGTATTTTGTTATTATATTACCCTCTTTAGCCCATAAGTTGAAAGCCTTGATAACATTTTGACCTAATTATTCCAAAGGTATGAAGTAACTCTCGTCATTACTATAAGTTTAATTATTCAACACATATTCATGTTATCTTTATAATTAATCTTTGGAAGTTGACTAAGTCGCTGACAATTGATGAAACTGTTTAAAGTCTGCAGAATTATAATTCAGAGTTGCTGGAACACCAGAAACAACAACTATGCAGTTGCTGCCATATCAGAAACAACAACTGACTAAAGCGAGTAAATCCTCATTTTGCAATGGTTGAAACATCTGGAACAGCAATTGCCTAGCAGGAGCAGTAACCGTCTGAAGCTGCCAGAACAATACGTTGCATAGGTTGATATAGCATGATCAGCCACTGTCCAAAATTGGCAAAACACAGTCGTAGATATTGGAACACCAGGAGCAGCACGAGAACTTCATGGGAACAGTTAAGATTTACCAGATCAGCAACAATGGTGGAACAGCCAAGGATTGTATGAGGATCTCAAAGGGACGGTCGAAATCTACCAGCTTTGCAACAGCAAAAGGATCCGATTAACAAAGATGATAAAATTACATACTGTTGTAACAGCATGCTGTAACAGGAACCGATTTCCTATTTTTGTACAAAAGGGTCAACTAAACGGGTAACGACAATCTATTGTAATAGATGTCTCCTCTATAAAGAGGAGACATCTACATTAGGGAGGGGGGTGGTAACAGGGGTATTGTAGTACAGAGCAAGTCTAAATCTTTATTGTAACTTGACATTTTGGTAGATATATAAAGCACTGTTCTGAGCATCTTTACTTAGCATCTGTGTCCTGGGGAATCTTGTGAGAGGGACAGGGCCCACCTTCTTCACAAGATTCACCCATTTCTTTTCTTTTGAGTGTGTGTGTGACTTCTGTGTGGCATTGCTTCTGATATTTCCCTTTGCTGATACTCTGTTTTCTTAATCAATTGGTGTCGTAAAAGAGTGTGTCACCGGTGATTAGGAATTGCAGTGTGCATTGGCAAATTTATCACAAGGGCAGGTGCTGAACATCCTTACCCTAAGGATAGGGTCTTGATCCTCTGTTACAAGACAACCATCATTTCTTTCAGCAGATTTGTTACCTTTAGTTAATTGTTTTCATTTCATTTCTGCAATAGATCATAACTGCTGTAACACAGAGTAAGGGTTTGATAAAAAGTAGATTTGTTTATACTACAGCCTTTAATACTTTTAGAATTAAGTGCATACAATACGAAGTCACCTTTGAAACAAAAGGACTTTCCCGGGTTGACAATTTAATGTGGTACTCGACTGTTTAATAAATAAACAATTCGAGCAACCAACATTTTGGCGTCGTTGCCGGGGAAGGCAACTGAAAATTTTAAAGGTATTAACATGTTTTTCTTTCTTTTATAAAGGCAAGATGCATGAGAGGACACAAGAAGGTTAACCATTCAGGCAACAAAGGCAAAGGAGGAGGAAGAAAAACTTTTATTGACGATATTATTTCAAAAGCTGAGACACTCTAGAGGCTAAGCTCTCGGAGGCCACAGATCCAACACTCTTCCCAGACAGATTTTCAGACAGAGGAAGTAGTGGGGCCAGAGAGGGTTCTAGAACCATCAAAATACACTGAGGAATCAGTGGAAGAAGACGAACGACCAAGAGAAGAACCAATAGAGGAAGTTAAGGTGGAGGAACCAGTGTAGGACATTGAAATCCCAACAGAAAACTCCGAAGACCGGGCAAGCGCATCAGGGAAACAACCAATGGAGGATAACAATGAAGGACTTTTCGATGGAGGACACAGAATAGAGGGAAGGGGAGAAAATTCTCTCTCCACCCTAGAGTTCCCCATTGGAGATCTCCCTAGAGGTGCAACTCCTATGAAGAATATCCCTCTTTCAGCATTACCCAACTTCCATGGGTTATCCACAGAAGATCCTGATGAATTTCTCTTTGAATTTGATATACTGTGTAGAAGCTATGACTATATTAATTCTACTCAGAAATTAAAATTGTTTCCAGCTACATTAAAAGGGAATGCATTAAGATGGTTCATGAGCCTGGGAGCTCATGTGATTACAACATGGGATCAGATGAAGGAGAAATTTTTGGCTAAATACCAAGACTATTGTCGAACAAGAGAAAGAAAGGAGGAATTATTCAAGATGACTCAGAAAGAGGACGAAAGTCTAGAAGACTTCGTGGAAAGATTACAATATAACTTACAGCGATCTGATCATCCTGAGATGAGTAAGGATATTCTCAAGTCAATACTGCTAAGAGGGGTACGAGATGACTGTTTAGATATGTTAAACATGCTTGGGAAAGGAGACATATCTAAGGAATCCTATGATGAGATTATTGATCTCTGTAAAAGATGTTCAAGAGGAGCAGCAAGCAGACCAAGGAGCAAAGACAGTACGTATTCAAGAGTCCAGAAATCAGCAAGTGGAGGAGCAACATGGGCCGAAATAGGTAACTTACTTGAAGAATTTAAAACTGAAATGTTAAGCTCTTTTGCTTCACAAATTGATACCTTGCAGGTTAAAAAGAAGTAGGCAGAAGCAGAAGCCGCTCTGGCTATTTTCTGCTCTAGATGCAGGGAGAAACACCCACTAAGGGAATGTCCCCTGGACAAGGTACCAATTTGCACTATCTGTGAAAAGGACCATGAGACCCAACAATGCCCTTCTCTGCCAGGAATGAAAGCAACATTGCAGCCAACTGAAGAGGAAGCTGAAGCAGTGTACCTCCTCACACAAAGAAGACAATTGTAACCACGAGGACAAGGTATGAATTCTAACATGCCATTTAATCGTTGGAATAATCATCCTCCTTTTCAAGAAAATTACCCAACCTTTAATCAAATGCAGTACCCACCCTTTAATCAAATGAATTTCCCACCCATGCAGCAACCGAATCCTCCTTTTGTTGATCCTACAATGTGGAATCCCTGGCTTTACAGCAACCCTATCAATGGAACCCAAGTTGGACAGCTCCACAGATCCCATTTCCAAACCAATTACCTCAATATCAGCAATCTCTCTCCTTACCATCAAATGCCCCACCTAATAATCAAACAATAAGACCTCAGCTGCCTATACAACCTAGCCCCAACCCGAATAATAATAAAGCTCTCCAAGTAATTGATGTTCAAAACCAACTAGTTTCCCATCTGCAATGCAATGACATTCATTTACGCTCAGGAAGTATACTTGAACCCATTATTGATGACATCACTTCTGATTCTGATAAAGAAGAAATCGGAAAAGAAAATTCATCTAATGCTAAAACAGTTGGATCATCCTCTAATAATAATGCTGAAACAGTTGAAACATCCTCTAAAAATATTGCTGAAGTAGTAGAGCCACCATTTCCTGAACGTTTGGCTCTTACCAAAACACTTGAGCCACCTGCTTTTAATTTGTTAGGAGAATTGCAGAATTTGTATGTTAAAATTCCACTTCTACAAGCATTAAGAGATGTACCAATTTATGCTAGATCTGTTAGAGATATTTGTATTAAGAAACCTAGAAGAAAAGCTAAGGACCCCCTCACAGTTCATGTGATGGGTGATCTAGCTGCTCTAATGTCAGAAAAAAACCCCCCTGTAAAATATGGTGACCCTGGTCACCCTACAGTTACAGTCCAGGTTGGTAAAACCTTTGTTTCTAGAGTTCTGGTAGATCTCGGTGCTGCAATAAACATCATGACACTTGAAACAGCGCAGTTATTGCAGTTAAAAAAATTTATTAGGGAAACCCCAACCATTCTAGAGCTGGCTGACCGCTCCACAATTAAACCAGAAGGAGTCATTGAAGACCTGATAATTTCAGTAGAATCTTGGAACTACCCAGCTGATTTTGTTGTATTACAGACCAAAAATAAGTTGGGGGGTCATCCATTGATTTTAGGAAGGCCTTGGCTAGCTACAGCAGCTGCCTTCATTAGCTGTAGGTTAGGATCAATGACAATCTCTAATGGATCTGAAACCAAGCAGCTTACTCTATTACCTCATGCCACACCTATGATTAACAATGATAATTCAGTATGGTTAGATTATGAGGATGATGAAACTCAACCCATTTTGACTGTCGGACAAGCCCTAACTTTTAAAGATTAAACCGAAGATGAATTAATTAGTAGTTTTATTTCTGAACCTTCTTCGGTTAACTCTGAATTACATGATCACTTGACTGCAATCTTGGAATCTGAATCACAACAGAATCTTAAAACTGAAAACTTGTCTGAGACATTAGCTGACACCCCCTCCAAAAGTATAGCAGTCGAAATCGAGCATGGCAAAACATTAAATATAAACCCTAACTTAACAGATGCTGAAACACAACGGTTAATGAAGTTACTCCACGAAAATAAACAAGCATTTGCATGGGATTACACAGATATGAAGGGAATTTCTTTTAAATTATGTACTCACCGAATTTATATTAAAGAAGGATCTCGTCCAGTCTGCCAACCCCAACGACGAATGAATCCCAATTTAAGGGAAATTATGAAAGAGGAACTTCAAAAACTGTTGAATGCAGGATTCGTATATCCTATATCTGATAGCGAATGGGTTTCACCATTAGTGATAGTACCTAAGAAAAATGGAAAATGGAGAGTGTGTGTGGACTATAGAGCTCTGAATAAGGCTACTTAGAAATATCATTTTCCCTTACCACTTATTGATTAGGTGCTAGATAATTTGGCAGGTAAGAGATTCTTTTCCTTTTTGGATGGGTTTAGTGGTTATAACAAGATCAAGATTGCACCCCAAGATCAAGACAAGACCACTTTTACTAGCCCATGGGGAAATTTTTCCTATAAAGTTCTTCCATTTGGACTATGTAATGTCCCATCAACATTTCAAAGGGCAGTGATAGGAATTTTTTCTGATATGCTTAATGATTCCTTAGAGATATTTATGGATGACTTTACTCCTTATGGTGTGACTTTTGAAGATGCCTTACAAAATCTTGAAAAAGTACTTAAACGGTGTATAGAAGCACATCTTGGCTTAAGTATTGAAAAATTTCATATGATGATGAATCAAGGTATTGTTTTAGGACACTTCATTTCATTCCTAGGAATTCAAGTTGATCCAGCTAAGGTACAAGTAATACAGACTTTGCCTATCCCAAAAACACAAACTGATGTAAGAAGTTTTTTAGGACATGCTGGATATTATAGAAGATTTATCAAAGATTTTTCTAAAATAGCTGCTCCCTTGTTTGTGTTACTTATGAAAAATGTTGAATTTAAGTGGACTGATGATTGTCAAAAAGCATTTAATGAACTCAAACATCAATCGTCTACAGCTCCCATTTTAAGAGGACCTGATTGGGCACTCCCCTTTCATATATCCTCTAATGCTTCAGACACTGCAATAGGAGCTGTCTTCGGTCAAGAAGAGAACAATGTTCCCTATGCAATCTATTTTATTAGTAAAAATATGACCCCTCCTGAACTTAATTATACAGTCACTGAGAAAGAATTCTTAGCGGTCATTTATGTTATTAACAAGTTTCGAAATTATATTACTGGCTATACTACTTTTGTGCACACTGATCACTCGGCCATTAAATATTTAATGAACAAATCAGTTACAAATGCTCGAGTTACCAGATGGTTATTATTATTACAAGAATTTGATATCACAATTGTAGATCGACCAGGTAAAGAAAATGTAGTTTCTGATTTTCTTTCTCGATTAAAGACTGATGAAAACATTCCAGTAGATGATTCTTTTCCTGATGAATATTTATTTGTAGTATCTTCTCACTCACCTTGGTATGCAGACATTGCCAATTATTTAGTTGCAGGAAAACTACCATCACATCTATCGCACAGAGAGAAAAGGAAGATCGTTCAACAAAGTGCTAGGTACAGCTGGATAAGTGGGTGTCTCTTTCACACAAGACTTGATCAGGAAATTTGAAGATGCATCAGAGAAGATGAAGTTTATGATATACTGAAGGCTTGCCACGATGGCCCTTGTGGAGGGCATTTTGCAGACAAAAGGACAACACATAAAGTTCTCAGAATGGGTTACTATTGGCCCTCACTTTTTAAGGATGCAAGGAAATATGTCAAGGCTTGTGATAGCTGTCAGAGAATGGGCCAGCCTAATCACAGGGATGAAATGCCGCTTAACCCGCAGGTAATACTTGAACCTTTTGAAAGATGGGCTCTAGATTTTATAGGTCCCATCAATCCTCCATCCAATCAAAGAGTTTATATACTGGTTTGCACAGATTATATGACTAAGTGGGTAGAAGCTAAGGCACTTATCAAAGCTAATGAAGAATTTGTGTTAACTTTTTTATTTGAAGAAATCTTTGTTAGGTTTGGTTTGCCTAGAGAACTAGTCACAGATGGAGGACCTCCTTTTAATTCTCATGGCTTCAAAGATATGCTCCAGAAATATCACATTAAGCATAAGATGACTACACCTTATCACCCCCAAGAAAATGGGCAAGTAGAAAGTACAAACAAAGTCATAGAAGCCATTTTAACAAAGACAGTCAAGGAGAATAGGAGGGATTGGTTTCAAAGGTTACCTGAGGCATTATGGGCTTATAGAACCACTTGGAGAAACACTACCGGTTTTTCACCCTATGAATTGGTCTATGGTAAAAATGATGTTTTTCCTATGGAATTTGAGATCAAAACCTTAAGGACTGCTTTAGCTGTTAACCTTGATTTGACAGATGCACAAACAGCTAGGTTGCAACAGCTTCAGGAATTGGATAAAAAAAGATTGGATGCCATCCATCAGACAACCATGATACAACAGCAAAGAACTAGGTGGCATGACAAAATTATTAAGCACAAGTAGTTCCAAAGAGGTAACTGGGACTTACTGTACGACTCCCGTTTTGAAAATTTTCAAGGGAAATTAAGAACAAGGTGGCTAGGACCTTATGAGGTAGATGTTGTTTTTCCAAATGGAACAGTCAGACTCCTAACGATTGATGATAGCATAACACCATTATTAGTGAATGGGTATCGACTCCGTTTATATCAATGGCCTATTTCTAAGGAGGATTTCAAAGCCACTTGCATGACAGAAATACACTATACCTTTTTGGGGGAATCTGCTACCCCTCAATGCACTTAATTTCCTGTTTATGTATTTTTAGATTAGATTCTTTTTTTTTGAACTAATAATCCCTGTCAAGTGTTGCCATGTTACAATTAATTCTTTTGCAGATTTTAGTTTCAGAGGATGGCTGAGAACAAAAATTCCAAAAGAATCACTTTGCAGCCTGGGAATATCTTTCAGACCATAAATCATTCCTTACACCATTTTCCTGTTGCTGCAACACCACTTCTCGTTGCTGCAACACCGTTTTCCTGTTGCCGCAACACCACTTCCCGTTGCTGCAACACCACTTCCCGTTGCTGCAACACCATTTTCCTGTTGCCGCAACACCACTTCCTGTTGCTGCAACACCACCTCCCGTTGCTGCAACACCATTTTCCCGTTGCTGCAACACCATTTTCCCGTTGCTGCGACACCATTCCCCGTTGCCAAAACACCACATTCCAATGCTTAACACCAATCTTCTTCATTCTTTTACCAACTTCCTCATTTGTGATCCCGAAAAATGAACCATTATTCTAATGGAACATATCATTCATCATCAAAGGAACCAGCGATGCACCCCGATAATTACATTTCCCCATTACTACTTCCTACCAATAATAAAGACCACCCGTATTTTTATAAGTTTAGACCCTTTTTAATTATTATTGATCCAGCAAAAGACAAGATAAGACTTTATGGCACAAACAACTAAAGGTAAATATAAAGGTATGCATGTTTAAGTGTGGGTATTAAATTATAGTTAATGTGGAGATGTTGATACGACTACCGAAATCATTGTACTACCAATCAGATCATTCGGCCGTAGATTTGGGGGGATTACCAAAATATTGTTATGATAACATAACACGTCAATCACCGCCGCCCCTAATTCTCCCGGTAGTATCTAAGTCACCTCGACTGTACTGTACCGTGTCATAACCTCATTTGCAACGGTTTACTCTGTCTCGACCTCGACTACTCGGCTCTGCACTGTGTTTGTTGTCTGAACCAACAACTATGGGAGGAAATCTAATTACGCATGAACCTGGTTCAACAGCATTGCTGGAACTCTACCCGGAAGCCTATCAGATTTTTCTTCAAGCAGGATGGGTAGAGTATTTCAGAAGACTGTCGGATTTTAACTCACAGCAAGTTCTAGAGTTCGCATGCAACTTAAGAGAAGGATTTTCCATCATCCAGGGAGTGAAAATTCTAGTGACAGAAGAAGCTATAGCCCAAGTCCCCGGGTTACCAACCAATGGTACGCACTGGTTTAGTAGAAAACATCTTATTCTGAATGCGCAGCAAGACTTTCTCCTACCAGGCGAACATGTTGAAGCCAAAGGCAGAGGGGTCGCACTTCGGTCACTGCCCCCACCGTGGCCAAAGGTTGTGGAGTTCGTTAAGCAATATTTGACATGCGAAGGTCATTATCAGGTAATTTACCAACACAAATTCATTTTGTTAAATCATTTGAGCAATGGTCAGTTAATAAATATGCCTTATTATCTATTGGGTTGTCTGAAAAATATGTCACGTTATATTGTAAATGCAAAGCATCAGCTCCTTTCCCTGAAACACCATAGCTTAGCCCAACTTCTGATAAATATAGGCTTTGCTCTAAACATCCCACCCCCCCTCGTTAATCCTCCTCAGCAAGCAGAGCAAATACCCCAGGAAATTCCCCAACAATCAGAGCAAATAACCCAGGAAATTCCCCAACAATCAGAGCAAATACCCCAAGAAATTTCCCAACAATCAGAGAAAATAACCCAGGAAATTCCCCAACAATTAGAGCAAATATCCCAGGAAATTCCCCAACAATCAGAGCAAGTATCCAAAGAAATTTCCCAACAGGCGGTTGAAAATCAACAATCAGCAGCAGAAACACCCCTGCAGAGGACCCTATCCCCCAATGAAGCTCAACCATCCACCCCTGTACTCCATATTTCCACCGATGATTCCGATGATAATAAACCCATCATCTTTCGCAAAAGGAAAAAGCAGCAGGAAATTGTAACCCCACCAAAAAGAAGTAGAACCGGGGCTTCACTTAAAGAAGCTGCTATTGCCGATAGTTCTCTTATTTTAAAGGAAAGTAGTGGTAAGAGAAAAATCATTGATTTTCTTGTCTCCTTACCAAGACGACGAACAGGATCGTCTGTAGCAACTGAAACCATTATCCCTAGTTCCCCACCCATCATCCTAAAATCCTGCATCCTAACAAGCCCTGAGCATTCATCTCCCTCACCCTCTACTGCTGAAATGCAGAGCATTGACAGTTTTGTGACATTATTTTCTTTAAAAGAGGCAGTTGTTACATAAGAACCAGCTGCTGAAAAATCCAAAATAGACACCCAAGATGATATTGGCCAAGTGGCTGTTACACAAGAACCAGCCATTGACCCAACAGGTGATACACAAGAACCACCTGTTGGGGAACAAGAAGAAAATGACCTGCATGTGGCTGATACACAAGAACCAGCCACTAACCCAATAGGTGATACACAAGAACCACCTGTTGGGGATGCCAATGACCAAATTGATGATGAACAACAACCCCTGCCTCCACTCGAATCTGCAGATACACAAGCCCCGGCCACTTTAGCCTCCCTGCAGGAAGAAATTGAGTTTTTAAAGTCTCAAATTAAGGATTATCAGCAGGAGATAATAATGGTTAAGGAATCTTATCAAAACGAATTCAATTTGCACACCTTAGCATGGGTAGCATCTGTAGCCGAAAAAAGTCAATACAATGAATATATGTGCAGTGAGTGTGGTGAGCTTTACAGTCAAGCGGGATACAAGATAGTCGAAGTTCCGATGACTGGAGCCAACTCACAAACTCCTCCTCTTGTAATCAAAACAAAAAAACCTGTTGTTACACAAGAACCAGCAGGCTCTCTAAGAATGGAAAAAGAAGAAACAGAACAACCTACTGCTACACAAGAACCAGAAGGTTCCTCAAGAATTGTAGAGGAGGATATAAAACCACCCCGGCCTACCCGAACTATTACAGAACATAAATCCTTTACTGATGCCTTTACACAGACTGAATCTCCCTGTGTCAGCAATGCTCACACTGAGACCTCTAGTTTTCAAGAACTAAAGGATACATGGAGAACAGAATATGAGCTTTCACAAGGGAAAGCATTCCAACAGCAAAAGTCAACCTGGTTCAGCTATGCATACAAAAATTGGGATGCACTTGAACAGTTTCGAGCTCAACGCAAAGAAAACAGGAAATTAAAAGAAAGGCTGTCCAATATCTTTGACTTGGTCCAGAGGGTACTGGCTACAAGAAAACCCTCTTTTAACTATGCAGCATTTCTGAGAGAACGCTTAGCGTTCTTACAAATAAAGGCAATCAAAGATGGAAGACCTTATCAAGTTGCTAGACCTGATCAATTTATTGAAACATTCACAAAGGCACCAAATAATGATCAAAACTTGCTCTGTGAACTCTATCTTCACAACGAGGCTATGCCTGAAGATAGAGTGATGAATATACTCCCTATCGTCGGTGATATCCAAATAAGAGCTTTCATCTCTTTCCTTGCCAACAAACTCACCTGGAAAAATGCTTTTATGTCAGCAACACATAATGAGCAGAATTGCCTCCTCTGGATTCGAAGTGAACCACGGAATGCAGCCATCTTTATTGCACAACATCAACAGAATCTGACTAAACCAGGCATGCTTGATCATATGAGGCAACTACAAGCAGCAGTCTTACAGGACTGCCAGCATTATGTGAAAACAAAGGGAGCTCTGGCCATCAAAGCAAACAATTTATTTTGGTAGCATTGTCCGAAAGAGAGACAGGAATATCATCCTTACAAACCCCTCAATCTTCCAGTAGCAATGTCATGAATACCCCATTATGTCAGATGTATGGAACAGTGTGCTGAAAAGTGGATTGGGTATTGTTTTCATTTTCCGCTCTTGTGGATACCTGGTCAGCAATATAAGGCTCATTACAAATTGACCAAAAAGGAGGAGGTGGCAGTATGGCAACAAATACAGAATGTCTGTGGGTTCATAAATAAGATGGACAACACCTTCTTTAGCTACTGTATCAACAAATTACGCTCTTCATCCCAGTATTCGGACTCCGATTCAGAATAAACGTTGCATGAGGACATGCAACCATTTCAGCTGGGGGGGATGTTAGGACTCCATATTGTCTACTTTTGACCTTGTATTTTGTTATTATATTACCCTCTTTAGCCCATAAGTTGAAAGCCTTGATAACATTTTGACCTAATTATTCCAAAGGTATGAAGTAACTCTCCTCATTACTATAAGTTTAATTATTCAACACATATTCATGTTATCTTTATAATTAATCTTTGGAAGTTGACTAAGTCGTTGACAATTGATGAAATTGTTTAAAGTCTGCAGAATTATAATTCACAGTTGCTGGAACACCAGAAACAGCAACTGTGCAGTTGCTGCCATACCAGAAACAGCAACTGACTAAAGTGGGTAAATCCTCATTTTGCAATGGCTGAAACATCTGGAACAGCAATTGCCTAGCAGGAGCAGTAACCGTCTGAAGCTGCCAGAACAATACGTTGCAGAGGCTGATATAGCATGATCAGCCACTGTCCAAAATTGGCAAAACACAGTCGCAGATATTGGAACACCAGGAGCAGCACGAGAACTTCACGGGAACAGTTAAGATTTACCAGATCAGCAACAATGGTGGAACAGCCAAGGATTGTACGAGGATCTCAAAGGGACGGTCGAAATCTACCAGCTTTGCAACAGCAAAAGGATCCGATTAACAAAGATGATAAAATTACATACTGTTGTAATAGCATGTTGTAATAGGAACCGATTTCCTATTTTTGTACAAAAGGGTCAACTAAACGGGTAACGACAATCTATTGTAATAGATGTATCCTCTATAAAGAGGAGACATCTACATTAGGGAAGGGGGTGGTAACAGGGGTATTGTAGTACAGAGCAAGTTTAAATCTTTATTGTAACTTGACATTTTGGCAGATGAATAAAGCACTGTTCTGAGCATCTTTACTTAGCATCTGTGTCTTGGGGAATCTTGTGAGAGGGACAAGGCCCACCTTCTTCACAAGATTCACCCATTTCTTTTCTGTTGAGTGTGTGTGTGACTTCTGTGTGGCATTGCTTCTGATATTTCCCTTTGTTGATACTCTGTTTTCTTAATCAATTGGCATTGTAAAAGAGTGTGTCACCGGTGATTAGGAATTGCAGTGTGCATTGGCAAATTTATCACAGGGGCAGGTGCTGAACATCCTTACCCTGAGGATAGGGTCCCGATCCTCTGTTACAAGATAGCCATCATTTCTTTCAGCAAATTTGTTACCTTTAGTTAATTTTTTTCATTTCATTTCTGCAATAGATCATAACTGCTGTAACACAGAGTAAGGGTTTGATAAAAAGTAGATTTGTTTATACTACAACCTTTAATACTTTTAGAATTAAGTGCATACAGTACGAAGTCACCTTTGAAACAAAAGGACTTTACCGGGTTGACAATTTAATGTGGTACTCGACTGTTTAATAAATAAACAATTCGAGCAGCCAACAATAGCTGGGTTGTCATAGAATTCTTTTACATAGTCCACGATTTTCTGAATTCCATGAGGTACCACAAACAAACCGTGTCTGACTGAGACTCTGTGGCACTCTCCAGTCAGATAAACTATAGAGTCTAGATATAGATACTGCATGTTGTCGGGGAAAGGGGAGGAGTGCTTGTTGCATATAAGGTTTTATAGTGATTAATACCCATGTAGTAGAACGATCCCCAAAGTTTCACAGATAGTTTTGAGGATATGGAGGGTAAGTGCAGTCCTAATCTTTCACGCATTTCTTGTGGATAAACTACAAAAACAATTGGATCAAAAAACCATCGGAGATTGAAGGATAAAATTCTGTCAACAGGTGATCTCTCTTCTAGAGAATCTTCTGAGGGTTCGTACCACAATGCGCTCATAACTAACCCTATAGATCCTCCTTGAATTTTCTGATATATCTCCCTATATTTCACCACTGTAGCTGCGTGGGTGAGAAAAAAGTGATGTGCAACTAGATATGTCTCTACTGATGAGCAATTCCCTGTTATGCAAAAAGAATTTGCATGAGGGGCAGAATACCTCATCGATGGAAATATTCTGATGGTGTATCCCAATGGCACAAACAGATTTTGCTCATTCACTGTCGCCCAATACTTGACATGGTCGCCAAATGCTCGGAAGTAAATCTCTGCGAACGCTTTGGAGTCGTTATTGCACATCGTTGACCTTTTGACTGAGGCCATGTCACTGGATGACAGGAGATGACACTTTTTATTAATAGTGTGTGTTTGGATCTCCTCATCACCATCATAATAGTGGCATGACCTGCTGGCTATCAGATTAGTGGTCCAGTTCTATAATAGATGGTGACTGTAGATAGGTAATAACAATGAAGGGTTGTAAATGTCTCTTAGCCACTCATAAGCACTATGTTCTTCGAAAAATTGAAGCTTCTTCATATTTATATTGGCTTGTCTATATTCTTCATCTTCATACATTTTTGGGTCTATAGGAGGATATGGCTGTGGCATTGAACATGGAGAATGGTGTCGAGATGGAGAATTGAGATAAGTAGGCCATGATCTGCGACGCTGCTTATGGTTCGAGTTGTATCTTTGATCATCATCGTTACCAACAAAGCTGTTGCTGTGCATAGGTGGGGGGCTATCACTATGTCTGTGTTTGTGCTTCATTGTCGTGGACTCATGATCTCTTGAATGATTTTGTCGCGGCTCTGAACGGGAAATGTATGAATCGTCTCCAGCCATAACTTCTTCAATTTCTATGACAGATCAAGCTCCATCACACTTTTGATTTTCATCCTCTATAACTTGCTTTAAATAACTGCGTTTATGTTGGCTAATGAGCTCGGCCAAAGAGATAGAGATTGATTCATCTTCATCTGGATCTTCAACATTGTAATCTTCTTGATCTATACAAGCTACATTATAATCATTATCTTCATCTAGATCATTTTCCTTTCCACTAATTTCTGCAAATGATTTTTCTAAACGTTGTAATGCTTCTTCAATACTACGTTGTTCAATGTAATCAGGATATGAACATAATGGCACATTGTGAGGTGAATTACGTTCAAAGGTCCGCATGATTATATTGTGTGCCATGGCTCTGATACCACTGTAGCATCAAAACTATGTTGAAGTATGAAGATCTAATAACTTGTAGACTTGGTTATAAAAATACACAAAGGTATTAAAATAATAAGTTATTAATATATATAAAATGTATAGGATGATTTGAATGTACAATGAGGCCTTGCTTTTATATCTCAGCAAGTGGCCTTTCGTGAATGGGCATGTCTTTTAGACATGCTTGTTCACTTAATTAATGACTTATTTAACCTAAATAATATTTAATTATATAATATTAATATTTATTTTATTTATCTAATTTTTATGAATTATATTCATAACAAACATCCAAAAACCTAACCCTAGAAGATGAAATGCCAAACTATGGGCCCCGTTTGGGTAAATTGGTACATCAACTTCCTGGGGTCGTAACTTTGGCATACGATCTTTGTTTGACACATACAATAGCTCGTTAGAAATATCTATCCGATAACTACAACTTTGGGAAGAGAAACATCGGTCCATGGACCCATGTTGCTCCCAGATTTGCCAAAAAATGTCATTTAGGGCCTCAAAACGGCTCTGGAAGTTCAGGACCTGAAAAACTACTAAAAATAGTAAATTATGCTACAATTACGAAAACTAAAAAATTCAAAGAGAAAGTTGTGGGGGTCCAAGTGGGATAGGTGGGTGGCCACCAACATCCACCTGAATCAGAAACCATGTATACGAACCCAGAAATTTAGTCTATTTGATTCATATATGTGGTACAAAACAAGATCGATAATCCACCATTTCTTTTCTCTAACTGTATCTATCCACTCTTCTCATAAGAATACATCCATAAGCAAATGGAGAACCACATTATCAAAATTTGTTTGGAGTCCACTACTCCAACTACATTTGGTATGCCCATAGAATACTTTATATATCCATACAAAATGGGGGGCACACATGCCCCTCCATATCCTCATAATCCTTTGGAGGATCTCATGCCAGTTGGGCCAAGATGCTTGAATCCGTTATTCGAACACTTGGAACACAATTGCACCCCACAAAGTCCTCCTGTTAGGGGGCATCATTCCCACCTTTGCATACCAGATCAGCCCCCTCCATCACATATGCCTGGTGGTAGTATCCCATGCTTGAGAGCATGATGACCCCCCCAGCCACATTCTCACTTGATTAACATAAGCCTTGGCATAGACCCCACCAATCTAGGAATGTTCGGTTATCCTTTCATTCCTTGGATAGTTTGTCCTATTGGCCTCTTCGGCGAGCCATATACACATCGCTTATCGTAGATGTTTGATACCATATCTTCAAATATTCTACTCCATGTCATACTAAAATTACCACTTGATCCCCATGTTTGACTTGATGGGTGGGGATGATACTAGAACTTCTCTAGTAGTTCATTCTTGTATTCCTTTCATTACCTTGATTCTTCACCAGGAACCATTTTTCCAAGAAGCATTAAGGTCATATTTAGATGAGTAAGGGAAACTACCTGAAATTTGTTGACCATGATTCCAACGGTCGTTTTTTCTGCTACAACCTCTACAAGATTTGAGGCCTTATCCTCCTCTCCAAATTCTCCACAACTCACTATGCCAATGAAATTGATTTGGAGGCAAACAACCCTTTTATAATAAAAACCATAGTTTTCCCGTCGCCCATTGCAACCAACCCGTAGATCCGTTTGATGAACTGTCAGCACCATTGGAAAGCTCTCACCAAGTTCTATAATGGGTATCTCTTTGTTTTTGGTAATTTGACACTTTACCTGGAAGCCATCTTTTCCATGAAGTTTCACTTTGCTGCCCTTTAAAATTGAATCTCTTCATTTGAGCCACCCATTCTATGGTACCACTTTACCTTTGCACTGGTTGACTCTCATGTCAATTTTCGTCATGAGTAACCATCATTTACTCATGTTTTTATGGTCCCCACCGGGCCTCCCCCATGTGGTAGCATCATCGAGTCACCCTTGTTCAAAGCATCTAAGATGTGTCACCCTTGTACTTATGGAGTCTGTTCTGAGTCCACATTGTGTCCCGTTATAGTGTTTCATTCATCGTCATGCCACATTTCTTCCATTATACTTATATTTGGCCTCCAGTCCTTCTGCTCCATCTTTTCCAAACCCCCATTTGAGTCATTAACCATCCCCTCTGGATTTGAGTCAGTCGTTGCCCGATCAACCATTTTTATTATGTTATGACAATGGAAATCGTCAATCCACCATCCATCATCAACCCTGGTCTTAGTCCATGAGTCACTCTATTATGTTCCCTCCTGCATTTGTTGAGGATTCCTCATTGCTTTAACTCTGGCGGGCTCTCTTTTGTCAGCCTCAACACATTTATTCCAGAAGATTAGTCTAGAGGGAGGTACACATTTATTCCACAGATATTGATCCAACCTCTGATGTTGTTCCGTAGATTTGATGGGTTCAGTTTCCGCCACTTGCAACGCCCATAGCATGCATGTCTCCTCCATATGATCCATTCAGATTTTTAGAGCCCTTTCCTATTCAGCAGGGCTTCCTTGGTTGTGATCCCCCCTCCCCATGTCAGTTTGAGGGGCATTATATCTCATGTACTCAAATATTATTGTATTCAGTCCTGGCCTATGTTTTTTCCAGGCGCATTATGTATATGGGATTTGTTGTATTATTTTTCGGCCCATTGATGCAATGTATCATGTACTCTATATTTAGTCCCACATTGTTGGGCTCACCATTATTCTTTGTACTCAGTTATCTCGACAGGTATGGGTATGCCTCCCCTACCACATAAAAGGAGACTTCTATCAGTATTGTATGTCTCGCCCCCTCCATTATTTGTCCATCCTTGACTTGATCCAAATATCTCTCTCTCTCTGACTCCCATTTTGGTGTCCTATGGAAGTGTAATCTACAACATATTTCAATCATACACTTTTCTCCTAACACTCATACATGTGGGAGAAATCTATTATAACCAAAAAATGATCACCTTGCCATTTCTAACTAGGTGGATCAAAATACACCATGTCGATTTAATTTTACCTTAGTAAAATCACTTTCACTGTGTGGAAAATAATTTAATAAACCACTTTTATTAAATTATTTTCTTATTTAAATAAAAAAAAAAAAAAAACCATGAGAATAATTAGATAAATCATTATTTATTTAATTTTCTCTAGGAACTATTATTAAATCATTATTTAATAATTATTCCTTGTCACATTTGACTAAATCCCTTAGGAATATTTAAACAAATCATTATTTATTTGAATTTCCTTATTTATGTTATTAGAATAATTATTAAACCACTATTTTATTTTGATTTCACACCTTTCTTGTTTCTCGTGAAATAATTAATAAATCTTTTTATTTGTTAATTATTTTTAATAAAGGAATTTAACCATTTTAAATTCCTTTTCCCTCTCTAATAAATATAATAAACTATTCCAAGTAGTTAGATCTGAATTTGGTTAATAATATTTTATTATTCTCCATTTTCGAGATTAACTCCATACTTTGCTATATAAAGGATGGTTTTTCATCCATTCTTCACCATAATTAGTATCATCGTCAACATTATCATCATTTTCTTGAGTTCCCATTTGATTTATTCATCTTTGTTTGTATTTTTTCACACAATTGAGAGAGGGAATTCTATTTCTGAAGCATCAAGGATATCAAACGACCCATCCCATGGAGGGGGGCTTACAGACCAATCTGTAGATCTCCTTCACTAGGTGTTATCAATAAAGATTTATTCATTTAAAATTGTCTTTCCAATTGGGTTCTTATTCTGGATACATTATTTTGTTGTTATTTGTTTTGGATCTTGTTTTCTTTTACTGCAGATTTCCCATTTGTATTGCAGATCTAGAACGACATCAGCGATCAAATTGTTTTTAGGGTCACTTGTCACCTAGTGACTTAAGTGAGTATTTTTGGTACACCTTCCAGGAATTTTCACACTAACATAAGGCATAACTTGGCCTATTTATTTCCTAGTAAATATTCTATTTTTTGGCATCTGTGAAGCCAATTCTCTTGGGAGCACTTTTGTGTGGTTCCATATGTTTCTTTAAAAAAATGGAATTTTCTTCTTAGGACAGTCAATTCAGCCTAATACATCTCTCTTTTCATGTGGACCCATAGGGATCCAACCAATGTGAAGCTGATAAAACTCTGGAGGGGCTTTTTGCTAGCAAAATCACCATTCTGTAACACCCTCCTCCCCAATATACCCAAGTAACCAGTCAACCAAGGTAAACATGTGATAAGAGGCTACTATGATTGGATTCAACTACCTAGGTGATTTTACGAAAGTGGAATCGACAGAAACACAACATACAAACCTTCCACATTAGCTATAGGACTCTTGGGAACCACTCCAATCAATCAGGTAGTTATCCCTTGGGTCCCACTAAGGCTTTTGACCACTTGACCTTTGGACACTCCCATGCTATGGGACTGCCAGTGTCAAGGAGGCTTTGGACGCTCTCATGACAAGGCATGCCAATGTCCAGAAACTATTTTTCTCAGTGCAGTGCTAGCATCCTCGGGATTTTGAGCCAATTTTTTAGTCCCAGAGCCCAGGTCACTGCTCAGAATTGAACAATACCTTCAGAATAGAAAGATAACAAGGAAACAATGATGAAAACACAAATAATTGAATAAGCCCTTAATCGAACCCCTACTAGACATGAGAATAATTTTGTCAAACATATCACGAATATTTAATCTACAGGTGTAAGCAACATATTTAAGCATAGGGATCTCATACTTATCTAAGAATCACTAAGAAGCATTGTTCACTTATATCATTTGTCTAGGGATGAGGATCCCAATTGATGAGATGCATTTGACTAGGGATGAGGATTCTGATTGATGAGGTGCTCATCAGAAGAATAACAATGTTGCCATATCAAGGAAAGGACATCATGGATGAATTCGTGGGTAAAAAAAAAGACAAGGAGATGGCCTATATGATGAAATAAAAATGTGGATTAGTATATAAATTTCATGGATATGAGATAAAATCTATCGAGGATTAGGGTGTGTGCTTCGTTGCACATATCTTAGTGGGAAAGGTCATGAGGAAGTGCAGGGCCAATGAGGTGCCTACATCAGTGGTGTCATTAGCAGAGCAGTGCAATGCAGGGGTCTAGTTCAATTGGCATGCCTATTTGTGAAGGGATTTTTTGGTGGAGTATATAGGAGCACGGGAAGAAGGAAAGACCTTCCACTATGTCTAGCTATTAATTATTATTGCACTTATTTCATGGAAGGCATTGGAAGATTCTCAATTTTTGACTATTAAGGTAGATGTATGGGAAGTAGCGATGTATTCTTCACCAAGGTTTAAGGTTTACAAAGGAAGCGATGTGCGTGGTAGATAACAAGATATTATTTGTAGTCATGGAAATGGATCCTATTTGTAGTTGTGGTGGTGAATCAGTATCCCAGACTATCACCAAGCTTGTACAAACAATATTTTCATATTGCGGAGTTCAAGTCAGACTTTCACAGGGTGTATGTGAAAATGAGGAAGGACCCAATGGAGACATGGAATCCACTGCCATACCTAGTAACAGAAGATGATCTCCTCACAGTAGTGCAGGATTGGCTGAAGGAATGGATGACTCCGCCCAATGGAATAGTTGGAGCAGTTGGAACAGAGAAGGGTACTTTGCAGGGTACAGGTACGAGTAGAAAGGATGTCAATGAAGAGACAGAAGAAACAAGGTGACAAAAGGAACACGAAGAACACCTCATTGATGCCATCAGAAGATTTTCCCTTTGTGGTGAAAATGCGTCCAAGAAAGAATAAAAAGGTGGATAAGATTAAGGGAGCATTGTCACTTGTCTTCACTGATGGGGACATCGATGAGACATAAAAAAATATTTAGGACATCAACACGGAAACCTAGAACAATATTAACAATCGCTGCAAAATTATCTTGGTTGAGGTACAACAGGGCATGGCGGAGCTAAAGGCGTTGTCATAGGTAGCGAGGAAACTAGAGCAGGTAACCCAACCATTGCAGCTAGAACAAAGACTCGAAACAACCTATGGAGTTAGGATGTTACACATGCCAGTTGGGGCACTAAAGTTTGAAGAAACAACAGACAGAGAGCAAGCGAAACCATGACACAGTGTCCAGATGAATGTCATTGTGCTACCCCTCTAGATGCGGCATGAATTTCACCAAGGTATCACTGCAGAATTACAGGAACGAGAGAAACATATCTCAATGTTAAAAGAAAAGGTGGAGCCAAAAAAAGCATTGATGCTGAAGGAACTGAAACAATTGGCCAAGGATAGGGAGGAAGCACAACAATAATGAGAAGAGCTAGAGAAGGCCATTGTTGATACTCGAATCACAGTTCTGAATGTGTAGATCTATGAAGGTAAAGCACCTGCAGAAAAGGTCACAAAGCTCATCCTTGCGATCAAGGACTAAAAGAATGTTATCGCTAAGTTGAAATTTGATTATGAAGTATGTTAACACCCAGGTTGTTCCCTATGACTCCCAAGGGAATACGGCCGGGGTAACCACTAACCAATCTTTGGATTACAGTGCCTAGCCACACTGTAATCAGAGAGGGCTCTCTCTTTATGATTTATCTTTGTTTGTAATGATTTTAGGCTAGCTATAAGTTCAGGTCTGTTTTGAGTTTTTTGCTTGGATGATAATTTCAGTCTAGGTTCTTATGCAATTTCCAAAGAGTTCTAGTCCATTGGGCTATGGAGTCAGTGGTCCTTTAAATGTTTGATGTGCTGCTGTGATACTGTAGTGATGCTGCAGAGCCAGATTAGTGTATGAGAAATAACGTTTGTAATAGTGATGGAATGGAGTGTATCCAGTTAGTGCAAGGCAATTAAGAATCTTGCAGTTTAACTGTTGGAGTAAGACAGTGAGAATATTGACCCAGAAGCATTTAAGAATTTCTAGGTGATATTCATACATATAGAATTGACAGACACATGAGCAATTAAGAATTCATGTACATATTTAACCCTGAAGACAAACATTTACAGCAGAAAAAATTGAGCACAAGGTGTAATAAAACAAATCTTGTACTATTCTTTTTTTTTTACTGCTAGCTTAGTGTGAGATAAGTATGATTTGATAAACATAAGAAAACAAGAACAGAGTTTTGAAGAAAACTTGTTATCTCGTCAGACAGCACAGGAATTCAACATCAACACATGGAGCATCCTCCAGACATCAAATAATTTCAGGAAATCACTGAGCTCATCCAGCCCTTTGTATTAGATAATTGAAAGTGTACAATACAAGTGTTCTCATAGAAAAAATTACCAACCCCTTATGAGTTACTCAGGGGAGTTTATATACAAAATTTACATCAAAAATATCAACGAAATGAGTTAATATCTCATTTATGATATGCTAATCTCCGGAATGCAGTAGCTGAAGGAGTGAATGCAGCCGAAATTCCTTTATGCTTCAGCTGTCAAATAGTCAGAAGATATTTGGTATTTATCGCTGTTAGAGTCGGCTGGAGATGCGTTGTTCAAAACTTGGCTAGCTGTCATCGTCTTATGTGATGAGTCATTACTCAGCTGCTTTTAATGCTGACTTTATCATGTTGTCTGTCTTTAAAGTGACTTTGAGCTGGCAGTGACCAAACAGCTGGAATTACCGTGGCAAGATCTGAAGCATAAACTGCCACCAATCCTCCTTAGGCATCTGATGCCTTCATATTTTTATCAATGTTTCCTCTGCCTCTGTATGTTTGTAAAGATTGGGAGGAGTCTCAAACAGGTGATTCACCTCATTCTCAATGAAGAACATGCCTTCAAGTTTTTCATATAAACTTTGTCCTGTAGGAGACCCTGCTGGTTCAGATGTACTGCCAGATGCAATAATCTGATTTTCAATGGTGGTTGCCATTCTGTTGGCCATTTGATCTAGGGAGATCAGCTTTCCGGCACCACTTAGCAAGCTAGGCAGGCCTTTTGCTTGCAGCACTCCCATTTTGGCCTTGTATTCCTCCACATCTGCTTGCATTTCAATAAATTTCCTCTCTACTGTTTGTATATAGTTTCTTAGAGTTAGTGCCTTCTTGGCAGAGAGGACAACTTCTGTTCTTTTTGGAATGCCTATGGCTGCCAATTCTTCCCTTTCCTGTCTATTCAGGAAGTCTATCATCCTGTTTGCCTGTTCTGTTTTGTTTCCTAGTACTGTCTTGGCCTTCTGAATTTCCGCTTGTGCTTGGCCCATCAAATCCATCTGCTCATGTATTATTTTTATTGACCTCCACTGCTGTTTGATGGATTGGCCAATTTTAGCCCATAGGATTCTCTTTATGTCAGCCATAGCTGTATCTAGATTCAGCTCCTTTTCTAAGGCCTTTATCTTGTCTCTTTGGGCCTTTATTTCTCTGCCCTGCTCTGCTACAGTCATTTTGGAGTTGGTATACTTGGAGTCCAGTTCTGCCAATTTTTCCTTGGCCTTCTTTATTTCGTCTGCTTGGAGCTCCATTGCTCTGACGGCCTTGGTCAATTCTTCTATACTTGGACTGGCATCTGGTGCCACTGCTGTTCCTGCTGCTTCTGCTGTAGGGGGCACTGCTGCCCCTGAAGTTGCTGTTGTAGTTGATGTAGTTGGAGGAGCTTGGGAAGTGGAATCTGCTTGTTTTTCCTGTAATATTCCTTCCAGCCCTTTCTCCAGTTCCCTAATCCTTTGGTCTTGCTACATTAGGAGGTCTAGCTGGTTCTCAGCCCGTTTTTGCTTTTGGAGTTCTACTGTTTGAGGGTGCTCTGCGGGCTGCAGCTTCAACCTCTTCTTCAATGCATTCAAGTCATCATATTTTTTCTTCATGAGGGCCTTTACACCCGTTGGATCACTAGGATCATGTCCTAGATCGATGATGATCTCCTCCAGGGACTTTATTCTGTTGTCTTTGGCTTGGGATGACAATCTCTCAAAATCCAACTGGGTGTTCGTGTTTTTTAGGGACTCCTTCAGCTCATGGGCCAAGGTGGCCTTCTCTATTAGGGTTGCATAGACCATCTCTCCAGTTTGTTTGTGGAGTTCAATCTGGTCCATGGGATGTATATCCCTGGCTAGGACCTCCACCCTTGTCTTTATGAAATCTGCAGGTGTCTTGGGCTCCGGCCCCATTGGCTTGAAGTGGCTCAGGAGCAATTTCTCCTCCTGAATGTCGTATACCGACAATAGTCTCTCTTGCTGTGCTGGTGTTGCATCTACGAATTGCTTGTAGACCTCGGCCCTTAGCAGCTCATTCTGAGCTTTTATCTGTTTGAAAGAAGCCTTGGTGCTTTTGGGTTTCTTGGTCAGCTGGGAAGATGAGGACACCTCTAAGCCATGTTGTAAAGTTTGCTCCTGCTGAAAGGAGCTTGTACCTGTGTGTTGACTGCCCTCCTTGTCTTTTCTTTCACTCTCCAAGACATCATCAGTAATGTCTTCTACCTCTGGGGAGTCTGCTCTTTGCCTTTTGGCTTCTGGCTGGTGGGAGGATCCACTGAGAGGAGTGGACTCTTCTCTATCTCTTTTAGTTCCCCTGTCCTCATGTGCTGGGGTCTGTAAGATTGGGGCAGTTACTGGCTCTTTTTGTGGAGGTGGAATTTGCAGTGTTGGAGCTGCTGGTAGCTGAGTCTGTGGAGGGACATTTTGCCCTTGCTGCTGTTCTTGTTGCTGCCCTGTTTGCTGCTCTGCTTCAGGGGCAGGCTTTTCTTTTGTTACCTCCTTTTCTGTACCCTTTATACCCTTGCCTTTATCTAACACTGGTGCTGATGTAGAAGGTGCCTGTGGTGCAGTCTTTGTAGCCGAGGTCCCTTCTCATATTGAATAAGGCGGTTTGAAAGGTACCTGCTGCACATAGTCTAGGTCAATAGTCTTTTCAAGCTCCCTCCTACTCTTTAGCATTCTTTCTTCCTCAGTTAGATTTTCAACTAGAGTGTCCATCTGCCATTCTTGCAGGTTGGCATATTTTTCAATGTGAGAGTACTGGCAATGTTTAATGCCTATAAGCCTATACTTGTTTCTTCTAGCAGTGATGAAGCCTTGAGGGTCATAATGGACCCACCGAAAACTATAGGATAACTTGTATTTATCCTTGAGGATTAGGTCTGCCTCTTCCCACCCTTCTTTTTTGTTCATGATGAAGGGGCCCAACTCGTGTTTGAACTTGAGGTGGGCCTTCTTTTTGGCGCTGTGGAAATGGGTGAGGTCTGACTGAATCAACTGCCTGTAATATTCCAAGGCAAATAACCTCATAGGTACATATTTTGGGAGCCTGTATGGACAGAGCTCACAGCCATAGATCCTAATGACAGTATGGTTCTCATATAGGTACCAGTCACCTATTTTATATTTTCTAGAAAGCTGCAGGGCTTTCTTTATCTCATTTGATACCCTGGGAGGAGGGGACTTCATCAACAGGCAAGAGACTGGGTATACAAATTGGTCAACAAAGTCACAGTAAGTATAGGGTGAGTTTGTGACCTTATGAAAGACAGAGGTCCAGAAGATAACAGATCTTCTTTCCCCTTTGTGATCCAGCCTTCTGATGTAGCATGGGAAGGCTTCAGAGTGGTAGTACATGAATAAGTGGTAAATATATGCTGAGTACCTGAAGACCCCCTGCCTGTCCACCTTGCTTAGCTGATCATGAATCTTATTGGCAATGAATTTAGCAAAGTTATATTTCCTGGCAGGGGGTTGGCGTGGGCTATATGCAGATAGCAATACCAGCATTGTTTTGTCCACATGCTCACTGTTTTTGTATCCCAGCACATAGGCAATCATGTCCAGTAAAAGCCTGCCTATATCATTGAAATGGATACCCAGGTAGGGAGGTGGCTCTGTAGGCTGGCACTCAGGTCTCATGAAATCTCTGGTGACCTTTTGAATCTCCTCACTGGTCATCTTTTCACCAGTCTCTATCAAATAGCTCAAGGAAAACGGGATTAGCAATTCTGTCTGATCAAAATGTAACATTTTGTTGATAGACTCAGCATTAATGTAGAAAAGGATTCTTCCAGATGGAGTGCTAACAGTTCTGTGCTGCACATTATAGTTTTCAGCACATAGGTGAATGATTTCAGGGAAAACATTTACAGCTGGGAGACAATAATATGGTAGGTTTGACTCCCATATCCCATGTGTACCATGACCATCCTTATAGTCCTCTCTCAACTGACTGAAAGTTTGCAAGAAGTCCCTGTTGCCCTCAAAGTCTTCAATAAGACAGTCCTTGTCAACCAATGGCAAGGCCTCTAGCTCTCTATTTGTTGGATTCAATGGAGCTACACTGAGGGATGAGGATGCAGAAGCAGCCATTGTAAAACTTGATTTGAAATAAGGTGATGGCAATTGCTTACAAAGTCTTCTTAAAAGCTTGAGTAATAGGACCAATACAGACCAAGTCTGAAGTGTTTTTCTCAGTGAAAATGCAAGCTGGTCTGTGTAGTTTGCTACAAACTCTCAGGGACGGGAACTGCCAAGGGTAAGTTGCAGAGGTAATGAGGTTTCTTTTGGTAAAATGCAGCTGGCCTGTACTCGGCAAAAGGGAACAATGCCGAGTAGCTCAAGGACAATTTTATGGTTTCAGCCCGTGGAAAGATCGCTCTAATGTCGAATTATAGTTCAGGGGTGGTGCAGGTTGCTTGGGCTTACTTTAGGTAACAAGCAGAGTTGAATTTAGGATTTTTACCAGTCTTTTAATGGTGAATTTATAGAGAATTGGAATGCATGGGCAAAAGTGGGGAAAACTGGCGAAATACCTGGAAAACTAGCTTGGAAGCCTGCGGGCCGGGCTGCGGAGGTTTAATGCCGTCGAATTCTGGACTTGTAACGGTCGAAATGTCGAATTTGATGGCTGGGGACAAATTTCGCGGCAGCTGGTTGACAACGGCTACTTCTTTTGCACGTGAAAATGACCCAAAACGGCTCATTTGGTCGTTTATAACGTTAAATTTGGAAAAAGTATGCATTTGGCGCTTTTCCGCCGATGACGTCAGCATGACGTCATGGCGGGGCCCGGGTACGGAGGTGACGTGGCTGCTGAGGTGTGAGCCAAGGTGGCAGGACACGGTGGCGGGTGAATAAGGTTGCAAGAGTACGTGGAGGATCACATGGCGCGGGGGTGGGCGAAAGGTGCTACGTCAGGATGACGCAACGATGAAATAAGGGACGACGGTATCGGAATGGTGGTAAGTGGGTTCCCCGCACCGCCTTTGCTGATGAGTGGTATTGGGGAGGGAGGCTCCGAACAACCCCAGTGTTTGACACGCGTCCCTGTACGGGGCGGAAAACCATTTTCCCCGGACGCTAAAGGTCGGCAGGTCGGGGAACAGAAATGACTGCCCACCGTTGGATCTGGGCGGCGGAGATCGGACGGCTGGCGGGTCCTCCGACGTATCGTGCAGGTTGGGGGGGTCCCGCTGGCCCATTATAATATTCAATTTTAATATTTCGGGCGGAGAACTATAGGAAAGGGGGTTTTTCATATGTTTTGGGGATTTTTCGGGTTTTCAAGGGTTTGTCAGGGGTTTTTATAAGAGAAAGGGGTTTATAGGAGTGTTTTTAGCAAGGAAAAAAGGGGTTTTTCGTGTTTTTGAGCAAAGGGACGGTGAGGGCTGAGGGAAGAGGTTGTTGCTCATAACCAGAGGTTAGAGCAGCTCTAAGATAGGGTTGACCATAGTCCCAGATGGACTAAAGTCTCCCTTGACCATTTATTTGGCTATAGTGCCAAGAGGAGGATATGTACATAGTGTTGGGATTTATACACCATAGTGTTATTATAGTAGGGAAAGGGGGACATAGGGGATTTAGATAGTAGAGTTAGGGGTTAAGATGTATGAGAGGGTAAATGAAGGGGAAACCACTAAGTTTATTTGAAACTTACTTAGTTTAGGGAGTAGATCAAAATGAAAAGAATTTTACACAGGAAATGTGGCTTTTAAATGAACAAGAACCATCATAAAACCTTAGAAATTTCTCATCAATCTCCATGGATGAAGGGATGTTAGTAATAAGAGTGGAAGGGGAATTTGGGGAATTAGACATGCTCCTTTGCCTTGCTTTTCTTATTTAACCAGAAAGATTCAATCTGGAACGAATACCACTTCTGCAACCCCATCTACTTACCCAGCTACTTTGCCTAGCATTTTTTATTTCTTCTTGGAGGGTGCACTTGGACTTGCAGACCCTTACTTGCCTTTTATTTTATTTGGCTTTTTCTTTTGTTTTTTTTTTTTATCTACTTCTACCCTTATTTCTTCCAAGGTCCTAGATTAAGCTGTTGGGAGCCTTTTTTCTCTACCTAAATTACTTGTCTGCCAAGATTAAACAGTTTGGACAGACTTCTTTCTCTAATCTACAACTGAAAATTTAAAACATGACATGATCCAGATTGGACTGTTGGACCACCCATCAAAATTTTAAGTCCATACCAAGCTATAAGCACAGATTGGATTCTCTTGGAAATATGTGATCTTTGAATCATCAAAGCAGAGCATATTTGGATCTTCTATAGCCAATCATGAAATATGAAACCTATTGGTATAGGTAGCTAACAGTGGCTCCACATGGGGATGGTGTTTCATTTGAAAGATCAAGAACAGCAGGTCAGATTGCCTTGCTCCTTGATTGCTCTTTCCAGTCTTGAAGTTTGCTGCTTTGAAGTGCCAAAATTGTGTGCTTCCCTTGTTGGTAGACCTCTGATTCTATTTACCTTTGCTGGCAGTCAATAAACTTGGAAAACTGCATTTTTACCATCTAAACAGAAAGTAATATATACATCTGCATATATACAAGGGAACCTCAGGCTGTACTCATGGGTAATAGTCAAAATAATGCTTCAGCATCCTGCCATTCACAGGACCTTCATCCAAGTCAGTTTCATTAAGACTTTTTAGGAAGTAAGTGTTGTTACCTTGCACTGCTTGGATAGCAAATGGTCCTCTCCATAAGGAATCAAATTTTCCATGTTTTCCTTTGTCTTCTCTTCTTGCATCCCACTTGAGGACTTTGTCTCCCACACTGAAATCTTCTGCCTTAGTTTTGCGGTCAAAAGCCTTCTTTAGCTTTTCTTGTAATACTTGAGCTCTGCTGAAAACTTGATCTCTGGTTTGCTGCAGACATATGATTTGATTGATTCTTCTTTGCATATCATTTGGTTCAGCTTGGCTTTCTTGAAGAAGCTTCATAACAAGCACTCCTAGTGATGAGGGGAATTTGGCCTCTAATCCATAAACCAACTCATATGGGCTAGTCCCAATTGATCTTTTGGTTGTTAGTCTATCTGCCCATAGGGCATTCACAAGCTTCTTATGCCAATTCTTTTTGTTCTCTTCAAGTACTTTCTTTATGATATTTACCAGACTTTTATTTGATGACTCTGCAAGGCCATTTCCTTGGGGATAGTATGCAGTGGAATGGCCCAGAGTGATGTGAAATTTATGGCAGAAGTTCACCATTTTCTTGGATCTGAAAGCAGCAGCATTGTCTGTTATTATTTTTTCAGGACAGCCAAATCTAGCCAATATGTTGTTCTCCAAGAACTGAATAATTATTGAATCATTTGCTTGTCTGCATGGGGTAGCTTCAATCCACTTAGTGAAGTAGTCTGTGGCTGTTAAGATCCATCTGTGTTGGCCTGAAGATGAGGGATGAATTTCCCCAATGAAGTCCAATCCCCATTGTTGAAAAGGTCTCTCTGTTGCAATAGGCCTTAAAGGAAGTGGCGGCAACTGTCTCTTTCCCTCAAACACTTGACATTTATGACATGAGGTGATGAATTTCTTGACATCAGAGAACATGGTGGGCTAGTAGTACCTAGCCCTTAGTATTTTATCCACAGTGGACTTCCAGTACAAGTGTCCACCACAGTCACCTGCATGAAATTCTTTTATGATATTGTCAGTTTCATTTTCAATTAAACAGTGCAGCAATATACCTTCATGGTTTTTACAAAGCAGATTGCCATCCATCACACAAAATCTTGAGGTTTTCATTTTTAAGAATCTACACTTAGCTCTGGACAGTCCTGGGGGAGCACACAGGTTTTGTAACACATAACAGATATCAGAATACCAGGGGGATTGTTCAAAGGCTACATTGATCTTTGGAGTCGCCAGCTCCGGTTCACTGTCCAGCTGATTGATGTCTAAGGCTTGGAAATTTGTTTCTATCATTAATTTGGCCAAGCCTTGCCCTTTTATTAGTTTTGTAGGTTTTATCTCAATGTCAAATTCCAAGATGTTGGCAATCCATTTTCCTCTTCTGCCCTCTAAATTTTCTTGGGTGAGAATGTCTTTGACAATAGGACTTGGCACATATGCTATAACATGGGAATAAAGGATATAAATCCTAAAGTCTTTAATGGTTTTGGCTAAAGCATAAGCTTGCTTTTCCATGATTTGATACTTTAAAGGTGCATCTCTAAGAGCTTTGCTAAAGAAAGCAATTGGCTTCTCATTTCCTTGGTCATCTTTTTGCAATAAAACAGCAGCAATAGTATGCTGGGAGGCAAAAGAGAAAATGATAAATTCTCTGTCAAACTGAGGATTGGTCAACACTGGGGTTTGGGTAAGGGCCAATTTTATACTTTCAAAGGCTTGATTGGCTTCAACAGTCCATTTGACTTTTGAATCTTTCTTTAGCATGTTATTTAATAATCTGATTAGTTCTGCTAAGTTTGGGATAAACCTTCTCAAGAAATTGATTTTTCCCAAGAATCCTTGCAACTCTTTGACATTTCTTGGGTGGGGCATTTGTAGGATAGCCTGTATCCTATCTGGGTGAATTCTAATGCCATCTTTAGAAATGATGTGGCCCAATAGCTTACCTTCCTCTAAGCCAAACAGGGATTTCTTGGGATTCAAGGAGATTCCATATTTTCTGCATTTTAGGAAGATCTGTCTCAGATGTCTTATATGTTCTTGGTCTGATTTTGAGAAAGGTGTAAGGTCATCTAGGTAAATGACTAAAAATTCATGAATCTCCTTGGCAAAGGCAATATCCATGGCTCTTTGAAAAGTTGCCCCTGCATTTTTCAATCCAAAAGGCATTTTTACATATTTGAAAGTTCCCCATGGGGTTGTAAATGCTGTTTTGTCCTGATCATCAGGGTGAACTAAGATCTGGTTGAAACCTGAGAATCCATCAAGTAGAGAAATTCTGGAAGCCCCCACTACTCTCTGCAAAATGTGATCCATCTTGGGTAAGGGGTAATTGTCTTTGAGGGATACTTGGTTCAGATTCCTCAAATCCACACACAGCCAAATTTCACCGGTCTTCTTTCTTGTAGGGACTAGGTTGGAGATCCATTCAGAGAATCTGATTGGTGCTATGATGCCTGCCTTGAACATTTTTTGTACCTCTTGTTCCATTGATGGGAGAAGCATAGGATTGATTCTCCTCAGTTTTTGTTTAAAGGGCTTTTGATCAGGTTTGAGAGGGATAGTGTGCTGGATTACAGAGGTGTCATAGGACTTTAGGTCCTCATAGCTCCATGCAAAAACATCCTGGAACTTTGAAGAGGTCAATGTATTTTGGCTTTTGGTCAGGAGGTAAGGAAGCAGATAATTTAATTATCTTGGGCTTGTCACTTGTACCTATGTTGCACTCTTCAATCGCTGCATTTAAGGGCTGCATTTTTGGTTTTCTAGGGATGTCATTTGAGTCAAAGATGTCTTCTAGTGGAGTTAGGCCCATTGGAAGAAAATTGTCTTTCAGCTCTATGATTTCAGTTTCAGCATTGGCCACCTCTTCATAGTTAATTTGTTGAATTTGCTGAATGTTTTCCTTGTTAAAAATGGTTGGATTCAGCATTTGTTTTGCAGTTCTAGGTGATATTGGGTGAGCAATCTGTTGAAACTGTATTTGTGATGGACTTGCTCCATCCAGTATTTGTGATTGACTTGCTGTATCAAGTATTTGTGATTGACTTGCTTTATCAGTGTCAATATTTAATCCTGCAAATTCTTGTTGCAGAGTTAAAAAATGGTTTATTTGCTTGTCATTCTCAAATACTTGCCAATCATTAACATTGTTCGGGATGGAGGGTCTATGTTTTACCTCAGCTGTAAAACAATGATGGGGCTCAAAAGGCAGCTTGCAGGTACTTGCAAAGGTGGCTAAACTATGAGCATGTAGATTGTGGGTTCTAGGAATTTTTGTGATTTGAAATTCAGAGAAAAAGTTTAGTACTTCAGCAACAGCAGACCTATAAGTCCTTAGTCTTTTGTCATTGGTGACAAAGTTTCCCTTCACCTGTTGAATAACTAAATCTGAATCACCCATGATTGAAACCCTGGCAGCTTGTAAGAATTTTACTAACTTGAGGCCTAGTAAAAGAGCTTCATATTCTGCCATGTTATTGGTACATCTGAAGTTTAATCTATAGGCTCTGCCTTCTGCATGACTATTTTCTTTGTTGTGTACCCAAACTCCAGCTCCTGCCCCTAACTTGTTGACCGAGCCATCAAATTCAAGGAACCATAGAATATCCTGTTGGGAAGGAGATTTAATGATCTATTCATGGGCTGGCAATTTGAGTAGAAGTTGTGGTTTTTCCTTTAGCTCGTCTTCTAGGACAGTCTCATCGTTTGATTGGGTGTTCTTGACATTTAGAACAGCAGCAGTATCTAGTGTTTGATTGACTGTTGTCTCATAGGTGATAATTCTTTCATTTGAGTCTTCCTCTTGTATGAGTATCTTGGTGTCAATCTCACCTTTTAAGGCAGTTGTGGTGTTATTGAAGAGGATGTATGAGTCTATGTCTGAATGGATAGCATATATGGGAAAGTTTTGAGGCTTTTCTTCACTGCTGACCATGTATTTCATAAGTTTTTCTCTGTACAGTCTTTTTGGTTGCCCAAAAACAGAGATGGTGGCATATGACATGTCTAATTGTAGGGAACCTTGGAGTTTAGCTCCCCATGATCTTGATAACAGCATCCCATACTTAGGTGGGATATCAGCAACTACCACATCCATTAGGATTGTCTTGTTTGGGTATTGAACCAGAGACACACATAAGTCTTTTATGAGACCTAAACACTTGACTTGGCTGGAGTCAAAGGAAAACAGATCCTTGTATGGTCTTGTTATGTCTAAATTCAATCTCTCCATGACTGCTTTTGGCATGAGATTGTGAGAGGCACCTGAGTCAAACATTGCATTATGTAATATTTTATCATGAATATGTAAACTGACATAGAAAGGCAGTACCCCTGTGACTACTGTTTTTCCATCCACTTCTGGGCCAAACAGGAGTTCTGGGGTGTCATCCAGCACATTGACATCATCTTTGTTGCTAGTGAGTTGCAGGGACTTCTTAATTTGTAGTTTGTAGATGTCATGCTTCGCTAGTTCTGAGAGCGGGATTGCTACTTTTAGTTTGCCAATTTCAGTTTCTAGATCAAAAGATTTTTCAGATTGAGTCTTGGGGTTATAGGTGACAGTCCTTTCCTTGTTCATTAAATCCTCTTCTTGATTTTTATCTTGACTTTGGGACTTGCCTCTTTTACTCATCTCTTGGGGAGTAACATTTAAATTCGGATGAGAAGATGAAGTGGCCAGAGGCTGTTGTCTTAAGGACAGTGGTTCAGTGATCTCTTCAATAATCACTTCTTCTGCAGGTGAATTTGTTATGTCATTAGGCTTTGTGACTATGACTCTTTCAGGCTGCTGATTGTCCTTTATCTTTTCAGGCTGGTTAACATTCACAGTTCTGCTCCTCAACTTGTATTGTTTATGGACTTCATAAACAACAGTGTCATAGCCTTGCTTAAAGTCAAAGGATTCACCTGATTTAGTTTGGAACAGTTTGATTTCATCATCCTCATGATCTTCTTGTGTTAAGAAAATTTGACTTTCACCATCTAGACCCAATAAATTAATCTCAGGATCTTCATTGGGCTCTATTGATGTGGAAGTTTCTGCATAATTTTCTTGGAAAGGGGGTCTTATGTCTTGGTCAGCACTGGTCTTGCCAACATTTGGGTTTTGAGTTCTCCTAAAATTTGGATTCCTAGGAGGGTTGTTTTGTGGTGATTCCCATGATGACTTTCTTTCAACCGATTTCACCCTATCACCCAGTCTTTTCATTCCATTGAGTATTGCATCCAGCTTCTGATCAAAGGGAGAGGGTTCCTCTTTGAAAGCAGTCCTCTTTTCCATCCTTGCCCTGTTCCTTTTGGCAATTAGGTTGGCTTCCACTGTGACAGCAACCCTTTGGGCCTCTTCCAGGGATTGAGGATCTCTTTCCTTCAATTGATAGGCCATGTCAGGGTCAAAACCATCAGGGAATTTGTACAAGGCTAAATCAGGAGGAGGTCTTAAATTTTGTGGAATTGCATTATATACATTGTTAAATCTTGCACAATACTCCAAAACAGTCTCTTGGGGACCTCTTTTGATATTGTCATACTCCCCAAGTATGTGCAGAGGATCTTTCTTCTTCTCCCATCTACTAGTAAAGGCTTGATATAGTTCATCAGGAGTTGTGATGGAGTTTGCATTCAGGGATCTAAACCAAGTTCTAACATCCCCAGTTAGGCTTTGAACAAACATCCTCATTCTGACACTGTCATCATCTATTTCATAGGTCTCAAAATGGTCTTGCATCCTCTTAGCATGTTGGACAGCTGTCAGAGGGCCATTGGAGTCAAAATATGAGATTTTGGTTTGGTAATCTTGGGGTAGAGCTGCAGCATTAGCTGGTATCTGCAAGGGTGCATATCTGTTAGCCATATTTACAGGGTTTAGAGGATTAACAGGGGCAGCTGGGATAATAGGAACAGTGGGTACCACAGGGGTGACAAGTAGGGGTGACCCTAGAGTGTTGGTCAAGGGGATATGTGGAGTGGATGAAGATGTGAGAGGGGGACTTTGAGATGTGGATGGTGAACTAGGGGAACTAGGGGTAGACCGGAAAAGGACCTTGCATGGGGTAGAGATAAGGCTAGGATGATCTGAATCTGAGGTTAAATTAGCAGGTTGTTCCTGCTTTTGCTGCCTCCTAATGTTTCTTGGGATGGTATTTGGATTATCAACAATGATGGGTGGATTAGGGTCAGGATTTGCCCTAGTGTGCCGTGGATTTTTCTTGGGAGCCAGCTTCTAACTGTTTTTTAGGATTTTGTAGGAAATTTTTATATCTGCAAGGACTGGATGAAGATTTTGGAATGGCTATATATTTTCAGAGCTAAGATGAAGATTCCCTAAACAAGCTCCTCCCTAAAGTTGTTAATGTGATACAGAAACAGATTAAAGGCCTCTTGACTGATTTCAGGCTTGATAGTAGCTATGGAAGATATATAGTAATTGAAAAATCTCAAGCACTCCCCAGTGGAGTCGCAAATTATGTTAACACCCAGGTTGTTCCCTATGACTCCCAAGGGAATACGGCCGGGGTAACCACTAACCAATCTATGATTACAGTGTGGCTAGGCACTGTAATCCAAAGATTGGTTAGTGGTTACCCCAGCCGTATTCCCTTGGGAGTCATAGGGAACAACCTGGGTGTTAACAAAGTACATATATCAGAGCTGCAAATAAGATTTGTAGCCAGGTATGCCACCAGAGGTTCAGGAGCAGAGACAAAGGGACCTCAATGCAACATTGAAAGGCATATCTGATATGGTGAAAGATTATGGAAAACTACTAGACAATACGATGTAGATTTGGACCTCACTACACAAGGATCCAAACATCTAGAAGGTTGAGGAGGAACTGCAGACCAAGTAGAAGTGGTGCGATAAGATCTTGGTAGCTGTGAAGACCTTACCTGTCTTGTAGAGGCTTGCCAACATTTCTAAAGGAAAAAACCTCCAGACGCAAATAGATGATATTCGGAGGAAAGCACAGATCTAGCAGGAGAGGACTTAGTCATGGCAGGAGGAAGCCCTGGAACTTTCATAGGCAATGGACAAAAGGTTAAAGGAATTGAAGAAAAGGAAGAAGAGATATTGCAGAAGATTGTTGGCCCTACTACAGAATCTCTGTTGAAGGAGTTGTGGCAGGAAGAAAAATTGATGGTAGAAACACTTCAACAGTACAACACAATGTATAATGGGATCACATCAAATATCAAGGGTGTCGAAGCTAAGTGACTCGGGATGAGTCACGGGTGAGTGTTGGGGGCCTATTGGGCATGGACCAACTTGGTCCAATTTTTCGGTAAAATACCTCGTAAAATAAGGATCGTACCGTGCAAAGCTAATGAGGATATATTCATCGCACAAAATTTTAGGGTTTTGGGGATGGGAAAAGGCCTTTATTTTGTAATGGGTATCAGGTATTAGTCCTTGTTTTGTGGATCCATGGTATGTGGACCATGGTTTTTGTAAAGATGAAATGTATTTAAGGAGATGTATTACTTTGTAATCAATAATGAAATGGAAAATCATAAGTGAATTGAATCTCTGTATTTGTGTCTATAGCTTGTAGTTTTGGGGAAGGCTCCGCAGTTAAGTGTGCGGAGCCATGGAAGAGTGTGCAGCTGGGTGCGCAATTCAAAGATGTATATGTACTGAAGATTTATATTAATAAAGAAAAAAAATAGTGAAGAACTATATATCTTTTTGGGTTCAGTCTTTGTTGTTGTTCATATCGTTATGTATGTTTTTCACTAAATTATGCGAAGAACTATAAGATATATTGTTATTTATTAGAGTTTATGGGTTTAATGTGATTCTATTAATTTAATCATATGCGCATAGTTATTATGCATGCAAAGTTATATAATCAATATAAAGTATAAGTAAATACATGGCGCCACTGCGCGGATATCCCTTTGGTTGCAAAATCATGGTTCTGTAGCCTCCCATAACTACTTTGGGTGAGACTGCAATATGCTTGTAGTTCATTGCCGAAAGGGCAGTGTTTGAGCGTTTTGTTGGTGCACAGCACAGTCTGAACCTGGGTCAAGCCCCTCCAACCAACACTCGATGTGTAGTGGCCTTGATGGACTTAGGCATTACTAGTGAGCAGTATGGGAGCGAAGGACCAACAAGACAATATATGACATGAAAGTTTGTCATTGTATCTTGTATACCATAGACTGTTGTATTATTCAGATTTGGTTTAATATAACGAAGATTGGGATTGTACATATTGTACAACTTTTTTAAAAACCATGTATATTTGTGCATATGTGATTTACTTCTTTATATTTCCGCAGTGCAAAGTAGTTTATGATTGAGATTCTTAGTTTGGTAGCATCAGCGATTTTAAGACTCTAAACTAGACACAAGGTCATGGAAATTCAACATGGTATCAAAGTGTGTTTGAGCTACTTTGGAAGTAAGTAAATCAGAGTTGTGTGCAATGAAGTATACTATGAGAGGGACTTGGTCACATTGTAAGTGAAGGGATCACTACAATGTTGAAGTTACAGGTAGGTCTTTGGTATGAGGATGGATTGGAGGGGTTGTCCAACTATAGTCCTTGGAAGTAAAGGATCAAGTTAGTCTTACAGTTCAACAAGCTCTAGTAGTTCGTCGAGAAAGAGATCAAGAAGCCAACCGACCCTAAGGAGCTGGAAATATATGAAGATTTGGATACGAGGACACGATTGATCATCCTATATGGTGTGAAGGATGCCCTAATCCCTCATTTTTTTGGGAAGAGAAATGCACATGAGATGTGGATGGTTCTTCAGAATTTGTTATATAATAAGAATGAGAACCGAGTACTAGTTTTGGAGGATAAGTTGAAGTCCACCAAGATGATAAAAGGTGAAGGTGTGACCTCATATATGACGAGATTGTCTTAGGTCAAATATGAGCTTTCTTTCATCAGCGTGTCTACCTCTGATGGAGATATGGTAAGGATTTCATTGAAAGGGTTCACTAAGGATTGGAATCTGTTCATCATAGGGATCATTGCCAAGGAGAAGTTACCAGACTGGGATAGGTTGTGGGATGACTTCATTCACGAAGAGTTGCGAGACAAGGAGCTTCATCTAAAGAAGAAGGCTTCATATGATGACATGGCACATGCATCGTGAATGAAGGGTAAGAAAAAGGAGGACTTGACTAAAGTCAAGTGTTTCAATTGGGGAGAGATGGGTCATTATTTAGTGATATGTCTGATGAAGAAGAAGGGAGATGATGAGAATGGGAAAGGAGTGGCAGGGCATCGGTGTTTCCACTTTAGCTGAGATAGATGATCTCTCTAGGAGATTGCAAGAGGAGGACTTTACTATGATTTCTCATTTCTTGCAAGGTACTGTCAATGAGGATGGATGGTACGTGGATAGTGGTGCGATGAAGAATATGGCAGGGTCATGGGAGGTTTTTGAGACTCTAGCTAAATGGGACTTGAAGTTTCACATGGTGTTGTTGGAAATAATACTGAGAGGGGGGGTGAATCAGTATTATCTAATTATTTTAATAAATCTTCTTTATTTGTTCTTTGAATTATTTTTGCATGTCAGTACCATAAAATAATGAGCATGAAAAGAGAAAATAGATAGTCACACCAAAGAACACAAGATGTAAGGTGGAAACCCAATGTGGGTGAAAACTACCTGCTGCAATATGTCTCTATCTTCTTTCAAATTAGAAACTCCTTTTACAATGGTTTTGTACTGGTGCAGTCCTTTACCAGTACACAGGCTACAACCTACAGAGAGCTACAACTCTCTCTCGTTTTCCAGTCTCTCCTGGAAGGGAGCTACAACCCCCTACTTCTTTTCTTACAAGGACCACTTTTCATAAATTTTCAAACTGGATCCATAAGCATCAAAATGATCATAAAGTATAAGAAAATCACCCAGTCAACTGTAGTAACCAGATCAACAATAATAGAACCTAACTCAGAACACAACAATGATAAACAAAGATCTTAAGAGAAGTAAGCACCCTGTTCAACTGCTCGCCTGCTTATGTAAGCACCCTGCTCAACTGCTTGCCTGCTTACAGTAAGCACCCTGCTCAACTGCTTGCCTGCTTACAGTACGCACCCTGCTCAACTGCTTCCCTGCTTACAGTACACACCCTGCTCAACTGTTTGCCTGTGTACCTCGCTCTGAGTTCATTGAACTGCCTGCGAACCTCCGCACCTGCAACCCTTCTGTGCCTGCGTACCGGCGCACCTGCAACCCTTCTGTGCCTGCGTACCGGCGCACTTGAAACCCTTCTGTGCCTGCGTACCGGCGCACCTGAAACCCTTCTATGTCTGCGTACTGGCGCACCTAAAACCGTTCTGTGCCTACGTACTGGCGCACCTGAAACCCTTCTATGTCTGCGTACCGGCGCACCTGAAACCCTTTTGTGCCTGCGTACCGGTGCACCTGAAACGCTTCGTCCCTGTGTATGTACGCACTTTTCTTTCACTGTACCTGCGTACCTTCAGGCATAGATGATTTCAAGACTTCATAAATAACCCAGACAGTCAGATCTACAGATCTGAACATGCGCCGAAGAGATCTCAGTCCATCAATAGATTCACCTTATTTAGATCTAGACCAGATCTAGCCCTCATAAGATATTCAACCCAAAACATGCTCAAGCCAAATGATCTCCTTTGCTTTATATAGGAAAGCTCTTCCTTAAAACATGGATCAATACCACGAGCCGACACCATAATAACCCAATACCGTTGGCTAAATACCAAGAGTAAAACATAAGAAAACCCCACATGTGAATTTCTTTACCTTGAAATGTGTGCACTGGGGGTATGCACCTCCTGAATGGGATAACTGCGGGTATGTACGCACTTTATGTAACACTGACCTGCGTGTACGCACCTTATGTAAGGTGTACCTGCGTACCCCTTATTTTCTTCAATATTTGATAGCTGATCATCAATCTCTGCTGCTGACTTGAAGTACTGTGATCTATCACCTGAATGGGTTGCCATCAAGGACAACACTTTAGCCATAATGCCAACAATCTCCCCCTTTGGACTTGATGGCAACCTCAAAACTTCAGCTTCATTCTCCCCCTTTGACATCAAGGGCAAAGGGTTATGCTCCCCCTAAGAACATGCTCCCCCTGAATATGAACCAGATCTGCAACGAAGAACCATAATCCACCATGAAAGAGATAGAGACATATTGCAGCTACTTCCAAGATCTCCTTCTGCACATCCTCCATAATGCCAACAATGCATTATATGCTCCCCCTGAATCTGTACCATCAATGAGAAGAGGTTCAGCAATAAGATGATGCATCAACAACCCCCACCTTTTGCCTGAGGTATTCAAAAGTGTCCCTGGGCAATGGTTTGGTGAGAATATCAGCAACTTGTTCCTTAGAAGGAACATACTCCAACTTGACCTTCTGTTCAAGCACTTGTTCCCGGAGAAAATGATACTTGATTGGTATGTGCTTGGTTTTTGAATGCATAACCGGATTCTTTGAGATGTTGATTGCACTTGTGTTATCACATAAGATGGGGATAGGTGGTGTACAAGTGATTTGAAAATCCTGCAAAGTCTGCATCATCCAAAGGAGTTGGGTGCAACAAGATGCAGCAGCAACATATTCCGCTTCAGCTGTAGACAAGGCAATCGAACTATGTTTCTTGCTGAACCAAGATACCAGTCTGGAACCCATAAAGAACGCACCACTTCTTGTGCTTTTCCTGTCATCCACGCTTCCAGCCCAATCTGCATCTGTATAAGCATGAAGTGTAAGATCTGTATCTCTAGGATACCATAAACCATAATTTTGAGTCCCTTGAAGATATTTGAAAATTCTCTTCACTGCCTGAAGATGAGTCTCCTTCGGATTTGCCTGAAATCTTCCAACTATTCCAACTGCATGCATGATGTCCGGTCGGGTACCTGTCAAATAAAGTAAACTTCCAATCATAGATCTGTAGGTTGGTTGATGTACTGCTGCAGATTCATCATTTGCACTGAGGCTACATCCTGTGACCATGGGTGTACATACTGGTTTTGCATCTTCCATACCATATTTCTTCAAAATCTGTTTGAGATACTTGGTTTGAGATAAAAAGATTCCTCCTTCTTTTTGTTGGATTTGCAAACCAAGGAAATATGTCAGTTCTCCTAGCAAGGACATTTCAAATTCTTTCTGCATGACCAATGCAAAACTTTGACTCATAGCTTCTTCATTGCTCCCAAAAATAATTTCATCTACATACACAACAAGTATTAGCAATTTGTCATTTTCAACTTTTATATAAAGATTGCTATCTGCTGATCCTTTTGAGAAACCTTGTTGATGAAGATATTTGTCCAAACGATAGTACCAAGCCCTTGGAGCTTGTTTGAGACCATAGAGAGCCTTTTTTAATCTGCATACAAGATTTGGATCATTTCCAAGAATGAACCCATCTGGCTGTTCAATGTATACTTCTTCTTCCAAGTCTCCATTCAGAAAGGCTGATTTCACGTCCATTTGAAATACTTTGAAGTTTTGAAAACTTGAGAGAGCAAGGAACATTCGGATGGCCTCAAGTCTTGCAACAGGAGCAAAGGTTTCTTCAAAGTCTATTCCTTCTTGCTGCGCATACCCTTTACAAACAAGTCTGGCTTTGTTTCTAATTAATTCTCCATTTTCATTCAATTTATTTTTGAAGACCCATTTTGTTCCGATAACATTCTTATCCTTTGGTCTAGGAACCAGCTCCCAAGTGTTGTTCTTTTCGATCTGCTCAAGTTCTTCATCCATTGCTTTCACCCAACATTCATCTTCGCATGCCTCTTTCACATTTTGTGGTTCAGTAGAGGAGAGTAATGCCAAATAGATTGAAGCTTCTGCAACTGTTCTTCTTGTTTGTACACCTGCTTCTTTCTGCCCCATAATCTGAGATTCTGGATGATTCTTCTGAACATATCTGGATGGAGTCTTTTCTTCTATTCTTGTTTGCTCCTCTGGTTCTTCTTGAGGTTCTTCTTCTTCATCATTCTGTCGTTGGGGGTAGCCTTCATCTTCTTCGATGTCTTCATGATGTACTTGCCTAGGAATGTATCCCTTCTCATCAACCACTACATCAATGCTGTCAACAATTCTGCCAAGTCTTTTATTGTAGCATTTGTATGCTTTTCTATGTGGAGAGTAACCAAGAAGAATGCCTTCATCTGCTCTAGGTTCAAGTTTGCCAAGCTGCTCATCAGTATTCTTGATATAGCATTTGCTCCCAAAGATTTTGAAGTGCTTTACCGAAGGAGTCCTACCACTCCAGATCTCATGAGGAGTTTGAGTGCTGTTCACCCGGAAAATTGTTTTGTTGAGAATAACAACTGCAACATGTGCAGCTTCACCCCAGAAAGTTGCGGGAGTTCCTGACTCATCAAGCATAGCACGAGCCATTTGTTGGACTATTCTGTTCATTCTTTCCACAACTCCATTTTGCTGAGGAGTTCTTGCTGTAGAGAATTCTCTTCTTATCCCATGTTCTTCACAGAAATCGAAAAATTCATTTGAAGTAAATTCCCCACCTCTGTCGGATCTGAGGCACTTAATTTTGTGACCTGATTCATTTTCAACCAAGGCTTTGAAGGATTTGAATTTTTCGAATGCTTCATCTTTGTGCTTCATAAGTCCTAACTAGACAAACCTGGAGAAATCGTCAATGAATAATATCAAGTATTCTTCTCCTCGAGGTGTTCTTTTCCTGAAAGGACCGCATGTATCTGTATGTACTAGCTCAAGAGGCATGCTAGCTAATCCTTCTTTCTCTGGAAAGTTAGTTCTGGTTTGTTTTCCAAACTGACATGATTTGCATATGGTGTTGTCAGGAATTTTGATATCTGGAAGATCGCGAACTGCCTGATATTTGCATGCTTTCCTTATTTGTGAAAAGCTTAGATGTCCCAACCTCCGATGCCATAACCAGTGATCATCATCCTTGCTCAGATAGCATTGTTGTTGTCCTTCTTCTAATATGTACAGATTATTTGGAGTTCTTTTGCCTTTGATCATTGTTTTACCTGTATCAAGATCACGAACAAGACATATATTTGATCTGAATATAACCTCGGTTCTTTGATCACACATCTGGCTGACACTTAGAAGATTATGCTTCAATCCATCAACATACAAAACATTTCCAGCCTTGACCTTTTCTTTTAACTGAGCAATGCCTTTTCCTTTTATAGTTGCAGGAGTATCATTTCCAAAAGAGACTTTCTTTCCTTTTTCTAGAGCAGAATATGACTCAAGTTTTTCTTTATCACCTGTCATATGCTTCGAACATCCACTGTCAATGTACCATAGATTTTCCTGTCCCTCTGCATAAGAAGCTATCCCACATCTTTCTGTTTGTGGTTCCTTTATTCTCCATGTTTTGGTGCTTGAGGCTTGTTCCTTTTTCTGCTGAAACCTGCTCCTGCATTCAGAGTCTTCATGACCAAAGTTATTGCAAATAGAACATTCAACTTCATTTTCAAGAACCGAAAAGTTTTTATAGGTCCTTTTTGTAATCCCGGTCATACTTCTTTGTTTTTGAGCTTCCCTAGTCATGATCGTTTTATATGCAACACATTGAGCTGCTTTGTGACCAAAGTTATAGCAAAAAAAGCATTGTCCACTGAAGAAACTTCTGCGGTTATCGAATCTACCAGCCAATTGATTGTAATTTCTATTGTCATCTATTCTTGAACCAAATTGAGAAGATTTTACCTGTGGCTGGTTGTAGCTTTTGTTCACTCTTAAGATGGATTGCCCCTGATAGTTTCTGTTTGTAATTCGTCCCTGCTTTACCTGATGATCTTCATTGTGCTTTTGCTCATTTCTTCTTGCTGCATCAAGATAACTTTTTGAGGTGGATGTTTGAGAAGTTTCTCCATTATAGCCCAGACCTGTCTTGTTTAGTGGAGACGCTGCACATTGATAATCTCATCCAAAGTTTCAGATCCTTTGACAAACTTGAGATTAATAGCTTTTGTTTTCTCAATCTCTTTTCTAAGACCAACAATTTCACCTTCTAATTTTTCAAGATGTTTTTCCTTTTCATCAATTTGAAATTGTAGAGTATGAATGATCATGTTCTTTTCTTCTATACATCTCTTGAGTCTAGTAATTTCATCATAAAGGTTATCCACATCTATAGCATCCATATAATCATCATCTTCAAATGCCATTAACAACTTATATTCATTACCTTGTTCATCTTCATCACTGTTTGATAGACCATCACTATCTTCATGAGTGTAGTAGCTTTTCTTATTTGCATTATGTTTCTTGTTCCATCTAGCAGGTTCCTTTCCTTTATCCTTATAAGGACATTTTGCAGCATAATGACCTACTCTTCCACAAGCAAAGCATTTAAAAGGTAACTTACCTCTGAACCTTCCAGAACCCCTTTGAAGATTTCTGACAAAATTTAATTCTTCTTCCTCTTCTTCTGGGACATGGCTCGCTTCATAATAATCTCCTTTGCCTGATGCCTTGAAAGCAGCTTCTCTTCTGTCTGATGGACCTCCCTTTCTCATTTCATAAGCAGTTAGAATTCCATGTAGCTGAGACATAGTAAGAATTCGTAGATTTTCCTTTTCTTCTATTGCAGATACTTTAGATTCAAACTTGGGGGACAATGATCTTAGAACCTTTTCAACCACAATAGCCTCTTTTATTTCTTCACCCAAATTTTTCATACAGTTAACAACCTCATCCACCCGAAGAAAATAGTTAGCCACACTTTCATCATTATACATTTTGAGAGTCTCATACTGAATTCTGAGAGTTTGAAGTTTAGCACGCTTTACCTGTTCATCTCCTTCATAGCTCGTGACAATTTTGTCCCATATCTCTTTTGCGGATTTATAGTGCATTACCTTCATGAATTCTGATTGAGATATACATCCTAATAGAGTACTGACTGCTTTTGCATTTGTTTCATACTTCTTTTTCTCGGCTGCATCTGTAGGATTAGCTGAAGGAAAAGCGTAGCCTGTCTCTACGATGTCCCAAACTTATGTACCAAGAGATTGAAGATAGGCAGTAACTCTTACCTTCCAATAATTGAAGTTTGTCCCATCAAAAACCGGTGGCCTGATTGATGCTTCTCTCTCATAGTTGCTCATGATGAACGATCTACCTTCAAGCGATCAAGCTTCTCTGAAGGACCGGCTCTGATACCAATTGTTGGAAATACTACTGAGAGGGGGGGTGAATCAGTATTATCTAATTCTTTTAATAAATCTTCTTTATTTGTTCTTTGAATTATTTTTGCATGTCAGTACCATAAAATAATGAGCATGAACAAAGAAAACAGATAGTCACACCAAAGAACACAAGATGTAAGGTGGAAACCCAATGTGGGTGAAAACCACCTGCTATAATATGTCTCTATCTTCTTTCAAATTAGAAACTCCTTTTACAATGGTTTTGTATGGGCGCAATCCTTTACCAGTACACAGGCTGCAACCTGCAGAGAGCTACAACTCTCTCTCGTTTTCCAGTCTCTCCTGGAAGGGAGATACAACCCCCTACTTCTTTTCTTACAAGGACCACTTTTCATAAATTTTCAAATTGGATCCATAAGCATCAAATGATCATAAAGTATAAGAAAATCACCCAGACAACTGTAGTAACCAGATCAACAATAATAGAACCAAACTCAGAACACAGCAATGATAAACAAAGATCTTAAGAGAAGTAAGCACCCTGTTCAACTGCTCGCCTGCTTACGTAAGCACCCTGCTCAACTGCTTGCCTGCTTACAGTAAGCACCCTGCTCAACTGCTTGCCTGCTTACAGTACACACCCTGCTCAACTGTTCGCCTGTGTACCTCGCTTTGAGTTCATTGAACTGCCTGCGTACCTCTGCACCTGCAACCCTTCTGTGCCTGCGTACCGGCGCACCTGCAACCCTTCTGTGCCTGTGTACCGGTGCACTTGAAACCCTTCTGTGCCTGCGTACCGGCGCACCTGAAACCCTTATGTGTCTACGTACCGGCGCACCTGAAACCCTTCTGTGCCTGCGTACCGGCGCACCTGAAACCCTTCTGTGTCTGCGTACCGGCGCACTTGAAACCCTTCTGTGCCTGCGTACCAGCGCACCTGAAACGCTTCGTTCCTGCGTATGCACGCACTTTTCTTTCACTGTACCTGCATACCTTCGGGCATAGATGATTTCAAGACTTCAGAAATAACCCAGACAGTCAGATCTACATATCTAAACATGCGCCGAAGAGATCTCAGTTCATCAATAGATTCGCCTTATTTAGATCTAGACCAGATCTAGACCTCATAAGATATTCAACCCAAAACATGCTGAAGCCAAATGATCTCCTTTGCTTTATATAGGAAAGCTCTTCCTTAAAACATGGATAAATACCACGAGCCGACACCATAATAACCCAATACCGTCGGCTAAATACCAAGAGTAAAACATAAGAAAACCCCACATGTGAATTTCTTTACCTCGAAATGTGTGCACTGGGGGTACGCACCTCCTGAACGGGATAACTGTGGGTATGTACGCACTTTATGTAACACTGACCTGCGTGTACGCACCTTATGTAAGGTGTACCTGCGTACCCCTTATTTTCTTCAATATTTGATAGCTGATCATCAATCTCTGCTGCTGACTTGAAGTACTGTGATCTATCACCTGAATGGGTTGCCATCAAGGACAACACTTTAGCCATAATGCCAACAGGTGTTTAGTGACAAGAGTCAGTTAGAGATCCGAGGATCGGGTGTTGTGACATTCAGGATGGAGACAGGATGTGTGATACGGGTCCAGGATGTATTTTTTGTACCAGGACTCAGATATAGCATGATTTTCATCTCAATGATTGAGAGGAAGGGGTTTGAGGTCTTATTCTAAGATGGGAAGGCAAGAATTAGGCCCAAAGGCTCTAAGTCCAAAGGAATTTTACTCAAAGTTAGAGAGAATGGTCTCTATAGGTTGACGGGAAAGCGTGTGGATCACGGAAAGAAGCAGGAGAAGTTGCAGGTGTCAGCATCAAAGGAGTAGGTACATGTTCCTGAGAAGAAGGTACACCTTCCCGAGAAGGTTTAGGTTCCAGAGACTCAGAGGGAGTCTAGTTTTAGAGGGAGTTTGTAGATTCAGATGGAGACTTTGCAGCCTAAGAAGAGCGCGTGGTATGTAGGGAGCAAGGGTGCTCCTACAACTTCCAAGAAAGAATCATGGAGAGAGTGGAAGACATTATAGGATAAGAAGAAGAAGTAGGTTGCTTCCAGCAGTGACAATGACACTTCCGATAAGGGTGTAATTCACTGTACAGGGATTGTTGCAATTGTAGGAGCCAGGAGTTGGGAAAGTGTTGTGAGCAGTGATGATGATGATGAGAGAATTCCCAGTCTTGGAAGGACCTCCATCGCTAAGAGGGAGTGTTGATTGTGTAGATTGGGAGATACTCCAAGCCTTAAGGTTCAGGGTTTGGAGGGAAAAGCACCACAAGGGTCACTTGTAGGCTTGGAACCCAAGTATGGGGTTTTTCACCCAATCATGTTTGTGGACATTCCAGAGGGACATTTCTACATGTGATGCCATGAGATGATAGAGGGAGGATATATGAATCTAATTCTTTGAGAATCATAAAATTCCAAGTTATAGAAGTGGAGAAATGAATTTTTGAAGTTGACAAATTAATTATTGGTTTTCAAGTCATGTAGGCTTGCTGTAAATTACTCCAATAGAAGGGTCTCTTCACTAATTCACTGGAGCCCCTCTTTAGACTATAAATAAAGGGTGAATTGGATTGATTTGAGGCATCCAAAAGTGCAACACACACTTGATCTCAAACTCATGGGAGAAGAGGGATATCTTTCATTTAGAAACAGCAAAGAAGGAGATGACATCGTGGGTGTTTTAGGGCTGTTGGGGCCTCTTGGTGACTACGTGGAGGGATGTTATATGACACATCTAGGTTGAGTTTGAATAAGGGAGGATAAAAGTATATGAGGGCAAAAACAGAGGTAAGGAAGGTTTTTTTGGGTGGGTTGTAGGTTGTAGCATAGGTCTATGCTAGGTCGTAGGCCTAGCCACTCCAAGATAGGCCAGAGTGGAGATGTTAAGGCTAAAAGGTGCCCAGAACAATAGTACACGAAAGGAGGAAACTTCCTTGCCTAGGAAGCAGTTTTTTAGGTCTATTTTGGGTGACTACTTGAGGGTTGTTGTAGCAAGTGGTGCCCTAACTAGTCACAATGAGGAAAAACAACAAACGCAAACTTGAAGAACAACTTTTGATTTGTGTTGGATATGTGTTTTGGGTCACATTTGGATCAGTTTTCTTGTAGCCTATGAGAGCCAATTTGAAGGCTTATTTGAGTGACCATAAGCCTTCATCGGTGTAGATTTTACAGTGATTTATTGGGTACCATTGATCTGATTGGAGGGCAGTGTGTTGGCTTCCCAAAGTAGCCCTAGAGAAATACACAAGAAGGACATTGTTGGTGCATGATATTCATCATCTCATTATTCACATGAAGGAGAAGAAGAAGAAGGTAAAAAAATAAGGAATGATGAAGGACAATTTTTGGGTTGCTTTTCTCTCTCTTTTCACATGTGCGAAGGAAGGAGGCTAGGGTTTTGATGCTGCAAGATTGAACTTGGAGAAATTGTAGGAAGAAGGTTAAAGGAAGGTCTACTAGGTCATCCTCAATCCCTAGAAGAAGGTTAAACCCAAGTGAAGTTCAAAATAAGCTTTGAAAGCCCTAAATTTTCTCACGCATGTGGAGGCACCAGCAGTTACTGTGGGCTGAAAATTTGAGGCTTGTAGTAGAGGCCGAAATTCTATAATCGAGGATCGAAGTTGTGCTGCTAGAAGATATTTGAATTGGTTTGACTTGGAAAAGGGAAGCACATCATAAATAGTGTCGGATTTGGTCTTGGAAGGGTATTGGTCTTGGTCTAGAGGTCTTGGAATTTGTCATTTGAAGAATCTATAAGAAGAGAAGAGATTTGTGGGTTTTCCTCTCAAGTGGAGAGGTTTTGGCCCTATCTTGCAACCTGTATCCTATATTCCTATGTATTTTTGATATTATTGTTTTGGTAGATGTTTGATGATAAGAATAACATAAAAATACAAGAAGAATCTAATAAGTAAGAAAAATAAAAAATACATCACAAGCAATTATCAACTTTGAGATAAATCATCCTAACTATAACCTTATAGATTTCTCAACATGGTATCAGAGCTAAGGTTGGCTAAGGGCATCATGAATATCACTAATTCCTTGAAGAAGTATTTAAATAAGTGCTATATGGTAGAAAGTAAACTCAATAAGGTTATAAAAGAACTATGGAATCTATTATTATCCATCATGAGTAGTACTATTCTCAACAATTACTGGTACATTTTAAGATGAGAATATTTGAGTAATCAACAGTGGAGCATCAATACATATATAGGTGAACAAAAGAAACTAAAACCCTTATCAAGAGGAAAATATTCTTACTCCATTGAGCTTGGTGACAAGAAAATATATTCTGTAAGAGGAATTGGATCAACCTCGCTAGAGATGGATAATGGAGGAAATATTCATGTTAACAACATCCTAATTGTTCTAGGTTTGCAAAAGAATATACTTACTATTTCATGTCTAGAAGATAAGGGATATAGAGTTTCTTTTATACGTTGAAAGGTTGTAGTATGTGTAAAAATCTAACATAAAAAATGCAAAGATGATTGGGGTTCATGAAGGAAGACTCTACAGGTTGTTGGCTCTTCTCTCTCAAGCTTTGGTTCACATCAAAGTAAGTCCATGTGAGATGTGGCATATAAGGTTTGGTCACCTTCACTATAAAATATTACCAACTCTAAATTCAATGGTGAATGGCATCCCTAAACTCAAGGAGGATCATGAAAGAGTATGTAAGGGATGTGCATTGGGTAAAAAATTCAAGAGACCATTTGGAAGCAATATTTCAAGTTCAAAAGAAATTATTGATCTCATTCATTCTAATGTATGTGGTCCTATGTCTACAAAGTCTCTTGGAGGTCATCTATATTATGTGACATTCATTTGTGACCATTCAAGGAAAAATTGGGTTTATTTGCTGAAATCCAAGGATGAGTATTGAACAAATTTCAAGAATTCAAAGTTGAAATGGAGAACCTTACAGAAGGGAGAATAAATATACTAAGGTCTGACAATGGAGGATAATACACTTCAAAATAAATCATAGCTTTTTGTAAGGAGGCTAGTATTAAGAGGGAGATGATAGCCCCATATAATCCTAAAAAAATGGAGTGGAAAAATGAAAGAATCGATCTATTGAAGAAAGTGTAAGAGCCATGTTACATGATTAAGATTTTCCAAAATTTATGTGGGGTCAAGAAAAAAATATTGTTGTATATATTCAAAATCCTAGTCCTCACAGATCACTAGACAACATGACTCTTGAAGAAGCATTCATTGGGAAGAAACCAAGCATGGACCATCTCCTAATATTTGGTTGTCCTGTCTATATTCCCATCTCGAAGGATAAGAGAAAGAAATTGGATCCTACACAAATGAAGGGAACATTTTTTGGTTATAGTAATACTTCAAAGGAATATAAGATATAAAGGAAGGACACCAAATAGAAGTTATTTGACATGTGATATTTGATGAAAGCTATATATTTAAGAAATCAAAGGACCTCTCGATGGAATCTGATGATGAAGAACTTCCAATATTTGAAGAATAATGTACTAGGGAGGAAGAAGACTCAAATCGTGAAGATGATTGTCTCAGTGAACTCGTGCAACCTATGGTCATCCTTGAAAGTATGAAGAGACCTAATTGGTTGAAATCTACTCTTCTAGAATCAGTGGGACATGGAGCAGCCATAGGCACATTGAAGGAAGGAAATAAGCCCAAAATATATTCAGGGTATGTAGCCTATATGAAAACGTTAATAGAAGAGGAAACATCCATCTTTGAAGAGGTTGTCAAACATCAAGAATGGAAAGATTCCATGGATGAATAATATCAATCAATAATGACAAATGGATTTTTGGAGATTGTACATAGGCCTGAGGACAAATCTGTGGTAACTTCCAAATGGCTCTACAAGATTAAACATGTAGCATATGGAAGTATTGATAAATATAAGGAATTTTTTGTGGCGAGGGGCTTATCTCAACAAGAAAGCATTGATTACGAAGATACATTTGGACCTACAACAAGATATACAACTATATGTTCACTAGTCTCTTTAGTAACATTGATGGGATGGAACATTCATCAAATGGATGTCAACACTGCATTCCTGAATGACGCAATCGATGAAGAAGTCTATATAGAGAAACACTTTGGGTTTGAAGTAAAATATAGAGAAACTTATGTTTGTAGGTTAAAAAATTCATTATATGGCCTTAAGCAAACACCAAGGGCATGATATTTAAGGATGGATGCATACCTGCAAATATTGGGCTTCTCGAAGAGTTCTACTGACCCAAATCTCTACATCAAGGTTGTGAAGGATGATCCCGTAATCGTTCTTCTATATGTGGATGATCTTCTCATGACAGATGTATAAGGTCGTATTCAAGAGTGTAAGAAGGAACTAGCACTAGAATTCAATATGAAGCATCTAGGGCTAATGCATTATTATTTAGGGTTGGAATTTTGGCAAGGACCTGATGAGATTTATCTAGGTCAAGGAAATTATGTGATTGAGATGTTGAAAAGGTTTTACATGATGGATTGAAAACCTATGAAAGCCCCCATGATCACGAACTTAAAAAGGCTAAGAATTTTTGAATCAAGCCCGGTGGATCTGACAATATATAGACAATTGATTGGCTCACTGTTATACTTGGTAAGAACTTGACTATACATTTTATTTGTAGTAAATGTTCTTGGTCAGTTCCATGTAGAGCCCAAGCATGATCATTGGATACTAGGCAATCATATACTCGAATATCTACAAGGAACAATCCACTATTGGTTGAAGGATGATAAGAGGAATGATGTCCACTTGATTGGAGATACAGATTCTGACTGGGAGGCAATGAGAAGGATGGGAGGAGCACTACTTGGGGATGTTTTAGTTTGGGATCCTTCCTGATCTCCTAGATGAGTGTAAAGCAAGAATGAATTTCTTTGAGTGTGTTGAGGCTCAATATTTATAGCCTATGAAGTAAGCATAGAAGTTGTCTGGTTGAGGAAGTTATTGTGTGATATGTTCAAATGAGTAATGAACCCTACGGTGACACATTATGACAAAACCAATTGTATAAGGTTGTCTAAAGACCCAATATTTCTTGGAAATACAAAGCACATAAATAACAAGCAAATACATTCAAAAGTTAGTGTAGGATGGAGTGTTGCAGCTACGGTAAATCTCCACTGATGAACAGGTGGCTAACATCTTGCCAAAATCTCTTCCTAACAAGAATCTTATGTACTTGAGAGACAAGATTTTTTTGGTTGATATATCCTCCCTAGTTGAGAGGGCGAGATAGACACATCATTATTGTCTTCATTTTGTGAGGAAATAATGGAGGATTGGGTAAGGATATAGCATCCAATACTCTTTGAAGATGAGGTAGGGCATCCAAGTTAAGAGTAGTCATAGAGGAAATTCCTTAAGGATGTGGTATTCTCATATAGGAATTGTCTTGGAAGGAAATATCCTGCGAACACCTGAGTGGGGTATGTTCCTTGAGAGACAATGATGATGGTGTCTATCAGTCATTGGTCTAGCCAACATTATGCTATGATATTGTGGAAAGTTAGAGTTTTTAGTGAAGGCCTTGTTATGTGAAAATTCTAAATTATTTTATGCAAAGAGATGGCTTACCAATCTGACTTTTCTTATGAGATCTCTTCAGCTTGAGAGTGTCCATACACCATTTATGAATACCTCCATAGTTAAGAGGGAGTTTTGAAAAATGTGTAACCAGTTTTGATCTTCATAAATATGAAATGTACTTTTGAGTCTTGTATATTGTAAAATGAAAGAAAATTATTACTATTGTTTTTGTAGCATGGGTTTCATGCTCAAGGTACTTTATTTTAGAGGTAAAGTGCCCATTAAGTTCTTCTAGGGTTTTTCCTAGGTCCAAGATGTCAAAAGAGGTGATACCATATGAAGAAGACCCCATCGGGCACATTATAACTTGTAAAAAGAATTATTTTTGTATTTAAAAGAGTCAAAATACCCTCCAAGGCCAATTTGGCCTCGTAGCTAAGAATTTGACCCCATTTAGGGCACTTCATCCACTTGGAAGCCTAAATTGAGGAGGGAACTCAACCTCCTAGAGACATCATTCATCCTCTCATCATTCAAGCAAAGGAGAAGAAGAAGAATGGAAATGAAGAAGGAAGGATGAAGGAAAAGTGTTTGGGTTGTTTTTATCCCTCTCTTTTCACACGTGCGAAGGAAGGAGGCTAGGTTTTTGTTGCTACATGATCAAACTTGGAGAAATTGCAGAAAGAAGGTTGAAGGAAGGTCTACTAGGTCATCCTCGAGTCCTAGAAGAATGATAAACTCAAGAGAATGTCAAAGGAAGCTCTAGAATCCCTAAATCTTCTCACACATGTGGAGGCACCAATTTTTATTGGGGGCTGAAAATTTTAAACCTATAGTAGAGGCCAAAATTTTGTAGCTGGGGGTTTAATTTGTGTTGTTGAAAGAGGTTTGACTTAGACAAGGGAAGCACGTCCTCAAGAAGGTCATACTTGGTCTTGGAAGGGTATTGGTATTAATATAGAGGTCTTAGATTTCTTCATTGGAATAATATATAAGAAGATAAGGGATTTGTGGGCTCTCCTCTCAAGTGGAGAGGTTTTGGCCCTGACTTGCAGCCTATATCCCATGTTCGTGTGTATTTTTCATCTTCTTGTTTTGGTAGTTGTTTGATGATAAGAATAACATAATAATAAAAGAAGAAGATAATAAGTAAGAAAAAGTAAAAAGACATCACAAGTAGTTATCAAGTTTTAGAGAAATCATCCTAACTATAGCCCTATAGATTTCTCAACATTTGTCACTACAAAACCTACTGATGCCAAACATATGAGTTCTCTAACCCAATACTAGCATATTGTGCACTTATAGTCCCTATTTGACCTCCCTTGCATATGTTCAATGTGCTTGCTCCAAGCATAAATTTCAACCTTGCACTAGCACATCTTTCACTCCCAGTTTGCAATCTATTTACCCCTACCTCTAGTCTATGTGACCTCACCCAACCTAGTGCATTATTTTTCTATAGTGAGAATTACATAAACAAAACAAAGATAAAGTACACTTTTTCTTAGACTAATTTTCTGCATTTGCGTGAATTATTTTGAATTCCCATGTATCTGATATCTTCAGCATATTAGCATGCCATCCTCTTCTGAAAGAATGCCTCTAGTCACAAGAAAAGGACCTGTGAGTGAAATAATTGAAATCAATATTGAGGGTGTAATAAATAGTTTAAAGCCCAAAGTACCCATACTTAAGGCGCCTACATGTCTTATCGAGAGATCTCATAAAAGGTCAAATACATAGAAATAGAATACAATGCTTGGTATGAGTACATCACAAAGGAGCTTCATGCCAAAATGCCAGAATTGAAAATTACCCAGTTTTGTACATAAATGTGTTCTATTTTCATGATTTTGGCCACAATTTTGTAGAAGGACAAATTTTGTAATTATAAAAAAAGAGGAAGAAAATGAAATGTCGAGTAGAAGTTAAATAGTCACAAGGAAGTCTAAAGCTCATATGGAAGGTGAATAAACACGAGGGAAGTCCAAGAGTCACAAGGGAGGTGAAGGGTCATCTTATTTTTTATATATAGACCCTCATAGCTCAAGTAATGGACTTTTAGCCTTGGATTTTCTTATTAACATATGAGAGAGAGATTGTTCTTTTGGGAAGCAAGTTGCGGTTTCCATGTTTCACTATTGGAACAAGTGAAATGTCTTTGTAATTGTGCATCATGTTACTTCTACAAAATTATAAGAAGCTCTTTGATCAAGACGTCTATTTCACACATGTATCAAAACTTATTGTAAGACTTCTCTACAATGGTTGTGGTATGTGCTTGTATTTACATTATTGAAGGGAATCAACTATTTTATTTTCTTTAATACATATCATAAGTTAAACTGTATGTCCTTTATGCCTTCATTATCATGTTTATTTGAAAACCATTTTTCAAATCAATTGACAATTCTTTCCTTGTATGTGTGTCTTTATTAGAATAGTCCTATCGTTGTTCTCCTAAAGGCTCACTTTATTTACTTTATTTGTGAAAGTATTTTATGCACATTATTTTTATGCATTTCACAAAGCTAACATACTAGCATAACTCAATTGTGATTGTGGTTCTCTCATATGTCATTGATTTTCACCAAGACAGGTCATAAAATCAACAAAATGGTAGTCGAACCATCATCCCGAATGGGACTCCCACACCATATGGTGTAGAGTCTAATTGGGACTTTATATCAAGGATATCCCCTACTACTGGAAGTATTTCCAGCATTTTAAAACATTTTTGGCACTAAAAGGAGGGAAACTAATGCATGGAATGTTGATCTTCACATTCATATCTTAAATCATCACATCGAGGGAGTAATTGTTCAAGTTCACCTCCATCACATCTTCCAGAAATAAAAGAGCCACCCCCACATAGCTTGGAATGTGCATTCGAAGATACATATGATCAACTAATATCTCTATGTCTCGTCACTTTTGATTTTTTGAAGAAACAAGGGTCACTTCTGGTTGTATCGATTCTCCCTCACAAGTGGTCAACTAGACAATATGCAACTCATGGTGATGGATTGGTCACTAGAGTTCAAGACTTGGTGAATGCTACCTTAGATGATCTAGTATATTTGGTTGAAAGAAAATTATGTCAAGGAAACAAGATCCTTCCTGATTCTATAAATCTAGAGGAAGAAGGGGAAAACATCTATATACTAGAGGATGAAGAGTTGAACGACAATGAGAAAAAGTTGAACAATAATGAGAATGTGAATGGTGAAGAGGAAGAGACTTCATATTCATAAAATGAAGAGGAAGAAAAAATTAAAACATGGAAGACGATCAATAGTTGGATTGGGTGGCCCAACAGTCACTCACTCTTCTCGGTGCATGTAAGGGCCTGATTCCTATTATTAGAGCCTCAATCTATTATACACTAACAGATCTAATTTCCTACTGATTTGAAAGTAATAAAAAGGAGCTTACTGACCTTCTTACATAGCTTTAAACATTTAACATCTTATCATTTTATCATAAACAACATAAATTAAGGTGAGCATTCCATTGATATCAACTTAACAAGAGTAGTCCCTTGAAAAATACATGTTCCGGTGGTTGATGATGATACCTTTGTCCTATAGCACCAACTGAATGCTCCTTATCACCGACCCAACCGGATTTACCTCCCAGCCAACTAGGAAATAAATTCCTAGCCCAGGAAACCTCCACAGGTTCCCTAGCCCTCCGTGCCCAAGTCCAACCAGATATAGTGTGTCCTCAAGAAGAATGTACAAACTAGATAATGATACTTTCCTCCTCTCAAACCCAAGAAACCTCCACAGGTTTCCAAGGTCTCCCAAAATCATGATAAGGCCAAACAATCACAACCAACCCCCACAATCCTAAGCAAGACTCCAAATCCCCCTTTTCTTCCTTCCCCCTTCCCTTTTATACCCTCTTTCCTCAACCACCTCTCATTAATGTTATTAACTTCTCATCCATCCTTAGTTGACTTCTCTTCTCCCAAGTAAGCTAGGATTACATTTGGAATTGTGACATGAATATAAAATTGAGAATTTAATGGGAAAGGATCATGTCTTCTCCCAAGTAAATCTGAAAAGTACATTTGGGAATGTGAAGTGTAATTACATGGAGAGGACCATGTCTTCTCCTTAGTAAATGTGAGGGTAAATTGGGGAATGTGAAATGAATAAATATATATTGATGATAAGATGGAGAGGACTATGTCTTCTCCCAAGTAAATGTGAGGGTACATTGGGGAATGTGAAATGTACTTACATGGAGAGGACCATGTCTTCTCCTTAGTAAATGTGAGGGTACATTGGGGAATGTGAAATGAATAAATATATATTGATGATAAGATGGAGAGGACTATGTCTTCTCCCAAGTAAATGTGAGGGTACATTGGGGAATGTGACATGAATACATATATTTTGAAATAATGGAAGGAGACCATATCCTACATAATATTCAATTTGAGAAGGTAAGTGGGGAATTTGAATAATGGAAATCATAAATTTATATTAGACCAATATTTCTCAATATCTTTAGATAATGTAAATATTAACAAAATTTGTAGGATAAGATTTAAGTGGGGCATTACATACACCCCTCCTTCAGAAAACTTCGTCCTGAAGTTAGAATGAAAAGATACAAGGAGTTTGAAAGCATAGCAAACCAGAGAGAGTTATAGCATTAAAATTCGATAAGTTAGACAATGACATTACTTCCCATCAAGAGTCTCCAACTGATCTATATCTTCCTATCCACCCTGGCCTACTTCCGTTCCCGCCCTATCTGTCCTCTGCTGCCTTATCAGTGCCAAAGGTCGTACTGACCACTGATAAAACCGACATGGTGGAAGCGTCGAATGCCTCGACCAAACTTTCCCCAGTAGGAATCTGGAAATCATCATCACACGTCTAGGGGGAGCGTTCAGATTCTAGGTTTCGGAGGATACACGGTGGGAAACACCTCCACCCCTCCTTCAAAGCATGGACCACACTACAGAGCTGGTTGGACTTGTCATCGAATAATCCAGTCAGGTCGTCTTGCCACCTGTCATTTGCATTTTTTTTTCTCGTGTCATAAAAGTGCATATCAAGTAGATACCAATGAAGTAAAATAATGTACATTATACCTTCCTCATGAGAGGTCTCATCCTTCCCTCTTGGCTATCACATAGTTCTTTTCCCCTGCGGGTTAGCCTCTCATTCGTGCATTTATATAACAACAAGACATATAATCATCACATTACTAAGTCTAGTATCCATGTGTCAATCTAAGAATTCTCGCTAAGTCATTCATTTAAATAAATCATATCCACTTGAGCTATATATGAACCAAAGTAATTCTGATAAGTTACGCACTAGATAGTCCATCACTAAGTGAGTCATACATGTAGTCCATACATCAACCATTTCTATCATTAATATCAAATCTATCAACTGATTCATATAAGTAGTTTCACGTGTCCAACCAATGCATCAATATTACATAATGTTCATAAATGATAACATGGAACTACAAAGTAGAGCCCTAGCATGGGTAGCTATCTAAGTCAAAATGGGCATCACAGATTCTCATGTGACAACCTTGTGAAACCCCTTGATAACATTTAGAGTTGAAACAGATTCAACTGTCCACCATGGAAAATAGCATTTGAACTCAGATATGCTATAAGGTGGTACCAACCAAAATATTGGCAAGCAACAGATTAGTGCACTATCAATTCCACTAGAAGGCGCTAGTATAAGTTTCATGCATATAATTTCTTTAATACCTCAGGATCTATGACATAGATTCCATGCTATATGAATCTTTATTCACCCCTGAATCTATAACTTTTTTTTTTAGCTTTCTCTTTTCCTTCAATTTGTTCCTAACCTAAGAAATTGCCATCCAATGAAAATCACATAATCTAAAATTGAATGGACAGAGAGATATTTTGCTATGCTAGCTAGTCGCAATGCTAGGATACAGAGAATAGGAAACTGAGGAAAGTTACTAGCAGAGATCCTAGATCAAATGAACAAAACAAATAATTGAGAAGGATTATGCTATTGTTAATGACAAAGATCCTAGATTCCTAAATCAAAGAAGTACTGCACAATAATTAGCAAGGACTACTTTTTTTTTTTCAATACATTAAAAATTTGTGTCTATGCTCTGCATTGGATTCATCATTCATCTACTGATTCAATATGTTAATTTTGGGTTGGCAATGCTCAAGGCTTAAAGGTAACTCTGCTTATTAGATACCCACATTCTTGCCAATGGTTGGGAAGTCTGCATAAGTTGTTATAGGACAAAGGTATCATCATCAACCACCGGAACAGGTATTTTTCCAGGGACTACTCTTGTTAAGTTGATATCAATGGAATGCTCACCTTAATTTATGTTGTTTATGATAAAATGATAAGATGTTAAATGTTTAAAGCTATGTAAGAAGGTCAGTAAGCTCCTTTTTATTACTTTCAAATCAGTAGGAAAATAGATATGTTAGTGTATAATAGATTGAGGCTCTAATAATAGGAATCAGGCCCTTACACATGGTATCAAAGCTTTGGTTCAAAACCTGGACCCAAAGCCCACTAAACCCCAAAGACCGCTAGAAGGAGGGCTTGAAGGGGGAGTTACAAGGAAGAGCATTCAGTTGGTGCTATAGGACAAAGGTATCATCATCAACCACCGGAATAGGTATTTTTCCAGGGACTACTCTTGTTAAGTTGATATCAATGGAATGCTCACCTTAATTGATGTTGTTTATGATAAAATGATAAGATGTTAAATGTTTAAAGCTATGTAAGAAGGTCAGTAAGCTCCTTTTTATTACTTTCAAATCAGTAGGAAAATAGATCTATTAGTGTATAATATATTGAGGCTCTAATAATAGGAATCAGGCCCTTACACATGGTATCAAAGCTTTGGTTCAAAACCTGGACCCAAAGCCCACTAAACCCCAAAGACCGCTAGAAGGAGGGCTTGAAGGGGGAGTTACAAGATTAGAAGCTTGACAACTCTTTAGAGTTGAGATTATTGTTGCATTAGTGCATGAGACAGCTTACTGTTCTGGTGCAGTCTATCTATCTGCCTTTCTTTGGGAGCATGGACAGGTTTTGGTGCCATGGAAATCATTGTGCAATGTGCATTTTATTGTAAATTAATGTTTTCTCAGTCTTGTATTGAATGAACATTTTATGGAAAAGAGAAAACAACCAAGAATGTGGACTTCATAATTTTATTTCTCCGTCTGGAACCGCGGGCGCTTATATGCGACCTTTTTTTTTCTCAGAAGGTAAGTATAGGTTTTGGGTGGCATCGCTTTTGAGACATGAGCCTGAGCTCAGAATCGAAAAAAAGGTTGCTCTTATGTATTTCTTTTGGTTATATTGGAGGCTGATGATGATTTATTTTCTGGGCTATGTGACAAGCAGGCAAAATGTGGTCATATTTCTTCACATGTTAAATCCTGAAATGCTTCAAGGAAATTATACTCCAGGTGTTTTTTTTAATATTTACATTTGGCATAGGCTAAACTATACTGATTGTGAGCTTTGACATTGCAGAAAGCATTACCTTGTTTGACTCCTTCCCACAGATTACTTTTATTTTTTTCCTTGCAACTGTTCTCCCCATCTTTCAGCTGCCAAAGATGGTTCCTTTTGTCCTGTTATCATGCCATGTAAATATGTAAGGTTGATAACTTTATTCAGGATATAATACAAAAGAATTCAAGTTTCACTCCAGCCGCTGGACATCGGAAATATTCAACAGAAAGGTTTAGGACTGTTACCAAAATTAGTATAAAAACAATGATGGATATCTCCTGCCTTAAATCTGATAGACATCATTCCGAAATTACAGCTTTGGAAAAACTTCAGAGTGTTTTGTTTCATAGCAGTGAAATCAATTTTCCTTTTTCACAATAATCCTCATATTTTTCCTTTACCTTTCATGTTATTATCATATCTTGTTATCGAGTATCGTTTGTATCCTGGGTAGTTTGATAAGATTCATGGGTCAACCAGGCTTAGGTATTTTGTTCTTAGCTTTGTAAAAATTTGCAATATGTTATGCCATTCACCCTTTATTTGAAAAAATGGGCAAAATTTGATATTTTGAATCCATATTATGATTGATTCGGGAGGTAACTTTAAATATAGCCAATGCATATTCAGTTCTTTTCATTTGTCATTTACAGTGGATATAAACTTTCCCATTTGTTTGAGGGTAAGTGCACATATGTATCAGAAAATACCCATTGTTGCATTTTCCAGGGGAAAAGGGTTCTAGGCTTCATATTTATCTTAACCAAGATTTTGCCATCCCATATTTTGATTTCTAAGGGTTTCCTCCAAACGCTTTTATGAAATTTATTGTTTATGTGCTACAGAATCTCCTCTGCATTACTCGGTTTATTTCATGCTTTTGTGTCTCTGCAGCTTGTCTGAATCTCTTCATTAACATTTCTGCTTTAGTTGAGAATTCCTGTTATGTTATCACTTATAACTACTTCTGTAATTCCATTCAAAATTAAATGCCATACATTTTACAATTTAGAATTTAAATGCCTTCATTATTGCCTGGGTCTCTGCCCAACATTTAAGATGTTTACATTACGAAATCTTTTCTAACACTTTTTGAAACGTGATTTTTGACAGCTAATGAACATAATTTTTGCTGCTAAGAGTTGAGCCTTGTGACATTTTTTTGAAAAAAATTGAGATTACTAAATATGTTTTCTAACCACACTGGTAATCTGACAACCATCAGAAGGATACTCATGATGTCATCTACCTATATGTTTATACTGATAGGCTTTATAGTATCAATTTTGTCAAAATATATTATGTTCAAGATATGCCTGTTTTGTTGTTTTGGTAAAGGGGAGGATTTCAGTTACTTCATTGTAAGATAGGACAATTTCAGTGTTGTCAGTTCAGTTATTGATTTCCTTAGTCTGACAGATTGGCAGTCTTGCTCCTCATGTTATTTCAGGGTGCTGCATTTTGTTAATTCAACAGGACATGTAAGGTCCAATTTTTTTTACTAATCTATTGTCCAGGACTTATTGAGGATGTGTGACTACCACATAGCTTGGTTTCCCTCTGTGGATAGATAGCATTTGAGCGATATGGTTTATAATTTTTGTTTGATTATGTGATATCATCGGATTAGGGATGGTAGTACTTTAAAGTGAAAAATGATATTCTTCCAATTTTGAATCTAATGTAGTTGACAAAGACAAGTGAAAGATGCAATGGTTGATTTCCATTTGACACGAGGGGTAGTCTTTCCAAGTTAATTTTTTCAAAGCTACCATGGCCACGACTGGGGTCAGAGTATTATCAGTTCTATTGAAGTGGGGTCCTGTAGTGGTTTTATTAGAATTGAACTGGTATCCTGACAATATTTGCTTCGTGCAACAATGGAGACAGCTGACTAAACCGCATCTGTTTCTGTAGGATTTGAATTGTAACATCATTTTGCTTGGCATGCCTGTGAGTGTTGTAAGCAGTACCTTGCAGATTCACAACATGAATGGACAACTAAACATACAATGGTGTGTGCACTTTTGTTGTCGTGAGTACTAAATTACATGGTGGAACATGGAGTAAAAGGGAAAGGAGAAAAATAAAAATTATTCTTGTTTTTTTTATCCTGCTAGCATGTCAGTGACTTGTGGGGATTAGCCTGTCTACGAAACCAAACCCAAGGGCATCTAAGCTTTCAAAATCACCCAGGGATTGCACATTGTTAACACCCAGGTTGCTCCCTATGACTCCCAAGGGAATATGGCCGGGGTAACCACTAACCAATCTTTGGGTTACAGTTCCTAGCCTAACTGCAACCAGAGAGGGCTCTCTCTTTATGATTTGTCTCTGTTATGATGGTGTTTTAGGCTAGCTATTAAGTTTAATCTTGTTTCAATTGTTTGGTTGGAAAAGTTTCAGTCAAATGTGTATGCTCTTCCCAGCATATTATATAACATTGGGCAATGGAGTCAGTGGTCCTTTGGTTTGGTGTGCTATGTTGATACAGTAATGAAAGCTGCAGAGCAAGGTAATTGTCCGGGAAACAAGGCTTTGAAATTGAATTTGTGTGTATTATGTCCAGGATAAGAAAGGCAATTAAGGATCTTTCTATAAACTGGTATGAAAGGAGAAGCAATTGTTACCTGGAAGAATTTAAGAATTTCTAGATAACATTCACAGCATGGAATTAAATGTAACATGAGCATTTAAGAATTCATGTCTGTTTTAATCCTGAAGAAAACATTTACAGCAACATAAGATTGAGCACAGGGTGTTAAGAAACATGTCCTGAACTATTCTTTTTCTTTATTGCTAGATATGACGAAAATATGAAAATGAAATAACATAGGGAAACGAAACAGAGTTTAAAGAAGACATATCATTCCACCAGACAACGCAAGGTTTCTGCAACAGCTCTTAGATTATCAACAAGACACCAGAGTTCCAGGAAATCACTGAGCTGAAATTGCTCTTTGTATTAAACTTTTCTGAAAATACAGAGTATACAAGCCTCAGAGTAAAATTTACCAACCCCTTATGCGTTACTAAGGGGGGTATATATACAAATTTACATTTGGAAAATATTTGAATGAAGAGTAAATGCTCCATAAATGTCCTACCAACTGCTGGAGTGCAGCAGCTGAAAGAGTAAATGTTGTAATAACTTTTAGTCCCTTAGCTGTCAAAAATGGTCAGAGACTGTTACCTTGGTGGCAATTGGAGTCGGTTGGAGACGTGCTGTTCAAACATGGCTAGCTGTCATTGCCTATGTGATGAGTCATTTTTTGGATGCTTTTCAAACATTAACCCTTTTACACTTGTCTTCTGGTGACCTGAGCTGGCAGTGGCTGAATGTCTTGAAACTACCGTGGCAGAATTTGGAGCATGGCCTGCCACCAGTCCTCCTTAGGCATTTGATGCCTCCGCATTTTAATTAGAGTCTCATCAACTTCTGTATACCTGAAAAAACTAGGAGGAGTTTCAAATAAATGATTTACCTCATTTTCAATAAAAAATGAGCCTTCGAGCTTAGTGTACAAGCTCTGTCCTGTTGGAGGAACTGTTTCCTCAGAAGTACTGCTGGATGCAGTGATTTGATTTTCAATGTAAGTGGCCATCCTGTTTGTAAATTGATCTCTGCTGATCAATTTTCCTGTGCTGCTCAACAGGCTAGGCAGCCCCCTTGCTTGTAGCATCCCCATTTTGAGTTTATAATCTTCAACTTTAGTCTATATTTCATAACTTTTTCTTTCTACCGTTTGTACATAACCTCTGAGAGTTAGCACCTTTTTAGCCATGAGGATAGCCTCTGTTCTGTTGGTGATTCCAATGGCTGCCAGCTCATCTTTGTCTTGCCTGTTCAAAAATTCTATCAATTGGCTAGCTTGCTCAGGTCTGTTTCCTAACACTGTCTTGGCCCTCTGGACATCTGTCTGTGCTTGGACAATTAAATCCATATGCTCATGGATTGTTTTAATGGATTTGCATTGTTTGATAATGGCTTGGGTAATTTTATTCCACAAGATTCTTTTGATTTCTGCCATAGTATTTTCCAGATTGAGCTCCTTCTCCAGGGCCTTTATTTTATCTTTTTGAGCCTTAATCTGTCTGCCCTGTTCTGCTACCGTTATCTTTGATTGATCATATTTGGCATCTATCTCTGCCAGTTTTTCTTTTGCTTTCTTTATTTCATCCGCCTGTAGCTCCATTGCCTTGACAGCTTTGGTCAATTCTTCTACACTGGGGTGAGCATCTGGAGCTGTTGTTGTACCTGCTGCTTCTGTTGTGGGGGCCACTGCTGCCCCAGAAGTTGTTGCTGTTGTGGAATCTGTTGGAGGAGCTTGGAGTGTAGATTCTCCCTGTTTGTCTTGTAATGCTCCTTCCAGCTCTTTCTCTAGTTCTTGGATCCTTTGATCTTGCTGTAATAAGAGGTCAAGTTGTTCATTAACTTGCTTTTCTTTTTGCAATTCAGCTGTCTGAGGGTGTTCTGTAGGTAACAGCTTCAACCTCTTCTTCATGGCATTTAGATCATCATCCTTTTTCTTCATGAGGGCTTTTACACCTGTTGGATCACTAGGATCATGCCCTAGATCAATAATGATATCTTCAAGAGACTTTATTCTATTGTCCTTGGCCTTAGAGGACATCCTCTCAAAATCTAGCTGAGTGTTTGTGTTCTTCAAGGAATCTTTCAGCTCATGGGCTAATGTGGCCTTCTCCACCAAAGTGGCATAGACCATCTCCCCAGTCTGCTTGTGGAGTTCAATTTGGTCCATAGGATGTATGTCTTTGGCCAGGACCTCCACTCTTGTTTTGATGAAATCTGCAGTTGTCATTGGCTGCGGCCCCTTGGGTTTGAAATGGCTGAATATCATTTTCTCTTCCTTGAAGTCATAAACCGACATCAATCTTTCCTGCTGGGCTGGAGTGGCATCTATAAACTGTTTGTAAACCTCAGCCCTTAATAACTCATTCGCTGCCTTGATTTGTTTGAAGGAAGCCTTAGCACCTTTAAGCTTCTGGCTTTGCTGAGAAGAGGATGACACCTCCAAACCAAGCTGTAAATTCTGCTCCTGCTGAAAGGAGCTTGTCCCTATATGTTGGCTGCCCTCCCTGTCCTTTGCTGTGTTGTTCAAGACATCTTCAGTAATGTCTTCCACCTCTAGGGAATCTGCCCTTTGCCTTTTGGCTTCCGGCTGGTGGGAGGATCCACTGAGGGGAGTGGACTCTTCTCTTTGCCTTTTAGTACCCCTCTCTTCATGTGTTGGGGTCTGCAAAACTAAGGTAGTTAATGGCTCAGTTTGAGGTGGCGGTGTTTGTATTAGGGGGGTTTCTGGCATCCCAGTTTGTGGCAGAACAGTTTGTCCTTGTTGCTGCTCTGTTTGTTGTTCTGTTTGCTGATCCTTTTGCTGTGACTGTTGCTGTGACTGTTCCTTTTTTGCTTCATCCTCTGCATCCATTTTTCCTTTTCCTTTATCTAAGCCTGGTGCTGCTGTAGAGAGTGTCTGCGGCGCTGTCCTGGTAACTGAGGTCCCTTCTCCCACTGATTGAGGCAGTCTGAAAGGTACCTGGAAAATCGACTTGGAACCTCGCGGGCCGGGCTGTGGAGACTTAGTGCCGTCGAATTCTGAACTTTGAATGGTCGAATTGTCAAATTTGATGGCTGAGTGAGAGGTTTCGCAGCAGCTGTTGGCAACGGCTAGTTTCTCTTTTGCATGAAAATGAGCGAAAACGACTCATTTAGTCGTTTAAATCGTTAAATTTGGAAAAAGTGTGCATTTGGCGCTTTTTCCGCCGATGACGTCAGCATGACGTCATGGTGGGGCCCAGATACGGAGGTGACGTGGCGGCTGAGGTGTTTGCCAGGGTAGCAGGACACGGTGGCAGGCGGATACAGTGGCGGGTCCGCGTGGAGGGCCACGGGACGCTGGGGCGGGCACTGGCGAGGTGACGTCAGGGTGACGTGCAAATGACGTGGGAGGAGAGTGGTATCAGGGGTGGCGGTAAGCGGGTTCCCCACACCACCTTTGGGCAAAGGCGGTAACGGGGAGGGGGGCTCCGAACAGCCCCACCGCCTGCCACGCGTCCCCTGTACGGGATGGCCAAAACCACTTTCCCCGGACGCTAAAGGTCGGCAGGTCGGGGAGTGAAAACGACCGCCCACCTTTAGATCCGGGCGACGGAGATCTGACAGCTGGCGGGCCTTCCGACTGGTCGAGCATGTTTGGGGGGGGGGTCCCGCCAGCACAATAAAATATTCAATTCAATGATTGGGCGGAGGACTATAGGAAAGTGGGTTTTTTCGTAGTTTTTGGGTTTTTTGGGCTTTTTCAAGGGTTTATATAGGAAAACGGGGTTTTTGTGCGTTTTCAGTAGAGAGATGGTGAGGGTTGAGGGAGAGGATTTCTGCTCATAACCAGAGGTCAGAGCACATCCAAGACAAGGTTGACCACAGTCCCAGGTGGACTGAAGTCCCCTTAGACCATTTACTTGGCTATAATGCCAAAAGGAGAATATGTAGATAATGCTGGGATTTATACACCATGGTGTTTAATACTAGTAGGGGAAAAGGTAATATAGGGGATTTACATAGTAGAATTAGAGTTAATATGGATGAGAGGGTGAGTGGAGGGGGAAACCATTTAAGTTTATGTGAAACCAACTTGGTTTTGAGAGTAGATCAAAATGAAAAGATTTTTAGACAAGAAATGTGGCTTTTAAAGATTAAGAACCACCATGAAAACTTAGTCATTTTCATGAATCTAAGCTGATGGGGGAATGTTAGAAATGAAATTGGAGGGGAATGAGGGAAATTAGTCATGCTTCCTGCTGTATCTTTTGCTTTGATGCCCACCATCACCATTCTTGCAATGATAGGGATAACCTTTCTGCAACCCCAGCTACCTACCCAGCTACTTACCTAGCATTTTTATTTCTTCTTGGAGGGTGCATTTGGACTTGCAGACCCTTACTTGCCTCTTCTTTTCTTTGGCTTTTTTCTTTGTTTTTTCTATCTACTTCTACCCTTATCTCTTCCAAGGTCCCAGATTAAGCTGTTGGGAGCCTTTTCTTCTCTACCTGAACTACTTGTCTGCCAAGATTAAGCAGTTTGGACAGACTTCTTTCTCTATTCTATAACTCAAAATTGAAACATGGCATGATCCAGGTTAAACTGTTGGATCATCCACCAAAATTGAAATAAGGTGATCAACATTTGAAACACTTTACACACCTCTTGTTCTCTAGGAAATATGGGATCTTTGTGATATCAAAGCAGAGCATGTTTGGACTTTCCCTTGCCAATCATGAAATATGAAACCTATTGGTATAGGTATCCAACAGTGGCTCCACATGGGGATGGTTTTTCTTTTGAAAGACCAAGAACAGCAGGTCAGATTGCCTTGTTCTTTGACTGCCCATCTCAATCTTGAAATTCGCTGCTTTGATGTGTCAAAACTGTATGCTTCCTTCTTGAAAGACCTCTGATCCTATTTGCCTTTTGCTGTTTGGTGAATCACTTAGGAAACTGCATTTTTACAATCTAAATAGAAATAATATGTACATCTGCATATATACAAGGGAACCTCATGTTGCAATCATGGGAAATAGTCAAAATAATGCTTCAGCATCCTGCCATTGACAGGACCTTCATCCAAGTCAGTTTCAGTCAGACTTTTGAGGAAGTAAGTGTTGTTACCTTGCACTGCTTGGACAGCAAATGGTCCTCTCCAAAGGGAATCAAATTTCCCATGTTTTCCTTTTTCTTCTCTCCTTGCATCCCATTTAAGGACTTTATCACCAATGCTGAAATCCTCTGCTTTGGTTCTTCTATCAAAGGCCTTTTTCAATTTTTCTTGTAATATCTGCACTCTGCTGAAAACTTGTTCTCTTGTTTGCTGTAAACAGATTATCTGATTGATCCTCCTTTGCATATCATTTGGCTCTGCTTGACTCTCTTGCAGAAGCTTCATAACAGGCACTCCTAGTGATGATGGAAATTTGGCTTCTAGTCCATAAACTAACTCATATGGGCTGGTCCCAATTGATCTTTTTGTTGTTAGTCTGTCTGCCCATAAAGCATTGACTAGCTTCTTATGCCAATTCTTTTTATTTTCTTCCAATACCTTCTTTATGATGTTTACCAGGCTTTTGTTTGATGATTCAGCAAGGCCATTTCCTTGGGGATAGTATGCAGTAGAATGACCCAGGGTAATGTGAAATTTGTGGCAGAAATTCACCATCTTTTTGGATCTGAACGCAGCAGCATTGTCTGTAATTATCTTATCAGGGCAGCCAAATCTAGCAAGTATGTTGTTCTCCAAGAACTGAATGATTATTGAATCATTTGCTTGCCTACATGGGGCAGCTTCAATCCACTTAGTGAAGTAGTCTGTGGCTGTTAAGATCCATCTATGTTGGCCTGAAGATGAGGGATGAATTTCCCCAATGAAGTCCAAGCCCCATTGTTGGAAAGGTCTTTCTGTTGCAATGGGTCTTAAGGGAAGTGGCAGCAACTGTCTTTTTCCCTCAAAGAGTTGGCATTTGTGGCATGAGGCTGTGAATTTCTTCACATCAGAGAACATGGTGGGCCAGTAATAACCAGCCCTCAGTATCTTGTCCACAGTGGAATTCCAGTACAAATGTCCACCACAGTCTCCTGCATGGAAGTCCTGCATGATATTGTTAGTTTCATTCTCCATAAGACAGTGCAGCAATATCCCTTCATGGTTTTTCCAAAGTAAATTTCCGTCCATCACACAAAATCTAGATGTTTTCATTTTTAGGAACCTACACTTAGTTCTGGACAGTCCTGGGGGAGCACACAGGTTTTGTAACACATAACAGATATCAGAGTACCAAGGAGATTGTTCAAAGGCTACATTGATCTTTGGAGTCGCCAGCTCTGTTTCACTGTCCAGCTGATTGATATCTAAGGCCTGGAAATTTGATTCTGTCATTAATTTGGCCAAGCCTTGCCCTTTTATTACCTTTGTAGGTTTTATTTCAATGTCAAATTCTAGTATGTTGGCAATCCATTTTCCTCTTCTGCCCTCTAAGTTTTCTTGGGTGAGAATGTCTTTGACAATAGGACTTGGTACATAAGCCACAACGTGGGAATAAAGGATGTAAATCCTAAAGTCTTTAATGGATTTGACCAAGGCATAAGCTTGTTTCTCCATAATTTGATATTTTAGAGAGGCATCTCTAAGAGCCCTGCTGAAGAAGGCAATAGGCTTCTCATTCCCTTGATCATCTTTCTGTAATAAAACAGCAGCAATAGTATGCTGGGAGGCAAAAGAGAAGATAATGAATTCTCTGTCAAACCGCGGATTGGTCAACACTGGGGTTTGGGTAAGGGCCAGTTTTATACCTTCAAAGGCTTGCTTGGCTTCAACAGTCCATTTTACTTTTGAATCTTTTTTTAACATGTTGTTCAATAATCTGATTAGTTCTGCTAAATTCGGGATAAACCTTCTTAAAAAGTTAATTTTTCCTAAGAATCCTTGCAACTCTTTGACATTCCTTGGATGAGGCATTTGTAGGATAGCTTGTATCCTATCTGGATCAATTCTTATGCCATCTTTTGAAATAATGTGCCCTAAGAGTTTCCCTTCTTCCAAGCCAAATAATGATTTGTTGGGATTTAAAGAAATACCATATTTCCTGCATGTTAGGAAAATCTGTCTCAAATGTTTCAGATGTTCTTGGTCGGATTTTGAGAAGGGTGTGAGATCATCTAAGTAAATGACTAGGAAGTCATGAATCTCTTTTGCAAAAGCAATGTCCATTGCTCTTTGAAAAGTTGCCCCTGCGTTTTTCAATCCAAAGGGCATTTTTACATACTTGAAAGTTCCCCATGGGGTTGTAAATGCAGTTTTGTCTTGATCATCAGGGTGTACTAGGATTTGATTAAAGCCTGAGAATCCATCAAGCAATGACATTCTTGAAGCCCCCACCACTCTTTGGAGAATGTGATCCATTTTGGGTAAAGGGTAGTTATCTTTGAGTGATACTTGATTCAGATTCCTTAAGTCTACACAAAGTATAATCTCACCAGTCTTTTTCCTTGTAGGGACTAAGTTGGAAATCCATTCAGAGAATCTGATTGGTGCTATGATGCCAGCCTTGAACATTTTTTGCAATTCCTTTTCAATGGAAGGAAGGAGTACAAGATTGATCCTTCTCAATTTCTGTTTGAATGGTTTTTTATTAGGCTTGAGGGGAATGGTATGCTGGATGACAGAGGTATCATAGGACTTTAGATCCTCATAACCCCATGCAAAAACATCTTGAAACTCTTTAAAGAGGTCAATGTATTTGGGTTTTTGATCAGGGGGCAAAGAAGCAGATAGCTTTATTATTTTAGGCTTGTTAATAGTACCAATGTTGCATTCTTCAACTGCTGCATCTAATGGCTGCATCTTTGGTTTCCTGGGGACGTCATTTGAATCAAAAATGTCCTCTAGTGGGGTAAGGCCTGCTGGAAGGAAGTTGTCTTTGAGTTGTATGATTTCAGCTTCAGCGTTGCTCACCTCTTCACAGTCGATTTGGTGAATTTGCTGAATGTTTTGATTATTGAAAATGGTTGGATTCAGCAATTGTTTTGCTGTTCTAGGTGATATTGGCTGAACAGCCTGTTGTAACTGTAGTTGTGATTGACTTGCTGTCTCAAGTATTTGTGATTGACTTGCTCTGACAGTGTCAATATTTAATCCTGCAAATTCTTGTTGTAAAGTTAAAAAATTGTTTATTTGCATATCATCCTCAAATACTTGCCAATCTTTGACATTGTTTGGAACAGAGGGTCTGTATCTGACTTCGGCTGTGAAACAGTTATTGGGTTCTAGTGGGAATTTAAAGGTGCTGGCAAATGTTGCCAAACTGTGTGCGTGGAGATTGTGGCCCCTTGAAATTTTTGTGATAAAGAACTCAGAGAAAGTCTCCAATATTTCAATTACAGCAGACCTGTAAGATCTCAACTTTTTGTCATTGGTGACAAAACTTCCTTTCACTTGTTGAATTACTAGATCAGAATCTCCCATGATGGAAAGCCTAGGAGCTTGTAATGACTTTGCTAGTTTGAGACCTAGTAACAGAGCTTCATATTCTGCCATGTTATTAGTGCATCTAAAATTTAATCTATAAGCCCTGCCTTCTGCATGGTCTTTCTCTTTGTTATGTATCCAAACTCCAGCTCCTGCCCCTAACTTATTGACTGAGCCATCAAATTCTAAGATCCACAGGATATCTTGCTGAAAAGGAGGTTTAAAAATATGTTCATGGGATGGCCATGTAAGCAGGAGTTGGGGTTTCTTTTCCCGCTTGTTTTCTAGGACAGTTTCATCACTTGTTTGACAATTTTTGACAATTAGAGGAGGGATAATGTCTATTGTTGGACTGATTGATGTTTTATGGGTGCTACTTGCTTGATTAATGTTTTTTTCTTGCAAGAGTTTCTTAGTTCCAATATAATGTTTTGAGAGGCTTGCACTGTCATTGAAGAGAATGAAGGAGTCTATGTCTAAATGGACAGCATATATTGGAAAATTTTGAGGCTTTTCTTCACTGCTGACCATGTACTTCATGAGTGTCTCCCTGTAAAGTCTTTTTGGTTGCCCAAAGACAGAGATGGTGGCATATGACATATCTAATTGCAGGGAGCCTTGGAGTTTGGCTCCCCATGATCTTGATAACAGCATCCCATATTTAGGTGGGATATCAGCGACTACAACATCCATTAGAATGGTTTTATTAGGGTATTGAACCAGGGATACACATAAATCTTTTATTAGGCCTAAACATTTGACTTGGCTAGAATCAAAGGAAAACAGGTCTTTGTATGGTCTTGTTATATCCAAGTTCAATCTTTCCATGACTGCTTTTGGCATAAGGTTGTGAGAGGCGCCTGAGTCGAACATTGCATTATGCAGTATTTTATCATGAACATGCAAGCTGACATAAAAAGGTAATATCCCTGTGACCATTGTTTTTCCATCTACCTCTGGGCCGAACAGTAATTCCGGAGTGTCATCTAGCACATTTACATCATCTTTACTATTAGTGAATTGAAGAGATTTCTTGATCTGTTGCTTATAGATGTCATGCTTGGCTAGCTCTGAGAGGGGAATTGCTATCTTTAGCTTGCCAATCTCTGTGCTTAGGTCAAAAGGTTTATCAGCTTGAGTTTTGGGGTTGTGGATAGCAGCCCTTTCTTTGCTCATTAGATCTTCTTGTTGGTTTTCATCTTGACTTTGAGACCTGCCCCTTTTGCTCATGTCTGGAGGGGTGATATCTAAGTCAGGGTGAGAGGACGAGGTTGCCATAAGCCGTTGTAGTGGTGACAAAAGTGTGGTGACCTCTTCAACCGCCACTTCTTCTGTAGGCAAGTTTATTTTGTCATTAGGTTCTGTGACTATGGTTCCTTTGGACTGCTGTTTATCTTTTATCTTTTTAGCCTGATTTACATTTACAGTCCTACTCCTTAGCTTGTATTGTTTGTGAACTTCATAGACAGCACTATCATATCCTTGTTTAAAATCAAAGGATTCTCCTGATTTAGTTTGGAATATTTTGATTTCATCATCCTCATGGTCCTCTTATGTTAAGAAAACCTGGCTTTTACCATCTAGACCCATTAGATTAATCTCAGGGTCTTCATTAGGTTCAGTTGATGTTGAAGTTTCTGCATAATTTTCTTGGAAAGGGGGTCTAATGTCTTGGTCAGCACTTGTTCTACCAATGTTTTGGTTTTGGGTTCTCCTAAAATTCGGATTTCTAGGAGGGTTGTTTTGTGGTGCTTCCCATGATGACTTTCTTTCAACTGATTCCACTCTTTCACCCAATCTTTTCATGCTATTTAGTATTGCATCCAGCTTTTGATCAAAGCCCGAAGTTTCTTCTTTGAAGGCAGTCCTTTTCTCCAATTTTTCCCTGTTTCTTTTGGCAATTAGGTTAGCTTCCACTGTGACAGCAACCCTTTGAGCTTCTTCAAGGGTTGGAGGATCTCTTTCCTTCAACTGATAGGCCATATCAGGGTCAAAACCATCAGGGAATTTATACAGGGCTAAATCAGGAGGAGGCCTTAAGTTCTGTGGAATAGCATTATATACATTGTTAAACCTAGCACAATATTCAAAAACTGTCTCCTGGGGACCTCTCTTAATAGTGTCATATTCACCAAGTACGTGGAGAGGATCTTTCTTCTTCTCCCATCTCTCAGTAAAAGCTTCGTAAAGCTGATCTGGTGTTGTAATGGAGTTTGCATTGAGGGATCTGAACCAAGTTCTAACATCCCCAGTTAAACTTTGAACAAAAATTCTCATTCTGACAGTGTCATCATCTATTTCATAGGTCTCAAAGTGGTCTTGCATCTTCTTGGCATGCTGGATAGCTGTTAGAGAGCCATTTGAGTCAAAATATGAGATTTTACTTTGATAATCTTGAGGTAAGGCCACAGCATTAGCTGGTATCTGCAGAGGTGCATACCTGTTAGCCATATTTATGAGGTTTAGAGGGTTAATAGGAACAAATGGGACAGCAGGGATCAGTGGTATAACAGGGTTAATGGGATGAGTAGCTAGTGGGAGACTGGTCAAAGGAGTATGTGCAGTGGATGCAGATGTGAGAGGAGGACTTTGCGATGTTGATGGTGAACTAGGGGAACCAGGGGTGGACCGGAAAAGAACTTTGCAAGGAGTGGGAATGAGGCTGGGATGATCCGAACTTATATTTGCATCAGCAGGCTCTTCCTGCTTTTGCTGTCTCCAGGTGTTTCTTTGGATGGTATTTGGATTATCAACAATGATGGGTGGTTTAGGGTCAGGATTTGCCCTAGTATGCCGAGGATTTTTCTTAGGAGCCAGCTTCTAACTGTTTTTTAGGTTTTTGTAAGAGATTTTCTTTCTTTATATCTGAAAGGACTGGAGGAAGACTTTGAAATGGCTATATATTCTCAGGGCTAAGATGAAGATTCCCAAACAGCTCTTCCCTAAAACTGTCAATGTTATACAGAAACAGATTTAAGGCCTCTTAACTTATTTCAGGCTTGATAGTAGCTCATGGAAGATATATAGTAATTGAAAAATCCTAAGAAGTCCCCAGTGGAGTCGCCAATTATGTTAACACCCAGGTTGTTCCCTATGACTCCCAAGGGAATACGGCCGGGGTAACCACTAACCAATCTTTGGGTTACAGTTCCTAGCCTAACTGCAACCAGAGAGGGCTCTCTCTTTATGATTTGTCTCTGTTATGATGGTGTTTTAGGCTAGCTATTAAGTTTAATCTTGTTTCAATTGTTTGGTTGGAAAAGTTTCAGTCAAACGTGTATGCTCTTCCCAGCATATTATATAACATTGGGCAATGGAGTCAGTGGTCCTTTGGTTTGGTGTGCTATGTTGATACAGTAATGAAAGCTGCAGAGCAAGGTAATTGTCCGGGAAACAAGGCTTTGAAATTGAATTTGTGTGTATTATGTCCAGGATAAGAAAGGCAATTAAGGATCTTTCTATAAACTGGTATGAAAGGAGAAGCAATTGTTACCTGGAAGCATTTAAGAATTTCTAGATAACATTCACAGCATGGAATTAAATGTAACATGAGCATTTAAGAATTCATGTCTGTTTTAATCCTGAAGAAAACATTTACAGCAACATAAGATTGAGCACAGGGTGTTAAGAAACATGTCCTGAACTATTCTTTTTCTTTATTGCTAGATATGAAGAAAATATGAAAATGAAATAACATAGGGAAATGAAACAGAGTTTAAAGAAGACATCTCATTCCACCAGACAACGCAAGGTTTCTGCAACAGCTCTTAGATTATCAACAAGACACCAGAGTTCCAGGAAATCACTGAGCTGAAATTGCTCTTTGTATTAAACTTTTCTGAAAATATAGAGTATACATGCCTCAGAGTAAAATTTACCAACCCCTTATGCGTTACTAAGGGGGGTATATATACAAATTTACATTTGGAAAATATCTGAATGAAGAGTAAATGCTCCATAAATGTCCTACCAACTGCTGGAGTGCAGCAGCTGAAAGAGTAAATGTTGTAATAACTTTTAGTCCCTTAGCTGTCAAAAATGGTCAGAGACTGTTGACTTGGTGGCAATTGGAGTCGGTTGGAGACGTGCTGTTCAAACATGGCTAGCTGTCATTGCCTATGTGATGAGTCATTTTTTGGATGCTTTTCAAACATTAACCCTTTTACACTTGTCTTCTGGTGACCTGAGCTGGTAGTGGCCGAATGTCTTGAAACTACCGTGGCAGAATTTGGAGCATGGCCTGCCACCAGTCCTCCTTAGGCATTTGATGCCTCCGCATTTTAATTAGAGTCTCATCAACTTCTGTATACCTGAAAAAACTAGGAGGAGTTTCAAATAAATGATTTACCTCATTTTCAATAAAAAATGAGCCTTCGAGCTTAGTGTACAAGCTCTGTCCTGTTGGAGGAACTGTTTCCTCAGAAGTACTGCTGGATGCAGTGATTTGATTTTTAATGTAAGTGGCCATCCTGTTTGTAAATTGATCTCTGCTGATCAATTTTCCTGTGCTGCTCAACAGGCTAGGCAGCCCCCTTGCTTGTAGCATCCCCATTTTGAGTTTATAATCTTCAACTTCAGTCTGTATTTCATAACTTTTTCTTTCTACCGTTTGTACATAACCTCTGAGAGTTAGCACCTTTTTAGCCATGAGGATAGCCTCTGTTCTGTTGGTGATTCCAATGGCTGCCAGCTCCTCTTTGTCTTGCCTGTTCAAAAATTCTATCAATTGGCTAGCTTGCTCAGGTCTGTTTCCTAACACTGTCTTGGCCCTCTGGACATCTGTCTGTGCTTGGACAATTAAATCCATATGCTCATGGATTGTTTTAATGGATTTCCATTGTTTGATAATGGCTTGGGTAATTTTATTCCACAAGATTCTTTTGATTTCTGCCATAGTATTTTCCAGATTGAGCTCCTTCTCCAGGGCCTTTATTTTATCTTTTTGAGCCTTAATCTGTCTGCCCTGTTCTGCTACCGTTATCTTTGATTGATCATATTTGGCATCTATCTCTGCCAGTTTTTCTTTTGCTTTCTTTATTTCATCCGCCTGTAGCTCCATTGCCTTGACAGCTTTGGTCAATTCTTCTACACTGGGGTGAGCATCTGGAGCTGCTGTTGTACCTGCTGCTTCTGTTGTGGGGGCCACTGCTGCCCCAGAAGTTGTTGCTGTTGTGGAATCTGTTGGAGGAGCTTGGAGTGTAGATTCTCCCTGTTTGTCTTGTAATGCTCCTTCCAGCTCTTTCTCTAGTTCTTGGATCCTTTGATCTTGCTGTAATAAGAGGTCAAGTTGTTCATTAACTTGCTTTTCTTTTTGCAATTCAGCTGTCTGAGGGTGTTCTGTAGGTAACAGCTTCAACCTCTTCTTCATGGCATTTAGATCATCATCCTTTTTCTTCATGAGGGCTTTTACACCTGTTGGATCACTAGGATCATGCCCTAGATCAATAATGATATCTTCAAGAGACTTTATTCTATTGTCCTTGGCCTTAGAGGACATCCTCTCAAAATCTAGCTGAGTGTTTGTGTTCTTCAAGGAATCTTTCAGCTCATGGGCTAATGTGGCCTTCTCCACCAAAGTGGCATAGACCATCTCCCCAGTCTGCTTGTGGAGTTCAATTTGGTCCATAGGATGTATGTCTTTGGCCAAGACCTCCACTCTTGTTTTGATGAAATCTGCAGTTGTCATTGGCTGCGGCCCCTTGGGTTTGAAATGGCTGAATATCATTTTCTCTTCCTTGAAGTCATAAACCGACATCAATCTTTCCTGCTGGGCTGTAGTGGCATCTATAAACTGTTTGTAAACCTCAGCCCTTAATAACTCATTCGCTGCCTTGATTTGTTTGAAGGAAGCCTTAGCACCTTTAAGCTTCTGGCTTTGCTGAGAAGAGGATGACACCTCCAAACCAAGCTGTAAATTCTGCTCCTGCTGAAAGGAGCTTGTCCCTGTATGTTGGCTGCCCTCCCTGTCCTTTGCTGTGTTGTTCAAGACATCTTCAGTAATGTCTTCCACCTCTGGGGAATCTGCCCTTTGCCTTTTGGCTTCCGGCTGGTGGGAGGATCCACTGAGGGGAGTGGGCTCTTCTCTTTGCCTTTTAGTACCCCTCTCTTCATGTGCTGGGGTCTGCAAAACTGAGGTAGTTAATGGCTCAGTTTGAGGTGGCGGTGTTTGTATTAGGGGGGTTTCTGGCATCCCAGTTTGTGGCAGAACAGTTTGTCCTTGTTGCTGCTCTGTTTGTTGTTCTGTTTGCTGATCCTTTTGCTGTGACTGTTGCTCTGACTGTTCCTTTTTTGCTTCATCCTCTGCATCCATTTTTCCTTTTCCTTTATCTAAGCCTGGTGCTGCTGTAGAGAGTGTCTGCGGCGCTGTCCTGGTAACTGAGGTCCCTTCTCCCACTGATTGAGGCAGTCTGAAAGGTACCTGGAAAATCGACTTGGAACCTCGCAGGTCGGGCTGTGGAGACTTAGTGCCGTCGAATTCTGAACTTTGAATGGTCGAATTTGATGGCTGAGTGAGAGGTTTCGCAGCAGCTGTTGGCAACGGCTAGTTTCTCTTTCGCATGAAAATGAGCGAAAACGACTTATTTAGTCGTTTAAATCGTTAAATTTGGCAAAAGTGTGCATTTGGCGCTTTTCCGCCGATGACGTCAGCATGACGTCATGGCGGGGCCCAGATACGGAGGTGACGTGGCGGCTGAGGTGTTTGCCAGGGTAGCAGGACACTGTGGCGGGCGGATACAGTGGCGGGTCCGCGTGGAGGGCCACGGGACGCTGGGGCGGGCACTGGCGAGGTGACGTCAGGGTGACATGCAAATGACGTGGGAGGAGAGTGGTATCAGGGGTGGCGGTAAGCGGGTTCCCCACACCACCTTTGGGCAAAGGCGGTAACGGGGAGGGGGGCTCCGAACAGCCCCACCGCCTGCCACGCGTCCCCTGTACGGGATGGCCAAAACCACTTTCCCCGGACGCTAAAGGTCAGCAGGTCAGGGAGTGAAAACGACCGCCCACCTTTAGATCCGGGCGACGGAGATCTGACGGCTGCGGACCTTCTGACTGGTCGAGCATGTTTGGGGGGGGGTCCCGCCAGCACAATAAAATATTCAATTCAATGATTGGGCGGAGGACTATAGGAAAGTGGGTTTTTTTCGCAGTTTTTGGGTTTTTTGGGCTTTTTCAAGGGTTTATATAGGAAAACGGGGTTTTTGTGCGTTTTCAGCAGAGAGACGGTGAGGGTTGAGGGAGAGGATTTCTGCTCATAACCAGAGGTCAGAGCACATCCAAGACAAGGTTGACCACAGTCCCAGGTGGACTGAAGTCCCCTTAGACCATTTACTTGGCTATAATGCCAAAAGGAGAATATGTAGATAATGCTGGGATTTATACACCATGGTGTTTAATACTAGTAGGGAAAAGGTAATATAGGGGATTTACATAGTAGAATTAGAGTTAATATGGATGAGAGGGTGAGTGGAGGGGGAAACCATTTAAGTTTATGTGAAACAAACTTGGTTTTGAGAGTAGATCAAAATGAAAAGATTTTTAGACAAGAAATGTGGCTTTTAAAGATTAAGAACCACCATGAAAACTTAGTCATTTTCATGAATCTAAGCTGATGGGGGAATGTTAGAAATGAAATTGGAGGGGAATGAGGGAAATTAGTCATGCTTCCTGCTGTATCTTTTGCTTTGATGCCCACCATCACCATTCTTGCAATGATAGGGATAACCTTTCTGCAACCCCAGCTACCTACCCAGCTACTTACCTAGCATTTTTATTTCTTCTTGGAGGGTGCATTTGGACTTGCAGACCCTTACTTGCCTCTTCTTTTCTTTGGCTTTTTTCTTTGTTTTTTCTATCTACTTCTACCCTTATCTCTTCCAAGGTCCCAGATTAAGCTGTTGGGAGCCTTTTCTTCTCTACCTGAACTACTTGTCTGCCAAGATTAAGCAGTTTGGACAGACTTCTTTCTCTATTCTATAACTCAAAATTGAAACATGGCATGATCCAGGTTAAACTGTTGGATCATCCACCAAAATTGAAATAAGGTGATCAACATTTGAAACACTTTACACACCTCTTGTTCTCTAGGAAATATGGGATCTTTGTGATATCAAAGCAGAGCATATTTGGACTTTCCCTTGCCAATCATGAAATATGAAACCTATTGGTATAGGTATCCAACACACATGATCTGGTTGATGCCAACTTTTGACATGACTAGATTTTAGGTGTCTCCTCCCAGCTACCGCAGAGTTTTGAACCTGAGTCACGTTACAGAATTTCTAAAATTGTCTATGGACATTTGGCAGCATTTGTGGCAAGAAAAGGTTCAGAGGGAATTCTCGGTACTGCATTTTTCAGGCCATTTTATCTTTTCTTAAAGTAATGTAGAAGAATATAAAGTTGAAAATCCATATATTTTAAAGAAAGGTTCAAGTCTAGTCAGTGCACTGCTTTGCTTTTGTATAGTAAAAGGCTAAAAAGGGTATTGAATGCATCCCCAAGTAAGAAGCAAAGAAGGCAGAGGGACTACAGGTCACTGTATTGTTTCCTTGTTGCGCTGGGCAGTCTAGTAAGTTTTTGGAGTCCTAAAGCTTGTTTATGCACTGCTTTGCAAGATAGGCTGCCAGCTAATAGGACTTGATCTTTCTTGGCAGATACCAACACTTGGGCACAGCCAGAATTCTCTGCATGTACCCAGAGTTTAAATTGGGTACCATAAAATAGCATAGACCTTTTTGCTTTGAGCTGGAGTTCAAACAGAATCTTTTATTCAGTGGGCAAACTTTAGGCAAAATTCTCTGTTGTGATATGTCGAGGTTATTATAACCTTAGCAATGGCAGCAGTAGTCTAAGTAATATTAATGATGGTTGAAAGTTCTTAGAGTGTTTGAAAATGAGTGTCTTAGTTTAATAAAATATGAAGATATTTATGTTGAAAGATTTAGTTCGTTATTCTGATGGGTTGGAAGCTACTTTTGAAAAATACATGGGGTATAAAGTTATAAACTACCTCTTAAGAAGGTAAAATTTACATTGGGCATGGAAAATTAATAGCATAATGGTTTCCCTCGGAAGAGGAAAGAAGAATGACCAAGCTGGAGAATGGAGCAAAGGAATCACTTTCTCTGAACATGAATTTCAACAAGTAAATATGGAATGGGGGCCATGCAAGTTAAGAGCACAGAGTAAACATTCATGATCGATTCCGGATAATTTGTATTTATTCCTATGTAAATCTGGGCACAGTACGAATCAGGCTTCGGTAGGCATCCCTTAGTTATTCGGCATGCTGTCATGGAGATGTGGGGTAACGTGTGCTTATGAGATACTTCTTCTGGTTTTATGTGGAATGATAATATCACTTTTAGCATTCTTTATTAAATCATTTTTATTGGCAGGAAATCAACTCTGTGTATGAGAGGTTTATAGATTTAGGGTAAATATAATACGAGATGTGGCTCTGTGAAATGAACTGTTTTGTCTCATAATCCCTTCATGATTCAACACCTTCATTTTGCTCTCTTATGGCTATTACAGTGGTCATTGCTCTCTTGCACTTTGGAAACTTCTAATTATAACTGGAGATTTGCCATGACGATTGAAGGATTGCAATGCCTTAAAGGTTGTTCCTAACATGTGGCACCATAGTATGGGAAGATTGTGTTTTCTGGGTCTGAAGAGCCTACGTTTTCGATGGGGTTCTGAGTAAAAGAAATTCGTATTACTCAGGAACTCCTATTCTTTTTCATTTGTTTTCCTCGTTGAGAGCCGCTGGTCTGCCAGTCTCGCCTCGATGAGAATGAAAGTGAACAAAACATGTTTTCAAGCGATCTCTGGAGCTTGGAATGGCTCACTTGCCGAACCCTTGAAGAATCAGTTCAATCCCAGGAGGTCATATGGCCTGATCCCCATGGTGATAGAGCACACCTCAAGAGGCGAGAGAGCATATGACATATTCTCCAGACTTCTCAAGGAGAGGATCATATGCATAAATGGGCCCATAGCAGATGACACAGCCTCAGTGGTTGTGGCGCAGCTCCTCTTTCTCGAGTCCGAGAATCCCCAGAAGCCCATCAACATGTACATCAACTCCCCAGGTGGGGTGGTCACTGCAGGTCTTGCAATCTATGATACCATGCAGTACATAAAGTCCCCTGTGACCACACTGTGCATAGGCCAGGCTGCCTCCATGGGCTCCCTCCTGTTGGCTGCAGGGTCACATGGGGAGAGAAGGGCCCTCCCCAATGCAAGGGTCATGATCCATCAGCCCTCGGGTGGGGCTAGTGGACAAGCATCTGATATTGCAATTCATGCCAAGGAGATATTAAAGACCAGGGAGAGGCTTAATGGGCTTTATGCAAAGCACACAAAGCAGAAGATTGAGCAGTTTATGGATAGGGACACGTTCATGTCACCTGATGAGGCCAAGGAGTTTGGGCTTATAGATGAAGTCATTGAGCACATACCCATTTCATTAGTCACCGATGTTGTTACTGATGATAAGAAGAACAACAAAGAAGGGTCCAGTTAGGGTTTGAGGTTGGGTTTAGGTTGAATTAAATGCAAATTTTTGTTTTATGATGTGAAGTTATTTGAGTTAAAATTGATTAGAATGCAGCTTATGACCTAATTCATATGTTTTGGTCCTAAAAAGTTACATGGACTAGAATCCATAACAATGGATTTCTTGTTGATTTGAGTTCTCTAATTTATCATTCATTCAGGTGAGCATAAAATGACGACCTTTGTTTCTTTTTTAGCATTATTGGATTTATTCTTTATTTATAAATTGTAGTGCCCCTGGAGCATGCCCATACAATCAGTTGTTCATTTGGCCTGCAAATGGTTGGAACCTTGCCTTGCTGGGGTTTCTCAACCCTCTCGAATGCAAACCAGTTCCGGAAATATATATTCATATTACAGAAAATTCTTAGAAAGACAATATGTTGGAAAATAGCAGCCCAAATAGAAATATATTATTTGGGGAAAAATTAGTAGTTGCCTGGATACCCAAGTTATCAGTCTTTTTGAGTCTAACACTTGGCTCTTTTTTTGGAGAAACCATAGCTCATTTCCTTCCTCAGTCGATCGCTATCTCCTTTGTTACTGTTATGGACAATAATTCACTGCCCAATTTGGCGAGATTCCCTGCCCATGCAAAAGCGTCAACTCTCTCTTAATAACTCACCTCTCATGCATAACTAGCTATTGACTATTGACGAGCATTACTTACAGCCAAGCATGAATTACCTCCATTCGCAGTTCATGCCTATCGTTACTTCGAGAAGGTAGAATTTATGTTCCTGCATCAGATTTTCTCCAAATAAAAAATATTTGGATCTCATTGTTCAAAAAACTAGGATTTCAAAATTGCTCTAATTTCTGGTTTATATGAGATTTCCTTCCCATTGCTTGGTAAGATCATTTGTCTAGTCTTCCTCTTTTTGCAAGGTTATCATCCTTGTTTCTTGGTCACATCTTCCATATGTTTGCAGAGCTAAGCAATGTTCATCATACGTGAGATATCCAATTCTTTAGGTGAGTTAGAGTAGGTTGCTCTACCTCCACCTTCTATATTATCTTGCATGATCCAAACTTCTTCATGTGAAGTTTAAAAGTTTCTTTGGGAAAATTAATTTCCAAGAGCTGAAACAATACTATGTCACCTTTGTTGTACTCTTTTAAGCTTGTGAGCATCCAAAACCTATCAAGAGTTGAGACAACATTTACAGTGTATATTGTTCACATATACCACCCCTCCTATGAGAATGACCTTGAGGCTCAACCACTAAACAAACAATTGCCTCCTTGTGGGGTGAACTGAACCCTTTGGGAAACAACCACATGATGTAGGAGGGATCTCGAGCCCAAGTCTCCACTGCCCCACTCTCAGTGTCCCAGCTCACCTCTCATTGTTATTGATGGAAACCTTAATACAATGCAGTTGGCAGTAACTACAAACTTATGGATATATGATAAATTAGCTCCATTTTCATGGATATATGATAAGATCTAAATTTATTAGAGGATGAACCTGTGGGGAGCTATTTCTCTGTTGCCTATGTTAATGATTTTGTAATTGTCTAATAGTAGAGGCTAAATTTTCAATTAGACTTCTAATATTCACTCTTAAAGGTATTTTACTTGTCATCGAGGATATAAGGTTTGCCCTATTTAAGCCATATTTAAGATATGGAAATATTATTTCTTGATAAACACAGGGTTTGGTAATTAATGTATATTTCTATCTGGCATAAGTTCATCCTTATAGTTCTCTAAGAACTAATGATATTGATGGTGGCCTTTGTGATGTTCTCTGTTTCGTATAGCTCAGATGTTATCTCTGAACTTTTGAATGTTGCATTAGATTGTAATGCTTGTAAAATTTGGAATTCTTATGGTGTCATTAGAATTTGATCTTGGACAAATTTTCATAGATGTTGAAATTAATGATATAGGATTTGGCTTTTATTTTCTTATATTGGGAATTAACCAATATATTTGGAATGGAAGTTTCTGTTCTATTTTCCTACTGCTGTCCTACATTTTATATCTCTGTTGTTCCCATAATGCACCCATTTCAATGTTCCTAAACATCACTAGTTGGGTAGAGGAGCATTTTTCTATATGTGGATCTACGAAGACCAAGTTTGTGGATTTTTCTATTTGACAAATGCTGATGCAAAAAAAAAAAGGAAAAAAAAAAAAAACAAACAAACAAACTCTTCATGCAGACGCAACTTCACATAGACCAATATATCTCTGATTTTTTTTAAAAGAAAAATTATCTTATGTAAACTAGATTTTAATATCTCCCAAAAGAAAATAAAAAAATAAAAATCCTCTGGTGCCTAATAAGCTACTCCAAGAGTCATTCAGAAACCCTGGAATGCAGTCAATGAAACTTAAAGTTAGCCCTAACAAAAAAATGTTAACGGGCTTCTTTGCCAATCCAGTCAATCTATAAATTTGATATTTGTTTTACATGTTGTAGCCGTCATTACAAAGTGGTATTAAGTTTAGATTCCATGCTATTCTTTTCCTTTATTTTTAAGAAAGGCCTGTTATTGCAACTCATTCCATAACAGTGCATCTCTATTTAGTAATAATTTTTTTTTGTTTGTTTGTTGGACACCCTGGAAATCTGACACTACAAAGTGATGTTTATGAAATTGGAGTAGTTCTTCTCGAGCTACTAATCGGTCGCAGACCTCTAGACTTAAACCAATCCCTGACTAATAAGAACCTTGTATCATAGGTACATTGTTACAATTCTCTGTTTATAAGCAGTTTGTTTCCCTTCCCTGTTTGAACTGATGGAAGACATTGCCTATAGTGTCGAGAAACCCTAGATTATATGTATGCCTGTGGTGTTAGGAAAACCTAGATGGCCTAAAAGATCTTTTTATTTTGATCTTCCTATATTAACACATGTGCTCTTATAACAACTTGTGCAGACTTCCCAACCATTGGCAAGAATGTGGGTATCTAATAAGCGGAGTTACCTTTAAGCCTTGAGCATTGCCAACCCAAAATTAACATATTGAATCAGTAGATGAATGATGAATCCAATGCAGAGCATAGACACAAATTTTTAATGTATTGAAAAAAAAAAAGTAGTCCTTGCTAATTATTGTGCAGTACTTCTTTGATTTAGGAATCTAGGATCTTTGTCATTAACAATAGAATAATCCTTCTCAATTATTTGTTTTGTTCATTTGATCTAGGATCTCTGCTAGTAACTTTCCTTAGTTTCCTACTCTCTGTATCCTAGCATTGCGACTAGCTAGCATAGCAAAATATCTCTCTGTCCATTCAATTTTAGATTATGTGATTTTCATTGGATGGCAATTTCTTAGGTTAGGAACAAATTGAAGGAAAAGAGAAAGCTAAAAAAAAAAAAGTTATAGATTCAGGGGTGAATAAAGATTCATATAGCAAGGAATCTATGTCATAGATCTTGAGGTATTAAAGAAATTATATGCATGAAACTTATACTAGCGCCTTCTAGTGGAATTGATAGTGCACTAATATGTTGCTTGCCAATATTTTGGTTGGTACCACCTTATAGCATATCTGAGTTCAAATGCTATTTTCCATGGTGGACAGTTGAATCTGTTTCAACTCTAAATGTTATCAAGGGGTTTCACAAGGTTGTCACATGAGAATCTGTGATGCCCATTTTGACTTGGATAGCTACCCATGCTAGGGCTCTACTTTGTAGTTCCATGTTATCATTTTTGAACATTATGTAATATTGATGCATTGGTTGGACACGTGAAAGTACTTATATGAATCAGTTGATAGATTTGATATTAATGATATTAATGGTTGATGTATGGACTACATGTGTGACTCACTTAGTGATGGACTATCTAGTGCGTAACTTATCAGAATTACTTTGGTTCATATATAGCTCAAGTGGATATGATTTATTTAAATGAATGACTTAGCGAGAATTCGTAGATTGACACATGGATACTAGACTTAGTAATGTGATGATTATATGTCTTGTTGTTATATAAATGCACGAATGAGAGGCTAACCCGCAGGGAAAAAGAACTATGTGATAGCCAATAGGGAAGGATGAGACCTCTCATGAGGAAGGTATAATGTACATTATTTTACTTCATTGGTATCTACTTGATATGCACTTTTATGACACGAGAAAAAAAAAATGCAAATGACAAGTGGCAAGACGACCTAACTGGATTATTCGATGACAAGTCCAACCAGCTTTGTAGTGTGGTACATGCTCTGAAGGAGGGGTGGAGGTGTTTCCCACCGTGTATCCTCCGAAACCTAGAATCTGAACGCTCCCCCTAGACGTTTGATGACGATTGCCAGATTCATGCTGGGGAAAGTTTGGTCGAGGCATTCGACGCTTCCACCATGTCAGTTTTATCAGTGGTCAGTATGGCCTTTGCCACTGATAAGGCAGTAAAGGACGGATAGGGCGGGAACAGAAGTAGGCCAGGGTGGATAGGAAGATATAGATCAGTTGGAGACTCTTGATGGGAAGTAATGTCATTGTCTGACTTATCGAATTTTAATGCTATAACTCTCTCTGGTTTGCTATGCTTTCAAACTCCTTGTATATTTTCATTCTAACTTCGGGACGAAGTTTTCTGAAGGAGGGGTGTATGTAATGCCCCACTTAAATCTTATCCTACAAATTTTGTTAATATTTACATTATCTGAAGATATTGAGAAATATTGTTCTAATATAAATTTATGATTTCCATTATTCAAATTCCCCACTTACCTTCTCAAATTGAATATTATGTAGGATATGGTCTCCTTCCATTATTTCAAAATATATGTATTCATGTCACATTCCCCAATGTACCCTCACATTTACTTGGGAGAAGACATAGTCCTCTCCATCTTATCATCAATATATATTTATTCATTTCACATTCCCCAATGTACCCTCACATTTACTAAGGAGAAGACATGGTCCTCTCCATGTAAGTACATTTCACATTCTCCAATGTACCCTCACATTTACTTGGGAGAAGACATAGTCCTCTCCATCTTATCATCAATATATATTTATTCATTTCACATTCCCCAATGTACCCTCACATTTACTAAGGAGAAGACATGGTCCTCTCCATGTAATTACACTTCATTTTCCCAAATGTACTTTTCAGATTTACTTGGGAGAAGACATGATCATTTCCCATTAAATTCTCAATTTTATATTCATGTCACAATTCCAAATGTACTCCTATCTTACTTGGGAGAAGAGAAGTCAACTAAGGATGGATGAGAAGTTAATAACATTAATGAGAGGTGGTTGAGGAAAGAGGGTATAAAAGGGAAGGGGGAAGGAAGAAAAGGGGGAGTTGGAGTCTTGCTTAGGATTGTGGGGGTTGGTTGTGATTGTTTGGCCTTGTCATGATTTTGGGAGACCTTGGAAACTTGTGGAGGTTTCTTGGGTTTGAGAGGAGGAAAGTATCATTATCTAGTTTGCACATTCTTCTTGAGGACACACTATATCTGGTTGGACTTGGGCACGGAGGGCTAGGGAACCTGTGGAGGTTTCCTGGGCTAGGAATTTATTTCCTAGTTGGCTGGGATGTAAATCCGGTTGGGTCGGTGATAAGGAGCATTCAGTTGGTGCTATAGGACAAAGGTATCATCATCAACCACCGGAACAGGTATTTTTCCAAGGACTACTCTTGTTAAGTTGATATCAATGGAATGCTCACCTTAATTTATGTTGTTTATGATAAAATGATAAGATGTTAAATGTTTAAAGCTATGTAAGAAGGTCAGTAAGATCCTTTTTTGTTGGGTCCCTATACTACTAGTGATTACCCCATTAATATTGTATTTATACCCCTTATTTATATTGTTGTGCCCCTATTACCCCCATATTGTTATTTCTGTGCCCCATAGAATCCCTCTATTGTTATTTTTGTGGCTTTATATTATTATTGTTAGGTCGGCTGGATTATATTGTGACTCCTTAGACTCCTATATATAGAAAGGAGGTTGTGTCATTTGTATCATCGAAGAATTGTTCATTTATGTAATGTAAAGGAGGTTGCCCCCTCGAAGAGGCTGAATTCTAAGGCGTTGATCTATCTTTTCTATCTTTTCTTGAGCTGGTTTCATAACATTTGATATATCAAAATTACAGAGAAAGACCCATTGCTTTTGAAAGTCGTCCAATCAAGGGAAAGTTTTTAAGCAAAGCTATTTATGAGAAGGAAATGTTGGCAATACTCCATGCACTTAAGAAATGGCGACCCTACCTAATGGGAAGACACTTCAAGGTAAAAACAGATCATGATAGCCTTAAATACTTTTTAGAACAAAGATTATCCTCTGAAGAGAAACAAAAGTGGGTCACAAAGATGTTGGGTTATGACTTTGAAATCATCTACAAAAAAGGGAAGCAAAATGTGGTGGCAGATGCACTCTCAAGAAAGGATGAGGATGTGGAAGCATTCTTGTGTGCCATTTCTATTATCCAACCAAATTGGATAAACGAAGCAAGGGAGGAATGGAAGAATGACAAAGAAGTGTGGGCACTTATTCGAAAGCTACAACAAGATTCCAGTACTTCTGATACATTTAGCTAGAAAAATGATTCGTTATGGTACAAAGATCGCTTATAACTCTGTAAGAATTCCCAGCTAAAACAAAAGATTCTTATGGAATTGCACACTTCTCCCTTAGGAGGGCACTCAGGATTTTTAAAAACTTACCACAGGGTTAAGAAGGAATTTTTTTGGGATGGCCTTAAATAAGATATTCAAAATTTTGTGGTGGAATGTTTGGTTTACCAGCAAAATAAAGTTGAAACAATTAAGACACCGGGTCTATTACAACCTTTATCCATTCCAAGCCAACGTTGGGAGGAGGTTTCAATGGATTTTATCACAGGTTTACCCAAGTCTGAGGGAAAGAGTGTCATCATGGTGGTAGTTGACAGACTTACCAAGTATGCACACTTTTGTGCATTATCACATCCATTTAAAGCCAGTACAGTTTCTACTGCATTTATGGAAACATTTCAAAAGCTACATGGAAACCCAAAGATTATTGTAAGTGACAGAGATCCCATTTTCACTGGAAATTTTTGGATAATTATTTTCTTGTCTTGGTACTCAGTTAGCTCATAGCTCATCTTATCATCCTCAATCTGATGGGAAAACTGAGATAGTAAACAAATGTTTGGAAGGATATCTTCGTTGCTTTGTATCTAATAAACAGACACAATGGGTCAAATGGTTGCCTCTGGCTGAATGGTGGTATAACACTTCCTTCCATACAACAACAAAAATGACCCCATTTATGGCACTTTATGGGTATCAACCACCATCCATCACATCATATTTAAGAGAAAATTCTAAGGTTCAGGCATTGGAACATCACATCGAACATCAACAACAAGTCCTCCAACTCTTAAAGGATAACCTAGTGTTGGCACAAAATAGAATGAAACAACAGGCAGATCAACATCGCAGTGAAAGAAGTTTTGATGTAGGTGATTGGGTATTCCTACGGCTACAACCATATAAGCAAATGTCCCTAAAGAAAGCTAAGAAGGATAATAAATTATCACCAAAGTATTATGGTCCGTACAAGGTGTTGCAAAAGATTGGTACTATGGCATACAAATTGGAGCTTCTTGCAGCTTCTCAATTGCACCCAGTCTTCCATGTTTCATGTTTAAAGAAGGTTATAGGTGACAAGCTCCCAATTCAAACAATATTGCCAGAACTTGATGAGGAAGGAAAAATTATATTGGAACCGGAAGCAGTCACAGAAACAAGAACTCGACAGCTACGAAATCGATCAATTTCAGAGTATCTTATCAAATGGAAGAACTTATCCGCTGAAGATTCCACATGGGAGGATGAGAATTTTATGCAGAAGTATCCAGATCTACTCAAGCGTTGAGGACAACACTTTTTTGAAGGAGAGGGGCATGTTGGGTCCCTATAATACTAGTGATTACCCCATTACTATTGTATTTATACCCCTTATTTATATTGTTGTGCCCCTATTACCCCCATATTGTTATTTCTGTGCCCCATAGAATCCCTCTATTGTTATTTTTGTGGCTTTATATTATTATTGTTAGGTCGGCTGGATTATATTGTGACTCCTTAGACTCCTATATATAGAAAGGAGGTTGTGTCATTTGTATCATCGAAGAATTGTTCATTTATGTAATGTAAAGGAGGTTGCCCCCTCGAAGAGGCTGAATTCTAAGGCGTTGATCTATCTTTTCTATCTTTTCTTGAGCTGGTTTCATAACATTTTTATTACTTTCAAATCAGTAGGAAAATAGATCTGTTAGTGTATAATAGATTGAAGCTCTAATAATAGGATTCAGGCCCTTACAGTGCACTACATCACTTACCAAAACACTTTGAAAAGTTCTTAACGAAATATGATCCTGATAAGGCAACCTCAGTTGAATATCACATTGATAATTTTTGTTTCTAGTTGAGGATTTTGGAAGTTTGTTATGATGATGTATCATGCATATTATTTCTATATACACTTGATAACATGGCATCAATATCGTATCACATTCTTTTGGCTAATTCAATCCATAATTGAAGAGAGTTCAAGAAGCTTTTTTAGACAAATTCACTGATTATAAGACTCCCACCATGTTGTTGAAATAACTTGACAATATCAAAATGGGGAACAAGGAGAAAGTTGAAGAATTTAATCATATATTCACCACTAAGTTGAATAAATGTTGGAAATAATACTGAGAGGGGGGGTGAATCAGTATTATCAGATCAGATAAAACTTTTCAATTTCATACTCAGAAACATATACGCGACTTCAGTTAAGTGAACCCGCGTGTACACGCGACTGTGTCTAAAGAAACTAGCGTATATGCAGAGATCTTATGATTCAGTTAATCTTATCTTCAGTAAATGCATCAGGATATTATTAAGCATATTAACAGTAAACAGGTGCAGTATAACTGAATAGATCATCACACAAAAGCCACACACATGAACACCATGATATAAGGTGGAAACCCAATGTGGGTGAAAACCACCTGCTGCAATTTGTCTCTTTCTTCTTTAATGAGAAACTTCTTTTACAATGTACTGGTGCAGTCCTTTACCAGCACGCAGGCTACAACCTGCAGAGGGCTACAACCCTCTCTCGTTTTCCAACTACTTTTGGAAGGGAGCTACAACCCCCTCAGCTCTTGTACTAGCTGATCCATTTACTAGTACGTAGGTGCTGACCCTACAACCTTCAGGGACCACGTTTCATACATTTTCATACTGGATCCATAAGAGTACAAAGCAAACATTACCGCAATACAATCATCAACTTATACTTGCATCATAATTCATTAAACAACCCAATACAGAATCACTGAAACCTTGTCATCAAGAACACAGAACCCTAACCAGAATCCAGAACTCTGCAACAGCCATCAGAATCAGCAGCAACCTGAAATATCAACCCTTATCATGCATACGCTACTTCACTGTACCAAAACCGCGTGTATACGCGCTTTCTTCAAAGGCAACCCGCGTGCAGATCTAGAAATGATTACTTCTGCCTTCGCTGTCAGATCCGACCCTTGCCAAGCGTCCCGAACAGATAACCAGTACTACCAGATCTTCTCACTGCGTCAGACACATCATCCACACTACTTTGCCTAGTGATCTTCTCCTTATATAGCCTTAGGCCTTGTTCAATACCAAGAGCCAAAACCATAGAAACACAATACCATCAACTTCAAAACTAGGGATCGACACGCCCGTCGAGACACAATGGTCCGAAACCATAGGCACAACTTCCAAGGACTAACCGCCATGGACCAAAGGTACTTTTCCACATACACGCGCTTTTTCTGAAGCCAACTTGCGTGTACACGCGACTTAGGCTTAACAAACTTGCGTGTATGAACTTCCTTGGCAAGCTGTACTAGAATCTGTCTTCTGATTAAGTTGCCATCACCTGTACCAACTTCTAAGCATCTGTACCAACCTCTGAGTGAGTTGCCATCAAGGACAACACTTGAATCATAATGCCAACAATCTCCCCCTTTGGACTTGATGGCAACCACCACACCAAGTCACTCTCCCCCTTTGACATCAAGGGCAAAGGGCTGTGCTCCCCCTGAGGACATGCTGATACCTCTGCTTGGCTGTGCTGACTCGTGCTCCCCCTGACAGTATGCCAGATCTGCAAAAGATGTTCTTCAACAAGAACCAAAACTTATACACCATAAGGGATCTTCCTATCACCAAAAGACTCAATACATACATTCATCACCCAACCTAGTGGGGATATACCAATATTGACTCATCCATGATAATACATGAACATTTCATCATTCATCCCAGGCATAGTGGGGAAACCAACATAGGCCGTTACATGACCCTGACATCATAAAAGAGATACATGACATAGTGATGAAATATCTAGACCAAGACTTTATCAACAACTTCTAACCATAATGCCAACAATGCATTATTTGAAGAATATTCTCCCCCTGAGTGTGAGCCAACCATGTCTGAACCATTTCCTGAGTCTGTTCTGCTCCCCCTGAGCCTGAGCCAACCATGACTGAACCTGGGTCTGTTCTGCTGCCCTTTCTCCATATACGCGACTTTGCAGCCTGTAACTCGCGTATATACGCGACTTGTCTTCATTATATCAGCGTATGCAGGATGGAATACTGAATTTCATCACTTTCAGATTCCCCTGTGTCTGTTATGTCAGTTGACTGAGTTATCCCACACCTTTCTGTCTCTGTCTTCTTCAATTCCTGCAACTGTGATGATGTATGGTCCCCTTGTCTTGAATTTTGAAATCTGCTCCTGCATTCCCTTGCTTTATGCCCATAGTTGTTGCATGTATAACACCTTATATTTTTCATGTTCCTTCTATCACAATCGATTGCTTTGTGTCCATATGCATTGCAAGCAAAGCAATACCCTCTGAAATACCTGGGATGCGATGATCTTTCTTGAACCATTCTACTTCTGCATCTGGCTGCAACATGTCCAAGATTATGACATACATAACATTCAACATTATTCAGTGGAGGAAATAATCATCTATCACGTCCATAGTTAGGAGTAAAGGATCTTCCTTGAGAAATTTCTTTCCTTGGTTGTTCCTTGAGCATTTCAGATTTCTTATTCGAGTTTCTTGCTTCACCTTGTGAACTAGATTCACCTTCAACATATTCATGAAAACCAAGACCAGTCTTGATAGCAGGAGATCTTTGACTATTAAGAATATCATCCAAGACTTTAGAACTATCTTGAAATCGTAAGAGCTTATCCTTTTCTTCTAGTTTACCTTTCAAGATATTTACCTCAACCTGATGTTGTTCTTCCTTTTTCAGATACTGCTTCCTTAGGTTTTCTTCAGCTTTTCTCCCTTCTTCCACTTGTCGCTTTAGTTTGATCACTTCATGTTCTTGATCTTCAAGATCTTCTTTTAGAGAGAGGATCTTTGATTCAAGTCTCTGAATAGTTGTGCTCTGATCTTTTGCTATATCCTGCAATCTCTCCCTTACCCTGGTTTCTGTCTCCAATAGTTCTTTTAGTTTGGCAACTTCTTCAGTTTCTGCATTCTTCTCTTCATGTGCCATGAGACTTTTAATATCCTCGCTATTATTGGATGAAGCATTCTTCTTCTTATGTGCCATGAGACTTCTAATATCCTCACTATCATTTAATGAACTTTTAATATGGGTATAATAGCTTCTACCATCTTCTTCATATATCTTTCCTTTGTTATGAGGACATCTAGCAGCATAGTGACCAACTCTACCACATAGAAAACATTTGAAAGGTAGCTTATCTTTGAACCGTCCAGTTCCCCGTTCAAGATTCTTGACAAAATTTACCTCATCTTCTTCCTCTGACACTTCGAATGCGGCCTCTGGTGGTACCTCTTGTCGCATTTCAAAAGCAGTTAAGATCCCGTGAAGCTGTGACATGGTAATTTTCCGCACATTCTCCTTTTCTTCTATGGCAGATACTTTAGAATCAAATTTAGTAGACATAGATCTCAAAACCTTTTGAACTAGGACAACTTCCTCAAATTCTTCACCTAGATCCCTCATACAATTCACAATCTCATCCATACGCAGGAAATAATTAGCTACGCTTTCATTACTTCGCATCTTAAGAGTTTCATACCGGATTCTGAGAGTTTGAAGCTTTGCTATTTTTACCTGATCATCTCCTTCGTAGCTTGTAACGATTTTGTCCCATATTTCCTTAGCTGATTTGAGATGCATGATCTTCATAAATTCTGATTGAGTCAAAGTACTCAATAGGACAGTAACTACTTTGGCATTGAGCTCATATTGCTTTTTCTCTGCTGGATCTGTAGGAGTTGCTAATGGGAATTTGTATCCTCCTTCTACGATTCCCCAAAATTCTGCTCCAAGCGACTGAAGATATGCAGTGGTTCTTATCTTCCAGTGAGTAAAATTGTTCCCGTCAAAGACTGGTGGCCTGATGTGTGCCTCTCTTTCTGGATTAGCCATTTGATGGATCTTTTCCTTCAAGCGATCAAGCTTCCTCTGAAGGACCTGCTCCGATACCAATTGTTGGAAATAATACTGAGAGGGGGGGGTGAATCAGTATTATCAGATCAGATAAAACTTTTCAATTTCATACTCAGAAACATATACGCGACTTCAGTTAAGTGAACCCGCGTGTACACGCGACTGTGTCTAAAGAAACTAGCGTATATGCAGAGATCTTATGATTCAGTTAATCTTATCTTCAGTAAATGCATCAGGATATTATTAAGCATATTAACAGTAAACAGGTGCAGTATAACTGAATAGATCATCACACAAAAGCCACACACATGAACACCATGATATAAGGTGGAAACCCAATGTGGGTGAAAACCACCTGCTGCAATTTGTCTCTTTCTTCTTTAATGAGAAACTTCTTTTACAATGTACTGGTGCAGTCCTTTACCAGCACGCAGGCTACAACCTGCAGAGGGCTACAACCCTCTCTCGTTTTCCAACTACTTTTGGAAGGGAGCTACAACCCCCTCAGCTCTTGTACTAGCTGATCCATTTACTAGTACGTAGGTGCTGACCCTACAACCTTCAGGGACCACGTTTCATACATTTTCATACTGGATCCATAAGAGTACAAAGCAAACATTACCGCAATACAATCATCAACTTATACTTGCATCATAATTCATTAAACAACCCAATACAGAATCACTGAAACCTTGTCATCAAGAACACAGAACCCTAACCAGAATCCAGAACTCTGCAACAGCCATCAGAATCAGCAGCAACCTGAAATATCAACCCTTATCATGCATACGCTACTTCACTGTACCAAAACCGCGTGTATACGCGCTTTCTTCAAAGGCAACCCGCGTGCAGATCTAGAAATGATTACTTCTGCCTTCGCTGTCAGATCCGACCCTTGCCAAGCGTCCCGAACAGATAACCAGTACTACCAGATCTTCTCACTGCGTCAGACACATCATCCACACTACTTTGCCTAGTGATCTTCTCCTTATATAGCCTTAGGCCTTGTTCAATACCAAGAGCCAAAACCATAGAAACACAATACCATCAACTTCAAAACTAGGGATCGACACGCCCGTCGAGACACAATGGTCCGAAACCATAGGCACAACTTCCAAGGACTAACCGCCATGGACCAAAGGTACTTTTCCACATACACGCGCTTTTTCTGAAGCCAACCTGCGTGTACATGCGACTTGGGCTTAACAAACCTGCGTGTATGAACTTCCTTGGCAAGCTGTACTAGAATATGTCTTCTGATTAAGTTGCCATCACCTGTACCAACTTCTAAGCATCTGTACCAACCTCTGAGTGAGTTGCCATCAAGGAAAACACTTGAATCATAATGCCAACAATAAATTCCCTTTAGATGTTCAACCACTTCCGTTAGGAAAGACTATTATACCTAAACCTTGCATACCAACATTTTCGTGTTCATTAAAAGAGTTGTTAAAGGCACATTGGTAGATAAATTTGATGAGGCTGTAATCGTTGAAAAGGATCTAAAATCCATTGGAGTTATTACTAATCAAGAAGAATCAAAGGACACTCATAAGAAATGCTAAATTTCCTCTGCTGAAACAAAGGATAAAGATTCTTTTGGTATGGAAATTTTGGCCAAATATTTGAAGCTATTGGAAAACGAAATATATTATTTAAAAATGAAGAATAATGAAGTCTCTTCTAGTACCATGTCCTTCAAGTATTTTTTTAACAAAAACACTAATCATTTGGCTCAGTCTTCACAAAGCTCTAATGTTGCTTTAAATGTCGATGCAATGGGTATGCACAACCTTTTTTCGTTCCATCAAGTAGCACATTTTGAGAAAAAATTGTGCCCACAATGGATATCCAAAATGATTGCGATGTTGAATAGAGTTCTTGACGATCAATCCACACAGGAACAAGAAGATCTAGCAAAGAAAGAAAATGAAGCTTCCCCACTGGAAGATAATACAAATGTTGGTGAATCCATTTTCTATTTCTATCTCATTGCAAACAATGAAGAAGAATTGTTGGTGCCGTTGCAGATAGTGAAACCTCTCCTACATAACAACCTAAAAAATACAATCTGAGAAGTAAAGGACCATCCCATGAGCTAGAAATTGATAATAAGAGAAAGATATATCCACCACCTACCATATATATATCATTTTGTTTTTAAACCCAAAAACCAGTATTATAAACCTAAGGATAATAAACCCAATGAATAAACATTAAAAACCCAAGAGATTAATATTACAAACCGTTAACATTAATATTATAAATTGAACAGATTATTAATAAACCTAAATTATTACTATTATGGAACCAAGGCATTAATAAACACAATGTATTATTAATATTATAAACTGAAGGGATTAACAAACCCTAAGGATTATTAATATTAATAAATCCAAGCGATTAATATACCCACGTGATTATTAATATTTATAAACCCAAGGGATTAGTATGATAAGCCCAAGGGACTATTAATATTGTAACCCCAAGAGATCAATAAACCCAAGGGATCAATAAAACCTAGGAATTAATATTTTAAACCGAAAGGATCAATAAACCCAAAGGATTATTAATATTATAGGGACCAATAAACACAATGGTTTAATATTCTAAACCCAAGGAATGAGTAAAACCAAGAGATAAATATTATAGAAAATGAAGGGATCAACAAACCCAAGGGGTCAATATTAAAAACACAAGGGATTAATAAACTCTGGGATTAATAAACCCCGGTATTAATATTTTAAATCGAAGGCATTAATAAACCCATGGGATCCTTAATATTATAAACCCAAGAGATTAATAAACCCTAGGGATTGTTAATATTATAAACCCAATAGATTAATAAACCCAAGGGACTATTAATATTATAAACCCAAAGCATTAATAAACACTAGGGATTGTTAATATTATAAACACGATGCATTAATAAACCTAAGGGTTATAAACTCAATGGACTAATATTAAAATCCCAAGGGATTAATAAACCTTGGTAATTAATATTTTAAACCCAAGTGATTATTAATATTATAAATCCAAGGGATCCCCTTATCGATTATTGATGAATGAATACTTCCCTGAACATGGGAAAAATGGGCGCGAGCTTTACAACCTGAACTAGGTTTCGAGTTAGGGTTTGGAGCTGGTAACCATGGTGGGTCGTAGAGGAGGGAGTTCTGCTCCCTCCTATAGTCAAATAGCTGCGAATAGAAGTAAGGGAATTGGTCTGCATTGATTCAAGAAACCACTGGAGGTGATAACTGAGGATATGAACATAGGAAACATCAAAGCTCAAGAATAGAAAGAAATTCATGAGGACGATAGCAGGGAGAGGAGGAAAGAAGGTAGTAGTCAGAAAGTTGCACCCACGAGCATGACAGGGGTTTGTAAACCCAAGTCGACCATAATTCCTCAGGTCGTTTTAAGTGACCCAACGCTACAGGTGCACAAACAATACATGGCGGAACACGCTGTCATCTGCAAATTTATGGGGATTTTGCCAACGGAGAAGGCCTTACACGCATGGATAAGGAATCACTAGAAACCAAAGGGGGAAATAAACCTTCACATTGGATCCAAGGGCTTCTTCACGGTGGTGTTCACAAGCCTAGAAGATAAAGACAGAGTGTTCGAGGGAGGACCCTATTTCTACGCTACTGCAGGCCTTTACATGCGACCATGGGTGATGAATTTTGTCCCAAAATGAGAAACGTTCGCTTCAGTACTAGTATCGATAAGGCTATACTTCCTTCCTCTAGATTATTGGTGGTTGAAGTCTCTAAAGGCTATCAGCAATAAATTAGGTCATTTATCAAAATATCATATGCGATCCTAAGAGGAAAATACACTTCATTTGCCTGAATCTGTGTGGAAATGGACTTATCTGGAGCACTTCCGGATGAGGTCGAAGTGTATGATGAAGAATGGGTTCAGGTGGTGGACTATGAACATATCCCATTCAGATGCCGTAAGTGCCATGAACATGGGCACCTTTACAGGGTGCCCATCAAACAAACTAGAGAACAACAAAAAAACCACCACAAGAAAAGATCCCGGGGGTTTCACAAAAGTGGGGGGAAAGGGAAAGGAGGAAAGAGGTACCAAAAGAAAATCTATGAGGATGGGCAACCTAGTCACAATAGTTTCCAAATCTTAGAAGAAGAAGTTGGAAACAAGGGGGAAACCAGGAATCGAAGTCTAAAACCAATGAGAAGGATAGGGATGCCAACATGGAGGACATACTGGAGAACAACTAGCAAAAGGATGATATACCGAACATTATGGAGCTCAGTGGGGACCATGAAATGACCCCAAGTGAGGTGGGAACGAAGGACAATGAACTGCAGGAGATTCTTGAGAGGGAGAGCCTAGATCTACAAAAGTTTCTAAAGCAGGGTATTTCCAAAGGGGTTGACTCCCTACCAAAGGAGGAGTTTGATAGGGTTCAACAACTCTTCCTTTGGAGATCCCAATCAAATGGCTCTGGATTCAAAAGACACCATGACAACCAGGAGAATAGAGGGATGAAAACAATGGAGGAAACACCGAGACACTCTTCCAAGAATCTAAGTAGGAAAAGAGGAAGAAAGAGACAGAATGAGTTGTTGACAGAACGTGGAAAACCCATAATTAAATCAAGTAAGATGAGAGATCTCACCAGCTACTCCTTTACAAATCTTTCTTAATGAAACTTACAACCTGGAACATTAGGGGCCTAGGAAGTAAAAGGAAACAAAGAAATCTTAGCAGTAGAATAAAAGAAGAAAAACCAGATATGGTTTTTATTCAGGAAACAAAATGTTCGATGAACAAGATGAGAGAAATACATAACAAATGGTTAAGAAAGTATGATTATCTGGAGGTTAAGGCAGATAACTCGATAGGAGGGATTCTCATGCTTTGGGATCCCCAAAAACTTGGAATCTTGGATGTAGAAGCATCTAGGAACTATTTATCGCTGGTGATACACCCTTTCGGTGATAGGGAAACTTGCATGAATACAAATGTCTATGGTCCTCAAAAACTAGAAGACAATCTCAAGCTTCTCACCTCCCTTGAGGAGCTGAGAGAGAGATATCCTAATATGCCTTGGATTCCGGCATGAGATTTCGATATGATTAAATCTCTTAGAAAGAAAAGAGGAGGCACTGGAACACTAGGCAGAGACTCCATTGCCTTCCAAAACTTCGTAAACAAAATGAGACTAGTGGATGTTGAAACAATAAATGGCACTTTCACCTAGAACAACAAGAGATGATGGGCCTTTCAATTTTCCTCTAAACTAGAAAAATTCATAATCTCAAAGGACCTCCTTCTCATAGGCATTGACATGTCATCTTTAATCCTTCCCTTTGGAGGCTCAAACCATTGGCTTGTCCAGCTTGACGCTGCTTTTATCGGTTCACGAGGAACACACCCTTTAGGTTTGAAAATGTCTGGCTCTCTCACCCTAAATTTACCAGCAATATTGACAAATGGTGGATGAAGGATTTGCCCATTCAAGGCACAAAAATGTTTATGCTGCAATAAATACTTAAACACATCAAATCCAGACTCAAATATTTGAACAAGAAAGATTTTGGCAATATTTTTAAAGCCAAAAGAGAAGTTGGACATAAACTTCAGGGAATTAATCAAATCATAATCACAGATGGTTATACCGAGGAAAGGAAAACTCAGGCCGAGTCTCTTCAGAAGGAATGGGAAGATAGGTGCATTCAAGAGGAGATATTATGGAGGCATAAATCAAGAGTGCAATGGATTAGAGAAGGGGAAAAAACACAATTTTTTTTCATAAATCAACCTTGGATCACAGGGCACATAACAGAATTTCAAAACTCAGAGATTTTCAAGGGAAGGAGCTTGTCTCCTACAAAGAAATGGAATATGTCCTAGTACAACACTTCCTTAGCATTACAAAGGAGCCTCTCTTAGACAGGTCATGGTTCATTAACAATTTCACAAAGTATATTCCCAAGCTTGTAACAAGGGAAGACAATCACAATCTCAACAGGCCAGTGTTTGAAGATGAGGTCAGTGAAGTTATCAATGAGATGCAAAATGGGAAAGCTCCTGGTCCAGATGGATTCAATGTGGATTTCTTCAAAGCATGCTGGATAATATTCAAACAAGACATCCTTGATGTAGTGGAAGACTCTAGAAGATCCAGAACGGTTTTGAAGGCTCTTAATGCCTCTTTCATAGCTTTGATTCCAAAGCAGGAAAAAGCCATGACACCGGATAGATTCAGACCCATAGCTTTATGTAATGTGGTGTACAATATTATTTCCAAAGTGATCGCTAACAGACTCAAGCCCCTTCTTCCAGCTCTTATCTCAGAGGAGCAAACTGGTTATGTGGAAGGAAGACAGATTCTCAATAACATCATACAAGCTCATGAGGTGGTTCACTCACTTAAGAGCAATAAGCAAGCTAGCATGATCATACAGCTTGACCTAGCAAAATCCTATGACAAACTAAGATGGTCTTATATTAGGGCAGTGCTGAGAGCTTATGGTTTCAACCACAACTGGATTAGATGGGTTATGGCCCTGGTATCCACGGTTAGTTTTTCAATCCTGCTTAATGGCTCACCCTCAAGAACCTTTATGCCTTCCAGGGGTCTCAGACAAGGAGATCCGCTCTCCCCCTTCCTCTTTGTGCTCATGATGGAAGGGCTAGGCAGAGCAATAAAAAGTGCAAGTGCTGAAGGAAGAATCCAGGGACTGAAATTGACCATAGATGGAGCTGCTTCAACTCACCAACAATTTGTGGATGACACTATGCTGCAGGGCATTCCCACGGTCAAGGAAGCCAAAGATTTTAAACAAATCTTGAACGAATTTTCTATGGCTGCTGGAACAAAGGTAAGCCTTGAAAAATAAAAAATTTTCTTTTTTAACACTGACATTTCCATTTAGAGAAACCTCTCCTGAATTCTAGGGTTTGAAAGGGATCAGTTACCTTCTAAGTACCTTGGTATGCCTCTAACAGACAAACCTTTGAGCAAGGGAGTGTGGGAGCTGGTAATTAACAAACTTCAGGACAAGATCAGGAAATTGACTTGTAGGTCTTTGAATTTGGCAGGGTGTCTAGTGCTTACAAAGGTTGTCCTGTAGGCCATACCCATCTTCATGTTGTCAGCTCTTCTTGCTCCCTAAAGGAGCTATGCAAAAGATCAGGAATACTCAAAGAGATTTTCTTTGGGGAAAAGGGGAAGAGAAAAAGAAGTGGGCTTTGGTGGCTTGGGACAAGCTCTGCAAACCTAAGGCCATGGTGGTTTAGGGCTTCACGACCCTGAAATCCTCAGCGGGGTTTCAGGAGCCAAACTCTAGTGGAGGTGGCTCAAGGAATTGGCTACCCCTTAGGCTAAGCTATGGAAGCAAAAATATACAAATAACTGGCAGGAGAGGGATCATATCAGAATTCCAAGACTCATCAAGGGCTCCCACATCTAGAACATTGCTTGGGAAAACCGAGCCATTGTCCAGAAGCATAGTTTCTGGGAGATCGAGATGGGAACCTTGCTCAGTTTTGAGAGGATAACTGACAACAGGAACCAAATTTGTTTAGAGAATAATTAACCGCTCTCAAAAATGAAACTAACAACAAAGGTTTACTTATGGTAAGTGACTTTTGGGATTAGGTATGGGACAATGATAAATGGATCATGTGGAAGAATCTTGGTTACAATGAAGAGAGTCCTTTGAGGGCTCAGGCAGATTCCCTTGCTCTTAACTTGGAGTAGAGGAAAATTTTAGTGTCTTCCACATTGGACCAACTGAGATGGGGTTGAAACACAATTGGAACTTTTAATCCCAAAGAAGCTAAATGCATGGCCCTAGGTTTTGACTATCCAAACCCTGATCAGATTTAGAATGACCTTTGGAAGAACCCGCAATGGATGAAAATCAAATTGTTTATGTGGTTGGTTCACCAAAATAAAATTCTCACATGGAGAATCTTCTAAAAAGGGGATTTGTTGGCCCATCTAAATGCCATCTATGTGGCTTACAGGAGGAGATGATGGAGCATTTACTAAACCTCTGCCCCTTCACCTCTATCATGTGGGATTGGGCAGCCTCAGTCTTCAGGAAAACAGATAGGGATAGACTCAGCATCACAAACACTTTGAAGAATTGGAGGAAAAACTTCTCAAGTAATGAAATCATTAACAAGGCTTGGACTCTGGTTCTAGGCTTTATTATCTGGGATGTATGGAAAGAATGAAATTGTAGGATTTTCAAGAACAAAATAGGCTCGACCCAGAGTATCATTGTCCAAATTTTACGACAGCTTAAAGATACAGTGGGAGCCCTTAGTTGGAAAATCCCTGAGGACCTCCCTTCACCCCAGGATGCTCGCATACTGATGTAGTTGGGTCTCCATTCTCTGGTTCCCCAAGGCGAGGGCAAGGGTGTGAGCAAAACAACTGCTAGCAAAGATATTTGGCAACCTCCTCCTCCAAGTTTTTTTGAAAATCAATATAGATGGGGCCTCTAAGGGTAACCATGGATGGCTCGCTATGGTGGTGTTATAAGAGATTAGTAGGGGTGCATAAATAATATCTTCCATAGTCATTTAGGGACTGCCACAAATAACATGGCGGAGCTTATGGCCTTAGAGCAGTACCTAGAAATCCTTATGGAGGCAAATTTACACAGTGCCATCATTGAAGTTGACTCTGAATTGGTCATTAAAAGCAGCCAAGAAAATGTGTAATGGAATGGCACATGGAAAAGTGTCGAAACACTGGAGGCTCTCACAGGTCTTTCAGCATATTCATTCCCACTTGCTAACCCTAAGAAAAGTTAACTTTGTTCATGTGAGAAGGAAAGCCAATATGTTAGCTGATCGTCTGGAAAATGAAGGGGTGCTATGTAAGGAAAGATACATTTGTTATGACTGGTAGTCTATACCCCCTGGAAAACTGCGCAATGACTATCAACGACAGGCAGACAGAGACATGGTGAATCTCCAGACCAATGAAGAATGAGCAAGAGGAAGACCAGTGGGAGAGGAAAGCATGGCACAAACCCAAAGTGAAGAGAAGGAGGAAGAGGTAAGATGAAGGAATGACAGATACACAAAGTGAAGAGAAGGATGAAGAGGTGGGGTAATTATGCACAGGAGTCATTAGATCATGGTAGATCAACGGACATCCTGGAACTGGTTAGTATTGCCGCTTTTAACCTTGACCGTCGATCTTATTACTAGATGCTGAAGTCACGTGCCTTTAAGGGGGTTCAGCTACCTGTAACCCGCGTGCTAATGGATTAGGCGCAGACCGTAGGTTTTTAGTGCCCCCGATCATCGAATGGATATTGGGTGTTTAAGTGGAGGGAGGTTAAGCCTAAGAGCAGACCTGAAATTTATAGACCAAAGATTCTTTTTCATTATCGGGTCCGGATGGCGGTTAAGCGGGGCACAAGTCTATGGCGCGTTGCTTTTTGATTGGTTATCGGGTTTCAAAGAGGAGGGTGGTTAAGGCGAAGAGCGGACCCGAACTTCTATAGACCACAAGTTTATTGATGTTATCGGGTCCAGATTGCGGTTAAGTGGAGAGAAAGTCTCCGGAGCGATGCCTTTTTATTGGTTATCGGGTTTTAAAGTGGAGGGAGGATAAGGCTAGGAGTAGACCCGATATTTTATAGACCATTGGTTTATTGGCGTTATCAGGTCCAGAAAGTGGTTAAAGGGCGAGCAAGTTTCCGAAGCGATGCCTTTTTATTGGTTATCGGGTTTTAAAGTGGAGGGAGGATAAGGGTAGGAGTGGACCTGATATTTTATAGACCATTAGTTTATTGGAATTATCAGGTCTGAAAGCGATTAAAGGGTGGCAAGTTTTTGAAGCAATGCTTTGTCAACTGCTGGATCTAGATTCAAACTGACGGCGGGGTTTTTTGCAGTTAGTCTTTTGGTAAAAGAGGGTAAAATTTTGTTGTGTGATGTTTAGGGTATGTTGACCCTATTGTTTGTATTCATCAACGGGTCTATATTTCACTGGTCTTTATTCATCAGCGGGTCTGTATTTCACTGGTCTTGTAAAGATGTGTACTATATGTATCATGTTTTCGGTTAATTGAAAGCTCCACTCTTATTTGACCAAAAAAAATTATAAATCCAAGGGATTAAATTATAAACCCAAGGGTTTAATATTATAAAGCCATGGAATTAGTGAACCCTAGGAATAAATATTATAAACCCAAGGATCAACAGACCTAATGGATCAATATTAAAAACACAAGGGATTAACAAATCCCATAAATTAATATTTTAAACCCAAGAGATTCATAAACCGTAGGGATTATAATATTATAAACCCAAGGGATTAATAAACTACAGGGATTGTTAATATTATAAACCCAAGGGATTAATAAACCGAAGAGATATATATTATAAACCTATGGGATTAGTATTAAACCCTAGGACTATTAAATAATTGGATTAAACTCAATATTATAAACCAAAATATTAAACCTTAATTATTTCATTGTCACAATGTAACATCAAATAAATTACAATGTAATATATCATTCTGACATTGATTGTCACATTGTGATGATGTTTCTCAAACTGCAATGTTAGACAATGTGATAGTTCGACTATAACTGTGACACTACAATGTTAGATAGTGTGATGATGTTTTTAATAGGTTTAATATGAACCCTTAGATTAACAAACCCAATTGATTTATACAATAGACCCAAGAGAATAATAAATCCAAGAAATTAATATTAAAAACCCAAGGGAGTATTATTATACCCAATTGATTAATATTACAAACCCTAGGTACATAAACCCTAAGATAAATACTATTTAAACCCCAAAAAAAACATGGTTGACAATGGTTTACCATGGTTGGTTTATATATATATATATATATATAATCATATTTCTCATTTTATTTTTAAACCCGAAAACCAATATTATAAACCAAAGGGATTAATAACCACAGGGGAATAATAAACCCAACAAATAAACATTAAAAACTCAAGAGATTAATATTACAAACTCTTAACGAATTCTAAACAAAATATTGGATGAGGCTGGTGGGTGGCGGGAAGCGGGAGAAAAATGCACAACTAGGGTTTCTGAGAGTTTCAGTGCTTGATCCCAATGGAGGGATGTAGAGGAGGGAGCTCCACTCCCTCCTACAAGGAGGTCGTAGCCAACAGAGGCAAGTCCCCACTGGGTAATGTCAGAGGTTTTGTGGTGTTATCACCCAGGTTGTTCCCTATGACTCCCAAGGGAATACGGCCGGGGTAACCACTAACCAATCTTTGGGTTACAGTTCCTAGCCTAACTGCAACCAGAGAGGGCTCTCTCTTTATGATTTATCTTTGCTATAGTTGTGTTTTAGGCTAGCTATGATGCTCAGGTTTTTGTTTGTGTTTTGGTTGAAGGATCTCTTTCAGTTCTTATGATGTAATATTTTGATGATGAGTTTCCATTGGGCAATGGAGTCTAGATGCTGTGAAATAATCTTAAATGTTGAGTAGTGTTATAACTGCAAGGCCTATTGTGTACTTAGCAGACAAGTTCAATATTTTGAGTGATGATGTGTGTCAACCAGCAGAAATCTGTTAAGAATTTTCTGTTATGTTGGTGAAGTGAAAATGAACACAGAGCACAGGAGCAAAATTATGAATTCCTGTGACAGTGACCTATGCGAAAGATGTATTCTGAAAGTGCAGCAAATTAAGAATCACACTTTATATAGATTACACCTGAAGAAAACATTTATAAGCAACACAGACTGAACTCAGGGTGCTCAGTGAGCAAATCCTGGGAGTTATTCTTTTTCTCTGTTGCTCAATACTGGAAATCAGATAGCGGATATGGAATTATGACAAAACAAAATGAACATGGAGAGAGTTACAGAGACTTATTGCATGGTAAGATACGCAGGGATCCAGCAGTCATAAACAGGCACAGAACATCCTCAACACCTCATAGCATCCACGAAATTCCATTGCTTTCCTTTATTGACTTTCAGAAAACAATTACAGCATAAGAAACCGATCAGAAGAAAATTCCAACAACCCTTGCTACATTATGCGAAGGGGTTTATATAGAAATATGTATACAAAATATCTCAGGTATTGAGTCATCTGAGAGAGAGAAAATATCTTCAGTAGTTGTTCAGAAAGTAGGCAAGAAGTTATTACAATGTTAAATGCAGCGTAAATGCCATTTATATCTGTCAGAGGATTGTTTGACTTTTAAGGAGTCACTGAGTCGGTTGTATTACTCTGCATTAATCCTGTAGGTACGCATTTACTTTTGCCTGCGTAATGAGTTCTCGGCTTTGCCAGCTGTGGTTCTCCTTTTTCTGCTTTGTTGGCCGCTTTATCTGCTGAGTTGGCTCAGCTTTGAATTTATGATGCCTGCTGACTTTGCTGACTTTTATTTTCATCAAAATTTGTAGAAGAAACAGGAATTGATGTATGACTTAATGTTTACAAAATTCTCTGGATGGCATCTGTCCACCATTCCTGTGTAGGGAGCTGATGCCTGAGGATGGCCTCCATTGTTTCCTCAGCTTCTGTATACTTGAAAAAATTCGGGGCTATATCAAATAAGTGATTTATTTCATTCATTACAAAAAGTAGATTTTCTATTTTACTATAGAAGATCTGTCCTGTAATAGGCCCTGTGTCTTCTGAACTGCTGGCCTTCTCATTTACCTGTGATGAGGCAAAAACATTCACTCTCTTGGCATATTGTTCATGGGTGAATAATCTCCCTCCGCTGTTCAGTAAGCTAGGGAGTCCTTTACTCTCCAATACTTGGAATCTCTCCATGAACCTGTTTACCTCTGTTTGCATATCCTGGGTTCTTCTGTCCAATGTCTGCACCAGATTTCTAAGAGTAAGAACCCTCTTGATCATTTGGATAGTCTCAGTTCTGTTTGCAATTCCTATGATGGCCAACTGAGAACTTGTCTTGTGATTGAGCACATTGATCATTCTTGTAGCAATTTCAGGCATACTCCCCAATAAGGCCCTTGATGTTCTGATTTCCCTCTGTGCCTTTGGAATGAGCTCTAGTTGCTCATGGATTGTCTCAATGTATGGCCATTGGTTGTTGATGGATTTACCAATATTGGACCATATCATTGCTCTGATTTCAGCTATGATTTTATCTAGCTTTAGCTCATTCTCAAGCTCCTTGATTTTGTCTTTAAGGGCTTTGATTTCCCTGGCCTTCTCTCCCACTTCTCTTTTTGTTTTGTCATGCCTTTCATTTACCTTAGCCAGCTGCTCCTTAGTTTCATTCAGCTGCATCATTTGAGCTTCCAAAGCTTGTATTTCATTTTTTAGCTTTTGCATGTCTAGGCTCTGATCTGTGCTGATGGGTGCTGCTGCAGTAGATGTGGCTGGTTGTTCAGCCTGCTGAGGTGGAGGTACAGTAGTAGGAACAGTCTCCTCAAGATTTATGACCTGTGGAGGAGGCTGAGATGTCTGCCCTTCTTGTGCTTGTTGTGATAATGTTTGGGGAGGTACTTGTGCAGCTTCATATTGCCCCAGTTTTTCTTGTGCCTTGATAAGCTCTTTGTAAATGGAAATTAGCAGGGCAGTGGAATCCTGCTCATACCTTTGCTTTGCTACCTCATCAGTCTGTGGATGGATAGTGGCTGGAATTTTGATCTTCTTTCTTAGTGCAGCCATATCAGCATCTCTAATTTTCAAGATCTCTTGTATCCCTTTGATGTCATTGGGATTGTGCCCAATTTCTATAATGATTTCCTCCAAGGTTCTGATCCTGTTGTCTTTGGCCTGAGAAGAGGCCCTCTCTAGCTCCAGCTGGGAAGCTGTGGCATTCAGACTGCTTGTTAATTTATAGTTGTCCAAAGTCTTATCGGCCAATGAAGCATACACCATTTCTCCAGTTTGTTTATGCAGCTCAATTTTGTCCATGGGGTGTATGTCTTTGGCAAGGACCTCTAGGTTGGTCCTGAGGTAGTCAGCAGAAGACTGTGGTTTGAGTGCCGTAGGCATGAAGTGACTCATTGTCAGTTTGCCCTCACTTACATCAAAAGCAGACATAAGTCTCTGCTGATTGGAAGGAGCCATATTTAGTAAGTGATTATACAATTGCACCTTGATCGGGTCACTCCTCCTCTTAATGTCTATAAACTGCTGCTTTATGCTCACTTGTCCTTCTTTCTGCTGGCTGGAGGAGCTGACCTCCCCTCCCATGGTCCTGTCCTGTTCCTGCTGGAAGGAACTTGCTGAAACTTCTTGACTGGGTGGGCCCATGCCCAATGCATCTCTTATTGCTACATCATCCTCTGGGAAATCATTAAGTCTTTGCCTTTTCTCTCCCTGGTCTATGGAGGATGTGAGGGGAGTTTCTCTTTCCCTTTTCCTAAAGACAAATGTATCCTCCTTTTGCGGGGTTTGGAGGACCGAGGCATCAAATGTGGTATCTTGTCTTGGAGGCAATGTTGTTTCAGTGGTCTGAGGGGTCTCCACTGTTTTCTTTTGTTGGTCAAGCTGCTCCTGCCCTTGCTCTTTTTGCTGTTGTTGCTCTTGCTATCCTGATTCTCCTTGCTGCCCTTCTGCTTGCTGCTGTTGTTTTTGTTGCTGTTCCTGCTGTTGCTCCTGCTCCATCTCTTTCTCTGCCTCCATTTCCTTTTCCTTTCCTTTTTCTGATACTTTTCCAGCAACTCTTGTAGTTTGCTGTGGGGTGGTTGAAGAGGAGGCTGCTGCTCCAATTTGTGTGCTTGGCAGTGAGGGGACCTGTGCATAAAACTCAAGGTCAGCCATCTTCTTTTGGTTGTTTAGAGCTCTTTGATTAAGCTCTTCTTGAGTCACATTTTCTTCTAAAGTTCCTCTTTTCCACTTGCTTTGGTTGGCATATTTTTCTATTTGAGGGAGGCTATAATGACCATAAGCAGACAGTTTGTATTTGAGTCTCCTCATTGTGATGAAGTTGTTGGGGTCATAGGGTTTCCATATGAAACTGTACTTGAGACCAAATCCCCCCAGTGTTGCATCTGCTTCCTTCCACCCTTCATCCCTTTCATTGTAAATGAAATGGCCAAGTTGGCTCTTGATTTTCAGCTGTGCCTTCTTGCCTCTGCCTGAGAAGTGGAACATATCCACAAAGCCAAACTGTCTGAAGTATTCTAAGGCAAATAGCCTCATGGGCACAAATTTGGGTAGTCTAAATGGGGGCAACTCACACCCATATATTCTGATGACGGTGTGGTGTTGGTAGAGATACCAATCCCCAATACTGTATACTTTTGATAGCTGAAGGAGTCTTTTCATCTCATCTGTCAATCTGGGAGGAGGTGAACCCAACAGTAGAGTCAAGGCTGGATGGATGAAAAGATCAATAAATTCACAGTAGGTGTATGGAGAATGGCTTCTTACATGGAAAACGGATGTCCAATACACAACTGATCTCAGGTTGCCCTGTGCATCTACTCTTTTCTTTGGGAAAGAGAACTTATCATGCTGGAAGTAAAGGAGCAGATGATATAGGTAAGAGGTGTATCTAAACACCCTTTCTCTTGACAAATTCATCAACTGATCATGCATCTTGTCTGATATGTATGTGGCATAATCATAGTGGATTGGTTTCCTTCCTGGGGAAAACATAAGCATCATTTGTATAACTGTTTCATCCACATGTTCTATTGAATCATATCCCAGGATGGGACTGATCATGTCAACCAGGTCTTGGCCCAATTGGTTGAGGTAAACGCAGTTGATGGGAGGAATTTGCAAAGTGTCAGCCTTGATGAAGAGCTGGTTGATCTTAGTGATTTGGGCCTCTGTGGTTCTGGCTCCCTGTACTATTAAATCAGCTAGTGACAGAGGGACCAACTTTTGATCTGTCTGGAATTGCAACATCTCCCTGATTGCTTCAGGGGTAATGAGGAACAGAATTGAACCTTCAGCATCTAGCACTGCCCTCTGGGATGCATCATAGTGTTCAGCAACTATGTGCACAAGCTCAGGGAATTGATTAACCTGAGGAAGCTTGAATATTGGGAGGAATGAATCCCAAATTCCCAGGATGTCTGTCCCCCTCTCATGTTTGATCTTTATCTCATTTAATATTTGCAGATGGAACCTGCTTCTGCTCAGCATTTCCTCTGTTATCTTGTAGTCCAAGTCTGCCAATGCTCTGGTGTCAAATGTTCTATTAGGAACATTCAGGGGAGCCACATTGAGGGCTATAGGAGCTACAGGGGGGTCCATGACTCTTGTTTTAAGATTTCCGTCTGCTCAACGACTGTGTTACTATGCAGAGTAACAACAACAAGGTTTGTTTGCAGAGAAAGATGGTTTAGCAAGTGCAAGGTGGAAATAAGGCCGCAGCAGTTGAAATACTGCCTCTGTATGACTCTGTGGTAGCGGAAATGTCAAGGGGATACTCTCTTACGGTATATTTGTCCCCTGCAGGTAACGGGCTCACGATTGCGCGAACCAGTTGTAGTTTTGTTTTTAATTGTCAATAATTGGCTTGACAGAGGCTAAATACCGTTTCTGGTTAAACTTAAATGGCAATTTAGTGGTTTTCAACGGTGAATTTCTGCTCCTAAGGCCTGCTACTCATTTACATGCGAAATGTAGGCGAAAATGGAGTTTTAGAGCACAAACGAGCAATACCTGTAAAATTGGATCGGTCAGAGCTTGTTGGCATTGAAGGAATAGACGCTCTGGCGGTCGGGAGACGGTTTTCAGCGGCTGGTGCAAGATTGGACGTAGTTTGCATGCAGAGCAGAATAACGACGAACACACAAAAATGACAAAAAACGCGAATTTTTGGCTAAAATAGACCTTTTGACGCTTTTGGCGCGAATTCGTGCTGACGTCAGCATGACGTCATTGGTGGGGTCAAGGTCGGATGACGTCATGCTGACGTCATCGGGTGACGTGGCGGGATCTGGTTGGTACACGGTGGCGGTGACATGGCAGGACAGGTGGACCAATGGCAGGGCCAGGGGGGTTGACGGGGCAGCGTACCTGGGTGACGGGGCGCTGACATTTTGCTGACGTGATGATGACGTGAGTGGGCGGGATAAGGGAATCCGGAAACCAGCAGTGGTTTCATATCGCACCGCCTCCTGTACGGGGGCGGTATCGGTCAGTAGTACCTCCGACGTATGGTGGTGAGGACACGTCGCAGTGGAATGACGTCCTCCAGATACGGACGTCGGGAGATATCTATCGGTCATCGGATGGGCTCCGACGTCACGATGATCGTTAGATCTACGGACTTTGATCGGACGGCGGACGTGGGGCAGATGTGACAGGAGGTTAGTACAGGTATCGGTCAGACGTCGGAAGGGGTCCGACGCGATCAGGGCCGTCGGATCTGTAGGCCTTTGATCTAACGGTCGTTGGGGAGGTGACATGTGTGGAATATACGGATGAGGGCGGAGGCAAATAAACCTGTTTTGAGCGCTTTTCTAATGTATTTTGATAAAAACAATTACATGCGCCTGACCTTGATTATGCGGCGGAAAGAGGGTTTTGATGCTTTTTTGCCCTTTGAAGCGGGTAAGGTGGTTTTTTTAGGGTTTTTCTATAGGTTTTATGTGCAAAAAGGGGGTAGAGATAGAGGAACTTGCTCATGAGGGAAAAAGGGTATTTGGCAGAGGTTTATCAACATGACCTGGTGTCATTTGATCCCTGACTCGTGACTTTATTGGCTATAATGCCAAGGGGTGGGTATTTATAAGATTTTGGGATTTATACACCTTGGTGTTAGTAATATTAGGGAAAAGGGTGATATAAGGGATTTATATAATAGGGTTAGTGTTAGTATGGAGGAGGGGGTAAGTGGAGAGAGAACCATTAAGTTTATATGAAACAAACTTGGTTTTAAGAGTAGATCAAAATGAAAAGAACTTTAGACAAGAAATGTGGCTTCTTAAAGATTTAAGAAACACCATGGAACCTTAGTCTTTTCCATGAAATTTTAGCTGATAGGGGAATGTTAGAAATGAAATTGGAGGGGAGATGGGGAAATTAGTCATGCTTCCTGCTGAGAATTGATGAAGAAGGACACCCTTGTCACTTAATCAACTTTGCTTTGATACCTACCATCACCATCCTTGCAATAGTAGGGATAACCTTTCTGCAACCCCAACTACCTACCCAGCTACTTACCTAGCATTTTATTTCTTCTTGGAGGGTGCACTTGGACTTGCAGACCCTTACTTGCCTTTTCTTTTCTTTGGCTTTTTATTTTGTTTTTTCTATCTACTTCTGCCCTTATCTCTTCCAAGGTCCCAGATTAGGCTGTTGGGATCCTTCTCTTCTCTACCTAAACTAGTTGTCTGCCAAGATTAAGCAGTTTGGACAGACTTCTTTCTCTAGTCTATAGCACAAAATTGAACATATGGCATGATCCAGATTAAGCTGTTGGATCATCCATAAAAAATTGAAATAAGGTCATCAACATTGAAACACTTTACACACCTTTTTGTTCTCTAGGAAATATGGGATCTTTGTGAACTCAAAGCAGAGCATATTTGGACTTTCTTTTGTCAATCATGAAATATGAAACCTATTGGTATAGGTATCCAACATGTGGAAAAGGAAAAAAATAATAATGAAAATGAGACAGATGGGGTTAGGCCCAAGGAAAATGCTAGCACTAAAGACAAGGAGGAAGAAGACAAAAGTCAAAGAACAAGGGGCAATAAACAAAAGGGACCATGTAGACCCAAAATGGAGACTACTCATAGAGTAGTGCTAAATGATCCTCCACTGCAGGCACATAGGGAACATATGGGAACTTACGTTATAATCTGCAAATTCATGGCACTATGGCCCACAGAAAATGCTTTATAGATATGGATCAAGTACCACTAGAAACCCAAAGGAAGCATCGATCTGCATCTCGGGTCAAAGGGATTCTTCATCGTGGTGTTCACAAGCATTGAAGACAAAGACAGAATATTCGAAGGAGGACCCTACATTTATGCAGTATTTGGCCTCTATATGCGGCCTTGGATGATGAACTTTGTTCTAGAGCAAGAGACTTTCACTTCTGTACCTGTCTTGGTAAGGCTCTATTCTCTACCGCTTGATTACTGGCAAACTAAATTGTTTGCTGCCATTGGCAATAAGCTAGGTCATTTTGTCAAAGCTTCAGAAGCCACAAGAAGGGGCAAATACACTTCCTATGCAAGAATCTGTGTAGAAATGGATCTATCAGGAGCCCTTCCAGATGAAGTCATCCTGGAAATTTTTGATGAGGATTGGGTGCAAACAATGGACTATGAGCATATCCCGTTCAGATGTCGTAAATGCCACGAGCATGGACACTTGTTCAGAGATTTCCCTCTTAGTAGAGAAGACAACAGGAGCAAAGAAAATGCAATGAAGGACACAGAAATCTTTTAGAAGGTGGAAAGTAGAGGAAAAGGAGGAAAAAAAGACCAAAGCGCCTTCATAATGAGGGTCAGAAGGCCAGTCAAAATAGGTATCAAGCACTGGAAGAGAATGAAGAAATGGTAAATGAAGACCAATCTATGGAGGAAGGCCCTAATGAAAAGGAAAAGGAAGTAAACTGCAACCCAACACAAGAGATTGGTAATAAGAAAGAAACTACGATGAGTGAAACAGAACTAGAGATGGATCAGGAAATGACCCATAGTGAAACAGATCTGGAGGACCATGAACTTCAAGAAATTCTAGATAAGGAACACCTATATCTGGAAGGGTTCTTGATGCAGGGAACCTAGGGAGGGATAGATTCACTACCCCAAGAAGATTGCAACAGAATTCAACAGTTGTTTTTATGGAAAAATCAGGAAAGGAGATTAGATAAAGGAAAAACCATTGATAAGCAGGAGTACAGTGGTGTGAAAACAATTAAATCAACTCCAAGATTAGCTACCAAAAATGCAGGAAAGAAAAGGGGTAGGAAAAAGCAGAAGGACCTCTTGATGGAATGTGTAAAGTTAATGATAGACTCAGGTAAGATGAAAGACCTAAACATTTACTCCTTTATAAATCTTGAATCATGAAGTTCACATCCTAGAATATTAGAGGTCTAGGTAGTAAAAGAAAACAAAGAATGCTAATTTATAGAATGAAACAAGAAATGTCGAATATGATCTTCATCCAGGAAACCAAATGTTCCATTAAGAAAATAAAGAAAATTCACAGAAAATGGCTCAATAGATTTGAGTTTCTAGAGGTTAAAGCTGAATTCTCAGCGGGGGGAATTCTAACTCTTTGGAATCCCCAGAAAATTAGCATAATAGATGTTTAAGCATCCAAAAATTACTTATCAGTGGTCATGCAACCAATGGAAGTTTCGGAAACCTTCCTGGTCACAAATGTTTATGGTCCTCAAAAAATAGATGACAAACTCAAATTGCTAGAATCATTAATAGATCTCAGGAACAGACAGGCTGGGATTCCTTGGATCATGGGTGGGGATTTCAATATGATCAAGTCTCTTTCGGAAAAAAAAAAGGAGGAACCAGAGCACTAACAAAAGACTCTTTAGCATTCCAATTATTCACAAATAATATGAAATTGGTAGATTCAGAATTGAGCAATGGCCTTTTTACATGGAACAACAAAAGAGGAGGTGAGGCACAGGTAGCCTCTAAATTATATAGGTTCATGATTTCAGAGGAGCTGATGATAACAGATAAAGAAATAACAGCAAGAGTCCTTCCCTTCGGAGGGTCAGATCACTAGCTGATTCAATTGGAAATCAAGGGTATGGTTTCTCCCAGAAATAGGCCCTTCAGATTCGAGAATATCTAGCTCTCCCATCTGGATTTCATCAGTAACATTGAAAAATGGTGGTCTGAAGACTTGCAATTACAAGGATCACAAATGTACCTCCTGCATAAAAGACTAAAGCATGTCAAGTTCAGGCTCAAAGAATGGAACAAAAAGGATTCTGGAAACATTTTTGTGAACAAAAAATCATTGGAAATCAAAATGTAGGAACTCAATCAGGCATTGATCCAAGGTGGCTTTGACAAAGTCAAAAGTGATCAGGCTAACAAACATCATCAAGAATGGGAAAATTTATGCAAACAAGAGGAAATATTTTGGAGGCAAAAGTCTAGAGTTCAATGGCTCAAGGAAGGAGAGCAGAACACAAGATTTTTCCGCAATTCCACCCTAGTTAATAGAGCATACAACAAAATCTCTACAATAAAGAACGAGAATGGGGTGCTTCAGAATACTCATAAAAATATTGAAGTTGTGCTTGTTAAGCATTTCCGAAACATCACTTGGGAAAACAATCCAGATAGGGAACAATCCATCAGGGAAATTATAAGGCATATCCCTAAGTTGGTGTCTAGAGAGGACAATTTTAACCTCAATAGACCTATTACTGAAGAGGAAGTAAGCGAGGTTCTCAAAGATATGTAGAATTGCAAAGCACCAGGCCCGGATGGTTTCAATGTGGATTTTTTTAAAGCTTGTTGGCATATTGTTAAACGGGATATTCTGAATGTGGTGGAGGATTCTAGGTGTAGCAAAACCATCCTTAAAGCCCTCAACACCTCCGTCATTTCCCTGATCCCAAAACAAGATTCAGCTCAAACTGCAGATAAGTTTAGACCCATAGCTTTATGTAGTGTAGTATACAATATAATATCCAAATTTGTTGCTAATAGACTAAGACCTCTCCTTCCTCACTTAGTGTCAGAGGAACAGGCAGGTTATGTGGAGGGCAGACAAATTTTAAATAACATTATTCAAGCACATGAGGTGGTTCACATGCTTACTAGTAAAAGGTAGGTGGGGATGATCATGCAATTGGATATTGCCAAAGCTTATGACAAGGTGAATTGGATTTACATCAAGAAGGTTCTCACCGCTTTTGGTTTCAATCACAAATGGGTCAGATGGGTCATGGCCCTGGTGACTTCATCCAGCTTTTCAATTTTGGTGAATGGTTCTCCCTCAGAGATTTTCATTCCTTCTAGAGGCCTCAGGTAGGGAGACCCACTCTCTCCCTTTCTTTTTATTCTCATGATGGAAGGACTTGGTAGATCCATTAAGCATGCCAAGGAAATGGGCAAAATCAAAGGTCTTAAATTATCTGAGAATGTTCAAGCTCTGACGCACCAACAATTTGTTGATGACACCATGCTGCAAGGAATCCCCACAGTCAAAGAAGATTTGGCCTACAATCAAATCCTGAAGGAATTTTCCATGGCTACAAGTATGGAAGTCAATCTCTCTAAGTCAAAAATATTCTTCTTAAACACTAACATTGCTAGACATAGAAATATTTCAAGAATTCTTGGCTTCCAAAGGGATTCCCTCCCCAAAAATTATTTGGGAACCCCTCTCATAGCCAGACCTTTGCACAAGAGTATCTGTGAACCGGTGCTTAATAAGTTGCAGGACAGAGTCAAAAATTGGACCTTTAGAGTCTTGAACCTGGCAGGCAAGTTGGTTTTGACAAAAGCAGTTTTGCAATCTATCCCGGTTTTTATGTTATCAACCCTCCCAGCTCCCAAAGGGGTTTTAGAGCAATTCAAGAATATACAAAGAGATTTCCTCTAGGGTAAGGAAGAAACAAAGAAGAATTGGGCCCTGGCTGGGATAAAATCTGTAAACCCAAGAGTCATGGGGGTCTAGGCTTGGATGATCAGGAGATTCTTAGTAAAGTGCTAGGAGCCAAGCTTTGGTGGCGATGGGTTCAGGAGCCAAACGCCCAGTGGGCAAGGATCTAGAAAGAGAAATATGCCAGCTCTTGGCACACTATTGATCTCATAAGAATGTCTGGAAATATAAAAGGATCTCACATCTGGAACAAAGCCTGGAAAAATAGAAGCCTAGTTCAAAAAAGCATTTTTTGGGAAATCAGAGCAGGGGATATTGCACTCTTTTGGGAGGACAAATGGCAACAAGAACCAACATTGCTAACAGAGGATTTTTTAAGCCTCAAGTAGGAAACAGATTCCCAAGGGTTAAAAAAAGTCAAGGACTTCTGGGATCCTACTAAGAACTCAGGAAAGTGGAGAAGCTGGAGAAACATTGATTGCAAAGATAATAGCCCCATTAAAATTAAAACAGAGGCTCTTGGGAGCCTGCTTAAACAAAGAATGATCTTAGTTACAAAGGGGCAAGATCAATTGAGATGGGGCAATAACAATAAAGGCACCTTTAATCTTAAGGAAGCTAAAGGTATTCTCCTTGAGCTTGATTCCAATGTTCCAGAAAATACTTGGCAACACCTCTAGAAGCACCAAGGTTGGATGAAGACCAAGCTTTTCATGTGGTTGGTTCATCATAAGAAAATTTTAACTTGGGAAAACATTAGGAAAAGGGGGGTTATGGGGACTTCCAGACGCTAGCTCTATGAAAATCAGGAGGAGACTATGGAGCACATTCTCAACAGCTACTCTTACACCACCTGGTTGTGGGATTCTTTCTCTACCATTTTCCAACAGTTAGATAGAGACAGAAGTAGTATCACAAATACCCTTAACAATTGGAGAGGAAACTATTCAGAGAATGAGTTCCTTAATTTGGCCTGGGCCTTCATGCCAGGCTTCATAATCTAGAATGTTTGGAAAGAAAGAAATAAAAGGGTTTTTAAGAATGAAAAGGTTATTTCTCATAGACTTTTTGATTTGATCCTAAAACAGCTCAGGGAGACAGTTAGTATCATAGTTTGTAATCTCCCTAAAACCCCCCCCCTGAGACTGAGCTGAGAATTCTTGGACAACTAGGACTGAAAGGGATTATTCCCCAAGGAATGATTAGGAAGGACATAACTATGGAGACAGAGAAGGACTTCTGGCAACCACCACCGAAAGGTTATCTGAAATACAACATTGATGGGGATTCAAAAGGAAACCCGGGAACAGCTAGTTTTGGAGGAGTTTTAAGAGATGAAAAGGGTAGTATCATCTTTATCTTCCACTGCCATTTGGGAAGAGCCATAAATAATATGGCAGAATTAATGGCTTTGGAACAATGTTTAGAGTTTTTGATCCAGAACCATGGCTCAAATGTCATTGTAGAAGCGGACTCAGAGATTACCATTAACGTTGTGGAAAGAATTAATTGCGGTACTCAGCTGGAGAAAGTTTCTACTCACTAGAAACTAATCCAGGTCTACCAAAGAATCCATGTACACCTCCAGGAACTTCGAACGATTAGTTTCAAACATGTTCGAAGATCAGCCAATAAACTAGCGGACCTTCTAGCCAACCAAGGGGTGAACAATGCTGATGGCGGAATGGCGAAAAATTGGCAGGAGATACCTGAAAACCTTTTAAAGGTGCTCTGTGAAGATCAAGCCACAATAGATAGAGAAGTGTTTAACTATTGAGCCAGGTTGACAAGCATGAATTATTTTTTTTCGGTAAGAACTTTTACAACCTATCAGTATGGACTTGGTAGAAAGGCAAGCTAAAGTATGTCTTATTTTATCCCGGAGTCAATTGAACGAGGTTCTCAGTTCATCGAAAGATATGTTGCTGGGTCTTTTCCCAAACAAGCACAGTATCGTATTCTGGTTCCGTAGCAGGAATAAACAGAATGTGTGGTTAGTTTTTCCGGTAGCCGGAATACCCCATTCTACTTTCGGGCTTGAAAACCTCGACATGGTCAACTTTCTGGTGGTCGCACGATTCATGAGTGGTTTATGGTTTTGCAGTTTCAGGAGCGATCCCATAGAGATTGTAACATGTGGCAAGTTGGTTGACTTTGAAACTGCCTTCGATCGCACACTATCTCTCAGTCATGTTAGGTTGCACGATATGATTGCTGACCATTGGATCCAGTAGCCAGGATCAATGGTTGGGATAGATCGTGTTGTTCTTATGTGGCCAACTAGGCTCTATCCATCCATCTGGTTTGGCGCGTTTTTTCCCTCTTTCATGGTTTGTGGTTTTTGCGTAGTCAGGGATGTCTTTGGTCGTATGTTTGCTCTAGGAAGTGTGTTTCCAGAACTTCCCTAGTGGGTGGGGGCTCTTGTAGCCTTTCCATGTTTATTTCTCATAAGTTCGGTGATCAATGTAGTAGCTTGGGGGGTCTTGGTCATGGGCAGGGACTCCTTTTTCCTGATTTCCTATAAAGGATCGGGTTTTATGTACAATACATATTTTTTCTTTTGAATTAATGAATTAGAAGGTTCGGTGCTTGCTTCAGCAAAAAAAAAAAATATTACAAACTCTTAACATTAATATTATAAACTAGAGGGATTAATAACCCCAAGTCATAACTAATATAAACCCCAGGGATTAATAAACAAATTGCATTATTAATATTTAAAATCCAAGGGATTAATATACTCAAGTACAATGGGTAGCCATGGTCAACCACAATAAGATATATATCATTTTATTTTTAAACCTAAAAAATAATATTATAAACCCAAGGGAATAATAAACCCAATAAATAAACTTTATAAACCCAAGAGATTAATATTACAAACCCTTCACATTAATATTATAAATTGAAGGGATTAATAAACCCAAGTCATTACTATTATAAACCCAAGGGATTAATAAACACAATGTATTATTAATATTATAAATCCAAGAGATTTTTAATATTATAAACTGAAGGGATTAATTAACCTTAAAGATTATTAATATTAAAAAACAGAGGTGATTAATATAGCCAAGTGATTATTAATATTTATAAACCCAAAGGATTAGTATGATAAGCCCAAGGGATTATTAATATTATAACCCCAAGAGATCAATAAATCCAACTAATATTAAAAACCCTAGGGATCAATAAAACCTAGGAATTAATATTTTAAATCAGAGGGATCAATAAACCCAAAAAAGTTAATAATATTATAGGGACCAATAAACCCAATGGTTTAATATTCTAAACCCAAGGAATTAGTAAACTCAAGCGATCAATATTAAAAAGACAAGGGATTAATAAACTCCAAGATTAATATTTTAAACTAGAGGGATTAATAAACCCATGAGATTATTAATATTATAAACCCAAGCAATTAATAAATGCTAGGGATTGTTAATATTATAAACCAAAATGATTAGTAAACTCAAGGGACTAATATTAACCTAGGAATTAGTATTTTAAACTGAAGGGATTAATAAACCCAAAAGATAATTAATATTATAAACCCAATGGTTTAATATTCTAAACCCAAGGGATAAATATTATAAACCCAAGTGATCAACAAACTCAAGGGATACGGGTATGTGTGCAGGGCCAAGAGAAGGAGAGTTGTGATACTCGACCTAGAAACAATCGAAATCCAGGGTTGGCACTCGTAACTTAATCCTTGTGTCAGCGCTCTTCACAGCCTCCCCTAGCACGTCTGGTTTGGGCCTTGTTGTGCCCCAGCCGTCATGGTGGAACGACATCTGAACCTTGGTGCTCACTCTTTCAAGGACATGGTCATTGGTCAGCCTCCGGACTAGGATTCATTTTTCACAAAGTTTGCCTCCAGCTCGGCCTTCTACTCTCCGAGAGGAAAATCGGATAAAGATGAAACAAGAAACTCTAAGCAAAAAGAACCGCCTCAGAGGAATAGAGAAATAGAGAAAGGGAAAAACAAAGATACTCGCACAGCAAATGGAAAGGCCTTGGACACGCCCTCCCTCGCAGACACAAATTCTACAAAAACTCAGGAGCAGACGTAAGAACAGAGGAAAAAGACTAAGAATAACTACAACCCCATAGCCAAGAAAATACCAGAATTGGAAATCTGGGACCCAGGAGTAGCAGTGTACAGAGAATACATGCAAGAACATGTAGTAATATTCAAGTTTATGGGCATCTAGCCAATTGAAAGAGACCTGAACTAGTGGATACAAATAAAATGGACAGCCAAGGGGGAGATAAGACTTTAGTTGGGATCCAAAGGATTATTCACAGTCATCTTTGACCTCCTAGATGACAGAGATAGAATATTTGAAGGAGGTCCCTATTTCTATAACTCAGACGGATTATACATGAGATTTTGGAAGGACAACTTCACGTCAGAAAAGGAGGATTTCACAAGAGTCCCAGTCTGGGTTTGCCTCTACTCCTTACCTATTGATTACTAGGCTCCTTCGGTCTTAAAAGGTATAGGAGACCAGTTGGGGGAGTATATCAAAATGTCTGAAGGTACCAGAAATGGTCACTATGTTTCCTATGCCCATATCTGCATATACATAGATGTCTCTGGAGCCCTTCCAGAAGCAATAAAATTAATCTTCAGGGATGAAGTTTGCCTTCAAAGTATAGACTATGAACATATCCCCTTCAGATGCAAGAAGTGCCACAAGCACGGTCATTTCTTCTGAGATTTTCCTCTAAACAAAGCCCCTCATTCTCCTGAGCAGGCAAGCAAAAAAAAAGATAGTGAAGGATACACTAAAGTCATCTCCAGGAACACGAACAATGGGAAAAAGGTGATCCCCAAGAAGAATCAATACAAAGAGGCAAGTAAGAACCAGTTCGATGCATTGAACATCACTCAGGAGAAAATTTATCCCAACTACCCAACATGAGATGAAGCAGGAGAAGAGTGATTGAACCAAGCAGATAGAGAATACGATGATAGGGACACAGTCTACACTAATAGCGGGAAGGAGCACTCACAAGAGGACACAGAAATAAAGAAAATAGGGTCAGAGGAAAGTGTCATAGAAGAAGCTTTGGAGGGTGTAGAACTAGCAACCATTGCAGAGGAATGGAAAATAAATGGAATAAATGCCATATCAGAACACCAGCTACAAAAAATTGAAGGTGCTTACCTCCTCCAAGAAGATTTAAAACTCAAAGCACTCCACCCTGCACAAGATATCATGGCATCAAAGGGCATCTTGGCAAACATTCCAGTAGGAGGACTCAACCTCAAAGGCCCAAGTCGAAAAAGAGGCTGAAAGACTACCAGTTAGCTCCTCTAAGAACTAGGAGCCAAGATAATCAATGAAGGGAAGGTAAAAGATCTGGTCCTAAACCCCTCTCCATCTAAATGAATTGCATTTCTTTGAATATTAGAGGACTGAATAGTCCTAGGAAGAAACGAATCTTGAAAAACAAAATCCTGTCTCATAATCCTGACATCTTATTAATTTATGAAGATTTTCAGAAAAAAATCACATTGCGAATGTTTGGTCGATGCATCTTTCACCTTACTGGTCCTGACACTGCTAGATTAGTTGAGATTTGCCTCACTCCTACCTTTTTCTATTTCGAAGATGAGTTCTATGAACAAACCTGTGGGGTGGCCATGGTTTCCCCCTGTCCCCTATTGTTGCAAATCTGTTCATGGAAGACTTTGAATCCAAAGCCTTATCCTCAGCTGCTTTTAAACCTAATATTTGGAAAAGATTTGTCGATGACACCTGCTCCATTTGGCAACACAGGCCTGATAAGTTAGATCGCTTTTTTGAGCACCTTAATAATCATTCTAATTCCATAAAGTTCACCATCACGAGAAGTTGAGGGTTGCCTTCCTTTCCTTGATGTCCTCATTTCAAGGAAAGCTGATGGATCTTTCTCCCATCAGGTGTATCGAAAAAAGACTCAAATTGAGCAGTATCTTCATGCGAGTTCCCATCATTTTCCTTCTCAGAAGATAGGTGTTCTCAACACGCTAGCCACTCGTGCTCTAAGGATTTCTAATGAAGACTACCTCTCTAAAGAAAAGTCACATCTCCTTAATGTCTTTGTCCATAATGGTTATAGTAGGCAGTAGAGCATTAAAGCTTTCCTCAAAGCTAGTAAGGGTCCTAAGGTTAAGACTGACGTAATTGATCATTGTTCAGGGGTTCAACTCCCCTTAATCCAAGGGACGACAAACGATATTGCGAGAATCCTGAAGAAGCATAATGTTCCCTCAACTTTTAGACCCCTCAACACCATTAGGAGCTCCCTAAGGTCTGTTAAGGAACAAGTGAACCCTATGGATTTGAAAGGTGTTTATGTCATCCCGTGTTCATGTGGGACCTCATACATTGGCGAAGCATGTCCATCTATTAACCAAAGGATTAAGGGATATGATGATAATATCAAGAATGGGAGGACTAAATCTTGTGCTTTAGCGGAACATACAGTGAAGACCAAGCATCATATATGCATTGAGGAGGCTAAGGTCATCACAAAGATCTCTCATTTTCATCATCACAAGTTTAGGGAAGCCATTGAGATTGTGAAGTCTTCTAATAATATTAATAGGGATGATGGCTGGAAAATTAGCAACTGTTGGATTCCCACCCTCTCCTCTTAGTTTTTCTCCTCTTTGTCTGGGCTTTTTCTTTTTTATGTTCTATTCCCTTTTTATTCTTTCTTTTAGTAATTTTCATTAGAGAGGATTAGCCTCTCTGTTTATTTATTATTTTTATTAGTAATATTATTTATGTATTCATTATTAATATTCATTTATTTATCGCTATTATTATTATTATTATTATTATTATTATTATTATTATTATTATTATTATTATTATTCCTTTTTTTTAAGAGCACCCTCACCTTTTATCTTTGTACCCTTGTTAATTTTTATTGGTATTTATTCACTCTTAATATTTATTTAATTACTTTATTTATTTATTTATTTATTTTACCTTCGCCATTTAATCTCTATTATTATTATTATTATTATTTATTCATTATCATTGCTTTTATATAGATTTTTTTTAATATCTTTTTTATTTGTTCATTTATTATTTTATTTTTTTTAACAATTTATGATACTTGTTATTTTTTCCAAATCAGATATCAAATAAATAATTAAATAAATAATGGAATGAAGAAATTAATTAGATAAATAAATAATTATTAAATATTTAAACCAATTAAATAGTTTCCTCCCCTAGTCAAATATATATGTTTGGTTAAGTTATAATAATATATAAATTAATTAATTAATTAATTAGTAAACAATATAATTTTCCCTCCTTGGTCAAATTTAGCCATTTCCATCTAACCGTTAAGATGACCTATCCTCCTATTTAACCTCCTTCTGAGATTTGTCTCTTCATCTTGTCCTGAAGATGAACCACATTGGCTGGTTCGAAACACGTCGACCAAACATTGGCAATGTGATTTTTTCCGAAAATCTTCATAAATTAACATGTTATGTATCATAGAAGCTTTAATTTGAATCTTGATATCCTTCTAATTCAAGAAACCAAACCTGAGTCTGTTCACCATCCTCTCCTTCTCAACTCCTACTTCAAGCCCTATAGCTTCTTAGCAAACTCGGCCACAGGTTCGGCGGGAGGAATAATGACCTTATGGAAAAACTCCAAGTTCGACCTCATATCCTCTTTGGCTCATCATTCCATAACAGTGGTCCTGAGAATTATTGGCACCAATGAGAGTCTCTGCATAACCAATGTCTACGCCTTGCACAAGGTGATAGATAGAATAAAAATGCTCCAATGCATCTCCAACCTTCTTGACCCCATTCACCTCCCTTTCAAAATCATAGCAGATGATTTTAATATGATAACTAATCTGGCTGAGAAGAGAGGTGGTATCCGAAAGCTCGATAAGGATTCAGAGGCTTTCCTTACAACCATAGAAAACCTCAACCTCATCGACATACCCACTAGCAATGGCATTTTCACCTGGAATAACAAAAGAGGAGGAGATCGTCAAATTGCCTCCCATTTAGACCACTTCCTTTTATCAGAGGCAACTTATCTCACCTCTTGGTAAATAGAGGCGCGAATCCTCCCGCAAGCAGGCTCATATCATTGGCCTATCTCTCTCAAGATTCAAATTTCCAATGGTCCTAAAATTAAGCCTTTCAGATTGGAAGCCTTCTAGTTGGATCACCCGGACTTCATGGATAAAATGAAACAATGGTGGACCAACCCTCCCACCAGATATGGCAACAAAATGTATACGCTCCAACAAATGATAAAACATATCAAAGAGAAAATAAAAAAATGGAACAGAGAATCATTTGGCAACATCATCACAAATATATATATATATAATACTTGGAGCACAAAGTGGAACTTCTCCCACAAAACATAATTGAAGAAGGGCTCATGGAGAGTAGCAAGCAAGAGGAAAAATATTACAACAAAGTTGGGAGGAAAGATCCATCCAGGAAGAGAAGTTGTGGCAACAAAAATCTAGAATCAATTGGCTAAAATGTGGGGAAAATAACACCACATTTTTCGATAAATCAATGATACATCACATGAGAAACAACAAAATATTGGCTCTGAAGAACCGAGAGGGTCATCTCACTCACTCTCAAGAGGAGTTGGAAGCAGAGCTCACTCATTACTTCATCTCTCTTCTCAAAGAGCCAAGGAATGACTAGGATCATGATATTAAAAAGATCACCAACCACATCCCCAAAATCCTCACTGAAGAGCATAACAAAATGCTCCTAAGAAAAGTGTCCCTCCAGGAAGTGGAAGATGTGGTCATGGGAATGCCCAATGGAAAAGCCCCAGGTCCAGACAGTTTCACCATTGATTTTTACAAAGCTTGGTGGACCATCCTCAAATTGGAAGTCCATGCCCTTGTGGAAGAATCCCACATTCAGAAGTCTGTCCTAAAAGCCCTAAACTCCAATTTCCTAACCTTGATTCCCAAGGGCAAATCCGCTGACTCCCCAGACAAATTCAGGCCCATATCCCTCTGCAATGCCATCTACAAAATTATCTCCAAAGTCCTCGCCAATCGGCTAAAATCCATCCTCCCTCTCCTTATCTCCCACCACCAATCCGGCTACGTGGAAGGTAGGCAAATTATGGATAGTATCATCCTTTCTCATGAGATCATCCAGTCTTTCAAAGCCCTAAAGAAACTTGGTATGATGATTCAATTAGACATGTCCAAAGCCTTTGACAAGATTAGTTGGGATTACATGAGACAAGTACTGGATGTGTTTGGGTTCCATAAAAACAACATCAAATGGATCATGGAAATGGTGTCAAGAGAATTTTTCTCCATCCTTGTGAATGGTTCCCCTTCGCCACCCTTCAATCCTTCTAGGGGTATCAAGCAAGGGGATCCTATCTCTCCCTTCCTCTTTGTCATCATGGTTGAAGGGCTAAGCTGCTCAATTACTGCTACTTTACATGCTAAAAATATCTCAAGCCTCTAGCCTCATGCCTCTACTCCCCCCTCCATGCACCAGCAATTCGTGGATGACACCCTGCTTATGGGTATCCCGACTATCAGAGAAGCTTCCTCTTTTAAGACCATTCTGTCAAATTTCTCTGTGGCCTCTGGCACCACTATCAACCCTGAAAAGTCCAAGTTGTTCTTCTTTAACACCCCACTTCCAATCCGCAGGAACATTGCCAGACTCCTTGACTTCCCCATCAACACCCTCCCCTCCAACTACCATGGGGTCCCCTTGACAGACATGCCACTCTCCTGGGATTTTTAAGAAGACCAGATCAATAAATTAGAGAAAATAATTGCCAATTGGACCTTCAAATCCCTCAATCTGGAAGGTCGTCTTGTCCTTGTTAAATCTGTCTTACAGGCCATCCTGCTCTACTTGTACTCGGCTCTGGCTACCCCTAAAGTGATCTCAAACAAAATCAAAAACTTGCAGAGGAATTTCTTTTGGAGAGGCATATAGGTTAAGCAGAAATGGGCTTTGGCTGCATGGGAAAAAATTTGCAAGCCCAAAAAAGATGGAGGCCTTGGTCTTAGAGATACATACCTCCTAGGGAAGGCCCTAGGCACCAAAACCTTATGGAGATGGATTGCAAATCCCAACTCCCCTTGGGGAATCCTTTGGAAAGCTAAGTACACCCCTTCCCTCTCACATGAGAAAATTATCAGGCTAAACGGAAGCATCAAAGGATCAGTTATCTGGAATCAAGCATGGGAGAACAGGGATATCATTCAAAAACATAGCTTCTGGGAGATTGGAAATGAAAATAAGGCTCTTTTCTGGGAGGACGCTTGGCAACAAAGGTCGGAACTTGACCAAGATCAATACCAACAAATCAAGACCAACATGCAAAACAGAGGGAGGACTAGAGTTAGCCAGTACTGGAAACCGAGTGAGGTAGAGGACAAATGGAGAATCTGGTTGAATCAAGAGGATTGGGCTCCCCATATTAATCCTCAAGCCTAGTCTGATCTCTCATCAGAACTTCAAAAAATACAAATCCTCCTTGACTCCACTGAGGATAAAATCAGATGGGGAAAAAATTCAGCAGGACTCTTCAATTTAAAAGAATCCTAGAGATATATTGCCAAGCTTGATCAACTTCAACCAGACCCAAAATGGAATTCCATCTGGGATAGGAAACATTGGCCTAAAATATCTATTTTTCTATGGTTAGTTATGCACAGGAAGATCTTAACATGGGACAATCTAAGGAGAAAAGGCTTCATCGGTCCCTCCAGATGCCATCTCTGCCATCAAGAGGAAGAAACCCCCAATCATCTTCTGAATGAATTCTCATACGCGTCCAAACTTTGGGACTGGATATTACTGGTCTTCAACAACTCGGATCGAGATCCCTCCTCCATATAGAACACCATCATGAACTAGAGATTATCCTTCTCTTCGCATCCTTTGGTAAACCAAGCATGGAACTTAATTCTTAGTCTGGTCTGTTGGGCACTATGGAAGGAGTGCAACACAAGAATTTTCCATGGCATCTCCACTCAGGAGGAAATCATATTATCGAAGATCAAAAGTGAAATCTGGGATACTATGGCTTCTCTACCCACTCAGACTTCTAAATCCCCTCCCACTAACTCTGAAGCAAGAATTCTCTCAATGTTGGGCCTCCTCCAAATCAAGGTTCTCGAAGTCACCTCCCTCTCCAGGAATGAAAAACTAAAAGACATATGGAGGCCACTAGAGCTGGGTACCTCTAAAATCAACTACGATGCCGCAGCTAAAGGTAATTTGGGCTAAGCCAGTTTGGAGGGGTATTTAGGAACACAAAAGGAAAAATAATATGGATATATGAGGGTAACATAGGTTCAGAAACAAACAATTCCACTGAGCTTCATGCTTTGTAAAATGGCATTACCATTGTGGAAGGGAACTCCACATTGGCCACTCAGATAGGCAAAAAACTACAATAGGGTATCGACGTGGAAAAAGTCTCAAAAAACTGGTGCCAAAACAAAATTACATAGCGGATCAAACATGGAGTAGACAACATGGCAAGCCTCCAATTTCAGGCCATTAGAAGGAATGGCAATAAGCTCATGGACAGATTCACAAATGAGGGTACAATGAGGACCCTTCAGCTAAACTCCAAATGATGGAACGACTTAGAGGATTGTAACCTCTGTTAGCACTGCATAACCATTAATGTTAAAGATAACCAACCTACCGAAAAATAATTGTTCGCATGCCCTTCATCATTTCAAGGTCAATTCTAAGTACTGAAGGAAGGATAATATTATGGCGCACATGCCCAAACCAATCCTTAGCACACCAGATGTGATGGCCTTTACTGCCACCTCCCTTCTCCCTTGTACGGTCGCTGCCTTCTCGTCACTTCCTCTTTGCATGGCTCTTCTTCCACTTCCTCACATATGTTCTTCACATGCTTCCCATTCCCGCCCCTCTTCTCCACTAATTTCCCCCCTTCATCCCCTGGCTTCTATTTTTTTGCCCCTCACCCTTCTCCTCCTCATATTCCCCTCAGCTCTCACTCCTCGCTACTCATCCTCCGCTCCCTAGTTCCTCCTACTCCATTTCCCCTTGGTTTTTCCCACGGCCTCGAAGCATAGCTCCATCCCTAGCTCAAGTCAGGGGGTGGGAATAGTTGCACAGCCTCTCGATGGCAGTCACATGGTTCAACCCCCACTACTCGCATGAAGATCTCCGTGAGGTGCACAACTTTGAACTACGTGGCGATTTTTATCTGGAAACTCAAGAGTGCATAGCCAATTTGGAATCCCAAGAAAACGTTATTCGCAGAGAGGTCACGACTAAGGTAGTTGATGCAGACTTCGCCTAGATCCCTGATCCTGCCCTCACCAGAGCGCGCTAAAACATTTATGCGTGAACCATTGAAACATGGTGGCAGGTGAAAACAATCATGGGGCTTGCAGTGCAGGAGTAGGATGAGCGCACAAAGGCACTCGAAACAAAGATTAGCAGTCTTACTAAGAAGTTTGTAATCTATGTTGAAGTCATCCACCACTCTTGTTTCATAACTTGGGACTCACCGAATACAGTCATTAAGAAGAAATCAATGGCAAAGGTCCATTCTGGAGCTAAGGCTCAGCAAGCATCAAGAAAGAGACTGCAGGTGCCTCCACCAGTCGTCTGAACACTACTGCCCAGCAGGAGGGGAGTACTCAGGAGACTCCCATCAGCCTGGATGAAGATCGGGTTACCACCAACCAAGAATGACTTCTCCAAACTATTTTTTGTCTCTTTTCCTCCATGGAGGCCTGACTGTTGTAGACTTCTCAATCTCAGAAAGAAAAACCTCAGGCCTAGTATGCTCTGCTAAGACTATAATCTATACTCTCTTTTTTGAGTATGTTGTAAAAAGGGTTCCAGTTTGGTTTCTGAAAATTCTCCACTGTATCTACCATTGGCGACATAATACATTTTTGCGATGGCTACAATGTAAAAAGGAAAAAACTAAGTCCAGATTAGGCTACCTTGTTAGTCCTTGAGTCGGGCTCTCCCCCCCGCACAACCCATACGTTGTAATTTCTCGGTTTTTCAGTAATATATTATATCTTATTCACAAAAAAACAAACTCAAGGGATACATATTAAAATCACAAGGGATTAATAAACCCTAGGAATTAATATTTTAAACCCATGGGATTATCAATATTATAAACCTAAGGCATTAATAAACCTTAGGGATTATTAATATTATAAGCCCAATGGATTAATAAACCCTGTTGAAAATGCAACAAGATGATGGAGCTTAGTGAAAATAAGTCGCCTTCACTAAGTGGGCCCGCAGGTTATTTTTGGCGCAAAGTCTATTTTTAGACATATGGATCATGGTCTATGAGTTGTAGGATGCTATTTGTGGACAATTGGTCATGTTGGTAAAAATAGATGGACGTCTATTTTTAGACATATGGGTGGAGTCTATTTTTAGACTGTCAGGCTAAAAATAGAACAGTCGAATATTATTAGCTCTTAATAATATTTGGACTATAAACATTATCTTATCCTCTTAGAGCACTTCAGTTCGAGCTACGGATGTGGCACATGCAACTGCCAGAAGGAAATACGCTTTTCTTATGGGTTAGTTGAGCTATTGCATGATGGACTTCAGTTAGAACTCAAGTGATTGAGTTTGGTGGAGTTGATTGAGGAGTTGATGGAGTTGTGTTCAGTTTGACTTAGTTGAAGTAGTTGTATTTAGTCTAACTGCCAAATACACTAGTGATGAGTGATGTGAATTAATTATTAATTAATTCACTAATTATTAACTCATAAATCAACTAAAGAATACATCAGTTAACTCAGTGCATGGACAATTCAGTGGAGACAGGTGTTAGAGGTGGAGACTACTATCAGTTGTGACTATAGCTGTGCATGAGATTTGCATAATCATTGATTGAGATTGCCAATGAGGATTGTGCAGTACAAGCCAAGGGAAAACAAGCTTGGATCATTCCTATTCTCATCTTGGATTGCGCAGTAGAGGCAGGCAAACAGTGGAGGAGATTTGAACCGGTGACTTGATTCACATCTGAGTTGGTTTATGTGTAACAGGTGGAGATAGTACTAAGTACTTGTGAGGAGTGTTGTACTATGTATTGTTACATGTTCTCAATCATTATAATATACAGATAGTTCAGGGTTTTCAGCTGTATGCTTTCCCCATTACATATTGTGTTAATGTGCGCATGTGATTGATGTTTCATTGTTTTTAATTCCGCAAAATTGATGATCAACGTAGAGGAGGTTATGTATTATGCATGCATTCCACAAATAGTGTATAACCAAGATAATCTCTGTGAATAAGTGTTATATTATTCAAAATTTCTACATGGTATCAGAGCAGAATTTGATCATCATATCTATTATTCAGAAAGTGATTACATTTTATTTCTTCAAGCAGAGTCTGTAATTGGGCCAGGTAGCCTCTCGATTCATCCTTTTTTTTGGAAGGTGAGATATCCAGTAAAAGCCCATACAGTCAATCTCTATACGAGAAATACTTTGTTCTCATGAATTTTAGATCAGAAGCGCTTGAGTTTTGAGCTGGTGGAATTCGAATTTGCAGCAGTGTTTTCTTGGTGTCGAAGTTGAAATGTCTTTCAACGGATTGCGATTGGAGTATGCCGTTGAAGGCAGCTCGAATTATATTGCATGGAAAGACATGATGGAGGTGATGTTAGATGAAAATAGGTTGAAGGAGTTCATAGAGGCCGAGGTCCCAAAGCCTACTGATGCTGCTCACGTTGAGGCTTGGCAAAAGAAGACAACAAAGTGTCGAAGGATTATGTTGTAGGGCGTGAAGGATCACATTGTATCTAGCCTGCATGGAAAGGCTTCTCCATACTTGATTTGGAAAGCATTGACAGATTTATTCCAAAGCAAGAGTGACCAGAGGAAGTTGGCACTTAAGGATAAACTCTGAAACATTAAGTGTGAGAAAGGAGATAGTATGCCCAAGTATCTCAGGAAGTTCACCCAATGCTGGGATGAGCTGGAAAGTGTGGGGGTGACTGTCGATGATGAGGACTTGGTGAGCTTGGCTCTTCTTGGTCTTTCGAAGAGTTGGCATTCATATCAGGACTCTGTCAATGGTCAGGAGAAACTGCCAGGATGGGAGAGACTTTGGTCAGATCTTGTGCAAGAGGAGATCAGGCGGAATACTAGGGACGGATCTTCATCAAAGACATCTAATGAAGAAAATTGCGGTTTGGCTGCCAAAGCAAAGAAGGGGAAGAACAAGAAAGCTTCTCATTCTAGTGCGAAAGGCAAGAAGCAGGACATGTCTAAGGTGAAGTGCTTTCACTATCACCAGCACAGACATTATGCCACAAATTGTCCGCAGAAGAAAAAAAGTAAGCAAGTTGTTGGATCTACAGCGGGAGAGGCCTTAGCCTTGCAGTTTGAGCTAGATTTTTCGCTGATCGCATGCTTGGTATCAAGTGTAATATGGGATCGGTATGGTTCTTGGATAGTGGTGCATCTTTTCACATGACAGGAGATCGAGATTTGTTTTCTGATCTGGATGAGAAAGATCTTGGAGTGCACATTTAGATGGGCGATGATGGTAGATATAGCGCGACCGGTATCAGTACCATTTCCTTTGAGAGGGACTCTGGTAAACCCTTCGTATTGAAGGAAGTGATGCATGTTCCAGGATTGAAGAATAATCTTATCTCTGTGGTGATGTTAGAAGACAAGGGATATGATGTTGATTTCAGCGAGGGGAAGGCTTTCCTGCGTAGTAAGACAACTGGAGAAACCCGGATGATAGGGGTTCAAGTCAAGAACCTTTATTAATTTCATGTAGATGACTGTGCAGCAATGGCATCCAAGGCACAAGGATTGGTGAGCCAGGATGATGGCAAGCTGTGGCACCGGAGATTGGGCCACCTTCACCATGGAGCCTTGAAGATACTACAATAGATTTCTACTCGGCTTCTTAAAGGCACTCTTGCACAGTCAGATCAGTGCAAGGGGTGTACCTTGGGAAAATTTGTGAAAGCCACCTTCCACGAGAAGGATATTTGCGCCACGATGATCCTTGAGAGAATTCACACAGACATGTGTGGACCTTTCTTAGTAGCTTCGACAGCAAATCACAAGTACTATGTGATCTTTGTTGATGATTTCTCTCAAAAGTGTTGGATCTTCTTCATGCAGAAGAAGAGCGAGACATACTCAAAGTTCTGTGAGTTCAAAGCACTGGTCGAGAAGGAATCGAGGAAGAAGGTGAAGGCTCTTAGGAGCGACAATGGTGGTGAATTCATCTCTGGCGAGTTCAAGGACTTCTACAGTGCAGAAGGGATTCGAAGAGAGCTCATAGCTCCCCATAACCCACAGCAGAACGGGGTTGCTGAGCAGAAGAACAGAATGATCATGGGTGCTGCACGGGCGACGTTGCATGATCAGAGCCTACCCCTTCACTTATGGGCGGAGACATGTAATACTGCAGTATATGTGCAGAACCATTGTCCTCACAAGATACTTGGCATGAGTACACCCGAGGAGGCTTATTCTGGTAAGAGGCCTGATATTTCCCATTTGAGGATTTTTGGTTCTCCTGTTTACATGCATGTGACGAAGGATGCCAGGAAGAAGCTGGAGCTGACCACAGAGGTTGGGATATTTGTGGGCTACACTGATATGCCCCACAACTATCGTGTGTATTTGCCAGATAGTCGCAAGACTGTTGTGCGACGGGATATCAAATTTCAGGAGGAGAAAGCCATGAAGTGTTCGCTTGAGAGGGATCCACACTTGCATGTAAATGAGGAGCTATTAGTTCCTAAGAATGAGATTCAGGACATGGATCAACCACAAGATGAAGTTCATGGAGTGGAAGAGACCACTCATGCAGTGCCAACCATTAGAGGGCGAAAGCGCACTACAGAAGCTGAGCAATTGGCTCAAGATGTAGAGAAGGTTGTAGGACCACCTACAGTGCAGCGCAGATAGAGACACTCACCTGATCGGTACACTGGATACATGGCTCTTGTGAGCAAAATGTGTCGTGACTGAGCCATCCTCTTTCGAGGAAGCTGTGGAGGATCCCGCATGGGTAGATGCCATGGTGGAAGAGTATGATTCGATTGTAAGAAACAGTGCATGGGAGATTGTCCCAAGACTGGAGGGGAAATCAGTGGTGGGTTCGAGATGGATCTACAAAGTGAAGCAGGCAGCTGACAGGAGCATCGAGAAGTACAAGGCAAGATTTGTTGCTCGAGGCTTCTCACAAATAGAGGGGATCGATTATCAGGAGACCTTCGCACCTGTCGCAACGTATTCTTCCATACAAACAATTCTTGCTCTCTCAGTGCAGATGGGGTGGCACATTCATCAGATGGATGTGAAGACTGCGTTCCTCAATGGAGTCATTGAGGAGGAGGTGTACATAGAGCGGCCTGAAGATTTCGAGATCTTTAGCAGCGAGTCGCATGTGTGCAGGCTCAAGAGAGCGTTGTATGGGTTGAAACAAGCACCTCATGCTTGGTACACACGGATAGACAGTTATTTCACGGGACTTGGATTCTCCAAGAGTTAGGCGGATCCTAACCTATACCAGATTGTGGTGGAGGGTAAGTTGCTAATCATTGTACTTTATGTAGATGATTTGATTTTGACAAGAGATGAGTTGTTGACACTTTCATGCAAGGAGGATCTTGCTAGAGAGTTTGAGATGAAGGACTTGGGCCTCCTTCATTATTTCCCGGGATTGGAAATTTGGCAGCGCAGTGATGGACTATTTGTTTCTCAGGGTAAGTATGCTCGGGAGATACTAGAGAAGTTCAACATGCATGGCAGCAAGCCTGTTGATACTCCTCTTCCTATAGGTTGGAGGAAGGAGGATGCTACTTCAGTGGAGGTAGTGGATTCCACTGTTTATCAACAGTTGGTGGGGTCGCTTATGTATCTGGTCAATACACGACCCAATATATGCTATGCTGTTAACCATCTTTCACAAGCTATGGTTAAGCCAGCCAAGCTCTTCTGGAAGGCAGGCAAGCATGTATTTCATTATTTCAGAGGCACATCGGGATATGGATTGTGGTACAGACAAGAGGATGAGGTGAAGCTATGTGGCTTCACGGATGAAGATTGGGCAGGGAATCCAACAGATAGAAAGAGCACATCTGGAGGGATCTTCAGTATCGGGTCGACAACAGTTTCTTGGTACAGCAGGAAGCAGAGATCCGTGGAACTTAGTTCAGCAGAGGCCGAGTATATGGCAGCAAGTTTGGCTACATATAAGGCTATATGGATGAGGAAGATCCTGGTCAGGTTGTTCGGGTCACACTTGGAGCCTACTGTGATTTATTGTGATAACCAGAGTTGCATTAAACTCTCGGCTAATCCAGTATTTCATGATAGATCCAAGCACATCGACATCATGTACCATCATATCAGAGATTGTGTGCAGCGGAGAATCATGTTACTTTCATACATTCCCACGGAGGATCAGGATGTTGATATCTTGACGAAGGCGCTCACCAGGAGAAAATTCGAATACCACAGAGGCAGGATAGGAGTTGCAGATAATCCATATCTTGTTGAGAGGGAGTGTTTAAAATGCAACAAGATGATGGAGCTTAGTGAAAAGAAGTCGCCTTCACTAAGTGGGCCCACAGGCTATTTTTGGCGCAAAGTCTATTTTTAGACATATGGATCATGGTTTATGAGTTGTAGGATGCTATTTGTGGAAAATTGGTCATGTTGGTAAAAATAGATGGACTTCTATTTTTAGACATATGGGTGGACTGTCTATTTTTAGACTGCCAGGCTAAAAATAGAACAGTCGAATATTATTAGCTCTTAATAATATTTGGACTATAAACATTATCTTATCCTCTTGGAGCACTTCAGTTCGAGCTACGGATGTGGCACATGCAACTGCCAGAAGGAAATACGTTTTTCTTATGGGTTAGTTGAGCTATTGCATGATGGACTTCAGTTAGAACTCAAGTGATTGAGTTTGGTGGAGTTGATAGAGTTGTGTTCAGTTTGACTTAGTTGAACTAGTTGTATTTAGTCTAACTGCCAAATACACTAGTGATGAGTGATGTGAATTAATTATTAATTAATTCACTAATTATTAACTCATAAATCAATTAAAGAATACATCAGTTAACTCAGTGCATGGACAGTTCAGTGGAGACAGGTGTTAGAGTTGGAGACTACTATCAATTTTGACTATAGCTGGGCATGAGATTTGCACAATCATTGATTGAGATTGCCAATGAGGATTGCGCAGTACAATCCAAGGGAAAATGAGCTTGGATCATTCCTATTCTCATCTTGGATTGCGTAGTAGAGGCAGGCAAACAGTGGAGGAGATTTGAACCGGTGATTTGATTCAGATCTGAGCTGGTTTGTGTGTAACAGGTGGAGATAGTACTGAGTACTTGTGAGGAGTATTGTACTATGTATTGTTATATGTTATCAACCATTATAATATACAGATAGTTCGGGGTTTTCAGCTGTATGCTTTCCCCATTACATACTGTGTTAATGTGCACATGCGATTGATGTTTCATTATTTTTAATTCCGCAAAATTGATGATCAACGTAGAGGAGGTTATGTATTATGCATGCATTCTGCAAATAGTGTATAATCAGGATAATCTCTGTGAATAAGTGTTATATTATTCAAAATATCTACAAACCCAAGGGACTAATATTAACCCAAGGGATTTATAAACCCAATGGACTAATGTTAAAAACCAAAGGGATTAATAAGCCCTAAGAATTAATATTTTAAACGCAAGGGATTACTAATATTATAAATCCAAGGAATTAAATTATAAAACCAAGGGTTTACTATTATAAACCCAAGGAATTAGTGAACCCAAGGGATAAATATTATAAACCCAAGGGATCAACAAACCTAATGGATCAATATTAAAAACACAAGGGATTGACAAATCCCATGAATTAATATTTTAAACCCAATATATTAATAAACCATAGGGTTTAAACCAAATGTATTATTAATAATATAAACCTAAGGGATTAATAAACCGTAGGGATTGTCAATATTATAAACCCAACGGATTAATAAATTGAAGGGATATATATTATAAACCAATGGGATCAATATTAAACCCTAGGACTACTATTAAATCATTGGATTAAACTCAATATTATAAACTAGAATATTAAACCCTAATTGTTTTATTGTCGCAATGTAAAATCAAATAAATTACAATGTAATGTATTGTTGTGACATTGATTGTCACATTGCGAAGATGCTTGTCTAACTGCAATGCTGGAAAATGTGATAGTTCAACGATAATTGTGACACTACATTGTTGGATAGTGTGACAATGTTTTTAATAGGCTTAATATGAACCCTTAGATTAATAAACCCTAAGATAAATACTATAAACCTTGAAAAAAACATGGTTGACAATGGTTTGCCATGGTTGGTTATATATATATATATATATATATATATATATATATATATATATATATATAGATAGATAGATATATAGATATATCATTTTATTTTTAAACCCAACAACTAATATGATAAACCAAAGGGATTAATAAACAAAGGAGAATAATAAACCTAACAAAAAACATTATAAACCCAAGAGATTAATATTACAAACCCTTAACATTAATATTATAAACCCAAGGGATTAATAAACCCTAATGATTATTAATATTAATAAACCCAAGGGATTAATATACTCAGGCACAATGGGTAGCCATGGTCAGCCACAATGGTCATTCATGGTCAACCATTATGGTCATCCATAATGGTCAACCATAATAATTAACCATAATGCTCAACTATTATCAACCACAACTAACAATTGTCGACCATGGTCAATCGTTATCAACCATTGTGCACTGCACTCAACCATGGGCAAACATGGTTGAATAAACTCCACCATGATCATAATTTATCAACGAATATTATTAAACATAATGGTTGACCATGGTTAAGTATCATTTCAATGAGGTTTGACCATGGTTGACTACAGTCCAAACGGTTGATAATGGAATCCAAGGGATTAAATTATAAACCCAAGAGTTTAACCATGGTTCAGTATATTCAACCAAGTTTGCCCATGGTTGACTACGGTCCACAAAGGTTGATAATAGTTGACCATGGTTAGCAATGGTTGATTGTGGTCGATAATAGTTGACCAACAAGGTCATCCAAGATTAACATGATTAGAATGGTCAACCAATATCTACAAGGTGAACCATAACCGACCATGATCAACATAGGTTAAAAATGGTCAACCATGATGAACCCTTCACAACCATAATGGTTAACCACGGGAACCATTTTATTCATAAATGGGTCAATGATGGTCAATCGTTATGATCAATCAATATCAACATGGTTAGAATGGTCGACCTTGGTCAACCATTATGGCCATCCATACTGGGAAACCAATATTTTTAGCCATAATGGTCAACCATTATCAACCACAACCAACCATTGTTGACCAAGGGCCTAAAAAACCCAATGGTTTTATATTCTAAACCCAAGGAATTAGTAAACCCAAGGGATAAATATTATAAACCCAAGGGACCAACAAACCCAAGGGATTAATAAACCCTAAGAATTAATATTTTAAACCAAGGGATTAATAAATCCGTGTGATTATTAATATTATAAACTCAAGGGATTAATAAAGCCTAGAGATTGTTAATATTATAAACCCAACGGATTAATAAACTCAGGGGACTAATATTAACCCAATGGTCTAATATTAGAAACCCAAGGGATTAATAAACCCAAGGAATTAAAACCCAAAGATTATTAATATTGTAAATCCAGGGGATTAAATCATAAACCCAAGGGTTTAACCATGGTTGAGTATATTCAACTAGGTTTGACCACGGTCCACAAAGGTTGATAGCAGTTGACCATGGTCGGCAAAGGCTCACTGTGATCAATAATGGTTGACCAACAAGGTCATCCAAGATCAACATGATTAGGATGGTCAACCATTATCAACCACAACCAACCATTGCCGACCATGGTCAACCATTATCAACCACAACCAACCATTGTCGACCATGGTCAACCATTATCAACCATTGTGGATTGTACTCAACCGTGGTTAGACATGGTTGAATAAACTCAACCATGGTCATAATTTATCAACAAAAATTATTGAACATAATGGTTGACCATGGTTGAGTATATTCAACTAGGTTTGACCATGGTTGACTACAATCCATAATGGTTTATAATGGTTGACAATGGTTGAATATGGTTGATAGTGGTTGGCCATTATGGGTGACTATATTGATTGACCATAATGGTTGACCATGGCTAACCATTATGATTGACCATGGTTTCCCATTATGGTTGACCTTGTTTGACCATGGTTAACCATGGTCGACCATTCTAACCATTCTAACCATATTGATATTGATTGACCATAATGGTTGACCATCGTTGACCATTTATGAAAAAAATGGTTCACCATGGTTAACCATTATGGTTCAACATGGTTATCAAGGGTTCACCATGGTTGACCATTGTTGACCTAGGTTGATCATGGTCGACTATGGTTGACCTTGTGGACATTGGTTGACCATTCTAATCATGTTGATCTTGGATGACCTTGCTAACCATAATTGACCTTGGTTGACCATCGTTGATCATTTAGATATAAATCCTATATATAAACCAAATTAATGTAAAGGTTGGCAATGGTTGACCATGTGACATGTTCAACCATTGTCACTTGCTAACAAAAATTGACCATGGTCAACCATAATCAACCATTAAAATAAAGTAAATATTATTATTCTTATTCTTATTTATCAATATTAATGTTAATACTATTTTTTAATAAGCTTAATGTGATTAACAATATCAATTAAATGTGGTTAATGTTAATATTATAAATAATATTATAATTATTATATTAATATAAATATTAAAAAATTTAAAAATATATTAAGATTAATAATATTATTAACATTATTTTTAAACATTATTGATATTGTATTTAATGATATGAATAATAACATAGTTTTTAATATTTTTTTTTCTCAGTAAAATTAAACTATTTCTATTGAGTAAAATATAGTACAATCAAGAGAGACAAGAAATCCGCCGACCGGAAATGATGAAACTATCAACCTCGGTCCCGGAGAAGGGGTGAACCATTCACGGAGCTACAACAAATAACTTGAGAGCAGAAACTGACATTTACCCCACAGGGGCAGTATTCTCAACACGATGTTTTTTCCCTTTCTGTTTATTGACTTTTATCCAACCGTCCTGGGGAGTATGAGCTAAAACAACTTGAAGACTGGAGTTCTCCAACACGGGGATCTCCTTATCTGATTCAGAAGAGGAGGTCTCATGGACGCGTTTCTGGGAGATTGTTGTGACAGTGGTGAGCGCAGGTGTATCAGTGGACGGATCCATCGACTGAGGCGCCTGGTCTGGTTTTGCATCGCTCTCCTCATCTTCCGAGCTTGAGGAATCAGAACTCATTGCTGGCGGTGGAGGACAAGGGGTCCAACGCTTGGGTTTGGTCTTTGCAAAGTTGCCTTTTTTCGATTTTGCAGGCAAAGATGGGTAAGAATTTTGTAGGTGCCCTGCTGGGTGATAGTGGCGGCAGCGAAAGGCAGTGTTTTCGTAATCCAGATTCTGGGTCCAAACAAAGTCATTGATCTTGAGAATGATTTGGTCTGGAAGTCCTTTGCTTAAATCCAGCTCCACACATATTCTGGCATATGTGTAGAGACCTTTTGTTTCCCGCCAGAAATCTCCCCTAATGAAACTGCCCAAGGTGTTGCCTATGGCTCTATATACAACAGTATGCCATAAGTGGGCAGGTAAATTTGGAAGCCTGATCCATACAGGTGTCCTAGTAATGACTGCAGTTGCTGGATCAAAATCTGGGAACCAAGGAGTCAAGAAGAGCCCTGCAGTTCCCATGAACCAAGGGCCTTCTTCTAAAGCCTTTTTATAATGCTTGTTGTTATCAAATAGAACAATGAAATAACCTTTTGAATAGAAACTGATCTTACAATGATGAGTCCAGTTTGCATGGATCCATGCATAGAGATCCTGAGATCGTGGCCACAGTCCGTTAAATCTGCAAATGATGGCTCTTTCTGCAAAATCTTGAAGTTGGGTTGCAAGATCATCATGGGTGATTTCAACAGAGGGGGCTTCATCTATTTTATCAACCAAAAAGGGCTTAGATTTAAGGACCTCCGGGGGTTTGGGGATCTCAGAGTGAACTGCATCCTTGTATGAGAAGGGAGGAGCAGAGGATGACTGTCCCGCTGCACCTCCTCTCAGACGAAGGGTAACCACCAAAGAGCTGTTCCTAGAAATGTTGTAAGAAGAGAGGGGAAGAAGGTCTTCAAGTTGCTTGCCTTGAAAGAGAAGTCTCTGATGGCCTGAAGGGATCCCAATCCGCCGTTCTAGATCTAGTTTGAGATTCATCACCAGATCTGAGGAATTGATCCATTGCAGGATGGTTCTGCCTGTAGGCTGAGAAATTTGGATCTGAAAGGAGTCGAAGAAGTGCCTGGACATAGTGCCAGGGCTTCTTGTGCTTCCAAGAGCAAATCTGTCATGGCTATTTTCCGTCAGGGGTATCAGACCTGCAAGATCTTGGCCGATCTGTCTATTGAAAGCCCGATCTGATTGATCAATGGCCGATCTGGGGGTTTTATACCTTCCCCCGCTAGAGGGGAACATCCCGGCTCCTTGCAGCGATCTCCCAGGGGCGGAGGTAGCAGATCTGTTAAAGGGGATCGCCCATCTACCGCTAACATCGTCGCAGACCCAGATTTCCTGCTTACGAGCTTCTGGGGGCCGGAAGGGCCACGCTTGATCTATGAGGAAGACGTTGGAGTCCCTGGCAGTGGCATTGCGGGACAGCACCAGGCTCCCCTGCTTGCCATCTTCGCCAAGTTCGAACGGGAAGATGTTGCCAGTTTCGAAAGTCTCCGTGGGAAGCTTGTCAAATAAACATTGATGAAGGGTTTGGGGAATGCCTGGATCTTGACTCTGAGCCTCAGCCTGTGCCTGTGCGTGGAGTTGGAACGCTGGATTCGGAGGAGCCGTGAGGGTCGTGAGCCGAACGAACGCGTAGCAAGGTTTCGCCCGATTTTGATAAAAGCCTAATCAACATAGTTTTTAATATTAATATCAATGTTATTCTCATATTTATTAATATTAGTGTATTTAATAATTAATATTAATATCATATCATAATTAATATGGTTATTTATAATGTTTAATATTAAAATAATAATAATAGTTATAAAGTTAATATTATTATTAAATTTAATATACATTTTAAAATTTAATATAAATTTTTTTATTAACTTAATATTATGATAATAATATAAACATTAAAACTAATTTAAATATAATAATATTATTAATCAAATATAGATTTTAATATTATTTTTAAAACTAATATAAACTTTATTATAAACCTAATATTGTATTAATCTTAAAACTTAATACATAAGCTAAAACCTAATTTTAAAACTCAAAATCTAAAAGTACATCCCATGCACCAAACAATATATGCAAAGTATTGTGCGTATAATTATTACATATCTGCAATCATTGCATTTGACTCTTTTAAGATTGTGTAAAGGAAAATAATTCATTATTATTAAATCTTAAGTATTTAAAAAAAAAAAACTAAGTTTTATGAATTATTATTTTATAGGTTTATTAACCAGTTTTAATTTATTAAATTCTAATTTTAAGAATTGCAAAAACCATATAGTTTCATATTCCCATTATAATTTACTCGGGAGGTGAGAAATTTAGAGAGAGTTTTGGGATTCATGTTATGATAAATAAAGGTGTAAGGAAGTGAAATATGAAGAATCCAAACCACTTCTAGTGAGGTGAAAGAGAGCGTGGGGTGGGGTAAAAGCAAAATATCAACCGAGCCGTTAAATAACTGGGCAAGATTTATGAAAAAGTTATTAATTTCAATTTAATTCATTGATGGATGGCAACGCCATCTTTCAATTTATACTAATCGAGTGAAAATATTAATTAGCAAAATAATTGAAGTGGTCAATTCCAATTAACTAGATATTATTATTGATTCATAATTAGATTTTGGTTCATAATTAGACTTTATATTCAAGAAAACAAATTCCTATCAAAATAAGGTTTTATTATATTATTAAATATTTTAATTTTGTCTTACAATTTTTTTTAGAACACATCACAATTTAAAAATATTATTATTATAATGTAATGAAGTCAGTTAATTTGTTAAAATGAGAAAATATAATTTCCTACTTGATAAATAGAATAATTTTAATAATAGAAAAAAGCTTAAGATCTTTAAATAGGCAAATAGGAAAAACTTAAATTCTAGTTTTCAGAAACTTAACCATAACCATTATGATATGTTAGATATCAATTCAGGGACCAGAGCTCGGTGAGAATTGAGATTCAGAAGAAAGAGCATGGAGCTGACTCATAATAAGGAGGAGAGCATGGAAAATACATGGCGTAAACTTCCTCACGGTTTGCAATTTATGGTGTTGAAAAGGCTTTACCCATGGATTTACGTAGACTGCAATTGTACTGTAAATATTCACGCTGATAAGAGTTTTCTTTGTGGGGTTGGAATGAGCAAACATTGTTCACCCTAGCCAATCTTAGAGCTTCATTTTCGTTTTCCTCGAGTCAATACAATTTTGACACGTTTCATTCTTAATCCAATCCAAATTTGACTAGTGGAACCATGACCTGTCAATCCTTGCTTTGGAGTCATTACTCTGTGACGCTACCAAGGGTTTCATATTAACCTCAAGGGCTTTCGGAGAATCGTGAGTTCATTAATAGAATCCACAAAGCAGTGCGACAACTCGTCTAGATCGGAATCAAGAGCCTATATCGAAAACTGAGGCAAGACGCGGTTGGCTTGCAACAACAATGGTTGTGACGACGAGGCCGAGGGTTCAATCCCTGCAGACAATAGGCTCTTGAGATATTTGGGGCTCTTGGAAGGCTCTGCAGATAATGCAAATATGTTGAAGCCCATTCTAACACAAGGGCTACTATGATTCAAGATTTGTTCAACACTACGACCAATAATGTTCAATAAAGTGGATCCCAATCATTAACTCACTATTTAGGAGTGGAAAATGATTCAAGGTTTTTAGCTCACTATTGGTGAGTTGAGAATTATCCAATGTTTCTTTTATGTTAGGGTCGACCATGTTTATTTTAATATTATGGACGATGCTCACTTCCTAATAGTAATCTGAAGCACTTGAATGAAAGTGGTGCATGCAACAAATTGTGGTGATGGAAGTTTTTTTAAGAAGGTTGGACCTATTGCAAGAAGATTGTGAAAATGTTTGGAAGAGCTTGGAGTACATGTGGGCAGAATCCTTAGCCAGAGGTGCTATATTCTATTATCAGGACAGGAGTTCACTAATGTTGGCTAAAGGTTTTAAGATCCAGATGATTGGTGCATATGCTTGTCATGAGTTACATTGCATACTAAGTGTCATTCCCAACATCTGGGTTTCAAGGTCTCCTAAAACTGGCGAACACACATTAATGCTTTTTCAACCTTTTTTGTTTTGGGTATTGATTAAGGATTGTCATGCTGGATTTCGATCATTGTATTGGTTAAATGTTCTATTTTTTATGTTATTTTTGAGAGGATGAATCTTGATTATCGAAGCTTACATTCAACTTCAATGTTTTATTCAATTGGCTCTAATAGACGCTATATTTCTGAAGTTGGGTAAAGGACAATAAAAAACAAATACAAGGCATTTAACATATATTGTAGTGTATTGAATGAGTACATTAAGTCTGGTTATGGACTACAAAAACCCAACTCAAGGTATGTAGTATGTAGTATATTACTCTTTACTAAAATACTAAAAACTTAGAACACTTTTTTTTCTTTGTTAAACATTAAATGTTACATTAGATAATCAAAGATTCAAATTAGGAAAAAAATCAAGGACAAATAACCTACTCACAAAAAACATAGGATGACCATAACATTTAGCTAATACAATTCTATAATCACTATATCATATGACAATCATGTACACTAGACATCTCCTTACCAACACTGGTCACTTATGTGCAATCTATGTTGGTTCATGTGTTTGTCCCTTGATTTATAGAAATTATCACTGTAGATTAACCTGATAATGTAATATAACTAAAGAAAAATACTTTAATCTACTTCTACAATCAAACTTGCGGAAGCTTAATAGATTTGAGCAAGATCAAGCATAACACATATAACTAGAAGAAGAATCAACGCACATGAAACACATAAAATACTGAGGGGAAAGCCTGAACTAAAAACCCTAGTATCTGTATTATCATACAAGGTGGAAATACATCAAGATTACACAAAGCTTTAGCTCTCACAGCTAGCCAGCTCTCAGTGCAATCCTCCTGTATGCTCATAGGCAAACAAGGCTTCTCACAAACCTTCTCCTCAGCCCTCCAAACCTCCTATTTCCTTGCACAGTTTTCCCTGGGTGATCCAGCTATTACCAAGTGTAACACTGATCTCACACCCTGTAAAATTGCGCAATCCTCAAGGAAACTTCTCCTTCTACATGGATGAGTTTCCTTTATAGGAAAACTCATGCAACTGATAGTACAATGTCCCTGTCTTTAATATCAACTGGGTCTTTCTCTGAATATACATGCATGAATTATTTATGAGAGAATATTCAGTTATCTAGAGTACACTAGTTTGATGCATGCATGCATTAACTGACTGAACTCACAATTAGTTCCTCAAACTGTTTGGAACTAATCTAACTAGACATAACTCAGTTAACTAAGCTAACTAATTACAACTCAATTATAACTCATCCTTGTCTCCTTAATTAAGGGATAATCTCCTTAATTTAAGGGATAACTATTGCATGACTTCACAAAGACTTCTAGCTTGAATTTCTCCAACTAATTAACTCAAGATGAATTAATTAATTATTTTTTAAGCATTTGGTGAAACTAAATTTGAATTTTAATTCAAGGACAAATTAAAATTGGAATATACTAGATTCTATTTTTAGCATTTCTTGTTACTATTTTTAACACTTCCTCTCAAGAAGAAAGGAATTCAACTCGATCCTAATCCTAAACCTTTGGAATGTTCTGCATGCAACACTTCTCTCTAGTGTTGTTGCTCTAGCAACTCCAAAAACAAAAAAAAACATCCAACCTGAATCAATATGATGCATCTGTCATCAAAGTCTCTAACTGTTATTACCTCTGTCGACTGAAAACTTTGCGCTTCTGCTGACTCAACCTTGATGCATTGTTGTCAATCCTTCTCTGTGCTCTTCAGTATCTGACTTCTCTAGCCTCTGTCACTTTGATCTTTGACTACATCAATTCCATTGATTCCTCCCACTACTATGTACTTTGGGCTCCCATAGCAAGGTACGATCCATGAGATAAAACCTCTCAATGGACACTGCCCAATTTCAGCCTTCTTGAGACTATCACTTCACATCGCCCCACCTCACACCTGGAGGTATGGTTGCATGTTATCCCTCTGCCAACTTGGCTCGAAATTTCCCCCTACAGGAGGTCTCTGCATGAGTGGATGCCTCCACTCGGTCTCCTCTCAACATCTCCACTTGTGTCTCCTCCACAATTGTCTGAGACTTCTTATGGGTTGCATGTTGAGAGGTAATTTACTCTCCCTCTCAACCACCAAGTCTCTAACATTTGCCTTGCTCCTCAAGGCTTTGCATGCATCTTGAACCTCAAGAGCATACAGGTTCTTGACTCGTGAACCAATCTGCTTCACCTATCTAGGAAAGTCTTTCCCTTACTGAAGACAACATCGTAGCCTTTTTCCTCCAACATCGTGATCAATAACAAATTCTTCTTCAGTCTAGGAACATACTTCACATTTGTCAAGGTGATAAGAGCTCCATGCTCCCTCTGAAAATCAACCGTGCCCACTCCTGAAACACTATACCTTTCATCGTCACCCATCTCTATGCGAATATTGAGGTCTTTCTCCTCCAAGGTACTGAATAAACTTTTATCGCTGATCATGTGGAATGAGGCTCCACTGTCAAGAAATTAACCACTACCCATCATCGATGATACCATGCATGCGATGAGAGTAAAGTCCATTTCGAACTGAGAGGCTAATGCCTCACCTTCCAATCCTTCCAAGGATCCCTTCTTGGACTTCTTTGATGGGAAATTAGTCGCATAATGACCCATCTCATGACAATTAAAGAATATCACTTTAGACTTGTCAACCTTCTTCCCTCCATGAGAAGAATTCAATTTGGAATGAGAATCCTTCTCCTTCTCTTTCCTTGCTTTGCTAAGGCTAGATTTTCTTCACAATCCTTGGATGAAGAACCATTTCGTTTTCTCCTCCTAATCTCCTCCTGCATGAGATCCGACCACAGGCATTTCCAATCCAGCAGTTTCTCCCTTCCATTCACAGAGTCTTGGTGGCTATTCCAACTCATTGGAAGGCAGAGGAGAGCGAGGCTCACTATATCTTCATCAGTAGTAGTTATTCCCACACTTCCATGTTCTAGTAGAGGTCCTTCAATATCTTCTACATTGAATATGGAGTATCCTTCCCATGGAGACTTGAGACAATAGGGTCTCGAACTCCCTCAAGGATGATCTGTCTCGCCCTCACCACACACTTCTTCCACTCAACCAACTCTTGTGCATTAGTTGAAGCTGGCTTTGGGATTTCTCGATCAATGAAATCCTTCAATCTGTTGTCTTCTAATACAGCCTCCATGTGATCTTTCCATGCTATGTAATTCGAGCTGCCATCCAAGGCATACTTGAGTCTCAAGCCATAGAATGCCATTAACCAACCTGAAGTATGAGATGAATTTGTAGGTTTCAACCCTGTATAAAAATTACCTGCATACTAATTCTAAAACACATAAAATAAAAAATGCGAGAGCATAACACATAAAACACATATACATAGAGATTTTCCCATTGGATCCCAAAACCAGGACTACCAACTTGATTTTTCATTATGTTCCTTTCAATGTTACAATACATATTTATACATGCCGAAGCATCCAACACCATGGACTGAAAACCATAAGTAGGTTCGCCCAACCTAATATAGGGTCCAAAAAAAAAAATTCCCAAGGCACTGCCCCGGAGCCTGTAGAGGGGGGCTACCCGCCCCCCTCAAACCCCCCTGTGACCCCCCCACTGCACAATCGGCGCAACGAAGGGGGGGCTCCACCCCCCCTCTAACCCCCAGTTCACGACGTAGGTTAGTCGTGGAAAGAATATAACACAACCCAACATTCTCCCACTTGTTGTTTTCTTTCCACAAGGGGCGACAAGAGAGCTTAGTCATTTTTCTAGCCCTAAAACACCCATTGTTTCTCTACATCGGGATAACTTCTTAGAGCTCACAGATTTTTTTAATGCATATGCAGTATTCTTCAAAGTGTCCACCTTTACCAGCAACACCTTTTTGTCTTCTATCATATCCCTCACAAAGTGATACTGAACATCAATGTGCTTTGTCTTTGAATGATAAGCAGGGTTCTTTGCCAAGAAAATTACACTTTGGCTATCACAGTATATCCTTATAGCTCCTTGTATTAACCCAATACTTGAACACAATCTCTACAACCAAAATGCTTCCTTGCTTGCATGAGTGGTTGCCATGTATTCTGCCTCTATAGTTGATAGTGCCACTACAGATTGTTTCTTACTCATCCAACTGACTGCTCCTCCAAATAGGTTAAACACATACCCACTTGTAGATCTTCTCTTATCCAAATCTCTAGCCCAGTCTGCATCAACAAAACCACGGATATCCAAAACTATGTCCAATCCTAGTCTTCCTTGGTAGCACAAACCATAATCACTAGTGCCATGCAAATACCTGAAAACCTACTTCGCTATTGTCGAATGCTCCTTCCCTAGTTTCGAGATAAACCTACTCAATAATCCCACTCATGTGCAATGTCTGGTCTAGTACAGACCATTGCATACATCAAGCTACTGACTGCACTTGCATATGGAACACGGGAAATATCTTATTCCTCTTCTTGTGTCTTGGAACACTATTCAGTAGATAGCTTTACACCTACATGAATAGGAACCTTCACTGGTTTACTATCCTGCATATTAAACCTCTGCAGTATTGTCTTAACATACTTCCTCTGGTTTAACCAGAGCTTCCTCTTTGCCCGATCTCTTTTAATTTCCATGCCCAAAATATAGTTTGTAGCACCAAGATCTTTCATGTCGAATTTGGAGGAGAATTGGGCCTTCAAATCCTGGATAATTTCTTTGTCATTTGCAACTAGAAACATATCATCCACATACAAGACCAGATAAATAACACGGTCACCAATTAATTTAAAATACACACAATGATCTGCTTTGCTTCTGGTGAAGCCAAGTCCCCGTATAAATGTATCAAATTTCTGATACCACATCCTTGGTGACTATTTTAACCCCTATAGAGACTTCTTTAACTTGCATACCAGTTCTTTCTTACCCTTCACCACAAAGCCTTTAGGTTGCTTCATATAGATCTTCTCTTCCAGATCCCCATGAAGAAATTTTGTCTTCACATCCATCTATTCTACCTCAAAATCAAAAGCAACAGCAATAGATAAAAGTAATCTAATAGAAGTTACCTTGGCAACAGGAGAAAAAATATCACCAAAATCACTTCCTGGCACTTGGGAATAACCTTTTGCTACCAACTGAGCTTTGTATTTCTCCACCTTTCCTTATGCATTTGTCTTCTTCTTAAACACCCATTTGCTGCCAATGGGTTTCCTTCCAAACGGCAACTCCACCAAATCCCAAGCCTCATTTTTGTGCAAAGATGCCATTTCATCAACCATGGCCTCTTTCCAGAGTTTTCCATCCTCTGAATCTACTGCTTCCTTCACAGTTTTGGGATCATCATCAATAATAGATAAAACAAAATTTGAATAGAAATCAGATGGACTATACCTTTCTGTCTACCTTTTTTCTCGAACTAATCTTCTTACACCCGGAGTTTGTGGCTCTTCATCTTTTGATTCCTCCTCTGTTGTAGAGTCTGATTCTTCCTCCTTTAGCTCAAACTCTATCTTCTCAGGTTCCTTTGGTTGGACTTCATGTTTAATAACATCTTTCACCTCTCTGAACACCACATCTCGGCTGTGCACAACCTTCCTTGTTGCTAGGTTCCAAAGCTTATAACCCTTTAAACCATCCTTATACCCAATAAAGATGCACTTTTTGGATTTACTATCCAACTTGGTTCATTTCTCCTTTGGAGCATGTACATATGCATCACATACAAATACCCTCAGATGTGAAAGAGAGGGTTTTTTACCAGTCCATGCCTCTTGTGGAGTCTTATCCTCCAACACTGATGAAGGTGATCTGTTGACTAGATAACATGTTGTCTCCACCACCTTTTCCCAGAATTCCTGTCCTAACCCAGCACAACTGAGCATGCTTCTTGCCCTTTCCATCAATGTCTTGTTCATTCTTTCTACAACTCCATTTTGTTGAAGTGTATATGGAGTAGCCTTCTACCATGCTATACCATACTTCTTACAGAATTATTCAAATTCCTTACTACAAAACTCTCCACCGTTATCTGTTCTCAGCACCTTTATCTTCTTCTCTATCTGGTTTTCCACCAGAGCCTTAAATTCGTTAAACCTGTCAAAGACTTTAGATTTCTTCCTGAGGAAATATATCCATGTATTCCTTGAGAAGTCATCTATAAATGATACATAGTACACAGACTTACCTAGTGATGGAACCTTCACAGTTCCAAACACATCTCTGTGCACAAGCTCTAATATCTGTTTTGCCCTCTTACCACTAGAGGGGAAACTCACATGATTCTGCTTCCCATATACACAATTTTCATACAAATCAAAAGCCAGAGAGCTATTACTCATACCTTCTACCATACCTTTACCATGAAGTATTCAAAGGCCCTTCTCTCCAATATGTCCAAGCCTTTGATTCCACAACATGGTCTTCTCTCTAGAGACCACAAGATTTTCTACTCCGCTTTTAGGAACCACAAAATTGTTGCACTCTTCAACAATAGTGGTACCTTGCAGCTTGTACAGAGTTCCAGTCCGAACTCCCTGCATCAATACCAATGCTCCTAAAACCATCTTGTAGGTATCCTTCTCAAACACTTTTTTTACACTTGCATCATCTAGCTTGCTTACAAAAATCAGATTTCTAGCTAATGCAGGAATATGCAAAACACCCGGAAGTGTTCTAACCCTTCCACCTTGCAACTTCAACTTTACTTTTCCATGACTACCTATTCTAGACTTCTTATCATCCCCTAAGAAGACATCACCACCATCATATTTATCATACTCGCAGAACCACTATCTATGGGGAGTGAAGGGAAAGGATGCACCTGAGTCAATCAACCATGCCTCATGATCTACATGTGTACTTGAAGAAGCCAAGTACACATCCCCACCTTCATCTGAGGTGGTTTTCACCTCTGCAAAATAAGCATCATCAGATCCCTTTCCTTTGTCAGGAGCTTTAGATTTACAGTCCCTTTTGTAATGCTCTTCCTTTCCGCATTTCCAGCACACCACATTTACAAGTTTTCATGGAGATTTAGATCTCCCTCTAGATTTATATCTCCCTCTTGATGACTTATTTTTGTTTCTGTTCTGGGATCGTCCTTGTACAGACAAGGCATCACCATTCTGGCTCTCCATATTTTTCTATCTCATCTCCTTCGTCAACAAGGATGAGACTATTTCATCAAACTGCAAGGCAGTTGCATTGCTACCTATTGCAATAACCAGACTATCCCACGAATCTGGTAGAGAAAACAACAAAATAATGCACTTATCTTCATCTAAAATTTTGATATCAACAGATGATAACTGACTTACCACAGTAATAAATGCATTTAGATGCTCTGTCACCAAGTCTCCATCTTTCATCCTTAGGTTATATAGCTTTTTCCGTAGGAACAGGTTATTCACTAGAGACTTAGATTAGTATAAAGTCCCTAACTTGTCCCACAAAACCTTCGTTGTAGCTTCCCCTGATACATTTATCAATACTGAATCTGAGACACACAATCATATTGTTCTCTTTGCCTTTCGATCCAACTTCTTCCATTCTTCACTGGACACTCCCGTTGGTTTAGTACCTGGATCTACTGTGATCCACTGATCTTTATCCACCAACAGATCCTCCATCTTGAGTCTCCATAACTCAAAACTCTGACCATTAAATTTATCAATCTCTATTTTTCCACTGCTCGCCATCTTCTTTCACCACTAGAATCGATCCCGCAGATCTCGTACTGAACACAGTCTACCACATGCCCGAGCGAAACCCCTCAGCAACAAAGGAATCCCCTTGAAGCCAAAACAACTCTGATACCAAATGTAGGTTTTAACCCCATACAGAAATTACCTACATACAATTCTAAAACACAGAAAATAAACAATTGGAGAGCATAACACATAAAACACATATACACAGAGATTCCCCCATTGGATCCCAAAACTGGGACTACCAGCTTGATTTTTCATTATGTTCCTTTCAATGTTACAATACATATTTATACATTCCGAAGCATCCAATACCATGGACTGAAAACCATCGTGTCCAAAACCATGGACCGAAAACCATAGGTAGGTTCGCCCAACCTAATATAGGGTCCAAAAAAAAAATTTCCCAAGGCGCTACTGTTATAGACATTTTTGGGCACTGCAACCCCAAGCATGAAATGTCCATAAACCAAGGGCTCCTAAGTCCCTAAAAGTGTTGTTCCAACCCTTAACTGATTACAACTTCTCCAAGAAGTTCTCCATGAAAAACTACTCAGAACTAGTCAAAACAGGATCATTTCACCTGCTCCATAGGCAAAGTGCGTTGCATCTCACCTAAGTACACTCAGTAGGTGCGTTGCATTTCAAAAACCCCTTCTATGGGGTGCGATGGGCAAGAAGAGACAAATGGCAGTGTCAATCCGTGAGGTGGAAAAGCATGGAATCTTCCAGAAATTTCTCCTGTGACACTTTCCATTCTGAATTCGACCAAGGATGAGTAAGAGATCATCAATCTCCAAGTGGAAGCAAGAACTATCAGAGGGAAGACACTAATCAAATCACAAGCTGACTCATCTCCCTTACAGATATCTAAATATGGATCCCTCATCCCAGAGATCCAGAGGCTAGAATTTTGCATCTTGTAAGGAATTGTTGTTGGTTTCTTGAGGAAAGATCATAGTGTTGGGTGATCTAAGCTTTGCATGAGGTGAAGAAGGGCTTACTTGCTGAGAGGATGATGCTGGGTCAGAACAACTGGTTGTAACTCTCTTGGCTCTTTCTTGATTATCAATAAAGCTATTCAAGTTTTCCTCCATACTCTTGTGTCATTTATGTTTCATGCATTTGTATGGTCAATTTACATCTAATCCTAGATTGTTTATGATAATAGATCCACGTTCTTGTATAGTGTTATGCTACTTTGATTCTACAAGTACTCAGTGAAGCTGGGTGTACAAGGAAGCAAGTAGCAAAGGACTATCAGAAGAGAGAGGAATCGAACTAGGAACCAAGTGCAAGACAGAGGTTGGTCTCCTTTATTCTTCTCTCATCTATATTTCATAAAGGAAAATGAAAGTAGCTTTACTTTGTTTGTTTCTAATGTAGCTACCACACCTTAGTGGGATTAGTAGTTCTGCATAGACACTTTTCCCTGTAACAAAATGGCGACCATACTGAGGAGTGACTAGGTTGTTTGTTTATCTACATTTTTGTTTACTTTATAAACTTACAGACGGAGCCTGAAGTTGAGCCAGGTAGCTTTCAAATTGCATTTGCATAGTAGATAAATGCCGCTTCAGTCAATCTCTGGGTTTTGTTTATGAATTAAACAACTGATTTACAAACTCTCTAATTGCCCTTGTGGTGGATCTAGTAACCTCCTTAGATCTACCCCTATTGTTGATTTATTGATTACCACTTGCTTGGCCAAAATCCCTGAACTGAACTGCAAACTGTGACTCGGAACCCAAGCAAAGTCTCGTCTCTGGCCCATCGCACTCTCTGTTCTGTGAATCTGAAATTCAGCGCACTTCCCAAGTGTAGTAGGTGCACTGCATTTCAAATTCACTGTGTTGCAGGTGCGCTGATCAGACTAGACATTATTCCTGAATGTTGGTTTCTGTTCACTCTTTTCAGATCTATTCAAGAATTTTGCTGCCTGTGGTCAGTACACCTCTGTTTGAAACCCCTTTCCTTGCTGATATTCCACCTCTATTGTGCAAAGAACTGTAAATGTTTTTGTGTATTTGTTGAGTCATTTTCAGTTCTCCTTTGCAAAAAAGTAACGTAATTGTATTGTCGTTTCTTGATTTGAAAGTGTCGCAAGTGTCGTTTTCAGTCATAGAAGAGAGTCTGATTGCTCTTGATAGTCGATTACCCTGTTACTGTTGTATTTGATATGAATTTGTAGTTTTTCTAGTGTCAAAAGCAAGTCTTCATTTCCAAATCGCAAAGTGTTGTCATTGGCTTCATTTTTTATTTTGAAAAGAAACTTGTTAGTAATTGTTGCTTGAAAAGTAATTCAGATTTGCGCATTAGCTTTCTTTTTATCATTCACATATTAAGAAGGCTGAAAAAAAATACATGCATGTGCATTTGCATTTAGACTGTTTGATTGGTTTGATTTAGGACAGTGCATATAGTGTGTGTTCTTTGCTCTTTGTTGAAAGAATTCTGTATTTCTTTCCTTAGTAGCTAGGATTTTCATTATGCAAAGAAGATAAAAGACTGTTTATCATCTTAGATTGCATTTTAGGAATTGTACATCTACATCACGCGGTGAACCTGAAAGGAAAATTTCTTAAGCAAGATCAACTATAAAATAAATTTAATGAACCTAACAATGCTTTGGAACCTAACAATGCTTTGGAACCTAACAACGCTTTGGAACCTAATGCACAACATCTAGAAGTCTAGGCTAGAGACGCATTCTGGTGTCGTAAAGCCTGATAACTGTTGTTCTCACTGTTGGTTGAGTGATTCCTCCACTTTGAGACGATAAGTGCCAGTACGGATTTGTGCTCCCACGTACCGTTGAGTATATTTTGGGAGACCACAATAGGCTTAATCCTTTATCCATAGGAAGCCATGTCTGCCGCCCTATCGATCACAATGCACTGAACACAGCATTCGGGAAGATTGACTGCCGTACCATAAAAAGTATTCTGCAGTTTTGCGATTGATTTGTTAATCCCTCTGCCTAGATTTCCAGAGCAGTCCCTTTCATTCCTTTTCAGACTCCTTAACGGAAAAGGTCCATCTGAGCACTTGTCACTTCAGGCTCATTAAAAATCAAAGGTGACTAGATTCATCTTTTGTTTTTTCTCGACTCTTTAAAATTGAAAAAACAAGTTGTGTCAAAGCGTCTAAAATTTATTTTAAACGGAATAATCTTCACCTTTCCTACGTAGGTCTTAGGTTGAGAAAATGGAGTCTACCAACCAAGGAGTTCCCCTTAGAGGAAATCCTAGTCCCTTCTCCTCTTGGGGAGATGTTGGTGCACCCCACATGACCACATTGTCACTTCCAGAATTGATGATTGGCTTGCCCGTATGGCTTTTCTCAACCTCCGTCGTTCAGAACACTGCGATTCCTGAACAATCGAGTCAGCAACCAGACGATTCCAGAGTTACCCCCCAACCCTCTACTTCCTCCAATTCTTCCTCTCCTCCTTCCTCTTCGCTTGATGAGGCTGGTAAAGCCAAAAATCAAGTACCAGAGAAGAAGAAGGAAAAGAATAAGAAAGAGAAGAAGAAGAAGGAGCCAAAGGCGAAAAGGGGCAACCAAGCGTCGTCTAGCGAAAATCCACACACTGCACCGACCAGGCCTAAATCTCCATGTGTCATTTGCAAAGGAGACCACTACCATAGAGATTGTCCTTGCATCCCTCAGATTTTAAGGGACTGGTCTCCTCGTTTGCACAATCCGGTGTCGTCAACCTCTGATGATCATGTTGAAAACACTTCGTCGACTAGTGAAAGTGAAGCCCCAAGACAAAAAGGAAAATATAGATTTCCTTGTAAACTGTGCGAAGGTGATCATGTCGTCCACCGTTGTCCCTTCTTAGATGAGGCTAAAAGAGTTTTGGACGATCGTTCGGTTTCACCGTTACGACTTCCTCCTGGATATAAAAAACTCTTGCCGAGTTCGTCACTAATTGAAAATCCAGCTGACCCACCCAGGTGGTCGGCCGAAGCATCTATCATTGAAGATGAACCATCTGAACCCATACCAGACGAAATTCAAAAGGTCGAGATGGCAGTTGACCCGGTCTTGCCTTCAGAGGTTCCATCTTCAGATGATACAGTCACCGAAGAGAACAAGGATGACACTGTCCAAATTCTTTTCGTAAGCACAGACTTCGATGAACATGGGGGAAATTTACCCATTCCTTTACCGCAGGAAGGAAGTTCGTCAAAGTCGTACCCGGCCGTCTATTCGGTCCCACCTTCAAGCAACCTAGTTGTTTCCTTTGACTGGAATCAACTAGGCAGACCCCATTTACCGGCTAGTATACCATTCCGAATCATTGTTCAAATATATAGAATGGTTATGGCCGGTACCATCATAGATGAAGGGGATTCTGTGAGTATCCTTTCCTCGACTGCTTGGAAAGCGCTTGGTTCACCATCGCTTTTTCCTAAGATGAGAAATATAACAGGCTTTGACAAAGGAACCAGTCGACCGTTAGGGATCCTTCCCAATGTGCCCATAACATTGAGAGGGAAAACCGTTCATATGAACGTAATGTCAGTCCAAGGACCCCTGGATTATAATATACTCCTTGGATGAGACTATATTTATTGCATGGGAGCCATTTTCTCATCACTCTTTAGAGTAATGTGTTTTCCGCACGAAGGAAGAGTGGTCAAGCTCGTAGACCAGCTTTCATTTCCAGGATCACACATAACAAATAGTCATATACCATCCCTGAATGGTCTTTTCACACAAGGAATGTCTCATCGATCCCTAGTCCATCCACCTAATGAGCACGAGTGATTCGGGGGACATGACTGAAACCCAGGGGGCATGCACCCTGGTCTGCTTCGGCAGGAAAACTTCGGGTATAGGGTAGGTTTCTGCGAGAGATATATGACTAGTTTGTATTCTCGTCTGTGATTGGAAAAGGGGGTTAGACTGGAATAATATTCCCTCGTCAAAGTTATGTGAGTGGAGGCGTCTGCATCGCTCGCCTTTGTCTATTTCGGTAGACATCACCGAAGAAGTGTTTTGTTTGCGGTGTGAATAGAACAATCTTTGGTAACTTGAAAGAGGTAGACCTTTCCTGATAAAACAAATGTTTTTTCGATAGAATAAAAGGTGACCTTGAAACTTTATTTTATACCTGGGGGCATGCAAACCTTTTGGCGTGCAAGCGAAGAGCGACCATTTATTTTTTAAATTTGTAGGTCCTCTAACCCTTTAAACTCGTAGGATTGGTCGTTTCCTAACTTGCATAAAGAAAGGATGTGGGGAAAAACTCTAAAAATTTTTGTTTTCATATATGAGACATTCTTATTATACGACTGGATTAATCGAGCAGTTTTAACGGACTTCATGCTCGTTAAAAAATAAACATAAGCAATGAGCAAATGTTTCCCCCAGCGTTTAAGCTCAATAAAAAATGAACCAATTCCCGGTAAATAACCATCGTGAATGTAGTACTTCAGCCTTTAAAGCCTTGGTCGTGTTCCCATCATCACCCCCACTCTGTATCGGTCGATCATTCACCTCCATTTGATTGTTTACCCCTTTTGAGGAACAGCTGCGAAGAGTGATCCTGCTAGCCATCCTTGTAACACTGCCATGATTGGAAAATTCCAAACCTTACCTGGAATCAGCTGCTACCTAATTTTATCACTCGTTCCTTAAAGACGAGTCTCCTTTAAGCTCTTTTCAAATGACTCGTAAAATATGAAAAGATTGCTGAGCCATTGGCCTCTCCAGCTCGTTGAAGGGACCGGAAGTGCTATCCCTCCTTTAGATTTTAATCTTTTTGGACCTAAGGGATTATTACATCGAGCGCTTGTTTTGTTTAGCTCATTAAAAGTACCGAAAATTCATCTCTTCTGTATTGTTTTATACTTTTTCGGACTTAAGGGATTAGATGACAAAAAAGGATTTTTGGAGTTTCCTTTATGTCCTTTTTCAGACTCTCTAAAATTGAAAAGGACCGAGTTATCTTTGTCGTTAAACTCATTAAAACCTAATAGTGACAAACTTGTCCATAGCAGACAAGAACGAGTTTCACTATCGCTAGGCTCGTTAAAACATAGTGATGGGTTTGCCCGAAGGGTAAATTATAGAACAAGCATATGTTATCCTCCTCAAGCTTGACAAAAATAAAGAGGTACTAGTCAGCAATGACTGGGGAAAAATTAGGAAGAAAACCTGAAGAAAATTTGTTGGTAGCAAGTCGCTCTTGAACATGACACTTTCACTCCGCATCCAAGTCGGGTTGGGTTGTTTCATTCACCGGTCACATCACCATGGTCCCGTCACACCATCCACATTTGGGGTTAATGCTACCAATCCATCATGTCAGTGTCACCGATATGTTCAAGAGAAGTCACCCAGAGAATTCACCTGTGTCTCACCCGCTGCAATACATTTACGCTCCATTCTTTCATGACCGCCACCCTGAACCTTATATCACCAGATCATTTTCACCTCCATTAAAATCATTTGCTCCGTTCTGTGTCATTGATGTGGGATTCATTAAGGCCCTCCTATGACGGATCGCTTCTTGTCGACATCAGCTCATTATCCAAGAAGTCGATCTAGGGACACCCCTTTCAGTACTCTGAAGCTTGCATTCCTCAATGGCAAGTTTCTCACTTCCGGCGACAGGTTTACATCAATGGCCTTTGACTGAAAGATTTTGCGTGGTGTTCAATGCCAAGTCCTTTATTCACACCACGTGAATTGTACTACAGTACCTTGAGGGTCATTATCATTATCGGTGATTCCTCTCGCGCCTGTTAACAGCTTACATCATTGGCTGGTAATCAGGCGATGTCTTTCCATGTTCGACTCCAGAACATCTCTCACATGGATCGATTTGTACTTTGAGTGAAGATCGAACGAGATTGAAGACCCCGGATCTAGTTTCATCCATCCGGGATGCGATATATATTCAAGAAAATAAAGACATCAAATGTACATCATTGCTGCACAGATAATCATCCAATCAAAGGGATGATGGCTCTACCAGAATCATCAGTCTACACTCAGACGATTTTCTATCCTATGTACATGAAAATGAATTTATAAAACTGAGTATGGGAATGCCCGCCTCAGCTAGATCATGAAAATATTATGAAGATAATGTATTGTATTGTATCTTATTACAGGTCTCCTCCTAGCTTGAAAGAACTTCGGACTCTCATGATAAAGCATTTCACCCGACATCAAAAAAGATTAACAACCTCATGCTTTAGGGGGCAACTGTTATAGACATTTTTGGGAACTGAAACCCCAAGCATGAAATGACCATAAACCAAGGGCTCCTAAGTCCCTAAAAGTGTTGTTCCAACCCCTACAAGAACAAGGTCAACTGATTACAGCTTCTCCCAGAAGTTCTCCATGAAAAACTACTCAGAACTGGTCAAAACAGGATCATTTCACCTGCTCCATAGGCAAAGTGCATGCATCTCACCTAAGTACACTCAGTAGGTGCGTTGCATTTCAAAAATCCCTTCTATGGGGTGTGATGGGCGAGAAGAGACAAATGGCAGTGTCAATCCGCGAGGTGGAAAATCATGGAATCTTCCAGAAACTTCTCTTGTGACACTTGCCATTCTGAATTCGACCAAGGATGAGTAAGAGATCATCAATCTCCAAGTGGAAGAAAGAACTATCAGAGGGAAGACACTAATCAAATCACAAGCTGACTCATCTCCCTTACAGATATCTATATATGGATCCCTCATCCCAGAGATCTAGAGGCTGGAATTTTGCATCTTGTAAGGAATTGTTGTTGGTTTCTTGAGGCAACATCATAGTGTTGGGTGATCTAAGCTTTGCATGAGGTGAAGAAGGGCTTACTTGCTGAGAGGATGATGCTGGGTCAGAACAACTGGTTGTAACTCTCTTGGCTCTTTCTTGATTATCAATAAAGCTATTCAAGTTTTCCTCCATACTCTTGTGTCATTTATGTTTCATGCATTTGTATGGTCAATTTACATCTGATCCTAGATTGTTTATGATAATAGATCCACGTTCTTGTATCGTGTTATGCTACTTTGATTCTACAGGTACTCTGTGAAGCTGGGTGTACAAGGAAGCAAGTAGCAAAGGACTATCAGAAGAGAGAGGAATCGAACAAGGAACCAAGCGCAAGACAGAGGTTGGTCTCCTTTATTCTTCTCTCATCTATATTTCATAAAGGAAAATGAAAGTAGCTTTACTTTGTTTGTTTCTAAGGTAGCTACCACACCTTAGTGGGATTAGCAGTTCTGCATAGACACTTTTCCCTGTAATAGCTACCCCAGACCCCATAGAGGGGGGCTACCCGCCCCCTTCAAACCCCCCAAACATGGGGGCTACCGCCCCCCATGCTATGCAATCGGCGCAACAAACAGGGGGCTCCGCCCCCCCTCTAACCCCCAGTTCACTACGTAGGTTAGTCATGGAAGTAATATGACACAACCCAACAAAATTCGATTTGTACCTGCAACCCCGAACTTCAAACTTCGAATTCTCTTCTTAGTATACTGTTCACAGCTCTGATAAAATCAACTCTGATACCATGTAGAAATTCTAAGTGTAGATTAACCTGATAATGCAACATAGCTATAGCAAAACACTTTAATCTACTTCTACAATCAAACTTGCGGAAGCTTAATAGATTGAGCAAGATCAAGTAGAACGCATATAACCAGAAGAATAATTAATGCACATGAAACACAGAAAATACTCAGGGGAAAGCCTCAGCTAAAAACCCCACTATCTGTATTATCATACAATATGGAAATACATAAATATCACACAAAGCTTTGGCTCTCACAGCTAGCCAGCTCTCAGTACAATCCTCCTGGATGCTCACAAGCAAACAAGGCTTCTCACAAACCTTCTCCTTAGCCCTTCAAGTCTCCTATTTCCTTGCGCAGTTTTCCCTCGATGATCCAGTTGTCACCAAGTGTAACACTGATCACTCACACTGATCTGACACCATGTAAAATTGTGCAATCCTCAAGTAACCTTCTGCTTCTGCATGGATGAATTTCCTTTATAGAAAAACTCATGCAACTGATAGTACAATGTCCTTGTCTTTAATCGCAAATGGGTCTTTCTCTGAACAGACATGCATGAGTTATCTATGAGAGAGCCTTCAATTATCTAGAGTACACTAGTTTGATGCATGCATGCATTAACTAACTGAACTCACAATTAGTTCCTCAAACTGTTTGGAACTAATCTAACTAGACATAACTCAGTTAACTGAGCTAACTAATTACAACTCAATTATAACTCCTCCTTATCTCCTTAATTAAGGGATAATCTCCTTAATTTAAGAGATAACTGTTGCATGACTTCACAAATACTTCTAGCTTGAATTTCTCCAACTAAATAACTCAATATGAATTAATTAATTATTTTTCAAGTAGTTGGTGAGACTAAATTTGAATTTTAATTCTCAATTTTAATTCAAGGAAAAATTAAAATTGGAATATACTGGATTCTATTTTTATCATTTCTTGTTGCTATTTTTAACATGATTGTGTGATTTGAAATATGTGTGCATTCTTTACATTCGGGTATTGAGTTTTACTATTGCATTTAGTTCTATAAAATTTACAACCAATAGTAATTATCTGTTTGGACTTCGAACCAACAAAATGCCTTGGTGATATGATCTTTGTTTTAACTTTAATTAGATATCTAAAATGGAGATATATGAAATTGACATTGTCAATTGGGGATCTCATAGGTGGTTGGGTAGAATTATTATTATCTCCCCCAGCCAGGTTCAATTCCCTAAGAGTGACATGATGATGAGAAATATTGTTGTAATGACTATGTACCTATGAATATTGTTGTATTGACCCTCAGTTTTTCCCTTGGGTTGAGAGAGAGGAGGATTTCCCAAAAAAACAAAAAAAAAAACTGAAACTAACACTCAACTCTTGACTTTTACCTTGCATTTATTTCTAGAAAATTTAAAATTTCACGTTAACTTTATGATGTTTGGACATTGAACAAACAAAAAGGCCTGTTGCATTTGGTTTTTTTATTTTTATTTTTTCTAACATGTATGAGTATTGAAAGTTCACTTTCTTTTTTTAAAACGTTGGTGTGATTGTTACAATACAATTTTTATTATTATTGACAATATTCTTCTCATTAACTTTGAGGTGATTCTGTCATGCATTGTCTCATTGCAAATTAATTGCATAAGTACATTAAATTGTTCATTTTTTTTAAATGTGCCTTGGTTTTCACAGTACTACTTTGGAGATAGGTTGATTTGGTGAAATTCATGAAAACAATGCAGCAAGCTACTTGCCTGTCTTACGCATCAATAGATAAGGAAGGATTCAGAGTCCAAACGGAGCCTCATGGTTTTCTGCAATTGTTTAGCCATATTTATTAGAAAACAAAATACAACCATCATAGGCAAAACTCCCTAAGTGTTTGATGTCCTCAACTACTTAGGGCCTACCATGATTACTTCAATATTATGGACCATCCTCACTTCCTAATAGTAAGCTGAAGCACTTGAGCAAAGTTGGTGCATGCAACAAATTATGGCGATGGAATCTTTTCCAAGAAGGTTGGACCTATTGCAAGAAGATTGTCAAAATGTTTGGAAGATCTTAGAGTACATGTGTGCATAATCCCTAGCCAAAGATGCTATATTCTATTATTAGGATAGGAGTTCACTAATGTTGGTTAAAGGTTTTAAGATCCAAATGATTGGTGCATATGCTTGTCATGAGTTACATTGCATACTAAGTGTCATTCCCAACATCTAGGTTTCAAGGTCTCCTAAAAATAGCAAACACACATTAATGATTTTTCAACCTTTTTAATTTTCTTTAGGTATTGATTAAGGATTATCGTGTTGGCTAAATGATCTTCTTTCATCATTGCATTAGCTAAATGTTCTATTTTTTATGTTTTTTTTTAGAAGATGAATCTTGACTATCGAAGTTTACATTCATCTTTAATGTTATATTCAGTTGGATCTAATAGATGCTATATTTATGAAGTTGGGTTAAGGACAATAAAAACCAAATACATGGCATTTAGCATATATTGAAGTGTATTGAATGAGTACATTAAGTTTGGTTATGGACTACAAAAACCCAACTCAAGGTATGTAGTATATTACTGTCTACTAGAATACTGAAAACTTAGAACAATTTTTGTTTTTTTGAACATTAAATGTTAGGTTAGATAATCAAAGATTGAAATTAGGAAAAAAATCAAGGACAAATAACCTGCACACAAAAAACATAGGATGAGCATATCATATAGCTAATACAACAATTCTATAATCACTATATCATATGACAATCATGTACACCATACATCTCCTTACTAACACTAGTCACTCATGTGCAATCTATGTTGGTTCATGTGTTTTTCCTCTGGTTGTGTGATTTGAAATATGCTTGCAGTCTTTAGATTTGGGTATTGAGTTTTACTATTGCATTTAGTTCTAGAAAATTTACGACCAATAGTAATGTATCACGTTTGGACTTTAGACCAACAAAATGCCTTGGTAATATGATCTTTGTCTTAAATTTAATTAGATATCTAAAATGCAAATATATGAAATTGACAATGTCAATTGGGGTTATCTGGGGTGGTTGGGTAAAATGGTTATTATCTCCCACAACCAGGTTCTATTCCCTGCGAGTGACACGGTGATAAGAAATATTGTTGTAATGAATATGTGCCTATGAATATTGTTGTATTGACCCTCACTTTTGCCCTTGGGTTAGAGAGAGAGGATGATTTCCCCTGAAAAAAAAAAAATAAATAAATAAAATAAATAAAAATAAAAATAAAAATAAAAAAAATGAAAACTATCATTTCACTCTTGATTTTTACCTTACATTTATTTGTAGAAAAATAACAATCGAACATTAAGTTTTATGATGTTTGGAAGTTAGAAAAACAAAAAGGCCTTTTGCATTTGGTTTTTTATTTTCATTTTTATGTTTTCAAACATGTATGAGTATTGAAAATTTCTATTCTTTTCTTAAAATATTGGCGTGATTTTATCAATATAGTTTTTATTATCATTGACCATATTCTTCTCATTAACTCTGAGGTGATTATGTTATGCATTGTCTCATTACAAAATGATTGCATAATTACATTAAATTGTGCATTTTTTTGAAGTATGAATTATTTTTTGCAGTACTACTTTGGGTATAGGTTGATTTGGTGAAATTTATGAAAATAGTGTAGCAGGATGGACTACTTTGTGTGTCTTGTGCATTGACAGAAAAGGAAGGCTTCAGAGTCCAAATTGATCCTCATGGTTTTCTACAACTATTCAACCATATTTAATAGAAAACAAAATAAAATCATTCGTAAGTAGAACTCCCTAAGTGGTTGAGGTCCTAAAATACACTCCTAAATAGGTGGATACTTTAGGGGTGCATCTGTTAATATCCATAGAATGTTTGGAGGTGGTTGAAGAATTCCCCAGGTCATGTGATTGGCAAGACTGGATTTTGTGCTCCATGCTTATTAGGAACCTATGGCCTCATTTGTTTTAGAATGTAACAAACCCAACCTATAGAAGAAAATGATAAGAAACAAGGGGGGAAATGGTTTAACATAGGTTCATGGTTGCTTTTTGAGAGGAAATGTTTCCTAGAATCAGAACATGTTTAGGGCATGTGTCAGACACATTCAAAATCATTCTCCCCAAAAGGATCCAAGAGAGTCATTGGGAATAGGGTAGGAGTAAATGAAGAAAATCCATTAGTCTTTCTTGCATTTATCGAAGAAAGGGAAAGTTCTACCTGTACAAACATTGGAAAAATTCCTCTTATGAGATTCTATTGTTGGCGTGTATCTCCATATCCATTCTAGGATGTCTGCATCGAACATATGATGATATTATATTGAGTCCTAAGTCTGACCCAATGTTACTAGACTCTCATGAATCTAAGTTGATTTCATAGTCTTTGAGGAAACTGAGTTGAGTCAATGCCTCTGATTCTGACTCAACCCTAGGTCATTTTTTCAATTCTACTCTCAAGTCCAATGAAAATTAGATTGGATTTGGTAGTCTAAGTTGCATTATTCTCACAAATTTGTCACCATTTTATTTGATTATAAAAGATGTAGATTGTATATTTGTTTAAGAAGACCTTGGGCTCAATAACTACAGATGCTAAGTTGCATTTCATGGGAATTCATAAATAAATTCCCAAAATTGCCATGCTGACCTCCTAATGCCATGGTAAGAAGTTGGGTGCCTAATGAGAACATACTTACCTTTGCACCCCACTCAAATAAAAATGTGGTCTAAAGCTCTAAACATGCCTTCACAGACCCAAAAATTCCAACAAATCCAACAAGGTCCTAATCAACCTTTCTTAAACCATTAGAGACATAAAACATTCGATGATGCATTTAAAAAACTGAAATTATTTACACAAATGTAAAACAAAACAAACAAAATGAAAACAAGCACTTACCAGACATCAAAATCAGAACACAAAACGAGCTTTTTCTAAGGCCTCCTCTGCCAATTACTGAAGTTTCCATGGCAGCAACCTCTACACACCCAAATCTCCTCACATGCAGAGAAATGCAATAAATTGATGAAGTGGGTCTTGTTGTTGCTGTAATGGAATGTGTGATTTTGACCTTGAAGTGGAGGAAGAAACTATACCTAAATTTTAAGGTCCATGCCCTAGAATTTCTCTTTCTCCCAAGGCTTTATTAGGCTCGAAATTTGCACTTTGGGATAGTTATAGGCTTACTCATAGATAAGATTAGTGGCAAGACTATTGTAGAAATTTCATGGAATCATGGATTTGAATGAAGGCCCTCCGTGCATGACACTTGTTGTACGACTTGGAGGGATTGACTTTAAGCATGACCTTCTCTTTGTTGCTCTTGATGCAAGAGTTATGAGAAAAGTTGTTGGGATTCCTAAATTTGAAGCTACTGCAGCGAAAAAATCATCCTATCATTACTAATATGATGTTGTACATGATTTGTTCTAACAAAAACAAATAAATTGTTAATAATTTACAGTAGCGAGATAAATTATTTACTGAGATGAATAATAATCAGCAACAATCATAAACCATAAACACAAATGTCTATCTAGGAAAACCCCAAATTTGGGGAAAAACCCAACCCAATGAAATTTCATTAGCCTTGGCCAAAAACCCTGGCCAAGATGGCAAAGTGAGCCTTCACCGCTCACCTCCCAGGCCTACATTACAATGAATTCTTCATAACGTTTTATAGGCTCTACTACATGCAATACCATGGGTTGTGATACCATGGGTACACCATACCATGTGCCCAAAACCATCACTATGTAACCTTGACTCAATCCTGAGTCAATTTTACCTAACAATTCTCCCCTTAAACTTGACTTGGGGTTCCTTGACTGAATCCAACAAAAAATGCTAAGTGAGACAATATCGTTCACTCTAGTTCTTACCCCCTTAAATATTTAACCTAGGGTATTGTTAACTGAACATCCCCCTATCACCTAAGTCTAACCCACACTTTACCGGTAATTACCCAAGGGTATGCATGCCTTACCAAGTCGTATAGTAATAAGCCCATTTACATGCAATAAAATTTGACTCCATTGTAATATATATTTTTTATACCTTTTTGCTATCTCAACACATCCTCTCTTTCTATTATATACTCCATGACTGATACTTTCCTCAACCATGTATCACAACACTCTGAAAAATTTGATTGACACATTCTGTCAAATACTTTGTGTGCATCCTCACTTAGCTCCAGATTCGAGTCTAGCCTATTTGATTACCTCCTAGCTCCCTTAGCCTCTCATTAGATGGGAAATTGTCACACCGACCAACCATTTATCCCATTTGGCCAAGATAACACCATGAGGAATGTCCATCGACCTTTACACTCCACGTCATGGATGCCCAGTCTCATGGATGTCACCATGCCAAACATTTTCAATAGTGTCACTCTTGCTCCCTAGCCAATGAATTTCATGATTGTTATCACTACAGTCCTCAACACTCTTCCTGACATCAATGCAAGTGTCGTAATTTACTTGAAGAGCGCTAAAATTTATGGCATGGCCATCTTTCATCATCTATCGTGCGTGAACATCTACTTCCTAAAACCACAACAGGAACGAAATTCCCATCTATCCCTAAGTTTCATTTGAACGACTTAGAGATAATGAATGGATTTATCTTCCTGTCGTGTCCTCAAAAAACAATGCGAGTGTTTCCACTTGGGAAACGAACTAATACTCTTAGATTGTCCAGATATCAAAACACCAAATTTTCATACATGTGTCGCCACAACAACATTATGCTTCTTCTCATTAAGCACAAAAAAACATGACTTGATATCGATTTCTCTGCCACAGATCTGAATGTTCACATCCACTATCATGCTCCTAACCAATTTTAGGTGGAACTATCAACAACATTTCATATCTTGTATTAAGCTTCAAAGAAAACATTCAAACCCTTATTTTTTTTGGACAGAGGCATGGCAGTCTACTTTTCCTACCCCACCAAACCTCTATCTTCATTTTCCGATGTTGGGATCTGCATATCCAAAACTTGCAGTGCCTCTCTCCTCGATCGCTGCTACACATTCCAAAAGCCACGGTGGGTGAGAAAATTTTCATACATAAGTATATCCACGACCTTCTACGCAGGTCGTTTGACTTTCTATAAGATCCCATCCTCGATAACCTTCTTGACTCTCATGAACCATGGGTTACAACCATCTCTCCTTGGCTCGAATTTTTCCCAACGCCTTGGAAGCCAAACCTGACCCAAGAAAAACTGGCCACACTTCACTCTCTAGTGCTCAACATCCTAACTCTCTCAATAAATTGTTGCAAATTACACCATTTCACATGTTTATGGGTAATTTCGATCTGTGATCTTGCAAATACATCAATTCCTTTGACCTAGCACCTCAGCAGCATGTCATATGTTGAATCAAATTAATACATCTTCGCGGGTTTATGTCGCAAATCCAATACCTAAGCCAGAATTTCATGGGCATACATTAATCATCGCACCTTCTAGAAGCAAGAAAACCCAAATTTGCTCATCCAATCCACTCCTTGGATGAGAATCATGTATGCTTCTGTCAGTCGATCTAATCTGATGCACACCAAATGAAAAGAACAATACAACCCTGCTAGGGTTTGGCTGTAACTTGATTCACAATCAATGGCTTTTGATCCAAACCCCCAGATCTGCAAGAAAACTTAATAATCTCTCTATCTACCAGGCCAATACAAACCCTTAGTAATATAAACATTCTCTAAAGCCAAAATGGCTCTTGTACCAATTGTTAAGGATTTACTGTAGAGAGATAAATTATTTACCGAGATTTACTGAGATGAATAATAACTAGAAACAATCATAAACCATAAACACAAATGTTTATCCGTGAAAACCCCAAATCTAAGGAAAAACCCAACCCAATGAAATTTCATTAACCTTGGCCAGAAACCCTGGCCAAGATGGCCAAGTGAGCCTTCACCACTCACCTCCCAGGCCTACATTACAATGAATCCTTCACAACATTTTAGAGGCTCTATTACATGCAATACCATGGGCGGTGATACCATGGGTACACTATACCATGTGCCCAAAAACATCACTTTGTAACCTTGACTCAAAGATCAGGTCAATTTTACCTAACAATTCCCCCCTTAAACTTGACTTGGGGTTCCTTGACTAAATCCAGTGAAAAATGCTAAGTGAGACAACCTCACTCACTCTATCCCTTACCCCCCTTAATGTTTTTAACCAAGGTATTGTTAACCATAAATTTAACCCAAACTGTACATGTAATTACCCAAGGGTACGCATGCCTTACCAAATCTTACGACAATATCCCCATTTATATACAATAAAAGTTGACTCCATTGTAACATTCTTTCTTGTTTATGCATTGTTGCTATCTCAACACATCCTCTCTTGCTTTTATATACTCCATGACTGATACTTTCCTCAACCATGTATCACCACACTGAATATTTGATTGACACATTCCGTCAAATACTTTGTATGCATCCTCACTTACCTCCAGATTCGATTCCAACATATTCGATTACCTCCCAGCTCCCTTGGCCTCTCATGAGTTGGGAAACTGTGGCACCTACCCACCATTTATCCCATTTTTCCAAGATAACACCATGAGGAATTCCCATCGGCCTCTACACTCCACATCATGGATGCCACCATGCCAAAGATTTCCTCATCATGGCTCCCCAGCTAGTGAATTTCACGAATGTTATGATTTTAGTCCTCAACACTCTGCCTGACATCAACGCAAGTGTTTTAATTTACTTGCAAAGCGCTAAAATTTCTGGCATGGCCATCTGTCATCATTTATGTGCATGAACGTCTACTTCATAAAACCACAACAGGAACAAAATTCCCATCTCTCCCTAGATTTCATTTGAATGACTTGGAGACAATCAATGGATTTATCTTCCCGTCGTGTCCTCAGACAACAATGTGAGTGTTTCCACTTGGGAAATGAACCAATACTCTTAGATCATCCAGATTCGAAAACACCAAGTTTTCATAAATGTGTTGCCACAACAACACTACGCTCCTTGTAACCAAGCACAAAAAAAACATGACCTGATATCGATTTCTCTGGTACAGATCTTTATGTTCACGTCCACCATCTTGCTCTCATCCAATTATAGGTGGAACGATCAACAACATTTCATATCCTATATTGAGCTTCAAAGAAAACATTTGAACCCTCGTAGCTTTTGGACAGAGGCATGGCTATCTACTCTGTCTGCCCCACTAGACCTGTGTCTTCATTTTCCGATGTTGGGATCTTCATATCCAAAACTTGCATCGCCTCTCTCCTCAATTGTGTTAAATCTAGCAAGAGCATGCATATGAAAACATAAACAAAACCAATGAACAAAAATAAGAGAGACTGATTCTCAATCCATGAGCTGAACTCTCATTGGAATCTCATATCTTCATAGGATCAATGAATACATTATTATATAGCCCACATATTTCTAATTACATTATCCATTATCTGACTAATCTACTGTCCCTAATAACTTGCTAAATGATCACTGACTACATCTATAAATTTACTATCCTAATTCTAATAACTCAGAACACAAAGTTTGTTGGCTAATTTGTCAGCAATTACATAGCTTTATTTTAAGCACTATCCTCAACACTCCCCCTTAATTCTTAATGACATGATTCCAAGCATATCCCTTAAGTATTTGAACTTCCCTTTAGGTAGTGCTTTTGTAAATATATCTGCAAGCTATTCATTTGTTGTACAAAACTTTATTTGAATTTCTCCTTTGACCACATAGTCTCTTATGAAATTATATTTGATATCAATGTGTTTGGTGTGATTATGAAACACTGAATTTTTAGTTATGGCAATGGTAGACAAGTTATCACGGTAAATAGTTGTGGCATATTTTTGTTCTTGTTTTAGATCTATCAATACTTTCTTCAACCAAATTGCTTCACATGTTGCTGTTGCTGCTGCAATATACTCTGCCTTTGTAGAAGACAATGAAATAGTTGGTTGCTTCTTTGAACACCATAATACTGCACCCAATCCAAGGCTGAATACATAATCTGAAGTGCTTTTTCTATCATCAAAATATCCAGCACAGTCACTATCTATATAACCAACCAACCCAAAATTATTTTTATGAAGTATACCAAATTCCATAATTTCTTGTTCCACAGACACCTCAAAATTCTTTTTGCTGCTCCAAAATGAATCTTACTTAGACTTTGCATGAATCTAGAAATCAAGCCTACTACATGCATAATATCAGGCCTAGTGGTAGTAAGATACAAAATACTTCCTACCAGACTCCTATAGGATTGAGAATCTACCTTTTTAGCTCCATCTTCTATAGAAAATTTTTCATTTGTATTCATGGGTGTGCTCATGGGTTTACAATTTCCCATTTTCCATTTTTTAAGAATATTTAAAACATATTTTTCTTGTGAAATAAAAATTCCATCATTCATCTGTGTCACTTCTATGCCAAGAAAATAATGGAGCAAATCCAAATCAGTCATTTCAAATTCAGTCATCATAGCCTCCCTGAACTCTTCCACTAACAAATCACTTGAAGATGTGTATATCAAGTCATCTACATATAAGCACACAATTATTATGTCATTACCATTTGACTTGATATATAATGTGTGTTCATATTCACTTCTATTAAACCCCTTTTAAAAAAAAAAACGTGTCAATTCTATTGTACCATGCTCTTGGAGCTTGTTTAAGCCCATAAAGAGCCTTTTTCAGTTTGTAGACTTTGTATTCATTTTCTGCTTCTTCATATCCTTAGGGTTGGTGAACATATACATCTTCTTTCAACCCACCATTTAGAAAGGCTGATTTAACATCAAATTGATAAACTAACCATTTATATTGTGCTGCCAATGCCAAAACAGTTCTGATTGTATCAAATCTTGCAACAGGAGCATATGTTTCATTATAGTCAATACCTAGTTGTTGAGCATATCCCTTTGCTACTAACCTTGCTTTGTGCCTTTGTATTGATCCATCAGCTGCATACTTGGTTTTACACAACCATTTCTCCCCAATGACTTCTTTTTCAATAGGAGGATCCACAAGTTCCCATGTTGCATTCTTTTTAATTGTTGCCATCTTTTCATCCATTGCTTTGCACCAAACTAACTCTTTTACTGCATCTTCAAAACATCTTGGTTCTACTTCAATCTAAGACTCAAAGCAAAATTAGTATAACCATAAATTTAATTTAAAGATTTTGTCAGTTTTAGAGGAGGACTTGGACTTGATACGGGACTTAAAGTTGCAGAAGATGATGGACTGGATGTGGTCTCTGAAGTATTTTGATTACTAGATGGATTTGCAGAAACTGAAGTATTTTGATTACTGGATGGATTTGCAGAAACAAAATATTCATCTTCTTGTATAACAATACTTGGAGTTGCACATCACGATTCCACTACCATTCTTCTTTCTCATCAAATAACACATCACGGCTAATCATTAATTTTTCAGTTTGTAGATTGTACAATCTATAACCTTTGGTTTCCTCACAATATCCAATAAAAATGCATTTCAGACTTTTACCATCAAGATTTCTTCTCTTTTCAGTAGGAACATGAGCATTGGAAATGCAACCAAAGACTCTTAAATGAGAAATATTGGGGTTTCTTCCACACCATGCTTCATAAGGGCTAATATTTTGCACACTTCTTGTTGGGCATCTATTAAGTAGATAAACAGATGTAGCTACAACTTCAGTGTTACACTAAAAAATGTCACCATGACTACTTACAGTTAGTATGGCTCAATCAACAGTCATGCTACCCTCTTAGGCAAGTCTTATGCCTCTGCTATCCATCTCAAACTCAAAGAAGGGAGAAAGTCTTGTAAAAAATGTGTTTATCTCTGGGGACGCAGGTTCTCTCTAGCCTTACCTGCGGGGACGCTCACAATGTTCACAAAAGCTGCGTCCTTGGACGCTCTGTATGTTAAGGGACAGGTGCGTCCTTCTGTAAAAGGCAAAATGCGCAAGTTTCATCTTAAAAAAGTTACTTGTGGTTACTTCTAGAACTTTCTAGAGGTCGGTTTGATGAAATGGATGCGCCTCCAGTTGGTTCATGTATCCCTATTAAGGAGGAACTTATCCCATCAATAAGGGAGCTATCCCACCCAAAGAGGGGGATTATCCCATTGATGGTGGACCTGAATAACCTCTTTACAACACTATAAATAAAGGCATTGAGCCAGAGGGAGAGGAGGTTGAAGCTATACATTTTCTTTGGGTAAATGTTGCAGGAATTAGGACTCCCATTTAGAACCTTGTGAGGAGAGATTGTCTTTGCTTGATTCTACTTGGAAGTGGGTGAGCTTTGTCAAAGTAGAGGAAAACCCTTGATGGACCCTGGGAGGAACTTGCACAACACCAAGGCCAGGTTGTAAGAGTTTCTTTGTTTCGTTATTAATACAAACTGGTTTATTTTTCTCAATAGCTTGTGTTAATGAGTTATTTCATGTGTTCCTTGGTCTGCATGTTGAATATATGTTTTATTATATGAAATGCAAGTGCTTGGTAATTGTTTGATTGTTTGTGGTTGCAGGAATTGATGTGAAGGAGGAGCTCATCCGGATCGGCAAGGACGGACTACAACAACAGCATTTTGGAATAAGGTAAGCCTAAACACTTGTAGTTTTCATGTTTTAAAAGGTATATTTAGAGAAAGATCACTCCATTTTGTCTTGTTTGTCGCTAGAGAGTTTAGACTCCTAGGGAGGTCAGTTGTGTCCGCATAAACGACTTTTTCCACCACGACAAATTGGCGTCTCCACTGGGGATCGAACCCAGAATCTCTGGTTTCGCAGACCAGAGCCTTAATGGTGAATTTGTCGTGGCGGAAAAAGTCGTTTGTGCAGACACAACTGACCTCCCTAGGAGTCTAAACTCTCTAGCGACAAACAAGACAAAATGGAGTGATCTTTCTCTAAATATACCTTTTAAAACATGAAAACTACAAGTGTTTAGGCTTACCTTATTCCAAAACGCTGTTGTTGTAGTCCGTCCTTGCCGATCCGGATGAGCTCCTCCTTCACATCAATTCCTGCAACCACAAACAATCAAACAATTACCAAGCACTTGCATTTCATATAATAAAACATATATTCAACATGCAGACCAAGGAACACATGAAATAACTCATTAACACAAGCTATTGAGAAAAATAAACCAGTTTGTATTAATAACGAAACAAAGAAACTCTTACAACCTGGCCTTGGTGTTGTGCAAGTTCCTCCCAGGGTCCATCAAGGGTTTTCCTCTACTTTGACAAAGCTCACCCACTTCCAAGTAGAATCAAGCAAAGACAATCTCTCCTCACAAGGTTCTAAATGGGAGTCCTAATTCCTGCAGCATTTACCCAAAGAAAATGTATAGCTTCAACCTCCTCTCCCTCTGGCTCAATGCCTTTATTTATAGTGCTGTAAAGAGGTTATTCAGGTCCACCATCAATGGGATAATCCCCCTCTTTGGGTGGGATAGCTCCCTTATTGATGGGATAAGTTCCTCCTTAATAGGGATACATGAACCAACTGGAGGCGCATCCATTTCATCAAACCGACCTCTAGAAAGTTCTAGAAGTAACCACAAGTAACTTTTTTAAGATGAAACTTGCGCATTTTGCCTTTTACAGAAGGACGCACCTGTCCCTTAACATACAGAGCGTCCAAGGACGCAGCTTTTGTGAACATTGTGAGCGTCCCCGCAGGTAAGGCTAGAGAGAACCTGCGTCCCCAGAGATAAACACATTTTTTACAAGACTTTCTCTCTTCTTTGAGTTTGAGATGGATAGCAAAGGCATAAGACTTGCCTAAGAGGGTAGCATGACTGTTGATTGAGCCATACTAACTGTAAGTAGTCATGGTGACATTTTTTAGTGTAACAGATTGCCCCCTAAAGTGCGAAGCCTGGAATAGATTAGGGTTTTGTAATTCTAGGAAGGGTGAAGCGCTTTATCATTTCAAGGATTGTCTTGTGGATGACCTGGTTGGAACCTGCAATTTTCAACACAAAATACATGTATAAGATTATATCATCACTGAGGTAGGCATTCCCATACTCAGATTCAAAACTTTAACTAATGGACTAACTACTCTGATACAGGAATGATCTTGCAGTACATCATTTTATAGACTTTTGTAGACACAGTATGGACGCAGCCATCTGTTTATGATTAGTCTACATAGATAATGAATACAAAACTCCTCGCAGCCTGGATGGTAGAAACTAGATCCAGGGTCTTCACTTCTACTTCCCGAATTGGTACGATTCTAGCCATGTGATTAAATGATTTGATGTCGAACATGTTAGAAACCACTTGATTACCAGTCGATGATGTAAACTGTTAACAAGCGTGAGAGAGACCACCAGTAATGTCAATGGTTCTCAAAGTACCAAGCACAACCCGTGAAATGTGAATAGATGTTTTGATGTCGAACACTTCACGGAATCCTTTGATCGAAAGTCAATGATGTAAACTGACGTCAAAGGCGAGAAACCTGCCATTGATGCATGCAGACTTCAAGGTACTGTCGATTCCTAAGTCATCTTTCTAGATAATGTGTCGATGTCGATAGAAAGCGACCCGTTGCAGGCAAGCCCGCAACACGAAATCATTGTTCAAGTTGAAGAAATGTTGCTGTAAGGACTGACTCAGGGATGGTCAAATGGATGACAAGTATTTTGCAGATGAAAGTTTTGCTTGCAGACCTCTTGAACACATAACGACACGACAGATGGCTTGGTGACGAATAACTCAAAGTTAATCCCCGGAACCCGGTTAAAGACTTTCAAAGTGGTTTGATCAACTGTGAGGTAAAAGATTTCCCAACCCAGGTGAATGAAAAAGTGTCGTGTTCAAGAGTGGTAATAAAGTTTCTTTTGAGACAAAAGGTAACAAACAGGTTCATTCTTCTCTCTTTTCCCCCACCATTTCTGGCAAGTACCTCTTTATTTTTAACAAGCTTGAGGAGGATAACATATGCTTGATTATAAGCTCATCCTTCGGACGAGTCCAACCTAGTTTAAATTCGAACCCTAGGAAGGAGTGGTTCGTTCCTGTTTGTAATTGAACAGGTCCTCTACTGTAAAAGTTTAACGAGCCCAGTATAGGAGAAACTCGGCGTTTTTCAATTTTAGAGAGTCTGAAAAAACAAAAGGAGACTCCACGTTGAACTTTTTCGTATATTTGTGTCCCTCAAGCCCGAAAAAGTATAAAATAATACCTGGGGGAACCGCTTGATCTTGCGACCAAGGAGTACTTTCATAATAGTGTCGTTGACCTGAAAAGTAAAAAGCGATCAAGGACACGTCGTTTTATTTCCTTATCGAGTTTGAAACGACAAAAACCCGGCAATCTTTTCCTGATTTTGCGGTCAGAAAAGAGCTAAAAGGGGACCGTCTTTTAATTCCGTTTTAACGAGTGTAAAAGAAACGCTCGGCGATCTTTTCATGTTTTAGGAGTCAGAAAAGGGCTTAAAAGATGACTCTGATATTTTTGTTTGTGAAAAATGACAATTTCCCTCGAAATCCCTTTGTCCTGCACAAAAGCAACACATTACTCATACCTGTTTAAAATAGGCAAAAATACATCGAAAAATATCTTTTCATGGTAAAAAATGAACTAATTCATCCAAAAAACCTATAAAAAGACCTTTTACCATGTCATTTTTACCGTTTGACTGTTGAGGTTGAAAAAGGAGCTTTTGACAAGAAACTTCCCGTGGTCGCTGCGGAAAATCCGACCGTCGGAATCGAACGCCGTCTTATCCAGGTATTTTACACATCCTACTCTGCATTTCTATCCGTTTAGAATTAATTTTTAGGTCTTAGTTTCATTTTTTGGGGGGGTTTTGGTTTTGGAATGCGCCTCTCGGCGGACGCGGGTGCCCTTCGGGTGACCCGCGTCCCCCGACTTTTTCCTATACAGGAAAACGGTCGGAAGACGCAGCCCGCCTTCAGGCCAGCCGCGTCCGGGCGCCCTGTGCTGTAAAGTCGGGGTGCGTCTTCCGTGAAACGCGCATTTCAAAACCCCAACTCCCTCAAAAAACTATCTAAAAATTCCCAAATCAATTTCTAATGACTATTTCTGATGTGCAGGGCATTAACCATGTTAGATTGGAGAGAAAGAGAGCATGTAGAGGATGATGAAGCTGCAATAAATCATCAACCTTCCCTGGATGCCCTAAGAGCATGCGGATTATACAAATATTGGACCATACCGGGCATGAGGGGCCAGGTAAGATTCTTGGAATGGCTGGTTGAGCGATGGAACGTTCAAGAACAATGCTTTTACATAGGAGGGCACCAGCTCGAGATAGAGCCCTCGGATGTATACTTTCTCACTGGCTTGCCGAACAGAGGTGAGCAACTCAGTCTTGCGGGGACTAGGCCGGGTGGCCAATCCCTTGATAGTCTCCGCGACGAGTGGTGCACACCTGGGGCTCACCATTCGAAAGGCATAGAGATAAAACACATCACTCTGCGTGAACTCAAAGTCATAGCGTTCACGGTTACCAGAATTTGCGGCGCGGCCGCTTTACACATTGCTTCCGGATCCCAAATGCGGATGGCAATTGACTGTTACCAAGGCACCATTTTCAACTGGTGTGAAGCTGTGTCGGCTCATATGAAGAGCCAACTGACCAAGGCAAAGAACGGACGACTAAAGACTTTTGGATATGGGCCTCTAGTCGTGAGCTTTGCCTTGGAGAGAGTTCCAATGCTGATCCCTCAGCAACTCACTGTTGATATCTTGGGTCCTCGGGAGCCAAAGCTGATACGATGGGTTGCGGTGATGGCCCGGCATCCTGACGAGGGTGCGACAGTGGTTCGATTCTCAGATAGTTACTTTCACTGGTTAGAGGACCAGGTTTTTTCGATACAGGACTTTCCGTATGCCGGAGTGGATTTTAGAGGTGATCCGGACATGGTTCTTCCACAGGGAGAACAATGGGATGACAGAGGTACTTTTATTTTCACAAGTTTTCTAATTATGTATTTTTTTTATTTTTCATATATATCGTCTCAAAACTAACAGTAAAATTTTCAAAATGCAGATGTTGGTCCACAGCGTCCAGCCAACCTCCGGCCTTTTGATAGACTACATCCAGCTGCACCGGTACCGGCCCCACAGGACGCGGCTGCAGAAGTACTAGCTGAGTTGGAGCATGATCTAGAGCGTCTCACGGCAGATATACCTGAGACTACTATGGACGACATTCCTATCAGGCTTCAGCGCTTCGTAGTCGCGGTCCCTGGACCGTTTAGGAGATTTTTGCGTAAGGTAGCCCGCGCAGTGGTGTCATACAGAGAGCACCACCAGTGATTGACTAGTCACTTTTGTAGTCACATGTGACATTTTGACTTTTTGTACTATCATTTTGCCGATCATAAGGTGTTTTCAACCTATGATCGAAGACGATGTATATATTTTTTGACACACTTCTATCTATATATATCACTATTACCGGCTTATCTTGTTTAACATATGTGATGAAATGTTTTTAAATTTACTTGCATGATTATCGTAAATGTCTGTCCAACATTCGAGAAGCAATTGCATCTGCTAATGTATTCAAAGACCTTGGAATATGTTGATATTCAATGTAATCAAATTCACGTTCCAAGAGACGCACTCTCAAAAACAACCTTAATAACACAGGATTTCTAATGGCATAAACTCTATTAAGCTGTAATACAACAAGTTCAGAATCTAACCTCACTATCAAACGTCGAATTCCAAATGAAATAGATTCGGATAATAATTCAATCACTGCACTGTATTCTGCAATGTTGTTCGTTGTTTGACCGAGGCTTACCCCATGCATAGAAACTAACTCGTCAGAGGGCGAATAGATAACCCAAGCTGCGGAAGAGATATTCCGTGTACTACGACAAGCACCATCAGCAAATCCAATGTATGTTTGGAGAGGCGTCGACATCTGCAATATCAAGAGTAAAACCAAGATAAGCCAGAATAACGACGAAAAACCACACTCTCTAAGCTAAGCACACTGACTAAACTAACACACTTGCTAGCTAGAAAGAAAATCTAACCTATCTAAAAATTTCTCCATACCCATCATTTAAGCATAATACCTCTTTAGGTAAAGTCCATTTCTGGGTTTACCCAAAGAGTCCCCATCAAAATCAACTAGCTCATAAGCCCCTTTTGCTAGCTTTCGCTTTACAATGTAGGGCCCATGCCACATGGGAACGAATTTTCCGGCACCTAGCTTATCGTTAGCTTGATCATATAATAGTACTAGGTCTCCTTCCGAAAAACTTCGAGGGGTTACATTTCTATCATACTGAGCTTTCATTCGTTTCGCGTGAGTCTCGATTGCCAATGTAGCGTCACGTCGAGTCTCATCTAATTTAGCCAAGTACAATAAACGTTTCTCCTCTTCGGAAGTAGCTGGAAGTAATTCGACAGCCATTTGAAGTGATGGGATTTCGCATTCAATGGGTAACACAGCTTCTAAGCCATAAACTAGCTGGAAAGGAGTGAACCCTGTTGAATTTTTCACTGAGGTTCGGTATGCCCATAGCGCTGAAAATAACATGTTGTGCCAATTCGACCGATGAACACCAATGGTTCGTCGGATCATGATAACTAGAACTTTGTTGATAGACTCAACCAAACCGTTGGCTTGCGGATAATAAGGAGTAGAGCTATCGTGGCGCAAACCAAGCTGGCTTGTAAGCTCAGTCATCATGACGTTTCGAAAATGGCTCCCATGGTCAGTAATGATTGCTTGTGGGACACCAAACCTAGTTATGATATGATTGAATACGAAAACTGCAGCTGTTTTGCCGCTTGCGTCGAATGTAGGCATCGCCTCGGCCCACTTAGTAAAATAATCAACCGCAAGGATGATATACGCATGCCCCCCGGCCGAGTGAGGGTTACAAGTAATAAAGTCGATACCCCATTTGGCGAATGGACCAACGGCAATTATAGGGTGGAGAGGAGCAGGTGGAGCGCGCATCTTGCGATCAAACACTTGACAGTTGTGGCACTTCCTGACTGCAATGATACAATCTTTAAACATAGACGGCCAGAAATAGCCAGCGCGCAACACCTTCTGAGCTGTGGCATACCCAGACATATGACCGCCACATGCTCCAGAGTGACAATCATTCAAAACCCTCTCAGCCTCTTCGTGAGTTAAACAACGTCGAAAAACTAAGTCTGCCCCCCGGCGATAAAGTGTATCTCCAATAATTTTGTATGGCTGGGATTGAAACCGAATTTTTCGACGTTCCGCTTTGGAAGCTTCAGGCCGAAAGGTTTGGGTTTGGAGATAGATGATTATATCCCCGTACCACGGATCTACAGTACTGATAAGAAACAAAGATTCGTCCGCAATGGACTCCTCTGCCACAGTCTCTGTGTCAGCACTCGGGAAATCACACATCAATTCCGCAAAAACTAAGGATTTCTTAGACTTGGACTTCTCGAACTCCAAGTCGAACTCTTGCAGGATAACAATCCATTTAGAGTACTTGCCCCCTAGCAGTTGTTTTGTCAAAATATAAATCATAGGGTTGCAATCCGAAATAACTGTAGTTTTGCGGAGAAGAATGTAGTGACGAAAACGCTGGACAGCTTGAACGGCTGCCAGGGCCAATTTCTCCACATGCGAATATTTTAGCTCAGTGGGATTTAAGGTCCTACTAAGATAATATATCACATGCTCCGCTCCGAATTCATCTTCTTGAACTAACACCATTCCAATGGTGGAATGCGAAGCTGCGAGGTATAAGAAGTAGTCCTGGTTGTAGTTGGGAGGATGCAATAACGGTGCATGGGTCAACGCGTGTTTAAGTGCATCAAAAGATTGTTGGGCAATCTCGTCCCAAAAGAATTGTGCGTTCTGTTTCAACAACCGTGTAAAACCTTTAGTGACCTCGGCGTAGTTTGGGATGAATCGGCGTAAAAAGTTCGCTTTCCCTTGCAAACTTTGGAGTTGGCGCAAACTCGAAGGAGGAGGCAATTTGATGATAGCCTCGACTTTCGAGGGATCGACGCGAATGCCGGCTTTTGAAACAACAAATCCCAGCAATCGACCTGTTTCTATACAGAAAACACACTTGTGGGGATTCAACCGAATTCGATAATGCCTACACCTCATAAAGATTGCTCGTAGGTGGACAAGGTGATCAGCTCGATGTAAAGAATGAGCAGGCAAATCATCGAGATAGGGTTGCACAATGTGCTTGATGTCATGAAATGCATAAGACATCGCCCGTTGAAAAGTGGCCCCGGCATTCTTAAGCCCAAAAGGTAATTTGCAATAAGCAAATGTCCCCCATGGACAAATGAATGCCGTTTTTGGTTGGTCGGCAGGTAGAATATTGATTTGATTATAGCCCGAGAAACCATCCATGAAGGAAAACATTTCACTTCCGGCACAATCATCAATAATTTGATCGATATAAGGCGTAGGATAGTTGTCTTTTGGACAAGCTCGATTTATATCCCTATAGTCGATACAGATTCTTATTGTTCCTTGTTTCTTATTGACCGGAACAATATTCGATACCCAATCCGTTAACGGGATCGGATAAATGAAACCTGCTTTCAACAGCTTTTCGACTTCTGCTTTAATCGCAGCCGCTTTTCGAGGGTGAATCTGACGCAACCGTTGCCGGACGGGTTTAGCATCCGGGTAGGTCTTTATTTCATGAACAACAATGGCAGGATCAATTCCCGGCATTTCCTCGTAAGACCAGGCAAACACGTCGCGGAATTCTTGGAATAGGGCCTTGTAAGTTTGGATTTCTTCTTCAGTACATGCGGCACCTATATGAATGTTTTCCTCGATTCCGGGCTTCACTGAAATATCAATGGGAATAGTACGAGAAATATTCCCTAAATTCAACTCTGAATCAGAATGTTTCGTTGGATCCTGAGCGTCTTTGACATATTCAGCGGTAAAGATAGATGAAAAATCATTTTCAAATGCATCATCCTTAGGTAAAAACGAAGATCTGTGATGGAGATCCTCCCATGGTAGATCGTCTACACTTAGGATTTCGCGAAGTTGTTCGTCAGATGACACGACTTCGGGAAACGTTATCCGTTCTAAGGGTGAGGTGAAAAGTGACTCTTCACTGACCACATTCATTTGGTCGACTTCGGTTGAATGAAAGTCGGTAAAAGACATGAGAGCTTCATAAGCAATTTCATACGGACTCAAAGGCATAACATCACCGAGTGAGTCTATCTCAGAGTCAGATGGGACAACCAAGGATCATCATAAATAATGTTTTCTGATGTAATCATATGAATTGTTGCAAACGAAGGATCTGCGCTGAGTGGAGGGAGAGGAAAAGTTCCCAGTAAACCGGAATCCTTAACTAAACCTACACCAACGTCCCTATAAGGGATTGTCGTCTTACCAACATGCTGGATACTCTCTGAAGAGGCTGGGTCGGATGAAAAGTATGTCAGCTGATCAATAGTCACGATCTTACCGTTATGTGGAAACTTAATTACTCTGAAGACCGATGAAACGACCGCTGTCATAGCATATGACCAACTTCGACCCAAAAGAAGGTTGTAGTCTAGAGGGGCATCAACCACTTCCACATCCAGACTAACGGTTTTACCTTCAACCCCTATAGGCAATTCTTGTAGAATACCAAACGGACGGAACCCACGGCCATCAAAGGCCTTAAGGATGGTGGGGGATTGGTTCAACGAAGGAGAACCAAGCGATCTCCAACATTGAATCGACATAATACACGTAGAAGCTCCCTCATCAATCACAGTCCGATGAATAGGCCTGTTTTTGACTATCACTGGAATTTGGAAAGCCATTTGATGGGGGAGACGTGGTGTACTATTTTCTAGATCAAAGATCATTAGGTTCGGGTCCTGAACATCGACAGCTCCGATAGCCGACAAAAGCAATTTCCGTTGTGCTGGGCATGATTGCAGCACTTCGAGTGCCGACATTGCTGAAGGTGAAACAGCTAAGTCCTCAACAATGTTGTAATTCTGGGCTGCTCTCGCATGTGGATTGAAAGCAGACCTTCGAAGTACACCCTTGGCGGGCGGCTTAATCACTAAGTCTGGGTTAGGTTTTTCGATCTGTAGTGGATCGGAACCAGGAGCTGAGGTTGATGGGTTAGAGTGAGAAGATTCTGCTTCCTTACCATCAACAGGAGCCTTACTACCATAATCTTGCGATCGAGTCGCAATCCTCACATGAGACATCATCAAAATGGGTTCTTCACTGGCATTCGAAGAAGAACCTATCATCTTATTCTCCTGCTCTGGAAATGGATTCTTTAACACAGCAGGAGTGGGAGAACCTTTGACTATTTTCACAACCTCGGCCCGATGAGGGCAATCTCTCGTAAAATGATCCTCTTCACAAATAAGACAAGGATATCGAGGTTTGCGTTTTTCGTCATTGGTTTCCGACTTTTCAGTTTTCTCCTTTGGAGCCTTGTCTGCTTTAGCCTTCTTCTTTCCTTTCTTCTTTCCACCGTTTTTTGATTTGGCCGTAGATGACTCTACAGCGTGAATGTCGGCGGTAAGTTCAGGAGAAGACTCTCCTGTCGGAGAATCAGGCAAAGTGATAATTGGAGTAGTTGAAGCCTTGGAAGACTTCTTCTTGCTCTTCGTAGTCACGATACCAATCATACCATCAGCGGCATGAGATCCCGAAGGAGCAGCAGCGATTTGATTCGACTTTGGAAGATCCGGAATCTTCTCGTGTAACGTACCCGACTGAGTGTAAACTAAGTCAAGGTATTGTGCCTGAGCAATGACTTGCTCCTCAGTAACTACTCCGGCCTTAGCTACATCTTCAGTAATCTTCGGTAATAATGATTTGACAAACCATTCAGCTAAGATTTGGTCCGGGATAAAAACTTTCACTAATCTCCTTCGACGTCTCCACTCATGAATGTGATCAGAAATATACGTGGACGTCGATTGTTTTAGTGAAGTTAATAACTCCGTGCCGTTATCGTATCTGACCGGCAACTGAAAGTGAGTTAAGAACGAGGTAGCTAACTGGCTAAAGTTGTAAAAAGAGGCCCGTGGTAACTCAATGTACCACTTGGCCGCGAGACCAATGAGTGTACGCTGGAAAAGACGTAAGCGGATGGAATCATCTGAGATAGAATTCGAAGCACACCAGAGGTGGTAAGTCATCACATGATTGGACGGATCCTCTCCAGACTTACCTTCGAACTTGGGTATATCGCTGGGCAACTTATTTGGCATTGGCGGCCAGAACTGAAGATATTGAATTGGATCGTTCGTTAGGCGCGTCAAGTCGGGTAAATCCAAAGTTGCAATAAACGGTAACTGCCGGTTAGGATCTCTAAAACTCTGGGTCACAATACCAGCCCCAGGAGGAGGATATCCAGGATAACTAGGAACAGGAGTCGCATTTGGGATATTATATCCTCCTGGAAAACCAGGATTAACCGGACCGTACTGGGGTTGTTGAGGTTGTTGATAAGTGTACCCAGGATACGGTTGATACTGGTAAACCGGTTGTTGGACAGCTTGCCCAGGTTGGTACTGTCCCTGGTACGGAGGTTGAACAAATTGAGGTTGAGTAGTGACAACCGTACTTATACCAGGCTGACCTACAGGCATCTGGACCGTGGTTTGAATCGTAGATCCAGACAACGGTAAAGATGTCTGAGGTGTGGTAACAGGGACAGTAGAAACTGGAGCCGTCGATACTCCAGAAGTAAGTATGGTAGATGTAGCGGTAGTTGCAGCAGCCGTTTGAGATGGAGTACTAGGTGCAATTGACGGCTGAGTAACTACCGAAGTTACAGAAGTTTGAACATTTGGCTGGACAGGTTGCGGTTGCTGGGTTGGACCAGAAACTACGGGTTGTCCAGCTTGAGGAACCATCTGTACACTTGGCTGCAACACCTGTTGACCCTGTGATGGATCCCACACTAACATTCCAGGGTATTGACCCGTAACAGGTTGAGGATACTGAGATCCATAACCAGATTGAGGGTAGGATTGATAATTGTAAGGTGCAGTTCCCATACTTGGAACATATGACTGACCTTGAGGCGGTTGATAACCTTGACTTGAGTATTGACCTTGAGGTTGATAACCTTGAGGTAAATACTGATACTGGGGTTGACCTTGACCTTGAGGTTGGTACCCTTGAGGTTGATAACCTTGGGGTTGATACCCTTGAGGTTGCCATCCTTGAGGTTGCCATCCTTGAGGTTGATATTGATACTGAGGTTGACCTTGGGGTACATATTGAGGCTGAGGTTGACCTTGAGGCACGTATTGCACCATAGGTACATACTGACTTTGAGGTTGCCCCCCAGACACGATTTGTGTACCTTGAGGTTGCCCCCCAGGCGTTAACTGCGGTTGCCCCCCAGGCGGTAATTGGCCACCTTGAGGTTGGGAAACGGGAACTGAACCTGACATCATGTAAATGTCTCCTACACCCAATGGTATATTACCACTGTTTCCAGCAAATAACCCATGATCAACGGGTTGAGGAGATGCTCCCGCAAAGGTACCAGAAAGTGACTGATACCCAGTGGGAACAGAAGGACCGCCGTGTAAAAAAGATTCAGGACTTTGAGTAAACACAGACGACTGACCAGACATATTTACAGGAGTATGAATACCTCCAGGTGGAAAAGGAGTACGAGGTGTAGAAAAACCTACTGAGTTGTCTAAAAAATTGGTTAACGCAAGGTACCAAGAAGTACTTCTAGGAGGACTGTAAAAGATGGATTCACGCTCCCTTAGATCAATAGTAAGTTGACCTTCAAGGTGAGAGACACCTATATCTTCTTCTGGAGCAAGTTCTTCTATAGCAATCAAACCAGAAGGAAGATTTTCGGTGATAATTCTTTCTATTCTCGGTGAATCAGGGACACTAGAAGTTGGAGTAACAGGTTCGGAAATTTCAGGTTCTTCGCCTGTTTCACTGGCAGATGAAAAACTACCAGCAAGCTCGGAAACTGTAACAGTTTCGGGATTGTAACCTGTTTCTAAACTTTGGTAATCTGGATGGACTACCAAGGAAGATTCTCCTTCTTCAGGTGAACCTACTCTACTGTCACTAGGAGGAGTTACAAGGACCTTTAACCCTTCGTACTGACCCGGAATGTCTTCAGGAGATTCACCCCGCGATTTACGGAGTTTTCTTAACAAATCTATTCCGGTAACAATCTCAGGAGACTTGCCCCGAAGTCTACGGGACTGTCTCGGTAATTCCGCCACAATTAAAGATTTTTAACTACAACACACGAAAACAAAGTAAAAATTTCAAATCAAACCACCTAAAGTCTTCTAAAGAAGCAAACAAATTTGAAGCACACGCCTAAATAATCTAGAGCGTCAAACCAAACACAAACAGTAGTCTTCCGGACCAAAAGCGCTAGTTGGTGATTAGGCCCAACCTCGCAGGATTCAGTACAGAAATGGCGGGTGGAACAGTTACCCCGGCAACCTGCTTAATGAATAGACCGGCACAAGTTCCTCCACTTTAACCGTCTCGAAGTGAAGTGAACCCCCCAGAAAATCCAAGTGAGTATAACCGACGTCTGCTCCAGGTACAGTGGGACCTTCCCTCCACCGTCACCTCGGTAGAACCCTAAAGATTATGGTCACTAAAGTTACCAATCACAACAATTACACCTGGGGGAACAGTCTAAACTCCGACAGCACGCAAGGGCAGAGTAACAAGCTCAATCCCCTTACCGGCTCCTTGACAATAATCCAAGGTTTACCGATAAGTGACCCCTGGCTCCTCGACAATGGTTAATCCGAGGTTTACCGTTTGTAATACGTACTGTCTGGCGTCGTTCCCAACGAGGGGGGAATGATCCCCTCACTGGTTCGGACACGAGCTCGTGCTTCTCCTTTAAGAGGAGCTTTCCCAGAGTGTAACTGAAACAATTGGATTTATTCTACTCAAGATAAACTATCTGTTTGGTTTTGTAGTCTTGGAGAGTTAAGTACTCACCTACTCCAAGACCCTAGCCTAAGCTATGTTGGTGTTTCAGAGCCCTAGAAAAATAAAAATTACTAGATTGATTTTAATTTAAGCGTTACTTTTAAGGTTGTTTCTTAAGTCAAAAGGTGATGGAAGTGAAACCAGTGGTGTGTTGACTCGACTCGAAACCACTACAAAATGCACCTAGGATGATTTACCCACTACTTTACTTTTTCGATGAATTGCTTAACTAAAAAGTTGAGAGAATGCAATCTTTATAAAAGCAACTTCTTAATTGAAGACAATCAAAGAAACAATTCGTTTGTCTTTTCCAAGCATAAAAACATGACCGCTCTTTACATGCACGAAAAAACTCTTTTTCTCTTTCAAAAACAAAAAGCTACTTGAAACAAGACTTTTAAAGAAGATGTTTTTGTATTTTTCTTTTAATAAAGCAAATAAATCTAATATAACAAAAATCAATCTTAACAACTATTAAAATCTATGAAAATTCACTCATAAGCAAACTAAAAGGTAAATTTACTCTAAGCAATCTTAACGAGGCCAAAACCAACAATGATTATTCTAAGGTGTTTTACTTGATCACAATCAAATCAAGGACTAGCTTATTGCAGAACCAAAAACTAGTCAAAACAAAACTCTAATCTTTTTGTTCTTTTGTAAAATGGAAATCAACACTTTATAAACAAGTAATTCGAAATTTGACCCAAAACAACTTAAATGGCAAGCTGCTCACACAAGGAGACTTTACGACAGGCCCGACTTCTAAGAAGGCTGACAAACCAGAGAGATCTAAGGCTGGACAACTTTCTACCGTCAAAGTCACTACAGGACCTATCCAAAAATCAAACCCTAGGCCTAAACTTCGTTGAAATCCACTAAAACACTCAAAGCTCACAAAACAAGTTCAGGTGAAAATTTTTGACAGGGTACTAAAGGATCTGGGTAGAAAACACTAAGAAAAATCAAAATCTAAAAGCAATTAAAGCAAAAAATGGAATTTTCCTAAATTTTACAGGAAGACGCAGGCAACCCGTTATAACAGGCGCGGGCCCGCTCTGTGCAAACGGCAACAGCGCGTCCAAAGACGCACTGTGCAGTACTCAGAGGGTGCGTCCTTCTGGAAAAGTTAAGAAAAACCAAATCTAACTAAATCTAAAGCTAAGCCACCCAAATACTAATTCTCACAGTCAAAAACCAGAAAATAAAAATGATTTTCTCAGAGCAAAGTTCACACAAAGGAAAAGACTTTCTCATTAATGGATTCCCCAGTGGAGTCGCCAATTTGTCGTGGCGGAAAAAGTCATTTGTGCGGACACAACTGACCTCCCTAGGAGTCTAAACTCTCTAGCGACAAACAAGACAAAATGGAGTGATCTTTCTCTAAATATACCTTTTAAAACATGAAAACTACAAGTGTTTAGGCTTACCTTATTCCAAAACGCTGTTGTTGTAGTCCGTCCTTGCCGATCCGGATGAGCTCCTCCTTCACATCAATTCCTGCAACCACAAACAATCAAACAATTACCAAGCACTTGCATTTCATATAATAAAACATATATTCAACATGCAGACCAAGGAACACATGAAATAACTCATTAACACAAGCTATTGAGAAAAATAAACCAGTTTGTATTAATAACGAAACAAAGAAACTCTTACAACCTGGCCTTGGTGTTGTGCAAGTTCCTCCCAGGGTCCATCAAGGGTTTTCCTCTACTTTGACAAAGCTCACCCACTTCCAAGTAGAATCAAGCAAAGACAATCTCTCCTCACAAGGTTCTAAATGGGAGTCCTAATTCCTGCAGCATTTACCCAAAGAAAATGTATAGCTTCAACCTCCTCTCCCTCTGGCTCAATGCCTTTATTTATAGTGCTGTAAAGAGGTTATTCAGGTCCACCATCAATGGGATAATCCCCCTCTTTGGGTGGGATAGCTCCCTTATTGATGGGATAAGTTCCTCCTTAATAGGGATACATGAACCAACTGGAGGCGCATCCATTTCATCAAACCGACCTCTAGAAAGTTCTAGAAGTAACCACAAGTAACTTTTTTAAGATGAAACTTGCGCATTTTGCCTTTTACAGAAGGACGCACCTGTCCCTTAACATACAGAGCGTCCAAGGACGCAGCTTTTGTGAACATTGTGAGCGTCCCCGCAGGTAAGGCTAGAGAGAACCTGCGTCCCCAGAGATAAACACATTTTTTACAAGACTTTCTCCCTTCTTTGAGTTTGAGATGGATAGCAGAGGCATAAGACTTGCCTAAGAGGGTAGCATGACTGTTGATTGAGCCATACTAACTGTAAGTAGTCATGGTGACAAATTAGTATAACCATAAATTTAATTTAAAGATTTTGTTAGTTTTAGAGGAGGACTTGGACTTGATACGGGACTTAAAGTTGCAGAAGATGATGGACTGGATGTGGTTTCTGAAGTATTTTGATTACTAGATGGATTTGCAGAAACTGAAGTATTTTGATTACTGGATGGATTTGCAGAAACAAAATATTCATCTTCTTGTATAACAATACTTGGAGTTGCACATCACGATTCCACTACCATTCTTCTTTCTCATCAAATAACACATCACGGCTAATCATTAATTTTTCAGTTTGTAGATTGTACAATCTATAACCTTTGGTTTCCTCACAATATCCAATAAAAATGCATTTCAGACTTTTACCATCAAGATTTCTTCTCTTTTCAGTAGGAACATGAGCATTGGAAATGCAACCAAAGACTCTTAAATGAGAAATATTGGGGTTTCTTCCACACCATGCTTCATAAGGGCTAATATTTTGCACACTTCTTGTTGGGCATCTATTAAGTAGATAAACAGATGTAGCTACAACTTCAGCCCAAAATTTTTTTGGAAGGTTTTTACCTTTCATCATGCTCCTAGCCATCTCAACAATTGTTCTATTCTTACGTTCTGCAATTCCATTCTATTGTAGGGTATAACTAGCTGTCAATTGCCTTTGAAATCCATTAATTTTACAATAATAATCAAACTTATTATAAGTGAATTCTCCCCCTCTATCTGTGTGTAATGTTTTTAGACAATAACCACTTTTCTTTTCCACAAGAGCTTTAAATTGTTGAAATATGACAAATGCATCAGATTTTTCTTTAATGAAATATACCCATGTTCTTCTACTAAAATCATCCACAAAAATAATGAAATACTTATTTTTGTTGAGAGACAAGGTTTGCATAGGACCACATATATCTGCATGCACTAGTTCCAATGGTTTACTTGCTCTCCATGATTTTCCTACTGGAAATGAATCTCTATGTTGCTTACCAAGAATACACCCTTCACAGACTTTATTAGTAGAACCAATAAGTGGTAACCCTTTGACCATTTGCTTGTTATATAACAATTTCAAGCCTTTCATATTCAAATGTCCATACCTTATGTGCCATAGCGAGGAACTATCATCATAAGCAACATTTAATGTTGTACTTGCTTCACAAGGGAGATTGAAAGCAAAAATTTTGTTTTGCAGCATATTAGTCTTAGCAATAATTTTACTGTGATCATTTTTATCATAGATTATGTATTCTTCTCCTTGAAAACAATTAAATATCCCTTTTCAAGGAGCTGCCCCACACTCAACAAATTATGTGATGTGATTGTTGCAACCACTATCCATAAGCCACACCTCTTTGGAAACATTATTAGTTGAATTAGAAGCCAAAAATAAAGTGCCAACCTCTTCTTTTTCTTCAAAAAAATTAGCTTGTTGTGTTTGTTTTTTCCAACAATTTCTTTCATAATGGCCAAATCTTTCACAATAAAAACACTGAACTTGGGATTTATTAAATCTTTTACCTCCATCACTGTCATCATTACCTCTTCCTTCATTGTATGTAGAAAAAAATATTCCTCGACCTCTGCCTCCTCTGTATGTTTGTCCTCTTCCTCTTCCAAAAGTGTTCTGGCTTTCCTAATGAAAGGAACCACTTTTGTCTTTGAAAATATTTCCTCTTAATTGAAAAGCTTGCTCAATACATTTTTCGGAAGATCTATTGATCCTTTGCTCATGACATTGAAGAGACCCCATTAGCTCATTCACAAACAACTGAGTTAGATCCTTAGACTCCTCAATAGCAACAACAACCCCATCAAATTTTGCAGGCAAACTTCTTAAAATATTCTCAACAATTTTTTGATCTTTTAAATCTTCTCCATAAGACCTAATTTCATTCACTATACCCATAACTCTAGTGAGAAAATCTTGAATAAATTCAGAGTTTTTCATGCACAAGGTTTCAAATTCTCTTCTTAATGACTGCAACTTAACAATTTTTACCTTATCACTTCCTTGATATGCTTGCTGCAAAGCATCCCATGCCTCCTTTGATTTTGTTACTCCAACTAGTCTGGGAAAAATAGAATCATGCACTGCTTGCTGGATTAGGAAGAGAGCCTTTGAATCTTTCTTATGATTTTCCTTTAGCTGGTTTCTTTGGTCTTGACTCCAGCAGGCAAGTGTGTGAGCATCTGGTTCTGTATATCCATTCTCTACAAAATCCCACAAATCTTGTGAGAGAAACAATATTTTCATCTTAATGCTCCAAAAACCAAAGTTCTCACCTTTAAACATTGGTATTCGTGGCTGAGAAATATTCATATTGTTGGCCATTGCTGCTAACTGCTGAGCACTCCAACCAATAACTTGAATCTGCACAAGCTTCACAAAATTATGAAAACTCTTGAAAATGGCTTTCACAAACTTTTGAAGCCTCCTTCCAACAACACACACTTTACATATAAATCAACTCTCTTAGCCTAGCTCTGATACCATGTTAAATCTAGCAAGAGCATGAATATGAAAACATAAACAAAACCAATGAACAAAAATAAGAGAGACTGATTATCAATCCATGAGCTGAACTCTCATTGGAATCTCATATCTTCATAGGATCAATGAATACATTATTATATAGCCCACATATTTCTAATTTCATTATCCATTATCTGACTAATCTACTGTCCCTAATAATTTGCTAAATGTTACTGACTACATCTATAAATTTTTTTTCCTAATTCTGATAACTCAGAACACAAAATTTGCTGGCTAATTTGTCAGCAATTACATAGCTTTATTTTAAGCATTATCCTCAACAAATCGTTGACACACATTCCAGAAGCCACGTTGGGTGAGAAAATTCTCATACGTAGGCAAATCCACGAACTGTTACGCAGATCATTTAACTTTCTTTAAGATCTTGTCCTCGATGGCCTTATCGACTCTTACAAACCATGGGCTACAACCATCTCTCCTAGGCTCAAATTTTTCCCAATGCCTTGGAAGCCAAACTTGGCCCAAGAACAACTAGCCACACTTCACGCTCTAGCATTCAACATCCTAGCTCTCTCAATAAATTACTATAAATTACACCATTTCATGTATTTATGTGTAATTTCCATCTTCGATCTTGCAAATACATTGACTCCTTTGACCTAGCACCTCATTAGCATCTCATGTGATGAATCAAATTAATAGATCTTCATGGGTTTATGCCACAACTCCAATACCTAGGCCAGAATCTCATGGGCATACATTAATCATCGCACCTTTTGACAGAAAGAAAAACCAAATCCACTCGTCCAATATACTCTTTGGATGAGCATCATGTCTGCTTCTCTCAATCTATCTAATCTGATGCACAACAAATTAAAAGAACAATACAACCCTGGTAGGGTTTCTCTGCAACTTGATTCACAATGAATGGCTTTTGATCTAGATCCCCATATCTGCAAGCAAACTTAGTAATCTCTTTATATACTAGGCTAATACAAACACTGGGCAATATAAACGTTTTCTAAATCCAAAATGGCTATGATACCCATTGTTAAGAACTTACTGTAGAGATAAATTATTTTTATGAGAGATTTTTCGGCGTAAATCACATGATATTTCATTTGTCGACACATTTCGAACCAACCAGTGTGGTTCATCATCAGGACAAGTTGAAGAATCAGATCTAGGTTGCATGTTTAAATAGACAGAGCAGAACATCCAACGGCTATAATTTATGACCAGACAAATGGCTATATTGACTAGCTAATGGCTATATTTGACTAGGAAACGGCTAGTTGGACCGGTCTCAGGGAAAAAGGAGCATAACTGTATTTAAAAATTAAAATAAGTTAAAGTTATGGATTTAAATAACTTATTGGTGAGACTAGATGCTCCATTAATCAGAGGATTAGTGAGCACGCAGCTGACCTTAAACATAGGAGAACCAAGTCTTCCGCTTTAGCAGAGCATGTAGAGAAAACCAAACATCATGTTTGTATCAAAGAGGCCAGTGTTCTTGCTAGAGTTTCACAGTTCCATCACTGTAAATTTAGGGAAGCCCTTGAGATTGAAAAAAGGCCGAGAAATCTCAATAGAGAAGACAGCTGGAAGATCAGTAGTTGTTGGATCCCAGCCCTCACTTCCTAGTCGTGTTCTTCACTTCCTCCCCTCCTTCTTTTTATAGCTTGTTCTAGTTTTCTTATAGGTTAGTTTCCCCTTGTTATCCTTTAACCGTCTCTCTTTTACCTTTGTTCTTTGATCCTCTTTGGTGGGTTGTTTATATAGTATAAGAGACTTTAATAGCATTTAGTTTAAGCTATTAGTTATATTCTAAATTTTAACTTAATAATTACTTTGATATTGAAATCGATCTATGATAATATGTTAATTAAATAAACAATTAAATTAATATTTATTCTTACTATATAATACCTAAATTAATTTATTCTAATATTTTGTTATATATATATATATATATATATATATATATATATATATATATATATATATATATATATATATATAATAAAATAAATATGAAATTCTTAATACCTTTTATGTAAATTCATACTTCCCATCATTCCAAAAGAGGATGGGCTCGACCAGGGTTTGGAGATTAGGGTTTCAGGTGGTTCTCTGTTCGGGTCACGGGTAAGTCTATGCAGGTGGATCCTCGCCATCGTACAGGTGCAGGCGCGGGGATCCTATTCCTTCTGACTGGCAGCTGGAGGTGACAGACGGTGCAAGCTTTTTACTGTAAAGGAATACAAAAAGGGTAAAACTGCGGGTTTCTTACCTTTTAACGTTTCCTGGGTTCTCGGGCGAAGGTAATCCCCTGTCTCTGTCTGTAGCTGTCGTTTTACCTGCAAACGCATCGTTAAACTATGGTTAATCCAAGCGAGTTTGTGGACTTAGACCCGGAGTTGGAGGATATACTCTCTATGTGGGGTAAGGAACCCACTGTGCAAAACGTTGAGCATTTCTTTGGTGCTTATGAGCTCACGAAGCAGTCGGGGTTTTCTCTGGAATCAAAACCCTCTCTTTTAGTTCAAGGTGGTGGCTCAGTCAGGGGAAGTATAAATCAGCGCCAACAGGACCCAAGAAATTTGCAGGTTAATAGGGTAGTTGAGGAGGAAGGGCCGTCATCAGGGAGGTTTCTGTCTGCATATAAAGAAAACCATGGACCGGTCCGGCAATTTTCTCTGAAGGGTTTAGAGGACTCAGGGTTTTTGGGGCTTTTCGCGGGCTCTGGATCTGGAAGGGCTCCCGGCGGGGGTTCTCCGCTCTCTAGATTTTCATTACCAAGGGTCGATTCTAACCCGATTTACAGCGATGGTTTTGGGGGTAATGTGGGCGGTTCTGTCGGAGGACCGAGGGGTTATAATGATCAGGCCCAAAACCTTTTTCCTCCCGAGAATACAACCTTTAAATTCACAGCCCCAGTGCAGCCTCAGCCGGAGGTAGACTCACAAACGGATCCAGCTCAAGAAGACCTCGCCTGGAAGGGAGAAGCCGGAGAAACAAGAGCACCAGTTGAAGACACTAGGAGAAAAGGTGGAAAGCGAAAGACCCAAAGACAGATTGGTTCGCAGGAACTGGCTGGGAATCTCGTGTTAGGTATGGATGTCTCCATCGAAGAATCATTGGAAGTAGCAGAAAACACCCTTGTTGGAAGGGCAAGAGGTAAGAAATTCTCGTCTGAATTTTTACAAGCATGGGGCGAACAAGTCTTTGTTTCGGAAAGCCCTCTTAGATTCGAGGCCCAAGTTCTGGCCAAAGGCTGGTTTATACTTCGTTTCGGAGAAAAAAGAGATGCAGAATGGGTGATGGAGCGTAATTGGAGCATAGGGCATATCCCGGTCCTGTTGAAACACTGGAGTCCCCTCTTCGATGCCATGAAAGAAAGAACAGACGAGTTTCCTGTGTGGGTGAGGGCTCCGGGCCTCCCGTCTTTTTTATGGACTGAGTCGGTGTTTAAGGCAATAGGTGACAGATTGGGTACCTACATGGAGGCTGATATGTCTTTCATGAAAACTAAGAACCGGGCAATGGCTCGTATCCTGGTGAGTCTCAATCCTAGTGGAGGGCTTCCTCAAAAGATAAATTTAGAGTATAAAGAGTACATCTTTGAGCAGCTCCTTGACTATGAACACCTGCCCTTTCGGTGTCATATCTGCCACGAGTATGGGCACCTTGCTAAGGAATGCCCCCTGTCCAGAAGAAGGAGAAGATTCCGCAGAAACCCTGTATTTAGAGATTTTTTCTTCAATGGGGTTCCCCAACCCCAGGATAGAACTGGTCATGAGAGTCGGGTAGCGGAAGACATGGAGGCTGAGGAATTCGTGAAAGAGCCAGCAGTGGAAGAGGCACCTCGTAACGAGCAGAATCAGACAAATGTCTCTCCGAGCACGGTTCCTATGGAGGAGGCTGTAAAGGAAGCAATGGAAGATCCCCAAACCACCAGCGAACAGGAAAAGGGTATGCGCACAGGCACTACTTCTATTTCTACTCAAAATCCTGAGCATGTTTTGAATTCTATGCATATCTCTCCTTCTGTTATTTCCCAACATATTTCGGGTCAAAACAACAATGATGTAAATCTTAATAATAAGAATGACATTGACTCTATTTCGGAGGCTTTACCATCCCTCGATTTGAACAGTGAAGAGAAATGGCCCCCTCTGGCTTCCCCTCCTTCTCATAACCCATGCCCTTACAACCTTAGGTCCATGGGGGGAAAAACTGTCTCGTCTGTTGTTGCTGGGGGATTAGGACAATCTCTTAGCTGTAGCTCTGCAAAAAACAAAAGAGGGAGGAAATCGGACCTTTCAAAGGCAAAATTAAAAGCTAAGCTGGATATGGCTGATGGAAAACAACTCTCAATCCCCGGGGTTCTTAGAGCAGTGCAAACCCCAGATCAGGTTATTAAATGATCTTGTCATCCTGGAATTGCAGAGGGTTAGCCAATAAACCCAAAAAATTGGCCCTGCGTGATTGGATTCTAAACTCAAAAGCAGACATTGTTTTTCTCCAAGAAACTCTAGGGAAGGGCGCTGAGGTGGAAGCTATGCTTAGGACCCTGTTACCGGGATGGGTTTTTTCTGCCATTGACTCATCTGGTCACTCAGGGGGTCTAGCAATAGGATGCAAAGAAGGAAGAATAAAAATAATAAATCAGTGGGGTACAAAGCAGGTTATGGGTATGGAGGTCCTTACTCCTGTCTACCCTCGTCCTTTCACCATTATAAACATCTATGGTCCTTGCCAAGGAAGAGAATCCTTCTGGGAAGATTTGATGACAAAGTCTTTTATGAAGGCAACTATGCTGATTGTGGGAGGTGATCTGAATTTCTCTATGGGTAGAGCGGAGGCTTGGGGACCCTCAGCTAGAGAGGATCCCTTGTCGGTTTTCTTTCATAATCTCATCGAAGATCATCACCTCTCGGATCCTCTTCCAATAAAGCTAAAGCCTACTTGGAGGAACAGAAGAGTAGGGGAGGATAGGATTGCAAAGAGACTAGACCGTTTTCTCCTATCTGAGACTCTCATTTCAACTGTTCCTATGTTCAGACAGTGGGTGGAGGAAATTGGTAACTCTGATCACTTTCCGATCTTTCTGGATATTGCCCTCCCTCCTCTAAAACCACCGGCTCCTTTCAAATTCAACCCCTCATGGCTTCAAGAACCTTCCTTTAGCGCACTCTTCAAGGAAACTTGGATTCACCCGAGTTTAAATGCAAGAGAGGATAAAGGCTTTCTGTTCATGGAGAACCTTAAGAGATTAAAAAAAGCAACTATAATGTGGGCAAAAGATAGGAGGATGAGACAAAATGAAGACCTTCTCAAAATCAGGGAGGAACTGAAGATGTTGGAGAGCACTGAGGAGGATGGATATCAGTCACAATCTTCAAAAGATAGAATCCTTCATCTGGAAAAGATTCAAAATAAAATTCTTTTAGATAAGGAAGAAGAGTGGAGGATCAAGAGCCGGGCAATTTGGTTAAAATCTGGTGATGAAAATACTAGGTTTTTTCACAACTATGCAAAAGGAAGAAAATCAGTTAATACCATTTGGAGCCTTAAGGATGAAGAAGAAAGGGAGGTCAGCTCTTTTTCGGATCTTTCCAGCTTAGGGAAGAGGCACTTTGAAAGAATCTTCACTGATCCAGGGGAGGCCACTATAGCAGAAGTCCTTAGAACAACTCAGTGTTTCCCGAGGTTTGTGGAGGAGGAAGAAGCAGAGGACCTCTCTAGACCTGTCTCCAAGGAGGAGGTGGAAGCAGCAATGAAAATAATGGCAAAAGACAAGAGTCCTGGCCCGGATGGCTGGACCATTGAACTCTTCCTCTTCTTTTTTGACTTGATTGGCTCTGAAATTACTGATGTAATAGAAGAATCAAGATTGAAGGGAGAGGTTTACAGGCCATTTAACTCCACTTTTATCGCCCTCATTCCAAAAAAAGATGATCCGGGGACCTTTGAAGATTTTAGACCGATCTCTTTATGCAATTGTATTTATAAAATCATAGCAAAAGTGATTGCTATTCGAATCTTTCCTATCCTGTCTAGGAACATATCAATGGAACAGTTTGGGTTTCTAGATGGCAGGCAAATCCATGAAGCAATTGGGGTAGCACAGGAGGTTATCCACAGTGTCAGACAAAAGAAAAAGAAGGGTGCGGTCTTAAAAATAGATTTATCAAAAGCCTATGATCGTGTCAATTGGCTGTACCTGAGGATGATGTTGACTCATTTGGGGTTCAATTACACTTTCACCAGCTGGATTATGGGCTGTATCTCAAGTGTCAGCTTTGCAGTACTGATCAATGGTTCTGCTTCCTCCTTTTTCAACAGCCAAAGAGGTCTCAGGCAAGGATGCCCCTTATCGCCGCTCTTATTCCTGTTAGTGGCAGAAGGCTTGAGCAGACTGATTCATAAGGCAAGAAGAGAAGGAAAGGTAAAAGGAATTGAGGTAGCAATCAACCTCTTTATCTCACATTTGCTTTTTGTCGATGATATTCTGATTTTTACAAATGGTTCTTCTAACGAGATTAAGGAATACAAAAACATTTTTGATCTCTTTATGAAAGCCACCGGAATGCAGATAAACACTAGAAAGTCTCAAATCTGTGCAGCTGAACTTGACAGAAGGGAAAAAGAAAGAATCTCCAATCTTTTTACCTTTCCTCTTCAACCCCTGGACACTCCCTTTAAATATTTGGGGTTTTGGTTAAAGCCAGTAGCCTACAAGAAAGAGGATTGGAACTGGCTTATAGCAAAGATCGAAGCAAGAATAAACCACTGGAGCTTCAGGTGGCTTTCCAGAGCTGGCAGATTGACACTCCTCAAATCAGTCTTGTTAGCCATCCCAGTTTACTGGGCTGCCCTTACCTGGGTCCCGAAAGGAGTGCTGGAAAAGATTAGGAAGATTTGTAGTAGATTCTTATGGGCAGGTTCGGCAAAGGACTCTTCGGTTCTGCCATGGGTGGCTTGGGATAAGATTGCAAGACCTAAAGATTGGGGAGGGTGGGGAATCAAGAGGCTCCCCGAGTTCAGCCTGTCTTTGGCAGCTAAGTCTGGGTGGAGACTGATATCGATGGAGAACCTCTGGACAAAGGTGGTTAAGAGGAAGTACATAGATCCAACTCCTTTGGAAGATTGGATCAGAAGTCAGCAAAAGAATCAGAAGAACATTTCTGTCATCTGGAAGGCTACGCTGGAGGCTTTCACTGTGATAGAACGAGGACTTGCATGGAAAGTTGGAGATGGCAGCCACATCAGAGTTGGAAGGGACCCGTGGGTGGGATGCAACGAAGCATATGCTCTATCCCCGGGTCTCCTTAGACACCTTGACAGCAAAGGAATAGTCACTCTAAACCAGGTGGAGAAAGTGGGCCTTTCTACCTTATGGGGTCAGGCCTGGAAAAATGATGAAGATCTTGGTCTCAATATCCGATGGAAGAATGAATGGGCCTCTTTCACCCAAGAACTCCACCGTTCTCATGTAAGACTCAAAGATGAACCTGACAAGTTAATCTGGGCATTGGGTAAAACAGGAGAATACCATCCCAAAGAAGGTTACTCTTTCCTAATGAATCAGAAAGGATGGGATACCCCTGAGTGGTGGTCAAAAAGCATATGGAAACTGACAAGTCCGGCTAAAGCCCGTATTTTCCTTTGGTGTATGCTGAAAGGCAAAATTCCAACATGGGACAGACTGCAAGCTAGATACCTTATCGGTCCTGGTAGATGCCCTTTATGTAAATCAGAAGAGGAATCTATTAGACATCTTTTTACTTCTTGCACTGTTTCTTTAAAGATTTGGGATGAGCTTATAGGTTTGCTCAATATCAAGGCACAATGGGGACCGGAACCTTTGGAAGTGGCATGGAAAAACTGGTGGCAAAAGCATCCGGAAGGATCACTGAGAAACCTGCCTCCCATTTTCTTCTGGGGTGTATGGCTGGCGAGAAACAATAGCATCTTTCATGACAAATCCACCCCAACATCAGTTGTCGCTTCAAATTGTGCAGCAATTTATACCGCTATACCTGTACCAGAGGCAAAAATCCCCCCTAGTCGAGACAAGCCTTTCACCATAAGGGAAGGCATTCCCTGGGCTTTTTATGATGGAGCCTCTCAGAATAACAGGGCCGGCGCTGGCATGAGCATTCACCTCTCTGCAGACCATTATTTTAAAGCTTCTGTTGGATTGGGCCTTGGGACTAATAACTTTGCCGAGCTATCTGCTTTACACCTCTTGATGTGTTGGCTTCTCCAGAGGAACATTTACACTATACAAATTTTTGGCGATTCACAAAATGTCACCAAATGGGTCAATGGCAATGCATCATGTCAAAACCAGATTTTAAAGCCTCTTTTAGATGAAATTATGTTACTAAAGGCATCTTTTAACAGTTTTCATTTATGTCATATCTACAGGGAAAATAATGATGAAGTCGATCAGCTTTCTAAAGCTGGCATACAACAGATTCTGGGCGGATGGGCGATAGAGGAATTCTTACAGGGGCACCAAACTTTTTCACAGCAGCCACCTTTCGCTCCTCCTACATGATTGGGGTTACGGCTCCTCTTTTTATATCATACAGTTTTGTTATATCTACAGGTTTCTAAGACTCTGTTTTTATATTTCTTTTTTGTAAATACCTATCACAGGTCGTATTAGAAAGTTTACAAAACTCAAACATATATCACAGCTATATGATCATATGCTCAGCTTATGTTTTGCGGGGTTGTTTTCCTTCATAGAAGGAGACCCTTTTGGTTTTCTTAAAATTGTTATGGTATTACTGAACAGCTGGAAAAAGGAAAATTTTTTTTGACAGAGATGCTAGATAGAGCAGCTGTTGTGAAGTTTTTCACAAGCACTAATCATGTTTTCGCCAGATATTTGGGCACAGCTCCAGGGGGAAAAACTTCTTTGGAAGTGAACAATTCAGAATGTAAAACTTTTTATTTTTGCTAATGAAAAGTTTTGATTTTTTCTTCGGAAAAAAATTCATATTTCCCATTAACTTTTAATTATAGTATAACTAACTATTAATTTAATAATTATTTAAATCCATAACTTTAACTTATTTAATTTTTAAATACAGTTATGCTCCTCTTTCCCTAAAACCAGTCCAACTAGCCATTTCCTATTCAAATATCGTCGTTAGCTAGTCAATATAGTCATTTGCCTAGTCATCAATTATAGTCGTTGGATGTTCTGCTCTATCTATTTAAACATGCAACCTAGATCTGATTCTTCAACTTGTCCTAACGATGAACCACACTGGTTGGTTCGAAACGCGTCGACAAATGAAATATCATGTGATTTATGCCGAAAAATCTCTCATAAACCTGATATGGATCACAGAAGCCTCAATTCAATAGATAAATTATTTACCGAGATTTACCGAAATGAATAATAACTAGCAACAATCATAAACCATAAACATAAACGTTTATCCGGGAAAATTCCAAATCTAGGGAAAACCCCAACGCAATGAAATTTCATTAGCCTTGGCCAAAAATCTTTGGTAATATGGCCAAGTGAGCCTTCACCGCTCACCTCCCAGGCCTACATTAAAATGAGTTCTTCACAACGTTTTATAGGCTCTATTACATGCAATACCATGGGTACACTATACCATGTTCCCAAAACCATCACTATGTAACCTTGAAGGGTTTTAGGATTATATTATAAAGTTTGGAGAACTAGATGATGTGATTGTGATGCGGATAAGTTTAAATAGCCACAAACTCAAAAGGTGAAGGGTAATAGATGTTGATAACATATGCTTGCATGTTAGAATGATTAGCTGGTATTTTATGTTTGAAGAAAGCAATTGGGGATATTGGTTTGTTTTTCTAAATTAGTTTTTTTCTAAATTATAATTTACCATATCTATCTTCTTAGGGTTGTTTTCTTTTGGGAGAACTCAAAACCCTAGCTTTTCCAAGAAACAATCTTCACAATTACGTCTTGAATTTGTAATGTTCTACGCTGCTTGTCCTTCTTCAATGTTTTGTCATTTTCTTTTTAGCATGATGTCATATGGTCTCCACATTTTCTTTCCTACTCTCCAACAATGGAAAATTCCAATATCATGCTTCGAACATGACACATTTCTTTATGGGACATACTTTCATGTCATTTTGTTTCATTTTCCTTGCTACAAAGGTTCCTTGGCTTTCTTTGAACATATACAAAGTATTAGAAGACTTATTTTCAAAATTTACTTTGAAAACTTGCTCTTTTCTTCTTTGGATGTTTCCCCTAGAATTTCTTATGTATTTCCTAAATTTTTTTTATTGTATCAAGTGATTGACTCATAACATGATTAGTTTGTAGAAATCTTATATGAAAAATACGAAGAAAAAGGACTCTGAATGTCATGAATAACATGATCTTTTAAAGATTCACAGGAGATTTTATTTTTTTTAGAGAAATTAAATTTGTTGATAAGGGTTCTATGATTATATAGTTGAAGCTTAGAGTTTCTTTATTGAATGGTATTTATTTGATTTTTGTAGATCTCCTTGACTTGTTTTTTCAAGGTGAAGTTATTAGAGATTTGCTTTTTTTTTACAAGCCACAAAGGCTTTTTGAGAGTGGAAATAGAAAGCAACAATCATTGCCAGATTATAGTGGTTTAGCTTAGACATTGAATTGGTCATATAATTTGTTGGATTCTTTTGTTTGGGATTGTAATCAGGTTCTCCAACTTTCCATCGATATTGCAAGATACATTGACCCAAAAGTTAAAAGTTTGCAATTCCCTTCACACAATCTTAAACATTGTCGCACTCCTTGAACCTCTCCCTTTATATCACAACAACAAAAACAATGTTCAATGGTGGAGATAGCTACTTTAGATGCAGTAACCCCAACCTCAAACCTAATCCATCAACATAGAGAACGTGTAGTCCAATCTGTCCAAGAGATCAAATAAGAAGTCAAAGCCAATCGAAATGAGGACTAGGCTTACAACTCTTCAAATCTACATGTTGCAGTTATCTTGCAACAAAGTTCCAAGAAATTCTCTATTTGTAAGCATGCATTCTTTCTAAGGGTGATAAGAATTATGATTCATAATTAAATATGAAATTCAACCCATTCTCACTTTTTCAATTTGATTTTTGTGAAAGCTTTAATAATGGTTATAATATATAACTTGCAATATGTTATGAAACCAGCTCACAAAAAGATAGAAAATAAAGATCGACGCCTTAGAATTCATTCTCTTCGAGGGGACAACCTCCTTTACATTACACAAATGAACAATTCTTGGATGATACAAATGACAAGAACTCCTTTCTATATATAGTATTCTAAGGGGTCATAACATAATCAGAGCCGACATAATAATAATAATGTAAGGGCATAATAATAACAATAGCGAGCTTCTATGGGGCACAATAATAACAATATGGGGACTACATGGGCACAAAAATATAATAAGGGGGTTGTACTAATTGCAATAAGGGGTTACACTAGTAGAATATGGACCTAACATGCCCTCTCCTTCAAAAAGTGTTGTCCTCAACGCTTGAGTAGCTCTTGATTCTTTTGTATAAAATTCTTGTCCTCCCATGTGGAATCTTCAGCAGGTAAGTTCTTCCACTTGATGAGATACTTTGAAATTGATTGATTTCGTAGCTGTCGGGTTCTTGTTTCTGTGACTACTCCAGGTTCCAATATGATTTTTCCTTCCTTGTTAAGTTCTGGCAATATTGTTTGAACTGGGATCTTCTGCAACTTTTGAATGAGTGGCCACACTTCTTCGTACTTCTTCCATTCATCCCTTGCTTCGTCTATCCAATCTGGTTGGATAATAGAAATAACACAAAACAATTCTTCCACATCCTCATCCTTTCTTGATAATGCATCTGCAACAAAATTTTGCTTCCCTTTTTTGTAGATGATTTCAAATTCATAACCCAACATGTGACCCATTTTTTCTGTTCTTCTAAAGATAATCTTTGTTCTAAAAAAGTATTTAAGACTATCATGATCCATATTTACCTTGAAGTGTCTTCCCATTAGGTAAGGTCGCCATTTCTTAAGTGAATGTAGTATTGCCAACATTTCCTTCTCATAAATAGCTTGCTTGAGATGTAGTCGTAAAAATACCCAATCGCATACATCAAAACTTCTCACTATGATGTTGATCTTCTTGTTGTTTCATTCGATTCTGCACCAAAGTGGCGTTATCCTTTAAACGTTGGAGACCTTGTTGTTGATGCTCGATGTGATCTTTCACTGCTTGAATCTTTTTCTTCTTGATATGTCCTTCTATCTTGAGAGTTTGAGGAGTGGTAATTTCTTCCAATGCATTACAAGATATGGTTAGATTCATTTCTTGATGCTCGATGTGACCTTTCACTTCTTGAACATTTTTCTTCTTGATATGTCCTTCTATATTGATAGTTTGAGGAGTGGTAATTCTGGCCAATGCATTACAAGATATGGTCGGATTCATTTCTTCTTTCTCAATATGATCTTTCATTTCTTGAACCTTTTTCTTCTTGATATGTCCTTCTATCTTGAGAGTTTGAGGAGTGGTAATTCTTGCCAATTCTTTACAAGATATGGTCAGATGCATTTCTTCTTTATTTGGGGTTGGTTCCTGGTGTATATCCTCTTCTTTTGATGTTTCTTGATCTTTTTCTTCCCCCCTCTTCATAATCTATGTAAAATAATTTCTTCTCAGCACACTTATGGCCTTTAGTGTGTTTGCTATCATAATTGTAACAAAGCCTTTTTTCTCCTTTTCCTTTCAATTGTTGTGGTGTAAACCTTGTAGCTTGCAGAAGGATAGGAGAAAAAACACTTCCATAATTATAGTCATGAGTGGTGGGATTCCTTGTTTCCATAATTTCGCTTTCAATTTTTCTTGCCAACTTGAATGCTTTCTCCAATGAATCAAGTTCCCAAAGATGAACCTCATGTTGAATGTTATCCTTTAAAGTCCCTATGAAGACATCAATCCTTTGCTTCTCTAGAATATCATTTACCCTTATATTCAATTTTTAAAAGTCCTCAATGTTCTCTTCCTTTGAACCCTTTTGTTTGAGATTTATCAATCGGCTAAAGAAGGTGTTACTCATTGTGTCCTCATATTGTTCTATCATTTCCTCCATGAAAATTGACCAAGTGACAAGTGATTTATAAGAACAAAGCCCTTTATACCATAAGAATTGATTCGGTTCTAAATATAAAGATGCAATATGTACCTTTTGTAACAGTTGCACCTCATGTATATCAAAATATTGCTCCATCTATAGTATCCAATTTACCGGATCCTCGCCATCAAACTTCCTCATATCTCGTTTTCTTTATTTTAGGAGCTCATTCTTGAATATGTTGTATCTCTGAAATTGCGAATCTCCAAGGTCTGCAATTGCGACCTGTGGTAGCCCTCTGCGTCCTCTTTCTACTGCCATCAGTCTGATCAAAATTGGATTCTCCAATAAAGTGTTATGCCCAATCTCCCAAGATGACCTAATTATATAATTTTTCAGTAGATCGAACTTGTACGAAGTGACATGTATCATGTTTTTGACCTTCAAACCTTAATTGATACACAGAAAACTACAAGCCATCCTCTTTCTGTAAATTCTTACGAAAGTGAAATTTTATGCTCAGAGAGAAAGTTATAATGATTTTCCCAAGGTCACCTGTTTGGAATTTAATTCAGGAGTCTTTAAAAACCCTAACCTCCTCAGATCATATCTCTGAAAATATAGAGAGACAAGATCTGAAATTCGAACTCGGGGTTCAGAATGATTTAGGCTCAAATGGGTTTAAATAAATTTCCGAGTCTAAGCCATTGCAAAAACAATTTTATAGCCAAAATTCCACGATGACCTATTTGAGATGGAATTCTGGAGTTTGCCAAAACCCTAAGTTCCTTAGATCATATCTCCAAAAATAAAGATAGAAAAGATCGGAAATTCAAACGATGTTCAGAACGATCTCGGCTCAAAGAGTTTTTTTTTTAGCTTCTGAAACTTTGTAGCGAAAACGTTATAGCGAAAATTCCACGATGACCTATTTGGAACAGTGAAACCCTAGAATCCAAAGCTTTGATACCAAATGTTATGAAACCAACTCACAAAAAGATAGAAAAGAAAGATCAACGCCTTAGAATTCAGCCTCTTCGAGGGGGAAACCTCCTTTAAATTACACAAATGAAAAATTCTTGGATGATACAAATGACAAGACCTCCTTTCTATATATAGGAGTCAAAGGGGTCATAATATAGGAGTCATAATATAATCAGAGCCGACATAACAATAATAATGTAAGGGCACAATAATAACAATAGTGGGCTTCTATGGGGCACAATAATAACAATATGGGAACTACATGGACACAACAATATAATAAGGGGGTTGTACTAATAACAATAAGGGGTTACACTAGTAGTATAGGGACCTAACACAATATCATTAACTAATTTTATTGTCCTTAATCACAGGTTTTTGGACACATTGCTTCTGATGCAATCTAACAACCACTTGCCCACTTTTCAAACTCATCTCTTAGATAAAACTATCCTCCCATATGAACTGGGGATTTTGTGGGGATACCACTTGCAACCATAAATTTGAAGGGGAAGCAAGACACCATCTTAAATCTAGAAAATGCGATCTGTGAGAAACAAAATAGTGGGATAATATTATACCACAAGTATCGATGGCTCTTTAGAACTATAAGAAAACTAGAATAGCCTTTAAAGATAATAATTGGTCTCTGCAGTGTGAAAATTCGATTATATTTCTATTTTACTTTGTTGCAATAAAGAATCAAGTACATGGATTCAACATACAATTAATGTGTGTAAATACTCTAATACATTTGGTATGTTGGTGTCTTCAATGACATGACTCATTTCTCAAGCACAAAATATGTAGACCAAAGAACCGTTTAATAGAATTGAATTGGAAGAAATCAATAGTTTCATTTACTCTAAATTTGAAGAGAGAAAACTAGTGTCGCCATGTCATTCAAAATGTAAGTTTGATCTCAAATATATCTCAATTAAATAATTTTTTAAAAGATAATGATTTTGGTGAAATTGAAATTCTTAAAAAACTAAATTAGGTATTTTTCAACACCATTATGACTTGTAATTGAACTAATAATATAAACAAACTCAAGGGTGGAAAATATGAAAATTGAGGAAACCATATATCATAAAAAAACATTTGATAAAGAAGGTGTGGCCGCTCCTATTGGTGCTTGAAGTCATTTGATTTCTCAAAATATGTTTCCACAATGTCCAAAAACTTGTGTTAACCTCAAGACTCTCACCACCAATGCCCTTGTTTGTTTAAGAGACTCCACCACTTCCTCACATAAACTCTTCAAATCCAGACTATACTTGTGTTCGCCATTCAGGTTACAAGTAGGCTCGATTGGGTCATTTTGGAGTCAGACCCACATCCATATTTGTTTGTGAATTTCATGTATGGATCCAAACCAATCACAAGGACCTCCATTTCACACTTTATCAAACACCAAAAACTATTTAGTGGATTTTTACGTTCTCTTAAAACGACCCTAGTCATTGGCTGGATTGTCGTATGCAAACACAATTTACAAACCTCTGATTCTTATTCCTTCTAGTCGTTGTGGGGGCCTTTGTTCTTGTGACACATTGGTTTTATTGAAATCAATTTCATAGAACCATTGGAGTTTACATGTTTCATCAATATCCGGGTTTATAAGAAGGTAAGTGTCGGGGATAGTTCCAATAGTCCTTCCATTGAACTCTACATCATAACCCCCTTTTATTGCAAGGACTAGAGTGGTTCCTAGTGTGTGAAGGTCAGAAAGTTCATTCCCTTCAGCATGCCATTGCTCCCTCCATAAGGTGACATCCATGATGAAACCTCACATGTTGGAGAGTTTCTTTCTACATTTCCACTCCTCTTATCAGCGTTGATTTACACCTCTCGGTGCAATTGCTAGATTAGTTATTTGTTATCAAACATGGAGTTTGTGATTGAGTTACGTGACAGGAACTGACCTTCTCACCAGGTTTCTATTCTTTGATCCTTTTGTTATCACTGACTCCAAGGTGCATTGGTCATCATCCCACACCTTTACTTTTGGGAGGAAGGAAAACATGTTATGTCCATTTGTGAGGACCAGGCCTAAAATTTGACATGCTATAGCACATATTTTCGATTTCAGAACGTATTTGACAGGTGGTTAAAATTTCTCCACATCAAGTTTGACATGTGTTACAAATTTGCAAGCTGTCAAATTGACGCCCAATGTCGAGTTTAACATGTCAAATTCTATTGTACCTAAACACCAAAAAAGGTAGCATGCAGTCCAACATTATGATGCGTCATTTATTATTTATCAGTATACAACTTGTATGAAATATGGGATATTATATTAACTTTCTTTTCATAGATATCTGTGAATCTCTCCCCTCATTGCCTTATGGTATATATGCATAGGCCTTCCAAGTCAATATATTAGTTACATGCCTATGTATATGGTTTTGAGAGGTGCGTATCTCCCAATAATGGATCCCGATCCTGCAAACTCACCAAATTTGATGTAACCAGTGAGTTGCAGACGACATGAAAAACGAAGCCCGCGTTCGATCCTCTTAAGTTTCCAATGGTACAACGATCTTGCAACATGGAGGCGACATTGTTAGATCGACTTGAGCATATTTACAGAGAGGGGATGCCTGGAAATAATTATGTGTTACTTCACTTGGAGCCCCTTGGGTGGGACTGGTGTTTAAGGGAAAGCCGATGAGAGTGGTGTATTAGGGTGTGCGTGGTTCGTATTATCAAGAGGCAGTAGTTTGATACAACTCTAAGAGAGGGCACTCGTGTACGCTGTAGAAATATCCAAGAGAGCATGGCCAAAGCTGGGAAGGAGTCGAGTCATGAAATCAATGAATGAATAATATTAGTGTGGGTGTGGCGAGGAGATGTGCCTGGCCACTAGGCTTACAAAGTCCTCTATGGGGATTGGTTTTATTTCAATTTCCATCGGTTCCATACTGGTTTCTTGTATTTCCACACATGGTGTTATACTCCTACAAATTCCCACTCATTGTTTTTTATATATTGGTCTGTGGCAGCTCACTATGGACTTGACTCGACTTCGAATGCGTTGTTTCTGCACAGTTTGATAACGACACCTGCATTCTCCATGTCACTATCTGCAGCTATGCCTATATTCCTCACTGGTTTTACTATCGGCTGTTGAGAATATTACGTCACTGTATCCTGCTGGGATTTTCGATTTGTTTGACTGGATTGATAATTGCCATGACATCTATTTATCTCCTATACTGTCCTTAAATCTTGTTATGGGAATGTGCATAGATTTCTGTACGTGGGTCTTATGGTATGAACTTGTCCATATTCAGGTGATATTTTCTATATCTCTTTATATCCTTAGCCATATTTTTACTATCCATTTCTGGACTTCTCATCGACGCTCCCATACACATAGAGATTGCGACATCAATTAGCCATTGGTTACCATTTTCTCTCGGTTGCTGCTCTAGTTTGGCGGCTGAAGGGATCTTGAACTGTTTGCAATACTACAATCCTTTCTATATTACACAGCCATGTAAGCAGGTTAGACTTCTCCTAGGGGATATATGGTGGTCATGCAAGGGATGTTATTGCCTTTATTGCTGTGACGGGTTCTAGTTTTCCTGTTGGTTTTGTCTTTCACTGAACCCTGGTTTTTTGTTTTTCCACTGCTTGGCGGTTTCTCCTGGTTTTTCTGGCCTTTTCCCTGATTTTCCAGCATTATTTCCGGTATTTTTCTCGGCATCACATCACCCCATGTTAGTTGGTGGCATTTACTACAACTCTTCGTTGACACATGTCCTACTGATCCTATCGGCCCTAGGATATGTCACTCCTCGTCCTCGTCTTTGTCTTTGGATCAACTCCTTCCCGATCTAGAGTTATTGGTAACTAACACTATCTCCCTAGATTATTCTCGAGGCGAGATCTGTCGGCGTTGTTTATGTCCTTTTCAGATCTCCATGTACTACATATATCAGGGTTGTACATTTTCCTTTATTGGCATTATCTACTTCTTACATGCCTATTTACTGTTTTTCCTGGGTTTTCTCATTTGCCGGTGTTTGTACATTTGGGGAGTGTTTCAAAAACCGCGCTTTTCTCTGGAATGTGTGATATCTGTTAGATGCACTAAATCAAGTCTTTAATTTTTACTTCCATTTCATATGTACTATCACATTCCTCCATAATCACTATCTGCCACTTTCATTGTCTCAAGCACGTGGCTACCTGATGGGGCCCGGAATTGGGATGGGGTCTCTTTTTCTTTGTAGGGTCATCGCTTTGGTGACATGGAAATTTTCGATTTTGACACTTCACCCCAGGAGGCGATCATTCAAGCCACTCTGGTGGCTGAGTCAAACAGACACAAATGTCCAGGAGGCGAATGTGGCACCAGCTCGAAATCCCTAGATGGCTGGCACACTATTCTAGGGGATGCTTATGTGCCAGGTGTTGGCCATGCACTCTCTAATATGCCAGGTGCTCAGCAGAACCAGCGTCCAAGTCATAAGACTCGTTCCATTAAAACTACTTTCCCCCCTCCTGCTCTGGTTTTTGACCTAGATCGACTCAGTGATCATATCACCAGCCTGCAAAAGTGTGGGGCATTGGCACTTCTCAGAGAAATCTGATGCTAACATGAGGTCTTGGTGTGAACAAAAATGGAAGACTAAGTTAGGTTATATGCCAACAATTGTGAGGTTGCTGCAGGGATGGTACAACTTCCACTTCTTGAGTCAGGAGGACTTACAGAAGATCAAAACCATCCCTTGGATCGATGGACATAGTTTCCTGGAACTTCATCGTTGGTACGTTGAGTTTAACTCCCTAAATAACATCCCGCAAAATAAAATCATTTGGGTTAATTTTCAAGGGCTTTCGATCGAACTCTAGTCAAAGCAGGCTCTGCAGGACATTGGGAATGCTTTAGGGAAGTTTATATATGTCGACCCGCGGTGTTTGGGGGAACCTGACAAGTAGGTAGCATGGATTTTAATTGAAAAGGAATATAGGGGTGGCTTCCCAGACCAAATTGGACTCCACTAGGGGGAGACACACTTGTCTCAGGGCTGGATTACTGGGGTGTCCCGTTTCGCTGCTCATTCTGCCATCACATAGGACACATGGTGGCAAATTGCCCCCATCGCAAGGGTGGGCGAACGCATAGACAAAACCACATGGGGGCTACGCTCAAGCAACAACTGGCTATTGTTTACTCTCGAGGTCATGATTCTCACAGCAAATCAGGTATTATTCATGAAACTCACCCCCATTATAACTCTGCACTTGATACTTCTCATGATGGGTCTTCTCCTCGCATTGAGTCCTCCCCTGTTTACATCTCATCAACCTCCCTGTCATCCGAGAAATCGGAGCCAGTCACCCTCGGCCCGGCTCCACCTTCCTGTACAACATTCCCAAATTTACCACATTTTGTCAATACTTACTCCAATCCATATTAGGCACAAGATGCTCCATCCACCTCATATGAAAATCCCATTCCATCACCCCCTCATGTGCTTAATTCTCAGAGCCCTCCTAACAACAGCATCCCTTCGGTAACCCCTCAGTTATCTCCCACCAACTCTGTGGGTAGCGACTTGGAATCGCTGCTCAATCGGAAAACAATTAATCTCTGGTCACTTACTATTCATAAGCCAGATAATCTCACCTCCCCACAAATTAGTCCTACTTTGGTTGGGAACATCACTATTCATCGGAAATGCAACTGTGGTAGTCGTCACTTTAGGGGTCGTGCTAGAAAGCTAAACTATCAATCCCCTAATGAAAAATTCCTTGTTGATGTTCTGATTGCTGACATCTCATCTTCACGGGCCCTTAGAGCACACATGCCTGAGCGAGATGTGCCATGACTACCATCTTATCTCTTAACATTCGGGGTTTGGGAACACCCTCAAAGTTCCAGGCACTTAGACATTTATTTCACTTTGTTCGTCCATGTGTTATTTTATTACAAGAGACCATGCATCTGGTTTCAAATGTTGTTGCTTATTTCCGAAAAATGTTCCCGCATTGGTATATTTCTGCCACAGCCATTGTTGGACTTTCAGGTGGGCTTGTGGTCATATGGGATCCGCTCTAGGTGCGGGCAAAAACTTACTCTTGCTCGGCGGGCATTCTGATCAAGGCAAATTTCCGAGGACAACCAGAATGTATGCATATTCTGAACCTATATGGACCATATAGGAACAAGATGGATTTTTGGAAAGAACTGTTCACTTCTGGTATTATGAACCTGAATTCACTGATTATTGTGGGGGATTTTAATTGTACAATCGGTATGGATGAAGTCTGGGGGAGTACAACAAAAGGAGACCTTATTGTGGGAATGATGCGTGAGGCTATCATTGAACATAATCTCATTGATATTTGTCCTTAATCGATCCTCCCTACATTGGATAATGGCAGGAAAGGGGAGGCATATATTGCGAAAAGGTTGGATCGATTCCTCATGCATGAATCATTGCTGGACCGACTGGGTTATTTACACTTGGAGATCATTAGTAATTTTCTTGCAGACCACCAACTTATTGTATTACATTGGTGGGAGAGGATCCATAGGTATGGTTTACCTTTCAAATTCAACCATAACTAGCTCATTGATTTTGATTTTAATGAATTGGTAAACAAGATTTGATCCCAGCTTCTCTTGCGGGTGGCTTCCCCGATGGAGCACATTTTGGCTAAGTTAGATATTCTCAGACAACATGTTAAGCATTGGAGGAAACAAAAAACCCCGGCACAACATAAGGACCTTAAGGAGATCGAAATAGAACTGAAAACTCTCCTTCCTTTGATGTCCTCACACTCATTGCATGAGGATATCAGGTCACACATTCATCTTTTTGAGAGTAAGAAAAAGGATATCCTATCTGCTATTGAAGCTTCTTGGCGCTTAAAGAGTCGGGCGATTTGGATTAAGGAAGGAGACAACAATACAAAAAGATTTCATAGACATGCAAACCACCGACGTAATATAAATTCTATCGGGGAAATATATGACGTGGAGGGCATAGTTCTCCAGACGCAGGATGCCATTAGTGGAGCTATAGTTGAACATTTCCAAAAAGCATATGATCGCAGAGAGGAGGCTGATGGGGAAGTAATGGTTTGGGCGTTGGAACTCTTTCCAACTATGTTTAATGTGGGGGATAATGAAAACTTTATAAAAGAAGTCACGGATGCAAAAATTTTGGTGGTCCTTAAATCTTTCCAGCGGGATAAAAGCCCCGGGCCGGATGGGTGGTCAACTGAGATCTTCATACATTTCTATGATATATTTTAATCTGATCTCTTGCAGATGGTGGAGTCAAGAACCAGAGGCAATATACATCCGCGTATCAACTCCACGTATATAGCGCTTATCCCAAAGAAATTACCATCCCTGAATTTTTTCAATTATCGACCTATATCACTCTGTAATCTGATATATAAGATAATATAAAAAATTATTGTTGTTCGTATGAGGGGGATACTTTCAAAATTTATATCACCAGAACAATTTGGGTTCTTACCAGACAAACAAATCCACGATGTCGTTTCCATTACACAGGAGTGCATGCACTTTATTCATACAAAGCACATCAATGCTGGGATTATGAAAGTGGATCTTCAGAAATCTTATGACCATGTTAATTGGGGTTTTCTGCGAATGATTTTGTTTAAAATTGGTCTGCTACCCAAAGGTGTAAACTAGGTCATGGCTTGCGTTCTGAACATCAATTATGGAGTCATTATAAATGGCCTTCCCACTCAATTTTTTTACGCCGGTCGTGGACTGCGCCAGGGCTGCTCCTTATCTCCTTTACTATTCATACTTGTCATGGATGGGTTGAGTCTACAAATCAAGAAGGCAGTGGCTTATGGTCATGTTCAGGCTTTGGATATGGGTATGAACATCAAAATCTCACACAGTCTATTTGTTGATGACGTTCTAATAATGGCAATGTTAAATCGCTTCACTTGGTTGTATTTATATCACATATTTAATAAATTTTCCATTATATCTGGGATTTGTATGAACCTACATAAATCCATTGTATATCATGATGAAGGGGATTTGCAGATGATTGCATATATCAACAACTTATTCGGCATTGGGGCAACAGAAATGTTGCCTGGTATGCATTACCTTGGCTATCAGATAAAACAAAACTGCTACAGGAACTCAGATTGGCACTGTCTAGTTGATCACTTCTTCAAGCGGGTCGCTGGATGGGAATTCCGTTGTCTGTCTCTGGGGGGCTGTGTGATCCTCACAAAGGCCATGCTCGCACAATTGGGGGTATACTAGGCTCATTTGTACCAGATCCCAATGGCTATTTTAAAAATCATCAACCGTATCATTGCAAATTTCATATGGTTGGGCTGCAATAATAGACACAAATTACACTTGGAAAAACTAACTCATATTGCCAGACCAAAAAACAAGGGGGGATGGGGCATTCTGGATCTGAACCTATTTGGTATTTCTCTTCGGGTGAAATCACTCTGGCGATCCATTTTTGGCTCTGGCTTATGGAGCAAGCTGATCAAATAGAAGTATATGAAAAACCGGGTTTCATTTTCTAGTTTTGCAGACAAAGCATTGGCTTAAAAAGCGGATCGGCCATCTGGAACAATGTGCACAAGGTGTCTTTTATCTTCTTACAAAAACTGGTTTGGAGCATGGGATTGGGGCACTCCATTATCATTGGACTAGACAAGATTCTGGGAGTTGGACAGACTTGTCATCTCTTTGATAATTTATTGCAATTTCTATACGAAAATGGTATTTTCTTATGGAACCAATTGATCAGTTCATGGAGGGATAAATATCCCATTTGGAAAAGTGCAAATGATCTGAGGATGGTTGATAATATGGCAATTGAATGGAAACACATTTGTGTGGCTCTTAAAGCATTGGGAATAAGCCGAGAAGAACAACGTGACAAAATGGTTTGGGTTGGGGAAATGAAGGAGGGCAACATTTCTGTTGCTGATGTTTATGATACTTTGTGTGGCGGAATTGATATCAATTTGGTGGATCCTATCCTCCACGCACTCTAGAAAATCCATATTCCTATCAAAATTATCTGTTTTGCATTGCTGGTATATCATAATAAGAATCTCACATGGGAGAACCTTAAAAGGAGAAATTGGCATGGCCCCAGTTATTGCACTATTTATAAAATGGATATGGAGGACAATGATCACATATTTCTCAAATGTCATAAGGTGCAACAGGTATGGAAAAAAATAGCACTTTATTTTGTATTTACATATCTTTCTCACCAAAATATTGCAGATTGTATGGGGTGGTGGAGTAATCAAAAACCATCATGGCAGGCCATTCCCCTATTACTTTTCTGGTCCATATGGAAGTGGAGAAATAACTATATTTTCGAAGATAGATCGACGGACTTTGAGATGATGCATGAAGAAATCATTTCACTACATGCTTTATATTCTTCACATGATGCTATTCCTAAAGTGAAAATGGGTAGGAGCCCTGGTCACAATATGGAACTTCCTTTTGCCTGTTTTGATGGTGTTGCACAAAATAGCATATGTGGTTCCGACTTTTGGATAAATATATCAAAGGATTTACAATATAAGGCACACTGGAACGCTGGCTTGGGTAAAAACAACAAGGCTGAGGCTATGGCACTGGGGAATATTGTGGTTTATTAATTTTCTTAATATTTTGGAGATTCACATATATGGAGACTTGAAGATCATCCTGGAACATGTCAAAGGAAAGGCACTCATTAAAAAACAAGAATTGCATGGTTGGTTAAGGAGAATTCAAGATCTCTGGGATCTACTAGAGCAACCCACAATTCAACATATCAGAAGAGAATATAACCAAATTGTTGATGAGTTATCAAAAAATGGACTACATGATCTAATGGGTGAAGTGCAGATGAACATTCATATGGAGGACAGGAGGATCGACTCTGTGCAATATACAATTCTAGGGTAAAATTTGTATGTGTTTTGTTTTTTGTATAACTGTTTTGTATTTTGTTACCCAACAGGAAGAATATGGTGGCGTGTACAATACACTACTCTCTCTATAAAATGGTTCGATATGTTTTTTTTTCCAACACGCTATTTGAAGAAATGTTGTTTTAGATATCTCCTTATATTTGATTATATATATATCTCCTTATATTCGATTATATATTCCCTTATATTCAATTATATATTTCCATGTAGTAATTATCGGTTTTCCCTTCAAGAATGTTAACTCTTTGCTTTGAGCATTTCTATATGCAAATTACAGTTTATTCCTTTTCACATTAGAACAACAAAGTATCACCTGTTTGTTTTTTTTTGGGAATATCATATACATAATATTTAATATATAGTTTTTTTTCATGCTAAAAAAAGTGAGAACACTTTTATGTCAAACGACATTTACATGGTGGTAAAGCCCTCCTAACTCACTAGTTAAAGCAAAAAAAAAAATTACCATCTCATTCAATGGTGATTGAGCATCTTCAAATGTAATTTGTAGAGATTTTCACATTTTAAAATTGAAGTACATAATCAAAATTATTAATGGCAAAAGCTAAATTTTTTTAAAAATATGGTTGTATGTTATTTTAAAACACATTTTAATTTAGGAAAAACCAATTCATTCTGGAAAACCCATACATGAAAGTTGAAATGCAAGAACTTAGAAAAAAACAACTCATTTCCAGAAAGGCATACATGAAAATTGAAATGCAATAATTTTTAAAAAAGAGTGTTAAAATAAAGGAAAGAACCCATACATGAAAGTTGAAATGCAAGAACTTAGGAAAAAACAATTCATTTCCAAAAAGGCATACATGAAAATTGAAATGCAATAATTTTTAAAAAAGAGTTTTAAAATAAAGGAAAGTCTACGCTCACAAATTTGAATAGAACCTAAAATAAAAATTTGAATAAAACATAAATTTAAATAAAGAGCATGAAAAATAAAAACACCGTCAAATTTTCATTTAACTCGCCGAAAGGATTTGAAATTCCTTTCTGTAACTTGCAGGGATTGCCCCGGACGCTCACTACTTACGGCGCAGCTTCTTGTGCTTCCAGATATGTATATAAAATATTTTTGTCGTTGGGACATGACATTTTTTTGTGTACAATCCTCTCTTTTCTGGGGAAGGCGAGCGTTGGACTTTCAGTCTGCCTGTCAGTGACAGCGATGAGACAAACTTGCAGGTGTATATAAAAGCTTTTTATCGTGGGGACATGACATTTTTTGGTGTACAATCCTCTCTTTTCTGGGGAAGGTGAGCGTTGGACTTTGAGTCCGCCTGTCATTGATAGCGACGAGACACATTTTGAAGAGATTTCTGGAATCATCCTCAATTAGAAAAAAGGTGTTTGCAAGCTCGTCTAGTCTTGTGCGGCCCGATTTCGATTCGTGGGTGTACAATTATAGAAAGATCGTTTACAACTTCAAGGATACCGTAATTCAATGAAATTACTAGTAAAGGTAACATCGGTCGTGAATGCTAATAATATTCGCTAGTTCTCTATTTGTGAATGGACGTTTTGGATGGTGTGCCAACTTTGTCCGTTCCAAATATGGTGTTGGTATTTGACTTGGAAGAAGAGGTGTGATGGGAACCAATCATTTTGGGCAATGAGTTGCTTTATCCCATTTGCATTGCAGAGCATGAAAATCAAATCAGGTGTATGTGGTAAGCGTTACAAAGCAAAAGAAACTGCAACTTTTGGAAATATGATCTCCAAGAAAGATTGTGTAGATTAGCCAGATACATTTCAAGTCCACTTTTTCCAACCCCATATTATCTTAATGGAGGTCGGGGAGTTGTGTGGCTCATCTGCTCAGGGTTTTGGTCAAAGGGTGTCTATGCGCTTATGACATGTCACATCATTTTGGGAGAATGACAATGATGGAGGATAGAGGATCACGCAACCACTAGTGGACGGACGCAGAGAAGTGATACGTATCGTCCACTCGGGAGATCTCCTGATCAGTACTTACTTCCTTGCAAAACACGTCCCTATACCATCCTCCCTATAATTTTGTATTTCGCCATGAAGAATTTTGCACTTCGCTTCGTCTAGCACTCAATCCTTCCTTCTTTCTTGAATGATTATATGGTGTGGTGATCAGAGTAGAAAACACTTCTTGTATGGCGAAGAACTGCGTACCTCTACTTCAAGCAAGCAAGGAAAGGTCACATATATGATCAAGTGTATAAACATCGGCAAAGGGAGGAGCTTCTGCTTGAAGCCCGACCGAAGCTTCTGGCTAAAATTATTTGAAATTCCAGGTCGTATCTCCACTAGACGATGAGACGGTGCAGGGACAATCAACGTTTACCATCTGGTGGAAAGGTGTATACAACTCAGTTCTCCTATCATTTGAGGTCGATTATCAAGAGAAGAGGTAAGAAACTTGCACTTGTAGCATTTGTGGTCGATTATTAAAAATGAAAATTCACCGTTTTTTCTTCATAAGTTTCAATTTATCACTTTCATATTTTATGTGGAGTAATTCCATTATAGGCTGCATCGCTGATCTTTTTTCTTTTTCTTTTTTTTGGACAAAATCGGGTACTGATATATTATAAAAACTTCCAGGGACTGAGTCCTATTACATGGATATGACAAACCAAGGCATTAAGGATCCAAAACAGGCTCGCAGACCCTTGATCCTTATTGCTACATAAACGGTAACTAAAATAAAAAAAGGTAACGGCTATATTGCCGGATAAAAGAGCCTGCCAACCAACAAAATTTACAGTTCATGAGTCCTAGGGGTACTTCTGATTAACTGAGTCATCCGGGAGAGATTCCTTCCTTGCGTTGGCTCTGGTTGAAGCTTCCACTTGCGTACTTTGGGTAAGTGTCCTGATATGAGCTATAGCTTCCTCTAGGTGGGTGCATCTGTCCTTCAAGGCCTCAATCTCAGCTTTTTGTTTTTCCAGCTTCTTCCTTTTTGATCTGCTGTCCGCCTGATAATCATCTTTGAGGTCATTGAATCGCTTGATGAATCTGCCTATCATGAAGGTGTGCGCTTTGCAGAGAGTGCACTCACTGTTCGTGATGACATTTTCTAAGGGATTGGTAACAGGCTTCTGAGCTCCTTGTTGTTCCTGCTGATCCTGTTGGAATTTAGAGGCACAGTAAATCAATTAAAACACACAGCAGAATAAATCAAGCACATGAACACAATTTTTAACGTGGTTCACCCAACCAATCTGGGCTACGTCCACCAAACATAGGCATCAGGAATTTATTAATCAAATTGGAGATTACATAATGAAAACCTCATAAAACTCTCACCCTCTCAGCAAACCATCCGAATGGTTGCTTGTTATATAGCATAGAGAATCTAACAGCCTCATTAACTCCCTCACATCAAATATAGGAGGCATTAACTCCCTCCCAACAACCTGGAGTTAATCTAGGACTTGAATTCTATTGTTGTCATCAGCTGAGATTTTTCCTATTTTGCTACAAATAGAAAATCTCAACAATCTCCACCTTGACAACAATTCGCCTGATGCCCTGTTATTATTATTTTATCTTTTTTGCAAGCCAAGAGTAGCCAAACACCAGCGTATCTTCTCCAACAAAACTGGTTTCGTGAACATGTCTGCACAGTTCTCCTTTGTATGCACCTTTTCAAGAGAGACTCCTCTTTCAGTGATAACCTGTCTTACAAAATGGTACTTAATTGGAATATGCTTTGATTTACTATGATAGGCCGGATTCTTAGCCAAATGTATTGCACTTTGACTATCACAAAGTAACCTGATGTTGTCCTGTAACCTACCAAACTCACCAAGCAAACCTTTCAACCAAACCGCCTCTTTGCAAGCATGCGAAGCAGCAATGTATTCTGCTTCAGTAGTGGATAAAGCAACAATGTTCTGTAGCTTTGACATCCAGCTTATAGCTCCACCTGCAAGAGTAAAGACGTACCCTGAAGTTGATCTTCTCTTATCCAAATCACCTGCAAAATCGGAATCAACATATCCGCAAACAAATTCACTACTCTTATTGTAAGAAATACAATAACTACTTGTGCCTCTCAAGTACCGAAGCACCCATTTCACTGCTGACCAGTGTTCTTTACCCGGATTTGCCATGTACCTGTTGACAACCCCAACTGCATGAGAAATATCTGGTCGCGTACAAACCATCGCATACATTAAACATCCTACTACATTGGCATACGAAATTCGAGACATATAATCCTTTTCTTCATCTGTATTAGGACATAAACTGGAAGAAAGCTTAAAATGGGAAGCTAAAGGGACTGACACAGGCTTCACATTATTCATACCAAACCTCAAAAGTATTTTCTCAACATACTTCTGTTGTGATAGCCACATCTTACCATTGCTCCTGTCTCTGAAAATCTCCATGCCCAAAATCTGTCTTGCCGCTCCTAGATCTTTCATATCAAACGTCCTTTCCATCTGAGTCTTCAACCTGTTGATTTCTTTAATGATTTTTCTTGCTAAAAGCATATCATCAACATACAACACTAAGATAATGAACATGCCATTATTTAACTGCTTAAAGTAAACACAATGATCATATTCACTTCTTACATATTTCTGACTCAACATGAAAGAATCAAACTTCTTATACCACTGCCGAGGTGACTGCTTCAGGCCATATAATGACTTCTTGAGCCCGCAGACAAATTTCTCATTGTGATGCTGAACAAACCCTTCCGGTTGTTCCATATATATTTCCTCATCTAAGTCTCCATGTAGAAATGCAGTCTTAACATCTAATTGCTGCAACTCTAAATCAAACAAAGCCACTAATGCTAACACAATTCTAATTAAAACAGTTTTAACCACTGGTGAAAATATCTCATGAAAGTCTATGCCAGCTTTCTGAGAAAACCCTTTGTTCCATCACCATACCCAACAAAGACATACCTTTTCGATTTCGGATCTAGTTTAGTTCGCTGATGTTTAGGCACTAGAGCATATGCATCACAACCAAACACTCTGAGTTTAGAATAGTCACAAGGGTGTCCTTTCCATACCTCTTGCGGAATCTTGTAGCCTATGGCCGTTGATGGAGATTGGTTTATCACATAACAAGCTGTTGCCACCGCTTCCGTCCACAACTCCTTCGGCAACCCGGCGTTACTCAGCATACACCTTGCTCTTTCTAGAAGAGTCTTGTTCATGCGTTCAGCAACTCCATTTTGTTGAGGAGTATAAACCGTGGTCTTATGCCTCTCGATCCCTGCATCCTTGCAATAGCTGTCAAACTCCTTGGAGGAAAACTCACCACCATTGTCAGTTCTTAAACATTTTATAGTTCTACCAGTGCTGTTTTCTACCAATGGTGGTAAGATAATTTATAACAGAGTTGGTGATATTTGTTGTGCTAAAAAGATGGATATATTTATTTTTTTACTGATAAGATACATATTCGATAAGAAAAAAATAAACGTGGTGCAATATTGACCTTAAATATAAATTTAAGGTTTTCATGTATATACAACAGTCTCGTAAATTTGATTTAATATGCAGTTCTACTTTGTTTTTGTGCACACACCTTGGTTCTTTACCAACGGATTTCTTTGAATGCCTTGGTCATCTACCCGGGTAAAAGTTAAAGAAAATAAAAGAGTTTAGGTGCAAAAGGCTATTAGTTCATACTTTCTCACATATTTTAGCTTTGAGATGAGTTTTTGGATCCCAAATCTAAGTAACACAAATAACATGAGTTTAAATTCTCATTTTGGTTTTGACTTGTGCATGGTTAGTAGGACACAAGTTTTACAGAATTTTTTGTTTTGTTTTTTTGTTTTGTTTTTTGTTTTTTTTTTTAATTTTTTATTTAATTTGAACTTTTTAAAATTGTTTTATTATCTTATTCTCATGCAATTCACACAATTTTGGAGCTTTCAAAGGTTTCAAGTGTAAGTAATGTTAGCAAGGATTTTAAATGTTGGGGAATTGATTTGTTCAAGTTTTACTAATGTTATGCAATCAATGCTAATGTTAAAATTTATGTAAAAGGATGAAGGTTTTGGAGTGTAAGCAATGTTAGAAGGGATTTCGAGTGTTGGGGAGTTGATTTGTCCATGCTTTACTGATGATATGCAATTAATGCTAATAAAATTGATGTAAAAGGATAAAAATAAAAATTTTATCCTTAAATTTTTAACATTAACATTAATTGATTGAAGATGTTTGAAAGTGGTTCCCTTTTCAAGAAGAAAAACCGAAACATTTTCATATATGGATGAAATGTTTTATATATTCATGGTTCCACTACACTTTAGACTTAGGCAAATATGACACACATACATCCTTTGACAGGCTAGGGAACAGACCTTGATTCACATCCCAACAAAAAACAAAATAGTGATGTTCTCCAGCACTTCATAAAGAAATAGTACCATGCTCAGCAAGCATGCCATCAAGGGAACCTATAAGAAATCTAGGAGAAACAAAACTAAGGTAGAAAACATGGAACCTCCCCATGAAAAGCAATGAAGATCGTAGACAAAAAATAGAGTGAATTAGACACAAGCAAAAGAGCCCTCACTACAAATAGTTCCGTCCACAATTTGTTCAAAAAACATATACCCAGGCAAAAGTGAAAGAGCATCCTTGGAGAGGGAATCAACTTCAACATTTTTCTCTCTGTAGACATGTTGAAAGGAAACCTCTAAGAAGAAAGCCTTGAGATCTAAGATACATTGCATCTAGTTGAAGAGGACTAAGGCGTGTAAAACAAAGTGATATTGTATCCAAAGTATCATGGAAAGGGAGTCCCCATCAAACAAAATGTTGTCGATGCTGAGCGAGAGCGCCACCTGCAAAGATCCCCACAATGCCAACATCTCAATCCTGCAATTGTTGCCAATACCCCCGAACCATATAAAGTGAAAGGATAGATTAGAGTCAATTTGGAGAGAGACTCCACACCCGCAACACCTATTAACATAGGCCCCATCGAAGAAGTAGATAGGAAAGATGTTAGCCAAATTAATAAAAATAACTGTCCGGGAAGAAGTCTTAGGGGACCATGGCCCCACCTACATGAAATATGACATAATATTGATGGAAATAAGAAAAGCATTTCGGGAGGAACCTTCAAAGATGTATGCATTTCGAGCATGCCAAATACTCCAAACAACATAGAGAGGAAACACTCTATAAGCCTGATTTTGTTGTTCCCAAGAGCTGATGCAAGCTGACATAAAAGAATAGTCCACATCTATTTGTAATCCCAAGAGTGAAATCACCCGTTTTGAAATGTCTTGGGCAAAAGGGTAGAGGAAAAATAAATGTAAGCAATCCTCCGCTGCAAACATAAAAAGTGTACATCTTTGCCAGGACCAATAAAACCCTTCTTCAAAAGTGAGTCCCAAGTGAGAATACGATTATGAAGGGTTAACCATGTGAAACATACAAGCTTAAATGGGACCCCCCAGCTCCACATAGGAGTAGTTTGATCAGCAAAGGGAAGGGAAAGTGAACAAGAAATAATGTAATCATATGCTTCTGCAACTGCAATACAACCATCAAATATTTTTCCTCCCCATTCCAGTTTGTCTGACCGTCTGGACAAAGAAATACCAGACTGACAGAGATTACCTCTGTATGCTTCCCATTTGGCCTCCATGTACACCAAAATCCCGAGTTCTCTTGCATGTGGCCACAAATTCGTGGAATGAGGCAGCAATTGACCCCTCCCAATACTGGCCAGATTATTTAGCCTCTGTTGGATGAGGAAATTGATTAAAGGAGTAGATAACAGGTGGCAACCTGACATTCCTTTGATGGCATCCAAACCCACTTGTATTTTCTATTTGTCCCCAACAACATAGCATAGGTTGCTACATAACCATGGCACCATAGACCTTAGGGTTCTCCAAATGGCTGAAATGCAGGATTTCGATGGGTTGTCTGCTGTTATCCACGCCTCCAACACACCCCGGGGAATATACTCATCTATCATAATGAAATGCCAGAGTCCTCTATTTATAAAGATACGCCATAGTGGTGAGCACCAGTGTTGCAGCAATAATGCTGCAACTCCTGGGCTGCCTACTTTACTCTTATCAACTCGGTAGTTCGTAACAAACTTGGAAGCGTCGGTGTTGTATGCACCAAGTACTAGTTCTCACTGCAGGTTGTCACTTGGTTAGCCAGTGCAAGATTACTATGAGCTCAAGCCAACTTCTATGGATTCCAGAAGAAGCTCTATATATGATGAAAGGAAAGAAAGATTACTCTACAGATGCTATTCTAACTGTAGAAAGGAGAAAGACTGAAATGTAAAGCAAACCTAGTAAACCCTAATTAACCAACTAAATCTAATTTTGCAGAAAGCACTATGAAAACCATGAAATGAATGCCATTATCTACTCAAGGAAGTAAACAACATCTACCTATGCTATTTTTGGAAGTAAATAAGAAAAAAACATATTTTTGGATTTTTATGTATTTTTATCTGAATTTGACGTGCATGTAATTTATTGTGTGTGAGTGTGGCAAAGAATAGGTGGTGTTAAAGGGCGGTTTTGGGACTTGAGAGGATGTAGGATAGTGTGGATGGGTCCTAGAAGGTATTAGGTGGCCTTCTGGAGGCTTTTCCCACGCTCGACCTTCAAAAGAAATCTTACAGGAAAATCTACAGGAGGACACACGAAATCTATAGGAGGAAAACAGGGAAACTATAGGAGGCCTACAGGAGGAGGCCGAGAGCAGTTTTCACTATTTTGAGGGTGTGAGAATGGGTGAAAAAGGTGGATGAAGGTTGGAATGAGGTGTTAGGGCACCTAAGGTCTACCATGAATCACCAGGAGAGAGAAAGATGATTGGGTTTGCTCAAGGAGAGAGGAAGAAGTTCTATGGAAAAATGTAGGAAACTAGGACATAATTGAGGTGAGATTTGGGAGACCTATAAGGCATGGATCAGATGGAGGGTGTCATTGCTGATAATCTGGCCTACTGTTGGAAGAGATCTATTGCATAAAAACTAACAATTAACCAAGGAAATCAAGTAACAAGTGAAATGAATGCATTTAGGGAAAAACAGAGTTTTGCATAAAAATGCTCTAAAATATGATCTATGAAAGGAAATGCTGAGAAATGTTGTAGGAAAGGAAAGCATGAAAGAAGAATATTACAAATCAAGAAGCGAGCATGATGAAGAAGATCTAAAGCAAAGCAAAGCTGGACTATTAACCTACTAAAACACTGCAAACAATAGAAGTCCTATGAAGGAGGAAAATCTATGTTTTTGGGACAGCAAGAGAGTCTTTGCCTCAAATCATGGTCCCAGAGGGAGGAAGATAGGCCAAGGCACTACTGCTAGCCTTTTGAATATTTGCTGGTCATTGCTTAACCTGCTACAAAAAGCACAAATGGAAGCAAACTACTAAATCATAAAAAACAACATATTCTTAACCATAAAAGAAATACATCTAACAACAAACTAATCTACAAACTGAGACAAAGCATACAAATACAAGTAAAGAGGAGCTTGGCTGCTTGGATTGGGTCCTAATCTAAGAGCTTTAGCCCTCTGAGGTAACTCAGTGCTAGCTCAAACAGAATTCCATCTTCATTATCAAAACAATAGCAAGATTACGTAAAACTATCACAAAATAATGAGCTCGAATTTTGAGCAGAGTTTACATAAGCAAAAATCTAACCCTAGTGAGGCCCTAGGCCTCTCTACTTATACAAATGAAGCTACCAACAGCTTCCTTAAAAGCAAGGAGGCTTGGCTCCCAAAAATCGAGATAATCATCAATCATCCTACACTTGCTCGGCTGCCTTCTAGTGCATGATTCAGCTGCTTGTACTCCGAGCTGAATGAAGGGGAATTCGAAGTGAGGAGTAATAAATGAAGGGGATTCCCCCCTATAAGTCCTCTCCTCTACCCACTTCGAGTTATTGCTGCCATTTGTCCACTAGATCCTTGACTTTGACCTTGAAATCAATCAATAATCTGCATTAAATACATGTTAGACCACATGACAAAATAACTAACTCAACTCACTCTATAAGCATAAATATAATCAGAAAATCATATAATAAGCTAAGAGAATGGTTGATTTGACTAGGCTATGAGGTAAAATGAGCCCATATAATTACTTATTTATGAGGTTCATCATCACCCCCCTACTGTAGGTGTTGCTCATCCTCTGAGCAACCAAGTCAATCTCCTCACCTTTTATGGCCCTCGTGGCCTCCCTAGCATCCCAGGCTTCTGATGTAGTCTGCTCTTCTTTGCCATAGAATCCTGCCTTCCTGTCTATGTCCTTCCACCACTCCTCCTCTTCTTCTTCTCTTCTACCTTCCAGCATGCCTAACAGCAGTGGGGGACTTAGTTTGAGACCAATCCAGTTGACCTTCAGCCTCTGCATGGAGCGCTTGTACATTGGCACTCTTTTCAATGCCTCCTTCAGCCTCATGGGAGAATGATATTCCCTGATCTGCAAACTGTGTGGTAACGTGTTCCATCTCCTCATGCATGCATGCACACAATCATCCCCAGGTAGCCTTTGCATATCCTCAAAGTGTGCAATGGAATGTGCCTAATTAGTGAGATATCTAGGGGCAATCTGAGGGTCATTGGTAAGCAGGTTGTGTGTGCTGATGAGTGCCATAGGATTTGATGGCTCAGCTCTTATCATTAATGGTTCATTCTACTCTTTTATCATCAATCTTTTCATTTCTGCTGCCCTCAATTCTTCATGGTTCATCCATAAGGCCATGGCCATTAATTGCAGGTCCCCTAGCTTGGCATTAGGATCCCACACATTCATGTCTGTGAGGGCCATGTTGTGTAAGTATAATTTTGCCATCTTTGCTTTATCCTCTAAGGTGCTTTGGTCACACAAATCCATGAATTGCCTGTAGTCTTGGAAAGGCATTGTGCCTCTTTGTGCCAAAGTCTTTGTTTGGAATTGTAACCGTTGGTCCTTTAGATAGAGGCCATAGGATTTGGTTGGTGTTCTGTATTGCAGTGCGTCCATGGATAAGCTAGCCATGCATGCCAGCTAGGTCTCTTTCTCTTGCAGCTGCCTCCTTAGCAATTAATTTTCAGTTTCAAGGTGGCTTCTTGTAATTGCTTCCCTATCAGTGAGAGCACTCAACTCTCTGCCCATTTCCCTGAATTTGTTTTCCATATGGCCAACATCCTCAACTCCTTTGGATTTGGTTATCTGCATCCACCTATGTGTTCTCACTCTTTCTTTCTCCAATTCAAAAAATAGTGGAATTGCAAATTTTTGTGGGATTATTCTGCCTCCCTCAAGTAGATTGTAATAGGAGGCAAGACTAGGCTGGGGGTCTGGTTCTTGTAGCTCTTTTGCTTCTTCCTTCACCTTTGGCTATCCTTCTATCCTTTTCTCAAGCTTTTGGGTCTCCTGTAGTTTTGACAGTGTCTCCTGTAGAACTGTCTGAGCCTCCTGTAGGACTGTTTTTTGGTCCTGTAGTACTGTCTTTTCCTTCCATGTGGAATATCTAGGAGTCCCCCTTTCATATGTTATAGGTGTCTTGAAAGGAGATTCTTTCCCCTTGGTAGAGGGTGAATCTTCAATGGTAATTGGCACTTTTGAAGAGGGTTGAGGTTTGCCTGTTTTAATTCTTGTGCTCTTATCAACGTAAACTTTGAAACGGGAATTGATACTGTTACCCGTTTCGTAGAGATAGCAAAAAATTGACCCGATTTTGAAATGGAGCGATGCAGAACACACATTTTTTTTAGAGCATCGTTTTTGACACTTTAAATAACCGATACAATTACCCATTTCATAGGGGTAGTAAAAACGTGACCCAATTTTGAAAAGTGGTGATGCAAAATACACACTTTTTTTTTCGAAGCATATTTTTGACACTTTAAATTTTCTTATGTATCAAATATAAATATTTCTTTTTAAATGTTAGTGATTTTCATACTGATTTTTAAACGTGTAGATGCAACGTGTTGATGCAGCGTACCTTTTTTTTGCAGGACTTATTTTTCACACTTTAAAATTTATTATGTCCATTTTTTTTTAAATTATGATTTCTTAACGAATTTTCAAGTTGTTTTATTTTTCTTTTTTTTTTAATGTTGATTAGTTAAAAAAAAAACAAATATAAAAATATACATAAAAAAAAGACAAACAAAAAAAAATTAAATATGTTAAAAAAAAAATTATCTCATAAACTATAAAAGAATTTGGAAAAAAAATAAAAATTAATATCTATATCTATATATATATATATATATATATATATAAAGTTAAGTAAGTAAAAATAGAAAGATTAAAAAAAACAGTAACAAAAACAAGGAAAAAAAATTAAAAACAAACTAGATTAAACAAAAATAGAAAATTAACAAAAAAAAAAAAAAAAAAAAAAAAATTAAAACTAGTAAAATTAGTATTAAAAACATTTAGAAAAAACTAAAAATACAAAAAATAAGCTCAAATTATATTAAAAAAAAAAAAAACTAAAAAAAAATGAAAATTTTAAAATTATGTCTTTTCCAATTAAAAAAAAAAAAAATTTAAACATTTTAAACTTATAAAAAATGTGTTTTTGATTTAATATATATATATATATATATATATATATATATATATATATCTTCATTATTTATTTAAAAACCAACCAATAAAAAAAATTTAAATATAATTTATTTTTTTACTAAAAAAAATTATTTTTTTAAAATAAAATTTCATTATTTATTTAAAAACAAACCAATAAACAAATTTTAAATATAATTTTTTTTTCAAACAAAATTTTGTTTTTTTATTTGAAAAAAAAATTATTAAACAATTTTAATAAAAATTATTAAACATATTTAATAAACAAAATATTTTTAATAATTTTTAATAAACATATTTAATAATTTAATAAACATATTTAAATAAATATTTAATAAACACATCCTTAATAAACAATTTATAATTAAATATTTAATAAACATATTTAATAAGTAAAAAAAAATTATTAAACAATTTTAAATTTTTTTTTTTAATTCTGTTTTTATTATTAAAAAAAAAAATTTAATGCCCACGGCTGTGCCACCACCGAGCTGCGGGCGGGCCGTTGGATGATTCCCATGTAGCCCCTCCGCCCACAGTCGCGCCACCACGGGGCGGCAGGTGGGCCGTTGGCGGAGGGGTTGCATGGGAATCGCCCAACGGCCTGCCCACCGCCCAGTGGTGGTGCGGCCATGGGAAATAATTTTTTTTTTAATTTTGTTTTTATTATTAAAAAAAACAAAAAATTTAATGCCCATGGCTGCACCATCATCGGGCGGCGGGCAGGCTGTTGGGCAATTCCCATGCAGCCCCTTCGCCCACGGTCGCGCCACCACGGAGCGGCGGGCAGGCCGTTGGCGGAGGGTTGCACGGGAATCGCCCAACGGCCCGCCCGCTGCCCGTTGGTGGCGCGACCGTGGGCATTAATTAATTTTATTTTTTTAATAAAAACAAAATTAAAATTGTTTAATATATTTTTTTTAATTATTAAATATGTTTATTAAATATTTAATTATAAATTTGTTTATTAAATATGTTTAATAATTTTTTTTTCAAATAAAAAAACAAAATTTCGTTAAAAAAAAAATTATATTTAAAATTTGTTTATTGGTTTGTTTTTAAATAAATAATGAAAATTTAATTTTATATATATATATATATATATATAGATCAAAAACACATTTGTTTTTAATTTTTCTTTTTCTTTTTTTAAATTAGAAAAGACATGTATTTTTAAAATTTTCATATATATAGCACATGACGTGCATGATGTAATGGCTGGGGCGGATGGCTTTCACACCGCCCAGCCAAGTTCGAATCCTGCGGAGGTTGTAAAAAAATTCGAGAATGAGAGGATCCTACCGAAGCTTACAAAAAAAAAAAAAAAAAATCATATATATAGATATATAATTTGAGCTTATTTTTGTTTTTTTAGTATTTTCTAAATGTTTTAATATTAATTTTGCTAGTTTTTAATTTATTTTTTTTGGTTAATTTTCTATTTTTGTTTAATCTAGTTTGTTTTTAATTCTTTTTTCCTAGTTTTTGTTAATGTTTTTTTAATCTTTCTATTTTTACTTAATTTTATATATATAAATTTTTTAATTTTTTTTTTTTTTTCCAAATTCTTTTATGGTTTATGAAATAATTTTTTTTTAAACATTTTTTATTTATTTTTTGTCTTTTATATATATGTTTTTACATTTATTTTTTTAAGTAATCAACATTTTAATCTTAATTTCACTAGTTTTTAATTTTTTTTGTTAATTTCCCATTTTTTTTTTTAAATCTAGTTTGTTTTTAATTTTCAATTTATTTTTTTTAGTTTTTTGTTAATGTTTTTTTAATTTTTTTAATTTTTCTATTTTTACCTATTTAATTTTATAGTTCTTTTAACGCTGTTTTTCTTTTTCTTTTCCCAAATTTTTTTATGGTTTACATATTTGTTTTGTTTTGTTTTTTTTAAATATGTTTTTCTATTTATTTGTTTATAATTTGTAATTTTTTTTTCTAGTTTTTTAATTCTTATCTTCTTTTTTTGGATGTTTGATTTTTTTTGTTTTTTATTTTTATTTTATGTTTTGTTTTTAGTATATATTTTTATTTATGTTTTGTTATTTTTTTTTGTTTTTTGTTTTTTCATTGTTTTAATTTTTTTTATTTTTATTTTTATTTTATGTTTTCATTATTTTTTTTTTGAAATTTTAATGTTTTTCGGGGTCATGATAAAATATTTTACGCTATTATTTCAAAATGTTGAAATTTTACCTTTGCAAAAAAAATTGTTATTCCAGTATCAACACTGGGTGTTTTTTACACAAAATTTACCATTGAAAAAAAAAATGTTATTCGAACATCAACACTTCGTTTTGAGGGTGTTTTTTGGACCATTTTTGCACAAAAAATTGGTTTTCACCGCCATTTTAAAAACATGTTGAAAATTTACCCTAGAAAAAAAAGTGTTATTCCAGCATCAACACTTTTCGTTTTTAGCACTGTTTTTGATGTTTTTTCAGGGTTCTTTGGCCAGAGTTCCCATTTTGAGTTTATAGTTCCCATTTCAAAGTTTACATTAATTCTTCCTAGCCTTGAAATACATGGAGGTATGTCTTTTCCTCTTTTGCTTTGGCTTGATTGGTGTACTAAGGGCAGTGAGGGTAGTTGTTGCCTCCCTTTCCAAATTCTCAGGGGACTCTTCTCCTTATTCTGCCTTCTTTGCGTCTTTTTCTCCTTCTTCTGTCTCTTTTTTTGTCTCTTCCTGCTTTGTTTCTTCAGCTCTCTCCTCCTCTATTTTAGTTCCTTCCTCCTTCCTTTCTTGTTCTGCTATGTCACCCTTGGCTCCACCTTCTCCCCCTTGTTGTTCTTCCTCCTCACTGCCAGTAGGGCTGACATCATAGGTTAAGGCCTTTATGTCATCCTCAGCTGTCATGTTTCGGAAAACTTCCCATGCTATAGGGAGTGTAAAGGTATGGAGGGCTTCCTCTACTAGGATTTTGATTAAGCCATGGTGAGCTAGCTGCTTTGAATTTCCTGCTTGTACCTTGGTGCTGGAGTCAATGAGGGACTGCAGGAGGAAGTAAGGGATATTGAGCTTCTGAGGTGCTGGAGTGTCCATGCCATACCTTAATTCTTGGAGGATTCTAAAGTGATAACCATAAACAATGTTGTACCTCCCCTCACAGGAAATGTATTTGATTATTTGATAGCTAACCTCATCCCAGGGATATGGTATGCTAGCCCTTCTAATGCCATTTTTATCTTCAACAGGGGTTTCATTATTTTGGAAAAAGTTCTTCTTGGCAGCCTGGCCAACTGGTTTCTCATCTTTACTCTAAGGTAACCCAAGAGGAAGGGTAGTGACCCTACTTATAAATTCAGGGGTTATCTCCATGGAAATACCTCTAAGAGTGATTGTGGCATGAGTTCTTGTGTGAGCGACCAGAGAGAGCAAACTCTTCGGCAATTTTCTCCTCAAACCCTTGAAATTTCTCAAAGAAACTCAACCAGTTTGCCCTTGTGAAGATGTCCACCACTTGAGGATGTGCATGGATCCTAGTGGAGTTAGTGGGTTCCTTTCTCATAAACCCTCCTGTCATATTGTCTATACTCTTTTGGAAAACCAAATATGGAGGTGGAGACAAAGAATTTTGAGAAAAATAGAGAAACAGAAGAGACTGTGTTTTTTTTGTTTTTAAATAAGCAGATTTTTTTTTTTTAATGGATTTTCTCCTCTCCTAAAGACTTATATCATCCTCAAATTGAGACCACTTCTTTCATATATTGATATTCAACAAGGGGCATGCTTTAGGAGGATAGGAATCTGGCCACTGAATTATGATGCTCTTATGCATGATACGGGTTGTAGCTAGGCATTTCATGTGGATGGTCAGGAAGAAGGGAATGCCCAAACAGGTGTTGAAGTGCAAGAAGTAGATGAACAAGATGATGTGGTTGCAGCTGGTAATATGATTTCTCTCTCTTAATGACACTTATATGATGAATATGATGAAATTGTATGTTAAACACAGTATAATCATGAACAAATTCACAGTAACATGGAGATCGTTCCACCAACTCAAGAACATGAAACTCCTATTGTTGATATTGATAATGACATTGTTGAACATGCAGTTGGAAATGGCCAATTGACATTGCCAAGCTAAGTAACCCCACCGTCATGGATGGCAGAAGAAATGATTAATATGAATGAACATAGTGTCTCAATAACCAATGAACAAAGCATGAACTTGCCCTCACCACCAGCATAATTGAACAGTGAAATTGTTCCCTTTTTGTGGACAATGGATCAATGGAAGAAAATGAAGCACATAATGAGGCATCAAATGAAGATAATGATATAGTTCAATAAGTTTTCTTATATATTGAAAGGGAAGTACCAAGAAATGGCATGTTGGTGGGAGGGGTGCAGAAGATACTTGGCCAGTTCCTAAAGCTACCAGTAGAGAGAGTATCAATGAAAAAAAATCAAGGTACACCGTGTAGTCTTCGTTTGGGATGAAGCTCACAGTTACTCACCTCAGAAGACTATATAAAGATATTAGTTGAGTCTGAAAAAAAAAAAAATAAAAAAAAATGAAGGAATTAAAATAGAAAAAGAAGGATCTAGTCAAGGAGAAGAAGGCAACAAGGATTGTTGCAGCACAACATCCAACAGATGAAAATCTTGAAAGAGATAAAGAAAGGCAAGTTAAGGACCAACAAAAACAAATGGAAAGGTAGGAAAAGGAATCAAGAAAGACACAACAAATGCTTGAAAAGGAATAAGGGATGATCAATATGGTTGACAATGATGCAAGCATAATTGATGAAACCAAGATTATTTCAAACTCATTAGACCATATTGTAGATAATACACCATTATTCCAAGATCTCATAAAAATTCAAGTGCCTCACTATCAAACTGAGGGTTTACCCACTTGCCTTATTCCTACCTGAGGAGGTTTCAATTCTATGTATGCTCATTACACACCTCCACTTAATGCAAGGGTTTGTAGTGCAAATGTGAGGTATGGGTACTCAATTCTTCCATGGTTGGAAGGTGCAAATTGGACTCAATCATATGGCAACAATAAACCATTTCTTAATCAACCCTTTTAAGGTAGGCCAACCTACTTGGCTCAAGAAGGTAACTCGAGGAGTTTTGGCACTCAAGATTCTTAGGGCCATAAAGAATAGGGGTGTCATATGTTTTTGGTTTCAACCATATTATGATGTGGAATTTGGATGGATTGTATCTTTTTCTTGTCACAGAAACATTTTGGCTTACAACCTAGGTTGTTTTATTTCATACTGTGTGCGGCATTGTAACCAAAATCCATTTTAGAAGGAACATCTATAGTTTATTATAATGTAGAAATCTTACCTGAGAATGCATATGGGGTTTTCTGTTATGCATCTACACACCAAATGATTTACACAAGTGAAACAATGACAACATTTTTAGTTTACATTTCATGAGATTGTAGCAATACTTCATGATGAAACAACACATAATGCACATAATACCTATAATTAAAACATAATACAAATGGGTAATACAACTAATGCACCTAGCCAACCTCTGAGAAATCTATTGATTGATTAACTAAGTTACAAATGCAGATTACTTTACGATAAAAGAGACACATGGCTACAATAAAAAATATTAATCCTTTTTCCTGAAAAATCACTAATCACTGCTCACTTCATGTTCACCACAATACATTGGTATCAAAGTAACATTGGAAGGCCACACATAAACATATTGTTAGCCCTAAAACATTGGTATATCATAGGAACATTACTTCATTTGATTTGCACACTTGCTTCGAGACTCATAACCCAGACTTGTATCAAGATCTTGCCAATAATTCTACGTATGAAGACAAACATAAATTGGCATTCATTTACTATAACAAAAACAAAATCAATTAGACAAAGGTGTGCATTCTGTCCTCAATGCACCAACCTCCAATTGATGTAGACTCTAGGTCATATACTTAATAGTGGCATTAACAACACTCTCCAATCACAAACCCTCGGTCATCAACACTTTCCAATCATAGTAACATAGATTCTCATACTAGCAAAATTCTTTCTCTTCTCAAACCTTCATAGCATAACTAACTCAGATCAACATATCCAATCCACTAATACCTAGCATCATCAATGTAGACACAATGCTACAATATGAGGCTCATGGCATCAATAAGTTCTCTACAATATGCAAAAATCTAGCAACATATTCTGGCAAATGTACTAATGAAACAACCAGGTCAATACCATTCTCTACTTGGAAAATAACAATTTAGTTATAGCATCAAACCTTGCAGTAGTATACACTCTATCATAGAGAGCTCATACAAACCCTAGATAATTTGGCATCACACTCCCATATATTCAATGTTCAAGTATCATCTGACAGTAAAGGTAGAGGATAAAATGAAGACCACACATGTCAAATAAAATGAAATTCATGATAGTGAGAAACATAGAATTACACACAATCCAAAACAAAGTATTGTGAAGTAAGAACCATAAATAAAATTTCAAAATGAGTGTGCACCAGGATATACTTTGATTATATTTTCACGAGAGCATAAATATATTTACAAACCAAAACAAAGTTTTGATCACTGCTAACTAATTTACAAATGCAGATGGAAGCAAATGACTATCAAAGTTCTACAAGTAATACACCCAGCTAACCTCTGAGAAATCTATTGATTTATTAACTAAGTTACAAATGCAGATAGAAGTAAATGAGTATCAAAGTTCTACAACTAATGCAGCCATCCAACCTCTGAGAAATCTATTGATTGATTAACTAAGTTACAAATGCAAATTACTTTATTATAAAAGAGACACATGGCTACAATAAAAAATATTAATCCTTTTTCCTGAAAAATCATTGATCACTGCTGAATTCATGTTCACCACAATACATTGATATCAAAGTAACATTGGAAGGCCATGCATAAACATATTGTTAACCCTAAAACAATGGTATATCATAGGAACATTACTTCATTTGATCTGCACACTTGCTTCAAGACTCATAACCCAGACTTGTATCAAAATCTTGCCAATAATTATATGTATGAAGACAAACATAAATTGACATTCATTTACTACAACAAAAACAAAATCAATTAGACAAAGTTGTGCATTTTGTGCTCAATGCACCAACCTCCAATTGATGTAGAATCTAGGTCATAAACTTAATAACGACATCAACCACACTCTCCAATCACAAACCCTAGGTCATCAACACTTTCCAATCATAGCAACATACATTCTCATACTAGAAAAATTCTTTCTCTTCTCAAACCTTGGTAGCATAAATAACTCAGATCAGCATATCCAATCCACTAATAATCCCTGGCATCATCAATGTAGAAGCAATGCTACAATATGAGGCTCATGGCATCCATATGTTCTCTACAATATGCAAAAATCTAGCAACATATTCTGGAAAATGTACTAATGAAACAACCAAGTCAATACCATTCTCTACTTGGAAAATAACAATTTAGTTATAGCATCAAACCTTGCAGTAATATACACACTATCATAAAGAGCTCATACAAACCCTAGATAATTTGGCATCACACTCCCATATATTCAATGTTCAAGTATCATCTAACAGTAAGGCAGAGGATAAAATGAAAATCACACAATTCAAATAAAATGAATTTCATGACAGTGAGAAATATAGAATTACGCACAATCCAAAACAAAGTATTGTGAAGTAAAAACCTAAACCCAAACAAACACAAAACCCTAAACCTGCAAAACCCTCAATGCAATGGGAGACTGGCCGAATGTAAAAATGAAACAACCAGGTCAATACCATTCTCTACTTGGAAAATAACAATTTAGTTATAGCATCAAACCTTGCAGCAGTATACACTATCACAGAAAGCTCATATAAACCCTAGATAATTTGGCATCACACACCCATATATTCAATGTTCAAGTATCATTTGACAGCAAAGGCAGAGGATTAAATGAAGACCACACATGTCAAATAAAATGAATTTTATGACAATGAGAAACATATAATTATGCACAATCCAAAACAAATTATTGTGAAGTAACAACTGTAATTTCATTGAACGGAAAGACAATTTCCCCTAAATTCAAACAAACACAAAACCCTCCAGCAAGCCTTTAGGGGTTTGTGGAGTAACTATCCTTCCAGCCTTAAGAAACAAGCCAGTAGTCAAGATCTTTCTCTCCTTATAGGTCAATAGCTCTTCTATCCTAGTGGGTCTAGTCCTTAAGAGAGGGACCTCAAGAAGGTGAGGGCCTCGTAACCAATAAAATAGACAGAAGGATGGAAAATGACCCTAATAAATGTGGAAAAAAAAAAATGAATAAGATTCCACGATTACAAACATCACTTTTTTCAATTATTATACCATGTAATTGAATTTTATATAATGAATAAAAACTCCTTGGCTAACGACCCCAGTTAGTGAAATATAAGAGCCATTACCTGAATACCTTCCCCTAAATTCAAACAAACACAAAACCTTAAACTTGCAAAACTTACAAAACCCTCAAAACCCTAAACCTGCAAAACCCTCCAATGCAATGGGAGACTGACCGAATGCAAAGCGACTGAAACTTCAAGAGAAAAAATAAAAAAAATTCCAACAGCAAGTTCAGGTGTTGAAAAACACAGTGGCAGTGTTTGGTAGGAAAATCCTACCTGATAGACGTATAAGCCATGTCCAAGTGTCCTCCATGTCCAAACATTCTCCAGAGCTCGCCAGACCTACAAGCAAACTTGTAAAATATGAAAAAATTAGCAATTTAGCCAATGGCATAAATATACAAAGACAATTTGAAAAAAAACCATAAAAACCTATAAATTTACCTTTCACCTTGAACTGGGTAGAAATTGGTACTGGATCCTTCCCAAACAACAGGTCACACAAATGAAACAACGACCAAGGTATTTGTAAACCCTCAGTAGTCCAGAACGAACAACAACAACTACATATGTAAACCCCCAACCTTGCAGAGCATTTAGCAACAACAACAGAGTTAAATCCCCTCAAAACAGGAGACACAACAAAACCATAAACCCTGAACAACACTTGCAGGTGGAATGAAACAACCACAGCAGAAACCATGTTCCGTTAACGAACACGTGCAAGAAAACTTGTTGGGTTTGCAGGTCAACAATTGCGGACAAGGCGCAGGTAATGGAGCCGTCCCACGCCATCGTCGGTGGAGCGCTTCGCCCACACACTAGGCCCGAACAAAACAACATAGAGCAGAACACATGTCACAAAAAGTAGGCAGAAACAAACAGGTAAAGGCATTTAACTGCGTTTTTAATTGCTTCCACCCACAAAAACACGTGGGAGGCTCCTTCGGGTAGGTGTCGTACACTGGGGGCAGTTGTCCACGTGCCCAATGATGAGGTCCAGGGGAGGGCGCACAGGTAATGGCGTCCCTCCCCTAATAAGCAGTTTTGATAAATCTAATTGTTAAATGGATAAGAAGCTAGAAAGATATATTAATAATAAATTAATTAATTTATTACAAATTTAATATGCTATTATTAAATAATATTTTTTGGTTATTAAAATTTAAATATTAGTTTTAAATTAAGTCTTTAAGTGTGATTACTTCTTTATATTGAAACTTAAATTTATTATTATTATATTTATTAAGACATAAATTTATTATTAAAATAAATGTTTAAATTCATTTTAACTCTAAATCTAGCAATTTCAAAATGAACTAAATCTCTTAATTGCATTTTAAAGGAAATTTGCATTTAAGAGATTTGATCCTTCCCATAGTAGATCTAAAGTTAAAATGGATTTATACTAGTTTAATTACTAATTATAACTATAATTATTAACTTTATGTTTTTTATTTTATTTTATTTTTAGTTTTATGTAATTTAAACAAGTTAAGATGTTTTATTGATATTGTGTTATTGTAGCCACTAGAAAATTTAACTTACCAAAATCTGAAATATCTATTCTTGATTGGTTCATATCTAGTGCACATTATCAAACCTTCTAAAAATTGAATTAAGAAAGTAACTTACACATGCCACTAGTGTTGATGAACAAATTCATGTCACTAAACTTTTAAAACACTAAAATTAAAATCAACAAAAATATATCAAGATATATCTAATGGCACTACATCTCTGGCATATTGTAGCATGTCTTTCCATATATATATATGTAATCCTCTATCAACAATAAATAATCATGCCACTTAATATTTATTGGTTGCATAACGTCCTTTAATGCCCTTCAAGACATTTACCAAAAATAAACATTAGAAATGAAACACCTACTCTAACCTATAATTGACTTCTCTTTTGTTTTATATCTACTATATACATGTGTTTATATTGTGGCAATGATTTAATATCATACATGTGCTATGGTTACATAAGGTTACATAGCAATTTGATTAAATATTTATTTCGAAAGGGTTAATGCTATCGAGGGTCATGACTTCTCTTTTGTCTTATATATACTATATACATGTGTTTATATTGTGGCAATGATTTGATATCACACATGTGCTATGGTTACATAAGGTTACATAGCAATTTGATTAAATATTTATTTCGAAAGGGTTAATTCAATCCAGGGTCATGGATACATTTATGAATACTTTTATCATTATGTTTATTGGTTATAAGGTTTGCTTGGTATAGTTACCAATGTTGGAAATAATGTAAGTGAATCAATATTAAGGCTAATTTAAAATTTTATATCAATTATCTTTTCATCCAAACTTGGTAATCATTCATGTGAGTAATCAGTAACCAATTATAACATAAAAACATGAATAATTCAACATATCAGCATACACCATGACCAGCATACACATTAGACACCAAGATTTAACGTGGAAACCCTTCCAGGAGAAAAACCATCAAATCCTATTTGTTACCATGATGTAAATAAGAGCACCTGCTCTATTACATCAATTTGTTTGTGAGCCACCACTCACAGAAAGAACCAACTCTCTTTGATTGTTAGCTAGCACCTACTAGTAGGAAGCACCAAATCCCTCCTTTTCTAGACACCTGATCAGCTTATCATAAGCACCATATGAAGCACCAACTTCATGGATTTATTGTAAGCACCAACTTGTAGTTCCTTGGTTTTTGCAAGCACCAACTTGTATGAGGCACCAACCCCCAAGCCTTCCTCAAACACCCACTAAGATGGAAGTACCAACTTCTTATATGCATGCTCTATACCATACTCAATAAGGAAATAATACTCACTCTATTTGGTAACCTCTCTTCTTGTTTTCATCTCTTTGTTATCCTCTTCGTTTTGGCCCACACAACATTCTCTATCCTCTGCTCACTCTACAACATCACATTTTTCAACTCAACAACATTCACTAATACACAACCCTGTTTTCGCTCTGTCCACTTTGCAACAACATACACTCACACGGGGCGTTCTGCTCTTGGCCTTCTTTTGTTGCTCATGAAATCTTGGCCTCTTTCCTCTGCATCTGCACTCTCAACCTTTCTCTATAGCCTAGGTAGACTTGGCCTTTCTTAACAACGCTCATGCACTGAGAGCTCTCCACTCATTTCTCACTCAACAACGTTGCTTTCTCACCACCATTGTACAATTGTAATCTTGGGTTTTGTTTCACTGAAACATAGTGATCAATGTAGTCTCTATAAAAAATTAACCTATCATTCACATTGCCCAAGTGTACTCCTGCACATGGCACTCCTTCCTATTCTTGCGTATGATACACAGGAGCTGCAACTTCATTAAACAATAAGCATGGGGTCCTGAGCATTTTCTACATTAAATTATTGTAGCTACATTATAATTAATGTAGAGAATGGCCACCTAAATGTCTCCCATACTGAGAATAAATTCTCGGTCCACTGACACACTCCAGTAAAGATCCCCATGTTTATAATTTAATAGCAGTGATCAAAATGTACTCCAACATGGCTTTGTTCTTTCTATGATTAAATCTCCTATCCTTGAAGTTCTGTTCTTTCTATGAACAAATATTTTGTCCTTGAAGCTCTTTAATGCTCATGCTATACACTCCATTCACTTTCTTGTCTCAGATTCCTACCTATTGTAGTGTCCACTATATGGAAACCACATTTGTAGCAAGACATCAAAGTCCCTAGAGTTCATATTTTACATTCAAGCATGGCTCTCCTAGATTGTGATCCGATTTTTTTCACTTAGCCATCTTTTCATTTAAAGCTCAAGGATGGATATCTCTATTTCACGACATGCTCCACTGATTTATTCTGATGTTTTTTGGTCCTTGTTGCCTTGACTCAGAGCTTCTTTATAGTTGTCAATGCCACCAGTTTGCAGATCAGTTGTTGGTCCACATGTCCTTTGAATGACGTGTTTGATACAAACATGGAAAATAAAAAATTTGGTGTAATGTCCAAATATGGAGGAATCGTGGCCCTTTCTGTCTCAACACAAAATTGTTTGTAGTCGTCATTACTCCAGTGACACCAACCTTATTGTGCACATTTACTCGATTGCCAACTCATCTTCATGCTCAAAGGCACTATGCTCTTAACCAACTTCCGACCCATCCATACCTACATATCATGTTATGGAAAATATCCAATTTGGCATAACTACTAAATATGGAAAACAATGCCCAAGAGTTGTCAAATCATCCATGCCATTAAACATAAGTTGTTATCCAGTCAGGTCTCAAAATCCATAGTACCCATAACATTTTGTAAAATGTATTTCATACATCTTATGGGCTTCCATAATTTTGATCTAGCTCGCTTGTCACTTAACACTCTTATTTTGGCACCTTGCCTATTTTCGATCACCAGACAGGTGTTGTGACCTTTATCGTACACATCCCTTGGTCACCAATCACATGCAAATCCAATGCTTATTCATTGGGCCCCACTTAATATATATGTTTCAATTGAGATCTAGCCCACATGCCCATAACCATTTTTGAATGGAATTCCATAATCCTTATGGGATTCCGAGTATGGCCCACAAATTCCATCTCAACAATCTGTGTCACCACATCGGGTCGACCAACTCGTGTGCACCACTAATAATGCCTCAGAATAATTCTCTGACACCTTTACTTGTTTTCCTCTTGCTAGTCCCACTTATGCCACTACTGAGCTAGACCTTGGATATCTGCATCCACATAACTTCTTCTAATTGGAATCCTCAAGATCTTATGGTTTGGCAGGGTTCTAGGCTTGGCCCACCTAGCCTTAATCAATTTCCTTAGCCCCTTTCCTTTGATTCTATCCCTAGGTCTTCATGCTTTCCCAAAGTGTTTTAGCCTTACTCATGGCCCTGGTCACCAGAACACATGAAAACATCACAAAACCAAGTCCTGGGCATGCCTTTTGATATTTGACAGAACATCAAATGTCGAAAAAATCTCTATCAATTGTTGTCCCATGCTAGCTTGACTCCTCGCCATCCTGTAACCCTCTTAAATAAACCTCTGGAATTCTGATCTTATGGACTTCTGGGTTTCCCAGCCTTCTAGGGTTCCATACTTCCTACTTCCCTGAATCAGTGTAATCTTGTAGCATTTTTAAATAAGATTTCAGGCTTCCAACCTTCTGAGGACTGCTCCTAAGGACATCAAGTCTTAACTTTGTTTGATCATAACTTTTGATCGAGAGGGCCATTTCTAGACTTCCACATATCGTTGGAAAGATTTTTCCAAGCCCTATCCAACTATATCATTTATAGGAGCATCTAAGCAAATATCACGATGTAGAAATTCCTCCAATTCTTGTGACTCCCAACCAACATAGTCATCATATTATGGCTTCTCAAATAAGCCTTCTACTATGATGATTCTCTACAAGAGACCTCAGTAACCATGGGAACTCCCCCTAAGATTGACACATCAAGCACATCAATGCTAGCCTAGTGACCATCACAACTAGGCTAGTGGACATTAAAGCCAACATTTGTTGCCACAAACATCTATGTTAATTTGGTTGACATCAATGCCAACACTCTTTCCAACTCTTAGACAATGATAACTGTCCAACACATCTCCCAGCATGACTATTGGCATCAATGCCAACATACTTTTTTTCACTGGCCATCTAGGTAATGCCAAGTGTTCAACGATATACCCCTTTGTCATTGATGGAAACACCTCATCACTTCTCTAGATTAATGGCCAATTCTCATGCTACTTCCATACTTCTCCTTGCATGAGCCACCAATGGATTTATCTCCTCTGCATGGGCCATCACATCTTATCCAATAATCTTCTCTCCACTTTTGGCATTAATGGCAAAGGGAAACAAGTTTCTTTTTATCCTTCTGACAACCGCTAGCTAATGCTTTAACAGTTGATGTGTGTTATGAGTTTGTAGATTTCTCTTCAGGGGATGATATCACTCTTATAATGGAGCACTTGAAGTCTTCTTGTCACTGCTACTATTACTCTAGGAACTGAACATATGTGATATGCTCCCCGTAAACATATACTGCTTCTTCTTTGGATTTCTCCAGTTCTTAATGCCTTAAGTTACCCGCTGAAGCACTCTCTCTATCAATGCATCTTCTTTACTAGTTAAAGGAAATTGTTTCCAATTAAAATGGCAAATGGTATTGTGACTATTGCAAATACCACTTATTTGAGATGCATTTGGGCTTTACTCTTCACTACCACTGTTGCTTACTGCTTCAGAGATTTTGCTTACTTCACTTGAACATCTTACAATCAAAACTTCTCCTCTTGAGATCATGCTACTACAAAATAGGGATTGATGTTTAACTGACACTAATTGCACACAAAAAATTGATACAAATCGCACAATGTATTAGGCAAACTCAAACGCTTATAGCTTCTTCTAAAAAATAAATGCCCATTTGCACAAAAGGTTGCTCCATACGAGCCCACACCACCAATTGACATAGCGATGCCAATTGAAAGATAAGGGACATTCAAAGCTTGTACCCATTTTGTTTCATGAACACAAGACTGTTATCGACCTATATCACTCTGTAATCTGATATATAAGATAATATCAAAAATTCTTGTTGTTCGTATGAGGGGGATACTTTCAGAATTTATATCGCCAGAACAATTTGGGTTCTTACCAGACAAACAAATCCACGATGTGGTTTCCATTACACAGGATTGCATGCACTTTATTCATACAAAGCACATCAATGTGGGATTATGAAAGTGGATCTTCAGAAATCTTATGACCATGTTAATTGGGGTTTTTCTGCGAAAGATTTTGTTTAAAATTGGTCTACTACCCAAAGGTGTAAACTAGGTCATGTCTTGCGTTCTGAACATCAATTATGCAGTCATTATAAATGGCCTTCCCACTCAAACTTTTTGCACCGGTCGTGGACTACGCAAGGTCTGCTCCTTATCTCCTTTACTATTCATACTTGTCATGGATGGGTTGAGCCTGCAAATCAAGAAAGCAGTGGCTTATGGTCATGTTCAGGCTTTGGATATGGGTATGAACATCAAAATCTCACACAGTCTATTTGTTGATGACGTTCTAATAATTGCAATGTTAAATCGCTTCACTTGGCTATATTTATATCACATATTTAATAAATTTTCCATTATATCTGGGCTTTGTATGAACCTACACAAATCCATTGTATATCATGATGAAGGTGATTTGGAGATTATTGCATATATCAACAACTTATTCGGCATTGGGGCAACACAAATGTTGCCTGGTATGCATTACCTTGGCTATCAGATTAAACCAAACTGCTACAGGAACTCAGATTGGCACTGGCTAGTTGATCACTTCTTCAAGCGGGTCGCTGGATGGGAATTCCGTTGTCTGTCTCTGGGGGGTTGTGTGATCCTCACAAAGGCCGTGCTTGCACAACTGGGGGTATACTAGGCTCATCTGTACCAGATCCCAATGGCTATTTTAAAAATCATCAACCGTATCATTGCAAATTTCTTATGGTCGGGTTGCAATAATAGACACAAATTACACTTGGCAAAACTGACTCATATTGCCAGACCAAAAAACAAGGGGGGGATGGGGCATTTTGGATCTGAACCTATTTGGTATTTCTCTTTGGGTGAAATCACTTTGGCGATCCATTTTTGGCTCTGGCTTATGGAGCAAGCTGATCAAATAGAAGTATATGAAAAATCGGGCTTTCATTTTCTAGTTCTGCAGACAAAGCATTGGCTTAAAAGGCGGATCGGCCATCTGGAACAGTGTGCACAAGGTGTCTTTTATCTTCTTACAAAAACTGGTTTGGAGCATGGGATCGTGGCACTCCATTATCATTGGACTAGACAAGATTCTGGGAGTTGGACAGACTTGTCATCTCTTTGATAATTTATTGTAATATCTATATGAAAATGGTATTTTCTTATGGAACCAATTGATCAGTTCATGGAGGGATAAATATCCCATTTGGAAAAGTGAAAATGATCTGAGGATGGCTAATAATATGGCAATTGAATGGAAACACATTTGTGTGGCTCTTAAAGCATTGTGAATAAGCCAAGAAGAACAACGACACAAAATAGTTTGGGTTGGGAAACTGAAAGAGGGCAACATTTCTGTTGCTGATGTTTATGATACTTTGTGTGGCGGAAATGATATCAATTTGGTGGATCCTATCCTCCACGCACTCTAGAAAATCCATATTCCTATCAAAATTATATGTTTTGCATCGCAGGTATATCATAATAAGAATCTCACATGGGAGAATCTTAAAAGGAGAAATTGGCATGGCCCCAGTTATTGCACTATTTATAAAATGAATATGGAGGACAACGATCACATATTTCTCAAATGTCGTAAGGTGCAACAGGTATGGAAAAAATTAGCAATTTATTTTGGATTTACATATCTTTCTCACCAAAATATTGCAGATTGTATGGGGTGGTGGAGTAATCAAAAACCATCCTCGCGTGCCATTCCCCTATTACTTTTTTGGTCCATATGGAAGTGGAGAAATAACTATATTTTCGAAGATAGATCGATGGACTTTGAGATGAGGCATGAATAAATCATTTCACTACATGCTTTATATTCTTCACATGATGCTATTCCTAAAGTGAAGATGGGCAGGAGCCCTGGTCCCAATATGGAACTTCCTTTTGCCTGTTTTGATGGTGTTGCACAAAATAGCATATGTGGTTGCGGCTTTTGGATAAATATATCAAAGGATTTACAATATAAGGCACACTGGAACGTTGGCCTGGGTAAAAACAACAAGGCTGAGGCTATGGCACTGTGGGGAATGTTGTGGTTTATTAATTTTCTTAATATTCTAGAGATTCACATATACGGGGACTCGAAGATCATCCTGGAACATGTCAAAGGAAAGGCACTGATTAAAAAACAAGAATTGCATGGCTGGTTAAGGAGAATTCAAGATCTCTGGAATCTACTAGGGCAACCCACAATTCAACATATCGAAAGAGAATATAACCAGATTATTGATGAGGTATCAAAAAATGGACTACATGATCCAATGGGTGAAGTGCAGATGAACATTCATATGGAGGACAGGAGGATCGACGCAACATACAATTCTAGGGTAAAATTTGTATATGTGTTTTTGTTTTTTGTATAACTATTTTGTATTTTGTTACGCAACAGGAAGAATATGGTGGCGTGTACAATACACTACTCTCTATATAAAATGGTTCGATATGGTTTTCTTTTCCAACAGGCTATTTGAAGAAATGTTGTTTTGGATATCTCCTTATATTTGGTTATATATATATATATATATATATATATATATATATATATATATATATATATATATCCTTATATTCGATTATATATTTGCTTATATTCGATTATATATTTCCATATAGTAATTATCGGTTTTCCCTTCAAGAATGTTAACTCTTTGCTTTGAGCATTTCTATATGCAGATTACAGTTTATTCCTTTTCACATTAGAACAACAAAGATATCACCTGTTTGTTTTTTTTGAAATATTATATACATAATAATTAATATATATATTTTTTTTTATGCTAAAAAAAGTGAGAACACTTTTATATCAAACGACATTTACATGGTGGTAAAGCCCTCCTAACTCACTAGTTAAAGAAAAAAAAAATACCATCTCATTCAATGGTGATTGAGCATCTTCAAATGTAATTTGTAGAGCTTTTCACATTTTAAAATTGAAGTACATGATCAAAATTATTAATGGCAAAAGCTAAATTTTTTTAAAAATATGGTTGTATGTTATTTTAAAACACATTTTAATTTAGGAAAAACCAGCTCATTCTGGAAAACCCATACATGAAAGTTGAAATGCAAGAACTTAGAAAAAACAACTCATTTCGAGAAAGATATACATGAAAATTGAAATGCAATAATTTTTAAAAAAGAGTGTTAAAATAAAGGAAAGAACCCATACATGAAAGTTGAAATGCAAGAACTTAGGAAAAAACAATTCATTTCCAAAAAGGCATACATGAAAATTGAAATGCAATCATTTTTAAAAAGGAGTTTTAAAATAAAGGAAAGTCTACGCTCACAAATTTGAATAGAACCTAAAATAAAAATTTGAATAAAACATAAATTTAAATAAAGAGCATGAAAAATAAAAACACCGTCAAATTTTCATTTAACTCGCAGAAAGGATTTGAAATTCCTTTCTGTAACTTGCAGGGATTGCCCCGGACGCTCACTACTTACGGCGCAGCTTCTTGTGCTTCCAGATATGTACATAAAAGATTTTTATCGTTGGGACATGACATTTTTTTGTGTACAATCCTCTCTTTTCTGGGGAAGGCGAGCGTTGGACTTTCAGTCTGCCTGTCAGTGACAGCGACGAGACAAACTTGCAGGTGTATATAAAAGCTTTTTATCGTGGGGACATGACATTTTTTGGTGTACAATCCTCTCTTTTCTGGGGAAGGTGAGCATTGGACTTTGAGTCCGCTTGTCACTGATAGCGACGAGACACATTTTGAAGAGATTTCTGGAATCATCCTCGATTAGAAAAAAGGTGTTTGCAAGCTCGTCTGGTCTTGTGCGGCCCGATTTCGGTTCGTGGGTGTACAATTATAGAAAGATCGTTTACAACTTCAAGGATACCATAATTCAATGAAATTACTAGTAAAGGTAACATTGGTCGTGAATGCTAATAATATTCGCTAGTTCTCTATTTGTGAACGGGCGTTTTGGATGGTGTGCCAACTTTGTCCGTTCCAAATATGGTGTTGGTATTTGACTCGGAAGAAGAGGCGTGATGGGAACCAATCATTTTGGGCAATGAGTTGCTTTATCCCATCTGTATTGCAGAGCATGAAAATCAAATCAAGTGTATGTGGTAAGCGTTACAAGCAGAACAAACTGCAACTTTTGGAAATATGATCTCCAAGAAAGATTGTGTAGATTAGCCAGATACATTTCAAGTCCACTTTTTCCAATCCCATATTATCTTAACGGAGGTCGGGGAGTTGTGTGGCTCATCTGCTCAGGGTTTTGGTCAAAGAGTGTCTATGCGCTTATGACATGTCACATCATTCTGGGAGAATGACAATGATGCAGAATAGAGGAGTGGATCACGCAACCGCTAGTGGACGGACGCAGAGAAGTGATACGTATCGTCCACTCAGGGAGATCTCCTGATCAGTACTTCCTTGCAAAACACATCCCTATACCAGCCTCCCTATAATTCTGTATTTTGCCATCAGGAATTTTGCACTTCGCTTCGTCTAGCACTCAATCCTTCCTTCTTTCTTGAATGATTATATGTTGTGGTGATCAGAGTAGAAAACACGTCTTGTATGGCGAGGAACTGCGTACCTCTACTTCGAGCAAGCAAGGAAAGGTCATATATATGATCAAGTATATAAACATCGGCAAAGGGAGGAGCTTCTGCCTGAAGCCCGACCGAAGCTTCTGGCTAAAATTATTTGAAATTCCAGGCCGTCTCTCCACTAGACGGCGAGACAGACGTAACGGCGAGACGGTGCGGGGACAATCAACGTTTACCATCTGGTGGAAAGGGGTATACAACTCAGTTCTCCTATCATTTGAGGTCGATTATCAAGAGAAGAGGTAAGAAACTTGCACTTCTAGCATTTGTGGTCGATTATTAAAAATGAACATTCACCGTTTTTTCTTAATAAGTTTCAATTTATCACTTTCATATTTTATGTGGAGTAATTCCATTATAGGCTGCATCGCTGATCTTTTTTCCTTTTCTTTTTTTTTTTGGGACAAAATCGGGTACTGATATATTATAAAAACTTCCAGGGACTTAGTCCTATTACATGGATATGACAAACCAAGGCATTAAGGATCCAACTCTTCCTTTTTCGGCATGACATGGAAAACAGCGTGACCTTTAAATAATGTGCCCTCGTGGATTTTACAGGAACCTCATCCAACTCCAGTTATATACAACTGTACTCATTATTACAAAAACATAGAGAATTGGGCAGTGTGCGTTTCCAAAGCGCTTTGAAGAGTTAAGTCTTTTCCAAGACTAAAATACTTTCGGATAAGTGAGTTCTAATGTTTGAAGAAATTCCCTTTAGTGACACCATAATGCAATGATAATGTCAAAATACTTGGATTTCCAGCGGTCCAAGGACCTCAAAAAAATTGCACTTCAGGGGTATTGGTTCAGCTGGAGGATGGCCGGACGCAGAGGCCGAAGCGCCCATGGCTGAGAAAATTTGAAAGACTGCCAAATTGAAAAAAAAGCTAAGATAGTAAGATATGAGATGAAAAACTGAAGTTAAATTAGTTGTAATATTTGCTTTTAATTTTACTTAATTTTAAACTAGAAGCTTCAATGGAATTCGTCAATTCCATTTGTGAATTTTAAGGACAAAGGTAGTTGTAATATTTGCTTTTAATTTTTGTGTTTTTAGCCCTTTCATATATAGCATGTACTTAAAATACAGAAGCTTCAATTCCTACAGGAAATCATATTTTTTTGTGTTATTATTTTTTGTTAAATAAAATAAAATATATTGAAAGGGGATATTAACATTTACCAAAGTAATAAGAAAAATAAAGACATAATTAAGTCTCAGAAAAGTATTCTTATTCTATCGAAATTATAAACGAAAATAAAAAATTAACTCTATTATAACAAAAAAATATCTCTCTTAATTTTAATTTTTATAAAGAAAATAATATTTAAATAATTTCTGAATTATGATTTTTTTGAAGAACGCTATTAAGAAGAGGAAAATAGATTCACAATACCCCACTTCACTAGTTAGAGATGTAACATGAACCATACAAATTCAAGTTCAATCTCTCTTTTATTTATGTTTTCTTTTAAAAAATTTAAAGACAATTAGCCTTATTCCTTTCATTTATTATTTTAAATTTATTCACTTGTAAATGAGACAAGTTAAAAGTCGTTAGGTGAAACATAGCTCACTCTACTTTATAATTTTCGTTTTAATGTTAAAAGTAGAAGCCTGATAATAATACAAGGAAAAAAGAACTGTTACCTACGCATAAATCAAGCTGATTTTATTATTACAGCAGAAAACACCTGATTTCACTTTAAAGGGAAATATTTATATATATATATATATATATATTGCAGCCATCGAGATTTTTCTGCATGGTAGTAAGAATATAGTTTTCCAAATTGCAGAACATAAATTTGATGAGAAATTACGTACGCACATGTGCCTAGGTTAATGGTGGTAAGATAATTTATAATAGACTTATTACAGCTCAAAGGGGTGATGGTTAAAGGTTATGTCGGTTTTAATAAATATAATGCACAAGTTGGCCTACACGCTCATGTCAGCCCTCCACCCCAACAGTCACGTCTTTTCACATGGTCGAACAAGTATATATAGGGGGTAGACATTTTCATTTGAGCATCGAATTCAAGGAAGAAGATCTGAAATCTAAGGAAAAGGTTCTGAGTTACTTAAATGGCACGATGGTTATGCTACTTTACCATCTGTCAACCAGAAATAGCTACATATCAAGTTTCAACCTTATCTATGATTTATCTGTGAAAACATGAGACAGCACATTCTTGAAGAACTAACTTTTACCTCCACTAACATGATGAAAATAACTGTTTTGTTTTTTTGGGAACACTACTTATATCAGAAAAAAAAAAACTAGATATATATATATATATACATATAATTTTTTATAGAATATATTGCTCCAGTATATTTAACTGAATATTGTTTTGATGTTTTTTCAGCCAACCAGTCAGAATAGCTAGTGCGAATGTTGTAATTGTGGTGGCTAAGTATGCAGTTCCAGCAGGAGAGTGGCCAGAGCTGCTGCCTTGTTTATTTCAGTGCAGTCAAAGTCGTGAGAAGGATCATCAAGAAGTAAGCTTGGTGCTTCAATGTTTGATCTGATTTCAATCTCTCAGAGTATATGAGCTGGAGGCGTTTTCTATGTTTTGCACATATTAATTTAGATTCTAGAATCCACATCAATGAATTGCATGTTTTCTCTTGAAGTAGAAAGAACATATAGGCTAATTGTATCCTTGTAAAAATAGTTTTAATTCAATTGAAATTAGTTGATTCTGTCATAATTCTTGCAGCAAGTGCTAATTATGATGTGCATTTTGTCGTTTTACCAGCCATCTTTTTTGTTTTTGTTTTTTTCTTTTCGTTTAATTTTTTGGTTAAAGATTTCTTCCTAAATCTTATTTGGTTTTTTTCTATTTATTTTTTTTATTTTTTTGGTTTTACATGCTGGTTCACCGACATTGAGTGGCCACTACATCCACAAGAAAATCTAGATAGATCAACTTGAAAGGATCTACCTGGCCAAATGAGCAAGGCCTAACCCCAAGGGCATCGAGGATATTTGACCTCATCACCTCTCGATAGGCGAGGTACTTAGCAATGGGAACTTGACCAACCATTGGGGCTTTTTCTTTTCAACCATGGTTCACAGTCACTGAGTGATCGCGACATCCACGGGTAATAATCCGCGTAGATCCACCCAAAGGTATCTACCCATCGGCTTATCTGGTCAGGTCTAATCCCAAGGGCGTCGAGGAGATTTGACCCATGACCTCTCGATTGGAAAGGTACTTAGCAACCAGAACTTGACCAATTGAGCTATCCCTTGAGGCTTGTCCTTTTACCATCTCTCATAGGGTGATGTGCGATCTTTATAACTATGATGATTTGTGATTGTATGTGTTGGTAATTGGATTTCAATGACCATGTTAATATGTATATTGGAGAATATGTTGTTTATAGGATGGCCATCTTGTATCAACATTGCGCTTATTCTAAAACCTAAAGCGTCACACTCGATTACAAAAGGTTTTGAAAAATCTATAGATGCTAATATAGGTGTGGTGGGCATGTTTCCTTTTAATATTTCAAAACATCTTTTTACTTTATCATCCAATTGGAATGAGTTCTTTTAAAAAATTATTGTTAAGGGAGGAGTTATGTGAGTGTAATTCCGAATAAACCTTCAATAATATGCCGTCAAACCCAAAAATCCCCTTAACTTGGAAATATTAGTTGGCTTGGGCCACTTTGTAATTGCCTTAATTTTGTTGGGATCTACCTTCACTCATTCACATGATATCACATGTCTCAGATACATGGCTGCTTGGCAGCGGGAGCGGAAGCGGGAAGCAATAGCACGGAGCTACATTTTCAAAAGTTCTTGGGTCGGGAGCAATTTTGGGAGCGAATGTTACGAACAAAGTTAGTATACGCAATGAAATACTCAAAATATCTGGTATAAAAGAATGTCCATCATGGGACAAATAATATATTATACAAGAATATTTGAATAGAAATGAGATGATTACAAATGAGGGTGAGTGCGAGGGCCTGGTTATATACCTAAGCAGGTACCCCTTCACAAACGGTCATGTCCTTAGACACATGCCTCTAAAGTGATTAGTATTGAAGAAGCATGTGTCTAAGAACATGACCATTTGTGAAGGGGTATCGGCCTAGGTATATAAGCAGGCCCTCACCCTCATTTGTAATCATCTCATTTGTATACAAATATTCTTATATAATATATTATTTGTCCTGTGTTGGACATTCTTATATACACAAATATTCTGAGTATTCCACTACGTATACGAACTTTGTTAGGAACATTGGCATTAAAGCCACGTTCTCTGATCCAGGTCTTTGGCCATTAAAGTCTTTGTCAACTTCGTTGTCGTTGCCATTAAAGCGTTTCGTTGCATAGCTTTGGAGTCACTCTGTTTCGCTAGTGTCGACATTTAGGCCTTTGGCTATAAATAAATTTTTAATTTAAAAAAAAGGAAAAAGAAGGCATTTGGTCATTAAAATTAAAAGAAGAAAAAATTATATAACAAAAAAAAATTATAAAAAAAAAAAGCTGAAAAAAGATTGAATTTTTTTTATAAAAATAAAAATGGAAAAAACAAATTTTATATAATATATATTTTTATATATTTTGATGCATATATATCAACAAAAACATGTAGAATGATGAATTAGTGATGAAAAACATAAAAACATGTATTAAACCATATAACATTATTCATTTAGTGGTTATAATCTTCATCAACCACAGGTCCACAAATTACAAGTTCTCATTTATATAGCATGAAGGGTGCACATAACCAAAATAACATGAAGTGCAATCCATCTCTGAACCAAAAATACATCAACAAATAGGCTCTAGATGACCTTGTTACCACTCAAACTAGTAGGGGTCCTAGGAGGGGTTCCTATAGAGAAACTACCAGGTTGAGGGCAACAAACGAGCGATAGCCCACTGTCACCTCAACTAAGGCTCCCTACTCTTTATAGGCTTTCATCGATGCGAGGAGTCCCGGTATATGAGGAATCACGAGAATATATGATCAATGATAAGATAAGGAATTGATTCCTAGGCCTATTCACATGAGAGACTCAACTAAATGGGTTGCCTGCTTTAGAAGCAAGGTGATGGGCTCTCTAGGAAGGGCTAAGAGGTCCTTTGAGGATAGGGTTTGAGAGTATACTTTGTCAAGTTAGCCTGTTAAAATTAGCAACTAGGGCCAAACTCCATGTGGGTCATCTTATTAATGGCAGCTGGTATTTTTCTTGGATCCCTCTCATCAAGAGGTGTAGGATTGATCTAAAGATATTCCAATTCTGATAAGTATTCATGGAGATATAAATTTATTTGTGTTATGGGACAATTCGTCAAGGTCGGCCAACAACCAAATAAACCCCACATGTGCTCAACGTTTTACTATAAATAGAGGTGCCTTGAAAGTCATTTGGACACACATACACCTGGGATCTCTTCCTCTCTACTTGTCTTTGGGTTTTGGTAGGAGGAGAGATCCTAAGGGATAACACTGCCCTAATGAAGAAGGCTCTACGCAGTCCTAGGAGGAGACACCTCTACGCAGTCAAGAAGGTTTCTATACGTTGTCTTAATGGAGATAAGATGCCCTAGCCACAGTCCAATCTAGGAGCTCAATTTGTTGTTCAAGTGTGCCCTAATCTGTTGTCAAGGAAGGGCTAATGCTGCCCTATACACAGTGCTAATGGGAGGTAGATCTTGCCTTACCTTAGCCGCAGTAAGGAAGAGTCTTAGCCGCAGGCAAGGGAGAGATTTAGCGGCAGTTAAAGGAGAGCTCTAGCAGCGTTAATGAGGAGATATATCCACAGTCTTAAAGGTGTCCTAGCTTCAGTCTAAGGAGGCCTAACGAGCAGCAAGTAAAGGCCCTAATCCACAGTCCAATCAAGGATACCTAGCTGCTGTTTTATCTACAATACGCAGCCCTAATCAACAACACAAGGCCTATGTGTGCTGTAGGTGACAACATGTTAAATAAAACAGTTACAAGGCATGAGTTAAGGACTGGGAATTCACTGTCATAAAGAAGAAGCAGTGCATTGTAGAAGTCTGCTCTCTAGGTCGAGTTGGCCTAGTCTAGGAGTGCAAGATCAGAACCTTAATCTGAGTTCTGGATGGATAGTTTATGTGGGCAACTATCTTCAGTATGACTGTGTTGTATGTTATCTACTAAACACATGACAGTGACATCTTCAGTGTGATGTATGGCATGTCAGATATATATACATGTTGTAGTAAATGGAGGACAGTCTTGTGGAAGGCAGGGACAACCGAGAGGACAATTGAAGACAAATCTGGGCAGACATTGTGACTGTTAGTTGACTGCACTTTGGGTTTGTTGAAAGAGTCTAGCTACTCTGCTAGGCTGTAAGCCATAGCAAGAAGCTAAGACTGGTGAGTGTAAATGATTGCAGCATATTGGATGCAGTGATGGATGCAGCATGATGAGTGCAGCATTGGGTGTAGATCAGTGATGAGAGCAACTCAGTGATTGGAAGCAACACAGTGACAGGTGCAGCAGTATGAAGTGTACAACATGGTCATTAGGTCCAACACTGTGATGATGGGTGCAGCATGATGACAAGATGCAACACGATGATAGGTGAAGGAGTCACCTTGGAGAATCAGTTGAAGCAGTTTGTCTTCAACTGATCTCATGGATCATCTTCTTAGAGATGATCTATGCTCTTATCTAGATAAGTTAAAGTGTTGACTTTTGTTGTAAATGTACTATCTCTCTCTGTGCTGAACTATTGAAGAACATATAAGAAGAATTGATCAAAGGTTTCCCCACATTGGGGTTTGTCCCTGGCTAGCGCCATATCTTATGTCTTCTTGTCTTGGCTTGTCTTCTGAGATTTATGTTTATGTTCTATCGGTAGTTTACTTTAATGCTGATGTGATTGCTAATCTAGAAAAGATATTGAGCTAACTATGAAAATTGAAATAAATTGCTCTAAGCATAGAACATACCTTAATCTGAGTTCTGGATGGATAGTTTATGTGGGCAACTATCTTCAGTATGATTGTGTTGTATGTTATCTACTGAACACATGACAGTGACATCTTCAGTGTGATGTATGGCATGTCAGATATATATACATGTTGTAGTAAATGGAGGACAGTCTTGTGGAAGGCAGGGACAACCTTCCCTTAGAGGACAATTGAAGACAAATCTGGGTAGACATTGTGACTGTTAGTTGACTGCACTTTGGGTTTGTTGAAAGAGTCTAGCTACTCTGCTAGGTTGTAAGCCATAGCAAGAAGCTAAGACTGGTGAGTGTAAATGATTGCAGCATATTGGATGCAGTGATGGATGCAGCATGATGAGTGCAGCATTGGGTGTAGATCAGTGATGAGAGCAACTCAGTGATTGGAAGCAACACAGTGACAGGTGCAGCAGTATGAAGTGTACAACATGGTCATTAGGTCCAACACTGTGATGATGGGTGCAGCATGATGACAAGATGCAACACGATGATAGGTGAAGGAGTCACCTTGGAGAATCAGTTGAAGCAGTTTGTCTTCAACTGATCTCATGGATCATCTTCTTAGAGATGATCTATGCTCTTATCTAGATAAGTTAAAGTGTTGACTTTTGTTGTAAATGTACTATCTCTCTCTGTGTTGAACTATTGAAGAACATATAAGAAGAATTGATCAAAGGTTTCCCCACATTGGGGTTTGTCCCTGGCTAGCCCCATATCTTATGTCCTCTTGTCTTGGCTTGTCTTCTGAGATTTATGTTTATGTTCTATCGGTAGTTTACTTTAATGCTGATGTGATTGCTAATCTAGAAAAGATATTGAGCTAACTATGAAAATTGAAATAAATTTCTCTAAGCATAGAACATACCTAAACTTAACATAGCCCCTAGTATCAAAAGGCCTTATGGATGCTTGACTTCTAAGTGATCTTTGTGGTATTGGAGTCAACAAGTTGCGGGACCACAAAGGAGCAAGTGGACCCAAAATTAAGTTAAGGATATGGAGTTGATCAATCGAAGGTGTGCTTAACCTAGGTGGGAAAAGGAAGAGGATCAAAGAAAGAATCTTCTTTTGATGATTTAATGCTATGATCTCAATGAGGTCACTAGCCAATGGGAAACCAAGGGCAATAATGGGTCTTTGAGCTAGAGCTTGTGATATCTCAAGATCCCACCTTCGGAATCTCGTGAAATTTGGAGGGCTTCTTGAGGACACACTAGCGCAGTTGTGGGCAAGAGATCAAATTCATTTGTTGGCTAAATCGTGAGAAAAGTGATTCCCTAGGTGACTTATGGAGGCTAGACCTAGAAAAGAAAGGCAGGTGAGAGGAATTCTCTTTGAAAATGATCACCTATGGAAGGATCAATGCCTAATCCTTTGGGGAATATGGAGTCAAGATGAAATTTGTGATTTAGAGGAACTTCACCCAATCAAGAAGCCTCCTAGACAATTTTGCATGGCAATAAGGGCATAGAGCAATTGCTAGAAGAGTTTATACTTCAATGTGAAATAATCGATGACTTATCAAGATGTATTCAATCGAAACAATCTCTAGAATATTCACCCCTTTACACATGATACACAAGATGATGCAACACTATAAAGACTAAATTTCCACAATTTCGCATAAGAAAAGCAGTAAATTTCAGATCTAGTATAGCGAAAATCCCAGGAACATCAATATGACAAAGTAAACAACGAGAATAAGCATGAAAAGAGTACTTACATGTGCAAAAGAGTATATCCAATCATCATATTATGCCAATAATGAAGCTCCGAGACAAGAGAGAGATATCCAAACATCAAAATTCATCCATTACATCCAAAATTGTCCTCCAAAAGGAATTCCCCTTGAGGTGGGGTAGTTCGTCGCCCACTAGGGGTTGTGACATTCATGGGTTACTCAGTGATGGAGAGGGCTCATATAGGGCCAATAGGAACTGGGCTGATGGCCATGGATAGGGGGTAGAACTCATGTTTGGCTTTTGCCCATGTGCTAAATTTGTCTGTCACGACCATCTTTTGCATTTTATGGTACATTTCTTGTTGAGAGTGGTCAAATTATGCTTTTTATTTTCTTTTTAGCTGCATCAACCTTCGGGGCATCGTTTGAGGCCCAACCCAAGGTGTGGACAAGGGGAGGGGGAAGCTAACCCTATGTGGACCTAGGTGGGAAGAAAGACGAATAGGGTTAAAATGAGTGGAAGGGGAGTAATGTAGGTGGTATCGAGAAGCGGGACCATGCAAGTAAAATCAGGATTTCCCATGTGGTGCCATCCCTAAAGCTAATGGCTAGTAAATAAGATCCCACGAGACTAGGATACAAGGGTAGCCACGAAATCGGGCAATGGAGACAAGAATACAGACCTAACCCACTCTTTCCTCCAAATGCCCCCGCCAATTCATGCCCAAAAGTGCCCATGACAGGTAAAAAAATTACTCAACTATACCAATGAAAAGCCATACCTTTGGGGTCAGGAGGCCCACCTTTAAACATACATTCATAACAGATGGGCGAGGGACCACATGGTTGGCTTAGGTGGCGGAGAAAATTACACATCGAGCTATCTAGGGGCTGTCGGTTGAGGACCATCTAGGAGAATTTTTTTCTCCCATGCATACTACCCACAGGTGGTGGGTAACATGCCTCTAACATACAAAAAAATCATGCTACAACAAATACCAACATATCATTAAAATCACTCCCTATCTTGGGATTTTTGTCATTAATGTCACCCTCTAAGCATTAACTTAAGATAGAAAAAATGTAGTATGTCAAGTCAAGATTTTGCTTGAGTGATGGGTATGTTTTTAGTTAGGTCATGATAGAGGAGTTCGATAACCAATGTCACTAACATCAATGTACATAGAGGGCTTGGTGCTCTTGATTAAATACGAGTTCAATACCCTAGTACATGACAAAATCAAATGGAAACATTGCAATTCCCCAATCCTGGAATCCTTAAAAACTAATAAGTCTGCTAGATCTTTAGTGAGATCTAAAATTCTACTTTTTCCATATGAAATCCAATGAGGTCGGAATCACTCTCAAACATCATGAGTCATTTCATGTTAATGTTAAAGATTTAAGTAAAAGGATAAAAATGAAAGATAAAGGAAATGTTACTTTTACCATGAATTGCATGTGAATATTAGGGCCATAGGCTTGAATATTAGGCTGCCCCAATAAAATACTCTTGTTTCTTTGAAAAAAATTGCATTTGGAACATCTTTGTGTGTTTTTTTTTTTTTTTTTTTTTTTTAGCAAAGAAAGCCAGGGAGCAAATCTTTTTGCTCCCGATGAAATCCCTCTTGGAGCGCGCTTTGAGAGTGAATTCGAGGGGGGGAGCGCTCCCCTGCAACCTTGTTTAGATAGTCTACTTCTTCTTTTCCCAAAGTACATTTTTTCCTCTTTGTATAAAATTGGTTCTCTTCTAAAAGAGAGATAACTCATTCCAAGTGCTTCAGATGTTCATCCTATATTTTACAATATACAAGAATGTCATCAAAGAAAATTAACACAAACTTCCTTCGGTAGGATCGAAACACTTCATTCATGGTTGCTTGGAAGGTGGCTGGAGAATTAGTTAACCCAAAGGGCATCACTTTGAATTTGTAGTGACATTCATGAGTTTGGAAAGCAGTTTTTGCCACATCGTCTAACCTTACTTTGATTTGGTAGTATCTCAATCGAAAGTCTAGCTTGGGAAAATACTTAACTCAACGAAGTTCATCCAACATTTCATTTATGAAAGGAAGAGGAAATTTGTTTTTCATTGTTATCTTATTCATCCTAGTGTTTGTAGCCATTGGACTCTTTAGACTACATCCACTTCTCCCAGAAGTACAATGTAAAATTGGGATTCTAATTTGTAGTTGTCAATCTAAAATTAAATTTGTGGCATTTTCCCACACCTTTGTTTCTTTTTTCCATCTACAACTGCGACCTTCATATTGGGCATCAGGTATACGATAAGATATAATCTCTTTTCAAGATATGTGTCAACAAAATTACGAGTGGTTCTAGTGTCTATTAGGACCATTTCATTCCTCTTTTTGATGTGCCCTTTTAATTTTAATGTTTTTGGTTGGACTATTCATGTTATCTTTGATAATGATATTTGGTGGTGCATTCTCATTATTGTTGTGAACATATATGTATGTATGTACACCAACTAATAAATAATAATAATAATTTTTATTATTAATAAGTATAGTTAATAATTATGAAAGGACATGATTGTTTATGAAAGGGCATCCCACCTAGGTATATATGTGAGGCCCTCATTTGTAATCGAATCATATCATTATTCTCATACATTATTATACATATTATTATTTATCCAAATAGATATATTTATATTCCAAATCTTTTGGACATTCTAACCTGTGAGCCAGGTTTGGCTATCACATTTGGTATTAGAGCTTCGTTGTCTGATTCCAGCCTTTGGCCACGAGATCCATGGTCAAAATATTATTTCCCTTGGCAAACCTCCATTTTTCCAGAGATCTCTGATTTCTTCAGGTATTTGACTACAATCGAGCTGTTTGGCCACTAACAAGTTTCGAAATTTAGTGAAAGAAGATTATTTTGTTGCAATTTTTAGGGAAAAGAATATATCCATTCTATTACCATCTGTCCCATTTTCGGCCTATTGTCTGCTGTACTAGCGAACTGGCTACCACAGTACAACAAATGTTCATAGTCACTACAAAATTGGTGGCACTACACATCCATTTTTTAATTTCATACAAACTCATACATTATCTCAGTTGTCATGCATTGCTGCCATTTAATTTTTTTTGATGTGCTGTTCTTGTTGTTGATCCATATTTTACTATCGTTGTACAATTGTTACAATTGTTTTTCCACTATACATTTTGGTGCATCCACCCATTGTACATCCACTCATTCAACAATCACCACCCAACTATCGTATATTTGCTCGTCTGTTTTTCGTATAGGCCACTGTCCACACAATTGTCCGATCATTTAGGCCGTTGTTGCAATCTGTGTCACACCATACAGTCTATATTATTCCCCCTACAATCTATGCCATTTCACTCGTTTATATGATTGATACCTTAATCTAGCCTGTACAGTACAAAAAATGTCAAATGTTCAATTCGGTCCACGCTGATTCGTATGGTCACAACTGTACATGTGACACCATCATCAATGATTAATTACTTTAATAAAAAGGGGCCTATATTTGTTGATTGGAGTAAAGAAGAAGTGTTCTTCTTGTCTAAGTGCTAAGATGTAAGATACCCCCTTGGAATATCTCAAATTTTCCCGCAAATATTTCTGAGTTTTGTTGAGTTTGTCAGTGGGGAGTTTTGTCAAATAGTTATATCAGATAACCAAGATTTCAAATAGTTTTGTCAAATAGTTATATTTGTTGATTGGAGTAAAGAAGAAGTGTTCTGCTTGTCTAAGTGCTAAGATGTAAGATACTCCCTTGGAATATCTCAAATTTTCCCGCAAATATTTCTGAGTTTTGTTGAGTTTGTCAGTGGGGAGTTTTGTCAAATAGTTATATCAGATAACCAAGATTCCAATAAGATGGGTACTACGACCCACAAATATAGGCAGAACTCATGTGGCCAAAGACTGATTGGACAATGAACTCGCTCAACCAGGATAAGGAAGAACCTGGCTTCAAGAAACTAACAAAATGCGACCTCTTTCGGTAAAGATATTCAACCCACAAATGGACAGTGGAACTTGACCTCATACATCAGCTTTGCTCCTCAGAATGGACAACAAGGGACTTGACTTCTTTATGCAACTTGGTCTGCAACAAGAGAGAAATATCTCAACCTCCTTTTATCATTGATACCCAACTTCTCGAATAGCTCAACTCGACCAGCAAAAGAAATGGGACTCGACCCTCAACAAGGAAGTCAAACTCGGCAAACAAACTCAGTATAAACTCAACGCTGTGGAATGATATATCTTAGCCCTCCTTAGTTGACAAACTCAACTAGCAAGGAGAAAGGGTTTCAACCTCTAGCACTAGCTCAGATTTTAGCCCCTAATCACTAATATATCTTGGTCTGCAAAGAGATTATAGAATACACAATAGAAGAATGTAAAATCAACTGATAACACCATTATAACATACTCCTTTTTGCTAATTCCTTTTTTACTCAAACAATGAAGCCCAATGACGAAATCTGAGTGATTCCGCCCCAACACTAGCTAGGGTGTACACTGTATAGTTTCAACAATGAAATCAACAACCAGAATGAGGGTTTCAAAAAACCCTTGTCTCTTTCTCAAGAGTTGTCCAAAATTCTCTTACTCAAGCAAACAATTGCAAGAATGAGGAGAAACTCCTCATTTACCCTTTTTATAACTCATTCACCACTTTTGCCACCTTTTCACCCTAGTCATTTTAGTGGGTTTGCTCACTTTATAATTTAAACGTGACTTTTCATTAGCCTAGGACCCATGTCCCCCTTTTTTATCATTTTAGCTTTTGTAATGTTTTCTTTTTGGCAAATTGTGTTACCTTGATTAATTCTTCCTATCCTATCCTACTAAAACCTTATTAGGCTAGCAAATCCCTCTCCTTATGTCTCTTAAGCGGATGGGGACATTACATAAGACTAGCAGAAGAACACAAAAGACTGCCACTTTAGTAGAATATTAATTTATTTAACTATTTCCTAAAGTTAGACTCAGGAAAAAGAAAAAGTTCCTAAGTTAACTTATGATTTAATCTCAGCCATTGAGAAGGAGATTAGGGTTGAGATTGAAATTATAGGAAGAGATAGAGCGAGTTTGTGGCAAGTCAGTTGAGCACAAGTAGGTGTGAGAGCGTAGTGAAGGAAGAGTCGATAGTTCAACAGTTCACAGAGGTTCAACTTGTAGAAGAGATTTAGATCAAGTAAAGGCCGAATTGCCTTAGCCCCGAGATTAGTTGTGCGGCTCTAGTTCGCATGTCTATGCTGGAGGAGAGAATTTGCACCCACACATGCGAGTAGACAAGCAAATTTGCACGACCTTTTAGTAGATAAAGGAGGTAATGATTAGATCGATTTACTTGGAGGATTGATCAATTGTATTTCTGTGATAAATTAGGAAGTTTTTCCTTTGTTGTAATGCTTAGAAGAAAATCTTTTGCTCTAGAAGAATAATAAAACACACACAACATTGTAGATTTTCCCTAGAGTTGTGGTTTTCTAGGTATATCTTGTGTTTTATGGTTTGATGTGTTTGTCTTCTGATTTATTTTCCGCTATGCATATTGTTGGACACCTAATCCTCTAAGGGTTGGTGTGGAAGCTAAACAGCCAAAGGGAGTCCAAGGGACCACTTGGAATATGAAACCAAGGGTCATTCCTATGTATTTTAAATATGTATCATTGTGAATAAGAAAAGCAATCTAATATTTATCTTTCATATTGCCTCCACCATGTATGTGTTTAACATGGTATCAAAGTGGGTGATATCCTGACTTGCTCATATTTTAGCCATTTGTTTTATGGCATTTCTGTGCAGGTCAGTTCCGCCATCAATTCTGCATTTCATGAATGTTTTCTCAGCTAAATTCTAGCTGCAATCTCTGCCCACAATTCGTTGGATCCGTTTTTCTTAATTTGTCAGCCATGCGCTTTGTATATTCTCCCATGCAAAAATGCTTCTGCCTATTTTGCAGAACTGAGAGATCTGCCATTGCAGAACTGACACCTTCTGCCTGGAGCATTGAAGTGCGTCAAATTATGTGTGTTGGAGGTGTTGTGATGGAGGTTGAACGCTGTGCATTGAAACCAAAACTGCACGCTATTTGGTATGTTATTGCTCATACGTTGATTGATAATATGTTGTGATGAAGTGCTGTGTATAAACGCTGTGTATGCACATGTATTACCATCGATACCACATATCATGCACAATTATCGTTGCAGTTGCAGTATATTCATTTAATGCCATACCATTTCTCCATATTGAACGCTGTCACGGCATTACCATACCTCCTCCCACTGCAAACGACTCTTGGCATTCCCCGACTCCATTTTTTGAAGTTAGCGCAATTCTTCTCGACATAGTTCATACGTGCGTAGTTCCTCGACAGGAATGCATAGAATTTCAGGGTAAGCATTAAACTGTGGTACAGGTTAGAAGAGCTCTGTAAGCTTTTTCACCTGTTGAGGGTTAAGTTCAAACAGAAACTTTGATTGCTTTCTTGAATATGTCTTCAGAAAGCGACAAGCAATCCCTTTGAATATGGAACCGCACTTGTGCAGGGAATGGCCTTTTAGAACTCCAGAAAGAATTTGGCTCCAGATTCATTCCTCCAGCAGAAGCTGCCTTGTAGATACCATACATCAGTTTAAGTGCGTCCTCACATTTTATTTGCTGCTTCGAATATGTTCACAACTCCATTGCTTTTCAGACCATTGTAAAAGCTCCTCGAGAGTTGGGTTCATGTGGGTGAATCTACCTACCAAGTACTTATCACTGAATATAAAATCATCCACCCACATATATTCATTAATGAGCTCAGAATCTCGATTTGAAAGATCATTACCTATTTTCTCAATATTACAATCCTCTGTTCTAGTTTGGGCATCTTCATTCTGCTCGGGCGTTGCGTAATCCACGACCTCCTTGTTCTGTGGTGAAGGCTCTGCAGACCCTTGCAAGTCCTCAAGGGTTGGGAGACTCTGCGAGTAACATATGAATGATGGGTCGTCCTTGTTTGTACCCATGGCGTGGACTTCAAGAGTTGGGTTTGCAGGCTCAAACAAGCTTTGTTGCCTCCTTCAATAAAGATCCTGCTCTGAGAATAGAATGACTACTGAAACAGGAGAATGGGAATCTAGAGCCCTCTTTGTGAACAATTAAAAGAGAATAGGTGACCAAATTCTTTGCAGATGGCTTTGACCAAACTCTTGATGCTGAGAGAAAAAAATAGGTAACGCAATCGGCCTGTCAACTGGTGGTTGAACTGCACTAAGTTTACTATTGATAGTTGCTAGTATTTATTCATCTGGTTTCTTGTTGCTGATTTGGGCTGTAAAAGACTAGCAGAAAGTGCAATCCATTCATTCATTATACAAGCATATTATATATCGCCTAAATATACACCGCTCAACCATTTATATCATTGAAATTTGGTCTCCGTGTATCTCCATTTTTTTGAAGGTCGAATGGTATACTATGGTGATGGTATTGAAGAATAGTATAGTGTTATATGATTTATAATACATGTTGGAAACCATGCAATGTAAATCTGATATGCGCTAAGGACTGTGTTCTTATTATGTATGTTGGAAAGTGCTCAACATATGCTACAAAACCAGTGAACCTTTAGTGACCTGTGCGTTGTCACCTGTGAGCTGCATTGATTCTCATGCTTCTTTGAAAAAGAAGAAATTTGTAGATGATGCTTTGTCTCATTATATTTTCTGATTTGGAGTGCGTTAATCTGTTTTACGTTAAAGACCATGCCTAACCTTTCACTGGTTCTCTCCATAGGACGCAATAATTTATACAGGGTTTTGACTAGATTATTGAAGGATGGATTTAGATCCAAAGAACTTATGGGATTCTATGGAAAGAAAGAGTTGTCAAGCTTTGAGTTTTTGAGTTTTGTTTAGATTGACATCCACAAAGATTATGTTAGGTTCTAGCTGTTATATGTGTTGAGGTCATATTAAGAGCCAATCATTACTGCCCATGGTTGGTGTGTATGTTGATTTACATTGAAGTCCTGGTATGTTGATTGCGCTGGATAAGGGTCCTGGTATGGCATATGCTTTAGCATTGGATGATTTATTATGCATAACTTTTTTCATAGTGTTGTTAAATTGTTGAGTTTGTAGCGTGGTGGAGCACCTTTTTATTTGATTTTGGGATTGCATTCAACAATATAAATTGTTGGAAAATGGTCGATGGAGTGTTGGAATTACTAAACAATTTAATACATTCTACTATCAATAGTACAATCATGATTGATAAAGCCATTCTCAGAGACATTCAAACCTGTCTGCAAAATGCACATGACAAAATTGATTTTTTGCAGCTTGAATCACAACTACAACAAGAGGAGTTACAAAAGTGTAGTCATGATTCTGAACTTGTCTTTGTTTAGGACAATTCTTTGTTTGAGACACACTCCCATCAACAACCAGAAATTGATCAGATCATTGAGCCCCTCTCAGGAGTAGTTGTACATGCAGATGCAGAAATTCAGTCTGCACTTCCCAAGTCGGTCATTAGACCTTGGGAAGAGCTTGTCCACAATAAGCACAAAACTGGTCTTGGATATGACAAGGATGTGTCCTTTCATATTCCAATTTCAGAGTGCTAGATTTCTTCATGACAATTCACCTTCAGCTGTTTCAGATTATGTCCCTTTTCCACAATAGCAATAACAAAATGTTAAATGCCAACATTGTGACCAAGTTGGCCACATTAAAGATCACTGTTTTGATCTTTATCCATGTAAGCATTGTCATAAAACCAATCATTCTTCAAACAGCTGTTTCAGAAACAAACCTCCTGCAAGAACAAAGATTCATCTTGGATGGATCGCTTCTTGGCAATGGGCTTCAACATCCAAGAAGATATTTCTCTCATACAACAGGATTTGTTCTCAAATATTGAACAATCTTACAGTTGAGTTTTCTCCATCATATCACCTTGTATCTGACAAGGGGGAAATGATGGTCATCTACAAGCTTCAAAGCCACATCAAGCGAGCTTGAGCCACAACCTACCATACCAGATTCAGAGTTGTAGCCAAAGACAAATATGCCCTTGAGCATGCCTTCAGTTGGTTATGCTTCTTCAAAGAATTGGCGACACTTCCTCTAGCAGAAGACTTCAAATTCTTGCCAGTTTTGGAAGAGTTCCAGGAATTGCATTAAGCATTCCAGAGTTGGTGGTAATTCTTAAACCATCACAGGTTGAGACCTCCCTTTTTAGGTTGAGGATGCGAGGTGAGACCTCCCTTTCATGGTTGAAGGTTTCCCTCTTCAAAACATCAGGAGCACTTCCACTAGCGAAGACCTCAGCTTCTTGCTAGACCTGGAAGAGTTTTGGGAAATGCACTAAGCATTCCAGTGTAGGTGGTCATCCTTAAACCACCTCCCTTGATACCAACATTTCAGAGAGCACATTTAGCCTAGTGCTGCCATGCATTTTTGTATGTTTTGTATTACAGCTCTCTTCTTGGACTCATACATAACCCTTCAGATTAAAGGGGGGAATGTTGGACACCTAATCCTCTAAGGGTTGGTGTGGAAGCTGAACAACCAAAGGGAGTCCAAGGGACCACTTGGAATATGAAACCAAGGGTCATTCCTATGTATTATAAATATGTATCATTGTGAATAAGAAAAACAATCTAATGTTTATCTTTCATATTGCCTCTGCCATGTATGTGTTTAACACATATTAAGTTAGAAAACTCGGTGTGTTTGTGATTTAAGTTTCCAAAATATCAATCATTTGTGTTTCTAGGTTTTTACACTTAGAAAATTGCAAATCAATTTACTGGGTTTTAAGGAAATCTAATATGGTATCAGAGTGCAGCCTTTGACTGAAGACCCAAGCACATATTTTATCTTTAGGAGTAGTTTTCTGATTCAGGGCGAGCAAGTCATCAGATCGATTTGGTCATTAGAGTTTTGAGTTGTGCGCATTGATTTTACCAGTGTGATTTGTATTCAATAGTTTAATTTGACCTTATGGCATATCAAGATCTTAGATTTGAAAACAAACTCGACAGTGCATCCAACTTCTCTTTGTTACGTGAAAGGATAGCAATGGTGCTAGAGGAACAATGGGTTTTGGAGTTTGTTGATAATGTCCTAGCTGCATCCACAGATCCTTAGCAATTGGCTCAACATAACAAGATGGATGACAAGACAAGAAAGATTACCTTGGAGGGAGTAAAAGACCACATTATCCCTCACCTGATTGGGAAGAAGAAAGCCAAAGATATGTGAACTTCTATCAGGGTTCGAGTGAGGCCAGGAAGTTGGTGTTGAAGGATAAGGTTAGGAGCATTAAAATGTCCAAGTCAGATTCAATGGTTTCTTACCTCACCAAATTTTCCAAAGTAAAGGAAGAGTTGGCTGGTGTGGGTGAGACAGTTCCAGATAGAGATCTGGTGAATTTTGCTGTATTGGGTTTCACCAAGTCATGGCAAGCCTTCATCGATGGAATATGTGACCGAGAAAACCCTCCAGATTGGGAGAGGTTGTTGTAATGTCCTCTTCAAATCAATGTCACATGGTTCGGGTTCAAATTCGAATTCGATTACAATTAAGTTTGATTCGAGTTCGAATTTTTCGATGAGGTTCGTATGAGGTTCGCCATTAGGTTCGTTCATGTATATAATTTAAAAATATAATAATAATAATAATAATAATAATAATAATAATAATTAAAATTACATAAATCTTTTATATTCATTTATAATTAATATATATTTATCATTTTTATCATATACCATATCAATAAATTTATAATTTTCCATAAATAGAAGTTATATTAATTTATAATATTTAAAATAACAATACCGTAATTTCATTAATGTAGTATAATTTAAAATATATTAAAAATAATTCTTGTAAAAATATATAATTTTTAAATTATGTTAACTTATCTTTGCACGTAGTCATTTTATAATTATGATATGGTAATATTTGAACTGTATATTGCAGTATATAATTACGATATGGTAATATTTTATATTTGAACTGTATATCGCAATATCGGTAATTTTATAATTATGATATGGTAATAGTTTATATTTGAATTGTATATCACAATATCGGTATATTGCAAAGATAACTGAGATGATGTTTATAATTCATATATTCGATGGAGCTAATTCACATATTTGATTGAGATCATGTTAATAATAAACATATCCCACAGATAATTCGCATATCCCATGCACGACGCAAGGATCACTCAAGTAATCGATAGATAATTGACACATAAATGTTGCTGAAATAATTAGCATCGCATACATAATCGCCCAACTTTCGAAGATAATCTATTAAATGGAGGAGATAGTTCAAGTAAATTGCCACACCTCTAATAACTCACGTAACTATCACATAACTGTTTGAGATAATCGCATATTCATGAGACAAATCGCTTGTTGCATTTTGATAATTCGTGTAACTCCCAAAATCTGATAGTCGCATTTCCACATGATAAGTCGCGTATCTGGATCAATAGATCGCATATCGGTGTACGAAATCGCATATGCAGGAACTGAGATAAAGTTGAACCTTCTCGAACCTAATCTAACTTCAAGATTTTTTTTGAAATTCGCTAAATTTCGGACCTCAACGTTTAGTTTTGATGAACCCTGTGACACTGCTTCAAATTGAGGAAGAATGAAGGAATAAATAGCCTATCAATCCCTATAGGCTATCAGTCCCCCATATCCTCTAACCCTCTTTCTCTGGGCTTCGTTCTTTGATCCTCTTTAGGGTTATTCCATTTATTATATGATATTTAAATATGATATTTAGGTTATAAGTACACAGCTTGATTATTAAATTTAATTAAATATTATTATGATAACCCTATTAACAATACAACAAATCCTTTCAAAACTCTAATTAATAATTCTATATCTTGGACTTGTGTAATAATATGCTAATTTAACCCTTAAATAAACTATTAATTAATTTTAAATAATTAAAATATTCTTTCTAACCCCTAAAAAATTCTCTCTAATATTTTATAAATAACTACTAATTTATTTTATATTTGATTTAATTTAATATATATTTAGAATTATAAGTTTATAGAAAAGCCCCTTTAACTTTTATTTTAATAAGAATATAACTAACTATGTATATTTATATTTTAATTTTTAAAGAACTTTTATAACTAATGATTAATTACTATAATATTTATTAAAAAAAAATAAAAAATAAAAAATAAAAGTTTTAACTAACTATTAATTTATATTTATTTTAACTTTAATTTAATAAGAATATAACTAACTGTCAATTTTAATAATAAATTGAATTAACTTTATTAAATAAAGTCATGCCCTTAATCCGATCCAACTAACCGTTTCCCAGTCAAAGCTAGCCGTTGGATGTTCTGCTCTGGCTATTTAATATGCAGAGCTAGATCTGATTCTTCAACTTGTCCTGACGATGAACCACACTGGTTGGTTCGAAACGCGTTGACAAATTCTCTTTCATGTGAGTTACGCCGAAACACTTTCATAATAATAGACGAAGATCCCGTCAAAGAAATCTATGAATACAAGAGGGATGAAACCAATTGGATCATCATTGGATTGGATCAATTATCTTTGATTTTCTTTGAGCCTGAGGCTCTGAGGGTTTTAAGACCCCTTTTTCCTATCAATTTCGATGGTGAAAGATTCCACCCTAGTTGATAAAGTTTTTTATCTCTATTTTCCCATTTTCTTCTTGTTCTGGCACAAGATTATCTCTGGTCTGAGGAGGTTCATTAAGGCAAATCGTTCCAAGACAACTTCATCTATGGCAAGACAAACCCAAGCACCTTTTGGGCCATGTGAGACGATCTAAAGGTTAGCCAAAGTTTTGGAATAGCCTAATACTATGTTGTACCCTGAAACAATTTTTCTTGAAGTTAGCAAAGATCTGGACCAAAAATCTCTTGTGATTGTCTAAAGAGTGTTTCGTCTTTCTATGGTTTCTGAAGTTCTTAGGCCGGACTCTGTGATAGACTGAGCATTGCTACTAGTAATCCAAGCTCCTCTAAAGATTGAGCAAAATTCCTGCTAAGTAATGAGTTTTTAGAGGCAATCATCGTCCTTGGTAGCTAGTGAGACAAAATCTTAGGCACTGTAAATTTGTTTGAGGCAACTAATTTGAATTTTTTGAGGCAAGGAAACCTCTTGAAGTTGATTTTGAGCGGAGCATGTTGATTTTTGGTAGCTTGGGAGGTACTCCAAGCCCTAGGATTCGGGGTTTGGAGGTTGGAGGGCCACAAAAGGGCTTTGTGGGTTTGGAACCCAAGGTGTGGGCTTTGCACCCAAGCATGTGGGTGTAAAACCATGAGGAGTTTTGGGCATGTGATGATTTGAGATGATAGAGGATCCTGAGAGCAACTGAGAGCAATAATAATCACTCAAATTCGAGTTGTCTATCGTGAGATATGAATTTTTTATTGTAGATGTGGGTTATTGTGGTACCTAAAGCGTGTCAGCTTGGTGTGTTAGAGTGCCACAAGTTGTGTTTGTTGACACCACATGATTTGATATAAATTAAGAAGAGTTGGAGGTCATTTTGATCATCCAAAAGTGCATTCATCTCATAGAGAATACATTTGTTGTTGTCCTAGCCTCCAAACAAGCTTCGGTCTTCCTTCAAGTATTGCGGTTGCCCTAGATCTCCACCTACAGGTCTGGGACAACCTAGATTTGGGACTGTCCACCCTCAATTGAACCTTCAAACCGGCCTAATCCCTTCTCCTTTCACCTGCATTCACACCTTGCTATGGCATGAGACAACCCTCCATGCAGTCAAAGAGGCACCCAAACCAACCCTAAACCCTCACACTGTTCTGTCCTCTTCTCCTGCGGTAGAACAAAGGTATCTCCCTCTTCATTGAGTTGCTGTCCCTCCTTGTTAACGCTGCCTTGATGTTACACCTTTGGATGTGAAATAACCTCACATATCACCCTCTATTTATATCCAAAAGAGGGGCTCCTTCCAACGTCACTCTAGGGCTGTCCAGCTGTCAAGGAGGCTTACTAAACTTAAGCCGACCTTAACTCATATGGTGCCAACCCAACATTAGACTTCAAAAATTCATAACTCCTCAACGACAACTTGGAATCGGATGATTCCCGTTGCATTAGAATCGTCTCTCTGGGAGCTATCATCCTCATCCATCACATGTCAAAAACTTGTCACAATTTTGGCCCAAACATCTATGGGTGCAAAACCCCAGGCTTAGGTTCTAAGCCCATAAGCCTACTTGTGGCGCTTTGACCTCCAACCCTCGAACACTAGGGCTTGGAGTACCTCCCAAGCTACATAAATCAACATAAAGAGTGTGGATACAAAGTCTGAGGGCCTCTTGTGTTTACAGGGATAAACATCTTTGGTTTGAGTTTTTGGAAGAAACTGGAAAGCGTTTAGATCCCTCAAAACAGGAAATGAAATCTTTCACATATCTCATAATATATGGGGCAACAGAAGATGAGGTGCTCCTCTGACTCAATCTCTCAGAGATGACATAGTTGACAAATCCTGTCTAAATGGTCTATTTTGTGGTTTGTCTCAATTTGCAGTCGATGAGATCCAACTTTGAACTATCATAAGGGAATTTGTAGGGTGTGCATTCAATGGTAAATCATGTAATGGGGGCGGACAATAAGTTGTCCCTCATCATGAAGTGCTCAACATAGAAGGTCATCCTTGGTTGTAACCCACCTTGAAGGTTTTTCCAAATGACATATACATATTGCTTGTAGATATCCTTGCGAATGATTGTATTCATCCCTTGCTTGGTTGGTAAAAGGTGGCTGAGTGCACATAAGAAATATCTAAATGGAGGAAGCCAGTGCAATGTAATACCAACTAAAGTAAGGAGATTTGCGACATTGATATACTATGTTAGGGTCCAACCTTAACCCCTTTATTTATGTAATAAGCCCAATGGGCTGAGTCATAGTCATAGTTAGTTAGAGAGTAAATAAAGCCCGCATTAATAATTGTAAGTGGTTGATCCGCATTAGAGAAAAGCGACCACAGTTAGTTGTAAACGGGCCATAGTTAATAAATAATGTGGTTAACCCGTGTTATGTAAGGGACCACTAGTATTTAGGGTTTTGGATGTCATTTAGGTATAAATAGTCTTAGTTAGTAAAGGAAAGATCATCAAGTCTTATTGTAATCGAGCTCTGCTCTGTTGGAGGTTGCCTCCTTGAAGAGGCAAGTGAACATTGAATCTATTTCTGAATAATAAAATACTTGTTGTTTTTCTCATTTTATTCGGTGTTTTGGGCTATATTTCTTCGCATTTTTGGTATTCTAGAATTTCTCGCAGGTCAAGAGCATAACAAGTGGTATTAGAGCACTTTCCAGGGCCGGTTGTACCTCCAATTTTTGCAATTTTTTTTGTTGTTGTTGTCTTTTCAGGCTAGAGACGTGTTCCAGTGTTTTTAAACCACAGGATCTGTCGTTGAGCGCATAAACCTGCGGGTTTGGGGAGGCATGCACACAAGAACTACAAGAGGTGGTCATGCTGGTTGGATTCCTTGTAACCCCTGTGGGTACCCCTTCGAGTAGTAGCGCATTAGGCAGAACCACACACGAATTGCACTTCCACGTACCCTTGGGTATATCGGAAGCCCCCTATTCGCACCTGAAACTTAGCCTAAGATAAGTCGTCAACCGTCTTGCTACTATAGACTACAGTGTATTGAGAACAACACTCAGGGAGATTACTCGCGCGTATGATAAGGTAGTTGGGTAGTACGACTAAGGGTACGGTCGATCCTCCTTAGTTAGCGCCCTGAAAGATTTGGGTCGAGTACTATTGTTGGACCCTTGTGTATATTTCGGTCTGTAGCACCTAACACTCCTTTGTGACCATAGTTCCCTCTGCTATCTACAGATCGCCCACTACCTTATCTTCCAGATCAGATCCAGCAGTTGGGATTTTGCTGCCGCAGTGCAAATCAGATCCAATAGTTGGGGTTCTGCAGCCGTCGTACAAACCAGATCCAACAATTGGGGTTCTGCCACCGCTGTGCAACTCACATTCAACAGTTAGGGTTTCAGAGTGCCGTGCAGTGAGGCTTGCTACTACTACAGTTCAGACCCTATTTTCACAGGACATTGGGCAGGATCAAGTTTTCTGGAATTTGGCCACTGCAGTATTAATCAACGAGGAGTAAAACTCCTTTAGGAGTTAAAAAAAAAAAGAAAGAAAAAAAAGTCTGAGACCATCCCAAGACGCTTGCAAGAGGCTTAGCCCATAAGCTTCAGGACGACGAGTTGATCACAGTCGTACCATTCACTTGTCAGCCTCAATTTTCCGGTGGTGCCAATATTTTCCGAAGTGACTTCAAGTGATCCTCGCCAATAGATTCTTGAGCTCGCCCTCTTTGCAAGAAGACTACTCTTAAGTAATTGACCGGGTTTGTGTATGGTAGGTACCAGATCTCAATTCATGGCCTATGAGAAGATCGAGAGCCTTGAAAAAAGGTTGGATGAGTTCCAAGGCAATATGGAGCAAATTGCCTCACAACTTTCACAACTCACCAATATGATGCAGAGGCCTCATCGGGAGGAGCATAGTGTTGATGAACACCTCGAAGGAGAATCTAGCCATCACATTCACTTCCATGGAAATCACCAACATTCCCACCCTCGGCCACCCAAGTTGGACATGTACAAATTTGATGGCTCTAATCCTGCAGTATGGGTAGCACAAATGGAACAATATTTCTCCCTTAATGATATCTGCAAAGATCACACTAAACTACGTGTGGGAGCCCTTTACTTGGACCAAGAGAGATGGCAATGGTGGCAATGGCATTAGAAATGTTATCCTGGGAACATAACTTGGCACATGTTCTCAAAAGCCCTATGTGACCGCTTTGACAAGGAATCTAATTTTTTGGGCCATCTCACTAAGCTTTGACACACAGGCATAGTAAAAGACTACATTGCAGCCTTTGAGACATTGGCCATCAAAACTGACGGTCTAAGAGATGACTTCTACTTGGAGTGTTTCATTAGTGGTCTCAAAGAAGCCATCCAAGCCCATGTCTGGATGCACCACCCAACTATGTGGATGGACGCCTACAAAAAGGCCGTTGAGGTGGAACTCACCTTAGCTGCCCAGTCCACTCATCCAAATTTCATAGCCAAGGGGCATCCCACCCAGGCTCAGGGCCCTACCCAAACACTTAAGGTTCAAAAGGTGTCTCCAACAGAAATGGCTGAAAGAAGAAAACAAGGATTGTGCTACTACTGTGATGACAAATACTCCTCGGGGCATAAATGCAAGGAACCAAAATTCTTTCAAATTGATGCTACTGATAACAGCTCATTTGAGGAAGCCCCACCCCTTGGGGGCTCGAGGATGAAGTTGAGGAAACCCAACCTGACAATGATCTCACAACTATGCCAAATGAACCAGTTATCTCACTACATGCTTTGGCGGTAATTTCTTTGCCTTAAACTCTCAAAATCCGAGGCTTTCTTAAACATCGACCAGTAGTAGTATTGATCGATAGTGGCAATACTCATAACTCTATCCATAAGTGAGTCATCGAAGCTGTTCATTGTTTTGTGCGGACAGTCTTTAATTTCCAAGTCCTTATCGCTGATGGGGGGACCATGAAATGTGAAGGCCGTTGTGAAAATATTAAAGTTCAAATGGGAGACTACCACCTAAAGACCCACATGTTTGCTATTGAAATGGGTGGTTGTGAAATTGTCTTGGGTGTTGAATGGCTTCGTACACTGGGCTTGATCACAATGGATTTCCAGGAGTTATATATGAGCTTTAAGTAGAACAACCATATTCATACATTACGTGGATTTCAGGCAGGTGCTCCTACTATCATCAGCTCACATCGAATGGGGCTTTTGAAAAAGGGCCATCACGGAGTCATCGCCCAATTTAATGCCATCCAGGCCATTGAATCCACTACTCCTCATATTCATCCTGAGATGCAACAGGTCTTAGACCGCCACCAACAGGTATTTGACAAACCTAAAGAGCTTCCACCCTCTAGGGTGAACATGATCATAACATCCCTTTGGTCCCGGGGGCCCAACCGCCTAATGTGCACCCATATCGATATCCTTTTGCCCAAAAGAATGAAATTGAAAAAATCATCAAGGAACTCCTCGAAACCGGTGTTATTCATCCTAGCATCAGTCCGTATTCATCACCAGTGGTCATGGTGCTAAAGAAAGATGGAGAATGGCGAATGTGTCTGGACTTTCGGGCCCTCAACAAGCTCACTGTCAAAGACAAATTTCCTATTCCGTTTGTTGATGATATTCTTGATGAACTACATGGTGCTCAATTCTTGACCAAGCTAGATCTTCGCTCTGGCTATCACCAAATACGCACGAAGTAGACATTCCCAAAATTGCCTTCCGAACTCATGAATGTCATTATGAATTCTTGGTCATGCCATTTGGTCTTTGTAATGCTCCATCTACTTTTCAAAGCCTCATGAACCACCTGCTGAAACCATATCTCCGAAAATTTGTCCTCGTCTTCTTTGATGACATTCTCATCTACAACCTAACTTGGGACAAACATCTTCAACATGTAGACTTGATCTTGCAACTGCTCTAGAATCACAAATTATTTGTCAAATTGTCCAAGTTCTCTTTTGGCATGGAAGAAGTCGAGTATTTGGGACACATTGTGGGTCGTGAAGGAGCAAGTGTTGATCGAAAAAAGATACAGGCAATGCAAGATTGGCCCCAACCAAAAACCTTGAAGAGTTTGAGGGGATTCTTGGGTCTCACTGGCTACTATCGCAAATTTTTCTGCAATTATGGTCGCATTGCTAGACCCCTCACTAATCTTCTCAAGAAAAATTCATTTCTCTGGACTGATGTAGCTCAGCAGACATTTGTGGCTCTCAAACAGACCATGTGCTCCACTCCCGTATTGGCCCTACTAGACTTCACCAAATCTTTTGTGATTGAATGTGATGCTTTCGGTATTGGTATTAATGTTGTATTAATGCAGGAAGGTCGACCATTGGCCTTCACCAGCCAACAACTGAGTGGAAAACATCTAGCTCAATCTACCTATAAGAAAGAAATGATGGCCATTGTACATGCGGTAGGCACCTGGAAACCATACTTGTTGGGGCGACGTTTCCAAATCCGCACGGACCATCAAAGCCTAAAATATTGTTTGGAGCAACCTCTATCATCACCACAACAAAATAAATAGCTGGCCAAAATGCTAGGATATGATTTTGAGATAATTTACAAGAAAGGGCGTGACAATGTAGTAGCTAATGCTTTATCGCGCCAATTTGAGGATGAAAGCACCCTGCTATCAATCTCTCTTCCCATACCAGATTGGATTGAAGAGGCCTGCAAGGAATGGTTCTCACACCCCTCTCTCTCCCAACTTATTAATAACTTGAGAGAAGATCCTAATTCCTTAGCTGACTACTCTTGGAAGGATGATATTCTTCGCTACAAGGATTGAGTAGTTATATCGCCGACATCCACCCTCAAAACCCGCATTTTGGAAGAGTTGCACTCATCTCCAACTGCGGGCATTCAGGCTTTTAGAAGACTTATGCTTGTGCTCGTCGTTCTTTCTTTTGGACTGGCATGAAAAACGACATTTTTACTTTTGTAGCTGAATGTGATGTGTGTCAACGCAACAAAGGAGAAACAATCAAGTTACCGGGAACCTTACAACCATTGCCACTCCCTACCTCTGTCTGGATGGATGTTTCCATGGATTTCATCACTGGTCTCCCAAAGTCGGGCAACAAATCCGTCATCATGGTGGTTGTGGACAGGATTTCTAAAGATGCTCATTTTTGCGTTCTACTCCACCTATTTACCCCCACTTTGGTGGCTCAAGCTTTCATGGACCAGATCTTCAAACTGCATGGCATGCCGACTTCCATTATGTCTGATTGCGACCCCACTTTCACCAACAAATTTTGGTAAGAAATTTTCAAGCTACAAGGCATGCAACTCCAACTAAGTACCGCATATCATCCCCAAACCAATGGTCAAACAGAAGAAGCAGTGAACAAATGTTTGGAGACATATCTAAGGTGCTTCACTTCAGAAAAGTAGCATCAATGGGTACAGTGGCTACCTTTAGCTGAATGGTGGTATAATACTAACTATCATGAAGCCACCAAGATAACTCCATATGAGGCAGTGTATGGCCAACTCCCACCTTCACCTATTTCTTATATCCTTGGATGTTCTAAGGTGTAGGCAGTTGATCAACTCCTATAGAACCGTGCCGCCATGATAGCTCATCTCAAAGATAATCTACATCAAGCTCAAAATCAAATGAAGCAACAGGCATACCAACATTGTTCCAAGCGCACATTTCAAGTAGGGGATCAGGTATTCCTATGACTGCAACCATATAAGCAAACATCTCTCAAAGAAAAGGGATGCCATAAACTAGCACCAAAATTCTATGGACCTTATCAGATACTTCAGTGCATTGGAGCAGTCGCCTACAAACCGGCCTTGCCACCAACTTCAAAAATCCATCCTGTCTTCCATGTATCATGCCTCAAGAAAATAGTGGGGAACAATTGCAGAATTCAAAGCAGTTTACCCGAATTGGATGAGGAAGGCTCTCTTTGGCTCCAACCAGAACAGGCCCTCGATACCTGTGAAAGACATCTTTGTGGCCGCACGATCAAGGAAGTCCTCGTCAAGTGGAAAGACACCTCTCTAGAAGATGCGACTTGGGAACCAACCATTATTCTTTAGTAGTTTCTGCAGCTTCAGCCTTGAGGACAAGGCTGCTTTTGGTGGGGGGCATGTTAGGGTCCAACCCTAATCCCAATGGGTCGAGTCATAGTCATAGTTAGTTAGAGAGTAAATAAATGCCACATTAATAATTGTAAGTGGTTGACCCGCATTAGAGGAAGGGGACCACACTTAGTTGTAAATGGGCCATAGTTAATAAATAAAGTGGTTAACTTTTGTTATTCAAGGGACCACTAGTAGTTAGGGTTTTGGGTGTCATTTAGCTATAAATAGTCTTAGTAAAGGAAAGATCACCGAGTCTTATAGTAATCATGCTCTGCTCTGCTGGAGGTTGCCCCCTCGAAGAGGCAAGTGAACATTGAATCTAATTCTGAATAATAAAATACTTGTTGTTTTTCTCATTTTATTCGGTGTTTTGGGCTATATTTCTTCGCATTTCTAGTATTCTGGAATTTCTCACAGGTCAAGAGCATAACATACTAGCATTGAGACCGAGCCGAAGGACTAGCTTTTATAATGGACTCTAATCAATGGTAGGCCAAGTATGGATATTTGTCACGTCCTTGTGCTATATTAGCAAAAATCCAAACACATTGTAGAAGTGAGATGAGATTGAACATTGCCTCAAGTCAGAAGGGCTGCGTGCCAAACTCTGCGAGAATGACAGGCTGAGGAATTTTCTGTTTGCATTGAATGAAGCAACAAAGGAGGATGATCTGTACTCTCTGTATGGAGAACCAATCAGACTCCAGTAAACTATGACCCCAAACCTCAGATCCATATAAAAGTTGTACTCAAATTAAATTGGATTTTAACAACCATCCCTTGCCATTCTTTTGCATTTTGACATTGTGGCATAAGCTTTTATATTTCATTTTTTAAGCAACTGCATCAACTTGTGAGTGATTTCCAGGCCCTCTTCTCATTGAATGAGGCAAGCAGGGAACTAGTACAAGTGACTGACAACAACCAAACAAAAGAATTAAGGACAATTGGTAAGTGTGAAGCAGGACACACTACATCAATCAAGGCCTCCTATTCGTGCCCTTCCTAGACAGTGAAAGAAATGATGACCACCAAGGTGAAATAAGGCAACACGTACAACTTCCAAGCATCATTATCCATTATTTGATTTCAGCCCATGATCCTTACTTAAATGTCCTAAAGGCTAAAACATTAAATTTAAGCAATTTGTGTAAGGCAACGGTTAGTGCCCCTCATGTTTGTTGACCTACCATAATTTGGCGAACAATCTGATGAAGTGGATGAGCTGATCAATATATGAGTGAGAGGCATCTGAGAAACTGCTATATGAGGATCATATGAGGCTGCCAGCTGAAAATCTGCATGTTTGGAGAAAAATCCCTGTATGTACATGGGTAAGAGTTCCTATGCTAGGATATCTGTTTACAGGGAGTAGGTTGCTTTACTTGTGTCCATTGCATATATCCGTGGGTTATGTTTCTTAAACTTGAGTGAGTGGCCTTGGTAAATCCCATGTGTCTTATTATCCCACATGGACATCATAAGTTGCTTGGAATGTAAACATGCATCTCACATCAGTAATTTTTTTTAGTAGTAGTCTTTATTCTTGCGTGGAATATTCAGATGAATTTTTTTAAGCAGTTTGGAACTTGGCCTTAGATTTATTGTTTTATGCTTCCCAAGTTGGCATTTCAGTCCAAATAATCTTTGTAGCTTCTGGTTTACAAAGATGAATGTCTTAATTTACCTATGATTCTTATAGAGTTAAGTCCATCATTTGAACATAAATCTACCTTTCATGATGTTTTACATATTGAATCGATGGTTTTATTGATTTCAAATATTCTTTATATGCATCATTGTTTCGCAATATTTGCATCCATGTATAATACACTTTGCCATGTTGTGAATCTCTTGTTATCAGGTTGCTTTGATCCTCTTCCGCTCTTTAATAGAGACTATAGCATATTTCTTGAGACCACATTTTTCTACACTACAAACAGTATTTGTAGAATGCCTGCAAGATGAAAGAAGCAACCGTTTTAGGATTGCAGCATTAGAGTAAGTGCCATTTTCTTTACTTGCTTCTATGTTGTGTACGATTTCTTTGATAGTAGCACTACTAACTAATGTTCAGGAAATTAACCGTCTTACATGAAAGACAAAGATACTTATCCTGTATTCAAATCTTCAAATTAGTCAGTTAATGTTTCACAACTGGATAAATTCTATGGTTATATATCAAATTTGCAAATTTTAGGTCAAAATCTGAAATTTTAAAGATGTAATTTTATCTTGCAGGGCTTTCTTGTCGTTTGTGAAATACATTCAAACTGAGAATGAAGTTTTTCTACTTTGTTCTTGAGAACGAAAAATGAAAAGTTGTTCCATTAAGTCGGTTGTATTCAATACCTGGTGGATTATTCTTGAAAATATTCATATACACATTCTTATGTGCACTTTTATAAGAGAATTTTTTTTTATACACATTCATTGTTATTGTGTGGACCCTGCCAAAATATTGTGCTACTGATTGGTTGGTTAAAACTTTTGCATTTCTCAATAGACATGTTGTTTAGGTTATGTAATGACCAACGGATTAAAGAATTTAACATTCAAAATAAATAGGACATCAATGAGAAATCCATATAGGATAAATATGATGTATTGAAATTGAATATATAAATGATTGATGATTACAATAACATGTGAGATCGTGCATAAATATGCATTGAATGGTTACCTACTTGAATAGACATGCCTTTTAGTCCCGTGACTTTTGGTTATTTAAAATTATTATTATTGTTAATACTTATTATTATAGATGAATTTTATGTATGTTACATTTCTTCCCCTTCAAAGATGCTTTGTCCTCAAAGCATAATCTAGAAAATGCTACATCTTTGTTCTTGCCTGTGATGCTTTGTTCTCAAAGCATAATCTAGAAAATGCTTCATCTTTATTCTTGCATGTGATGTTTTTTCTTTGTTGCTGCCAAATTTGAAGCAACTAATTCATATGATCTTAGAAGCTCCAGAGAAAAATGTTGCATTGCAAAAGGGTCAGTTCTTCCTAATTTGATTTTGTTCTTGCCTGCAATGCTTTTACTTGATGCTGTTATGGTTGAAGCAACTAAACAGTACAACCTAGAAATTGCTAGACAAAAATATCTGGATTGTGAAAGGGTCAGTCGATTGTAATTTGATTTTTTGTAACACTGTATGGTGCAATATATTATTAGGGATTTTTTTAAGTGCAATTCTTGTTATGGTTTTGGAAATAAGTTAAATTGGTATTCCAATAATTAGAAATGCAAACTGACTTTTGATATTTGCAATGGAATTTATGATTTGGGTGATGATAGAGTTTTATAGTTGAACTTCCATATGATATAATAGGATTGTTAGTGGCAAAAGATGGACCTTCAATTTTATGTGATTTTGTAAGTGATGCTTAATTGATTGATGTCTTTGCCAACTATAGATAAATATTCATTGAATTTTCAACTTTAATTGCATCTATGATAGGAGTTCCCTTTAAGCAAAATCTAGCACCCTAGTGCAAATCCTCACCAAGCAATCTAGATTGAGAGCAATAAATGAGAGTGTTACCATTGTCACCTCATCTACTATTCCCCTCGTTGTTGTCGTTGGATACAATCCCCACAAGGGAGGCTTCCCTTGTAGCTCTTAAGGATCAAGTAAACCAAATGGTCCTTGGCTAAATACCCCCTAAGGGTTCTACTACATGATTCAACCAAGGACAAGTATGAAATAATTAGGCTTTTAGGTTGGTTAGGAGACAAGAAACCATGAGTTTTCATGCCAAATTTTCCGACAAAGATCGGGGTAGCTCCAGTTGCTGTTTGGGTTGACATCAATGACAACCACCTATCAAGAAATAGCTGGCCCTGCAAAAATTTTGGATACTAGATCTTACCCTCAAGCGCTTAGATCTAGCTGTGATCCAACTCTTCTCTCTTGATTTCACCTACACAAATAAATTTACAAAAGCTCAAAACCCCAATATACACAAAAATCTTAAAACCACGAAACCCCAATGAAAAAAAATAATTAACAAAATAATATTATACAAATTCATTTACAAATGTACAAATATACAATGCTTTTAAAAGGAATTTTGAGAAATATTTTTTTAGAGATTTTTTGATAAATGGCTAGGTATATTTTGGAAAATAAATGCAAGCTACAACCTTAGCAAAGTTAGATAAACCATAAAAATATCTGAAGTTCAAACAAGGTCAGCCTACATCTGCATTTTGTGAACTTAGAGCCCAAGGACTGGGGAACCTGCAAACACTATATATTTTCTTCAAGAAAGCTTATTAGACATATGGCGAATCGGATCACCTAAGATAAACCCAAAATCTACCAATAGAATATTCTTATTACCATCTAATGAATAAACAAACTTTAAAAATTTTAAGCACAATATAGGAATGCCCGTACCCAACACGTACCACAAATCAATATTCTATAAACACAATGAACTTCACCCCAAAGTCTTTATTATGATTCAAGAAATGTTCCTAGCAGGAAAATAGCGTTACATTAGTTTTTCTACAGAATTTTCTTAACCAAACATTAGATGGCTTGAAACACAAATGACTTTCAATTTATAGATAAATCCTCCAAGTGGAAAATAACGGCTAAGTGGTTTGATCATTGTCAAAATAATCTCGGACGTTGATAAATCCTTAATTTACTTTTAATATCTACCATTGAAATAATTATTTTTGAGGAATTTTCGAATTTTTCATTTAACCCATTTTTTATTAGTTCAAAATTAATTATTCTGAGCTAATTTCCTCAAAAAATTGACTTTGACTTAACCACCAAGGTCCAAGGGTCTAATTTTTCTTGAAATTTTTAATATTCCCTTGGTGGGGGGCCTCCAAAAATTAATTTCTTTGATACCCACGAATTTTTCCACTTGGAGAATTTAATTTCTCTAGGACTTTAACTTTGACTCTATCTAATTAATTTTCCGGCTTAGGATTAATTTAATTTTTGTAGAAAAATTAATTAATTGGCACTTGAGGGGATTAAATATTTTTTCCACCCTCTAATATTTTAGCCATGGTGTCTAAGTATGAGGGACCATGCAATAGAATATGTTTTACACAAGGTTTTACATAATTCAACCCTCAAAGGGGGAAAACCCATTTGGTGCAGACCCTCAAATTATACACCCAATTCTGTGACACAATATGATTTACTAGACCAAGTGATTTGTAATAAAATAATTTAGCTAACTAGCTTAAATTATTCCCAAATCACTTTTACATAAGACTCGCCTAAAACACTGGGACTCACCTAAGACTTTGACGAGGAATTCCACCCTAGCTTGGGGTGAGGTTGGAGAGAAAAACTATGCCGACCATCTGTGTTTAGATACACAGATGAGTCAGTGAAACAAAAAAGCTTCTAGCATGAAACTCTTGCCAAAATAATAGGCTTACCTAGGTTGTTACATACACACAGGGTCTTACTAGCATCATTTACATTATAAATTTGCAGAATGGGTTTACAAATACTCAATAAACTGATGACTAATGATTTGATCCTTTGAAAAAATTTGGTACATCTGCTTCCTTGGAACTTTGACAACATAAGCGCAAAAGGTATGAATTTCACTGGGATTTTAGGCCTGCTCTGAAGCTATTCATCCTTTCCTAGGAAGAAAAATCTGTGCATCTCCTGAAGCAAATCCATGGCACGATATCCGAAGAATACATCTAAGACTTCTTTAAAACCCTAAGACCTTATTTGAAGTTCTATGCTAGTTACAAAGGTGGTTTTCGGCCATGTGGTGGGACATTTCAGGCTAGATAACATGCAATCTGAAGCCAGATCGAAGGAAATTTATAGAAATATTCTTGACACTTGTAAAAGGTCTATTCAGCCTCCTTCCTGACCTTATTCCGCAAAAAAACTTGTAGGATTCTTGAGGCTTGTTTCTGAGATTCTTTCAGCTTGCTAGGAGAATTAATTCGTAGATCTAACCAAACAAGTTTGAGGCAGTCTCATCATTGATTTCTGAATGATATGATGCTTTGTTCGTGAGTTTATGGAGTTTTGTGCTAACTCCAAGGTTGATCCAGAGATCCTTTTGCGTACCGCTCTAAGGAAATTGCAGACTAATTATATGTGCTAATCATTTCTAAGGATTAGAGCTTGGATCTGAGCATCTCTGGGCAGTCAACATGCATTGAAGAGACAAGACCAATTTAGCCTTGGACAGAACACAATGCATGGTTTTCTGAGGGTTATACGTTGGCTATTTGCTGCTCTCCAAGACGCCAATACCAAGACTTATTTGTGCACACTTCTGAGGTATGTTATGGTTTTTATAAAAATCCATATCCAGTGATTTAAAGCACTAAGTTGAGAGCAAAGATTATGAAGCATTCTCATTATTTTTGAAAAATCTGAGTTGGATTTTTTCCCTATTCACTGGGGTTTTAGTCATATCTTAAGCTCGGTTGTGAAGGACATTGATCTGAAGCATATTGCAGATTGTAGGCACTATATACCTCCGTGATTCTTGTGGTCAAATATAAAACTTACTTGAATACTTACACTTACCGCTATAAAGTTTAAACCATGCATCCACTTAAAGTATGATCCCTGGCAGAGCTCTAAGATATTATGAAGAACATTAATGCTAAATTTGAGCTACTCAATAGAACATGTTCTTGGCATCTAGTCCCAACTCTTTTATCTGACATAAATTGTCATTGAAGTTTAGATTGTTTGTCATGGTGTAAGGGTATCATTGGATAGATTCAGACTGTCTGTTAAGATTTGAATGAGATCTTTGATCAAAATGAGACCTCTAGAGAAGAGGCCTCATCTACAACAGTAAGAATCAAGGGCAATTTACTTAAAAACATTTACGTCTTGCAACATTGAGAGATCCTTTTAGTCAGTACAAGGGACTGTTATAGACATTTTTGTGCCTTACAGCATGAAGCATGAAATGTCCATAATCTAAGGGATCCAAAGTCCCTAAACATGTTGTTCCTACCCCTAGAGGAACAAGGTCAGCAAACCATAGCACTGAATAAAAGTTCTCCACCTGAAAACACTCAAAAACAAGGCAATTTTGGATCATGTCAACTGCTCCACTGAGCATCTGCGTTGAATGTCAACTGCTCCACTGTCTACCTGTGTTGAATGTCAACTGCAAAGAAGGCTACCTGCGCTGGGCGAGTTTGGACATGTGGCACAGTCATTCCTCAAGGTGTCAATGCCCAGGAAGCTTCCAAAATGACACTTGGATCAAGGAATTCGACTGGTGATGAGTAAGAGGCTCTAGATCTCCAAGTGGAAGCAAGAACCTCCAAGTGGATTCAAGAACTGAAGAATAACTGAAGTGAGAGAGGACACTAGTCAGCTTCATGCCAGCCTCAAGCTAACTCATCCTTTCTCCAAAACTCCTATATATAGATCTCTCTCATGAGGTCTAGGGAGGCTGGAATCTTGTGAATGTAAAGAATTGTTGTTGGTTTGAGTTTAGAACTATTGGGTGATTTGCTTTGAAGGAGGTGAAGAGGAGATTTCTTTCTGCTGGGAAGGTGATGCTGGATTGGGCCTCTTATGGTTGTATCACTTCCTGAAATTTACTTCTTCCATTAATAAAGCATTTGAGGTTCTTCTATATGCATGTGTTTCAATGATGTATTGTTATGCTTGTGTATTTGATTTATTCTAATCCTTGAATCAATTATGAATGTATGTTTCTTGTAGTTTCCCTCTCTTGTCATTTTGCAGGATCTTGGTGTAGCTGGGCCAGTGAAAGAGCAAGGAGCTGGGGGCAAGCAGCAAGGAGAGAAGATTGGGTCAATCATTAGCGAAAGACATCGGTTAGTGGATCTCTTTCTCTCCTCTTTTACATCTCATAAAGAAGTAATTTCAAATAGCTTTGCTTTGATTGTTGCTGAGGTACTATCACCCTTAGAGTGGGATAGGGTCATTCCGTATTGGATACTTTTCCCAACAACAAATTTGCGACTCCGCTGGGGATCGTATCTTGTTGGTTGTTTGTGTTTTTGCTATTCATTTCCTAAACACAGGGAGTACCGAATCGAACTGCATTTGGATCTTTCAAATGCAAAGTAGAGGGCAGCTACTCTAGCTCAGTTTCTGGGCATGTTTATGATTTGAAGAGCTGATCCACAAGGACTCTGAATAGCTCTTAGTGATAGCTTTTCATCCTTTAGTGTGTACTTGATTGATAGCTTTGATTTGGCCAAAAACTGTTGATTTTTTAGCAATCTGTGACCCAGAACCAGAGAAAAACGAGAGTTTCTCTCTTCATTGTAGGCACTGTGAAGGCAGTCTGCATTTCATCACAGGTCCCGAAGGGGCTACCTGCGCTGAATGTCAAACTGACAGTGTTCTACCTGCGCTGAACCAGTTAGGCCTTGTGCAACTGGGGTTCTCTGCTTTCTGTTGCCCTGTTTTTATCCTTGTTTTTGCAGCCTGTTATCAGTCAATGTACCTATCTGAAACCACCTTTCTTTGCCACTATTCCACCTCGGTTGTATAAACAAACTGTATTTGTTCTTTGTGTATTTCTTACATCATTTGCAGTTTCCCATAACGAATGTGAACTAGTCTTGCTGTGGCCTCTTAGATCTAGACCTGTGATAAGTGTCGTTTCGATCTTAAGAGTTAGTTTGTTTGCTGTTCATAGCTGATTGAGTTGTTGCTTTCGTCATATGGTTTGAATTTATGTATTTCTAGTGTTGAAACAAGTAAATCTTAAGGTGTCTTTTGATTTTGGACAAAAGATTGTTTGCTTTCACGTGAAATTGAATTCAAAGTTATACAACAGCTTTCTTTTTGTAGTACATCAACATTAAGAAAGAGAAAAGAAATACCTGCATTGTGCATGTGCATTTTGACAGTTTGCATGTTGATTTAGGAAAAAGTGCATTAGTGTGTGCTCTATGATCTGTGTGAAAAGATGATGTCTTTCTTTTCCCTCAGTAGTTAAGATTTTCATAAGTTGAAAAGATTGAAAAAGCTTGCTTCTCATCTTTAGACTGCATTTAGGAATTTGTATCATACATCTCGTGGTGAACCTTGAAAGGAAAACTTTAAAAAGATCAACTTAAAATATATTGAATGAACCTAATAACGCTTTGAAACATAACGCAAACACATAGAGGTCTAAGCTAGAGACGTGTTCCGGCGTCGTTAAACGTAGTGACTGTCGATCTCGAAGAAGGTGGGTGATTCCTCCTGAGAGTCGGTGGCACTAATACGGACTTGTGCTCCCACGTACCGTCGCGTATATATTGGGAGACCCCTATAGGCATATATCTTTTATCCTTAGGAAGCCGTGTCGGCCGCCCTACTAATCGCAATGCAGTGAACACAGCATTCACGAAGATCGACCACCCGTACCGTAAAACGTATTCTGTGGTTTTGCGAAAGGTTTGGCACACCCTCTGCCTAGATCTCCAGAGCAGTTTCTTTTGGCCTTTTTCAAACTCTATAACTGAAAAAGTCCAGCCGAGCATTTGTCACTTCGGGCTCGTTAAAACATCGAAGGAGACTAGAGTCATCTTTAGCTTTTTCTCGACTCTTAAAAAGTGAAAAAGCAAGTTGTGTCTAAAAGCGTCTAATAAAATTCATTCAATTCGGAAACACAAATTTCCCCTTTTAATATTTTGGTTGATCGAGTAATCCGCAATCGTGGAAGAAAGTCAATTGAAACCCCGTCGTTCGCGGAGGCTTACGAGTCAACCATCTTTGTCTCCGGAATCGAAAACAGTACGGACAAAGCGAACTCGTTTAACCGGTTCAAAATCTCCTATAAAAGTTAGAACAAGTGTTCCAACTGCATCTGAGTTTCCGGTTACTCCAAACATTTCTGGAAACCCTGCCTCTATAGAAGAAGTTCAACAGCCACAGAAGGACAGTAATATTGATCCTAGTCTGGGGGCAAATACTTGTATAACTGAACCATTTCCATCTGTAACCGGTCGAGAGAGTTTTGTCCCTCAAACAACTGTCGCTATCGAAACAACCACTTCTTAGGCACCAGAAATATTGTACGGACCTGACAGTCTTCCCCTTCCACCGGGTTTGATTGCGATAGAGGAAATTGCAGAAGATCCGCAAGCAAGTACTCCAACCCATTTTGGAGTCGGGGTCACTCTATTTCCTTCATCAGAAGTTAATCCACCACAAGTGGAGGTTCCTGTAGAATCGCTAGGCAATCTATTGGATAGACTTAAAATGTCTGAACAACCGTCATCATCTAGGACTGTGTCAAACGACACAGCGACAGCAGAAGCCCCTGCCGTCACTCCAACGATGTTTGTCGGCATACCATCTGTCCCAACTAGCTCACAACTGCTAGAAGGAGTCCACCAAGGGACTATTTCGACAGTATGGTCTGTTCCAGTTTGTTCATCCGGGGTAATATCCGGCAACTCTTATGTTGAGACTCGCCAAATTGATCCATTTGGAGGTCAATTTGGGCAATCCAGTCCCCAAGGACAATCAATCCCCTTGAGTTCCGGATTGCTACCGTATGGGGGGCAATATGCCCTTTCATTACCCCCTCCGGGAGGGTACCCATACGGGAGTTCACAACAGTATTCAGGTTATACTAGAATTGCATCAAGTAGTTGGGTACCTATGCTACCTCAACAACCAAGGATTGTATATTCTATGCAACAGTGTGTACCTATGACGAACATCCCAACCACACCGACTATTGTAACAGTGTCACAAGTTCAAGCGATGCCTGTTGCATGTCAACCTCAGATTTCTCAGGTTGTAGTGCAACAACCCCTTGAACATGGGTCACAACCACAATCGCCAACTGGTGGGGAGACACAGGTCCAAACGGGTACAATTACCCCACACCTTGGTCCAATGGTTAGCATAGCACAACAGAACATGGCTTCACAACCGTGGCTATTGCAATACCAACAACCGCAATTCCAGCAAGTATACCAAAGTTCTGAGCAGCAGATCTTTGCGAACAGTGGACAACCGTATATCCAAAACGGTCAAAACCAAACACTTTACAATGGTCAAGTCCACCAACCGTATCAGTCATACCAACATCAATTACATTATGCTGGTATGCAAAGGCCCACTGCTCAAGCGATTCCATCGTACCCTGGTTATGCTTCGCCTAACCTGAATCAACAGTTACCATTCGTGGCAACTTTAGAGTTACCCGATTTACACCGGTTAACCAACGATCCGATTGCTTATGCCCCTTGGTGGCCAGCGATTCCTCATAAACTTCCATCTGACATTCCTAAATTCAATGGAAATCCAGGTGAAGACCCATCGAATCACGTGATGACTTTTCATCTGTGGTGTTCGTCGAACACCCTAAACGACGATTCGATAAGGCTTCGCCTTTTTCAGAGGACATTGACAGGTCCAGCGGATAAATGGTATATTGAATTACCTAGAGCCTCTTTCGACAATTTTAGTTCCCTAGCCACGACATTCTTAACCCATTTTCAATTACCGATAAGGTATGAAACGGGAACAGAAATATTAACCAACTTCAAGCAGACAACTGCCACCCATATATCTGATCATATACATGAGTGGCGTCGTCGTCATAGGATGGTGAAAACATACGTTCCCGATCAGCTGTTAGCTGAATGGTTTATAAAGTCGTTACTTCCTGCTATAACGGAAGATGTGGCCAAGGGGGGAGTCGTAACAGAGGAGCAAGTTATTGCTCGTGCACAGTATTTGGACTTAGTTTATACTCAGTCCGACATGCTCTACGACAAAATACCCGACGCCCCTACACCAGAATTTTCAATTCCTCCTCCTCCTAAATCAAATAGTGACTCTCATGCCGATGATGATGTGATTGGCACGGCAAACGCGAAATCGATAAAGGCTTCGTCAAAGAAAGCCCATAAGGATTCGGATCAAAATGCAAAAGAAGAAATTCTTGCTTCGGAAGTAAATGTCGTATCAGCAGATAAGGGCAAAGAAACCAATCAACCAGGAAGCAAGAAGAAGCAAAACAAAGGGAAGAAGAAGAAACAGGGTGAATCATCTCCTCGAAAAAATTCTTCAAACCCTCCTGGGCAAGGGAAACAAATTTATCCATGTCAAATATGTGATGAAGAGGATCATTACACAAAGAATTGTCCATTCAAAGCTAAGTTAAAGAGGTTCTTTAAAAGTTCCCAAACCTCAGCTGTGTTGACTGATCCGTTTCCCAACCCAGGTCAAAATATGGTTGATAGTGGAAATGCTTCCCCGTCTCAAGTGCTTATGTTGTCGGTTTCAAAACAGCAGAATGATGCTTTGATTTCGACAAGGAACAAAGATTATGGGAATCCTCAGCTGTCGAACGAAAAAGGTAAAGATCAACCAAGTAGTTCGACAACAACTTCGACAGAAGTTGTACCACCCATCATTCCTGAATTAACAATAAAACCGCCAAAGGGAGTAGTACACAAGTCGACGTTTAATCCTCGCGCCAGGGCGGCGCAGCATTATAACATAGTGGAAGATTTGGCCCAATCGCCATCCACTATGTCGACTCTTGAGGTACTACAAAATTGTCCATCCCAAAGGCAGGCGTTGTTATCAGCAATTGGTGGGGTTGATCCTAGAGATTCCAATCTTGTATCCTTTGATCACAAAGGATACGATCCTCAGTTACCAGCTCAACTAGCTTTCCTTATTCAAGTGAAAGCCCTCAACAAAACTGTTCACAGAACTATTATTGACGAGGGAGCATCTACATGTATTATGTCGATGAGTTGCTGGAAAACATTAGGATCTCCAACCTTGTCGCGATCTTCGACAACATTAAAAGCTTTCGACGGAAGGACTTATACCCCGTACGGTATCCTTAATAACTTGAAGGTTGAACTAGGAGGAAAAACAGTAGAAATTGATGTTGAGGTCATCGATGGAAATCTTGACTACAACATCCTACTGGGAAGACCATGGATTTATGCCATGGCAGCTGTCGTGTCGACTTATTTTAGGAAGATCACATTCCCGTTTGAAGGACGGATTACGGTCGTCGACCAACATAACTTCCTCCCTAATGGTTCACAAGTTACAGGAAGCATTCCCATGATCCATGAGAGCAACCATTCACTTCAAGATATCGGAGTAGGATTATTGAAGGACCCCACACTGATGGGAACTTTCACGCTACCACCTCCTATTTATATAGGAAATGTACCGTTTGTAGCAACCTGCAACATGATATCTTCCACGAAGGTCGACATGGATCGTGCAATTGTCTTGCCCCCAAGCCATTTAGAAATATTGTAGCAATCAATGTTTCAAGCATGGGAGGCGAACCCAAATCAACGCTCGTCAAGCGTTTGGGTAGATAGGTCTAGAGAATATGGTACCTCATTAGATCCTTGGTCGAAAGTACATGGGACTGATGAAGGAATCTTACAATCAATGTTGATTGAGGGGGCACCATGGAATGATCACCACCATCGTTCCCTTCTTCCGAAATGTGAAGAAGATACTCAAAGTGACCTTTATCACCCTTCAGTTTTTGAATTCCTAACAAATACTGTAAATACGGTGGATTCCGAGCGAAACTTATCCAATATTGAAGAGACTATAGCCATAAATATCTCGACTAAAACAAATGTTGTAGAGAATATTTATGTCGGCAAAGGTTGTTCCCCTTCAGAACTGGAAATATATAACGCTCTTTTTCGCGAATTCAGAGATGTCTTTGCTTGGTCATATGATGAAATGCCAGGCATTGACTCGAGTATCGTTGAACATGAAATTAAAATGTATCCTGACATCAAACCAGTAAGACAACGGCTTCGGCAGGTGCACCCCAAGAAAGCCGCTGCCATTAAGGCGGAAGTTGAAAAACTTCTCCATGATGGATTCATCTACCCAGTTCCTCTAACCGATTGGGTATCGAATATTGTCCCTGTTATGAAGAAACAAGGGACGATTAGAGTGTGTGTCGATTATATGGATGTAAACCAAGCTTGTCAGAAGGACAACTACCCTACACCCTTCATCGACCAGATAATTGATGAATGCGCCAGATGTGAAATCTTTTCATTTATGGATGGATTTTCTGGGTATAATCAAATAAATATCCGCCCACAGGACCAGTCAAAGACTGCATTTATTTGTTCGTGGGGCACATTCGCTTATCGAAAATTACCCTTTGGTTTGAAGAATGCAGGGGCGACGTTTCAGAGGGCTATGAATTATGCCTTCCATGACATCAAGAACATTGTTCAACCTTATCTTGACGACCTTCCGGCTCATTCGCAAAAGTGGACTGATCATCCGCAGCATTTAAGAGCGATATTTCTACGTTGTCGATACTACAAGATAAGACTCAATCCACACAAATGTGTGTTTTGCGTCGGTTCTGGTCGTTTACTTGGCTTTGTAGTCTCTAAGGATGGGATTCGTCTCGACCCCTGCAAGGTTCAGGCAATCATTAATTTGCCTCCACCTTCGAATTTGCTTCAGATTCAGAAACTCCATGGGAAAGCAAACTTTCTGAGGAGGTTCATTCCAAATTACGCAGAACTTGCTAAAGGTTATACTCGTATTTTGAAAAAGGATGTACCTTTCGTCTGGGACCAGGTGGCGCAAGCTTCCTTTGAGGCTCTGAAAGATTGTCTAGTAAAAGCATCATTAATGTACGCCCCAGACTATCAAAGAGATTTTAACCTGTATCTGGCTGTAGCAGATACGACCATTGCAATGGTTTTAGTTCAAGAAGTCGATGGAATTGAACATCCTATCTATTATTTAAGTAAAAATTTAAATGATACGGAAAGTAAATATTCTTATGTTGAAAAACTAGCACTTGCAGCTGTTCAAGCGATTCAAAGGTTTCGACATTATGTCCTCTTTCGGAAAACTACCATCTTGTCAGATTGCAACCCCATGACTTATATACTGTCACGATAGTTGCTAGGGGGCAAATATTCAAAATGGATAGCGATCCTTCAAGAGTTTGATATGGAATTTGTAAAATCCAAATCAAAGAAAGCTCTAGTTTTCGCAGAATTATTATGCGATCTCCCATCGTCGTCCAACGATGAAACATCAGAAGAGTCAATCGTGGACGAAAGTTTGTTTCAGATATCTACAAGCGATGAGTGGTATGGAGATATCATAGTTTATCTCCAAACCCAAAAGTTCATGCCAAACACCTCTCACTCCGAACAAAAATGTATACGATACCAAGCAAAAGACTACATGATCGTCGGTGATACACTTTACCGTCGTGGTATCGATATAGTTCTGAGGAGGTGACTTACCCATGAGGAGGCCGAAAAAGCCCTGAATGAATGTCATTCAGGCGCGTGTGGGGGGCATCAATCTAGATATGCAACAGCACAAAAAATCTTACGAGCAGGATACTTCTGGCCAACCATGTTCAAAGATTTCATAACCGCAGTCAGAAGTTGCCATGCTTGTCAAATTTTTGATAGCAAAACCAGAAGACCACCCGCACCTTTACAGCTGATAGTTGTTGTTGGGCCTTTCGCCAAATGGGGCATCGATTTCATGCAATGTAACCCCACCTCGACCGGGGGGCATGGGTATATTATAGTCGTTGTTGACTATTTTACCAAATGGGCCGAGGCGATGCCTACATTGGATAACACTGGTGAAACAGCTGCCCTTTTCTTTTTCAATCATGTAGTCGCCAGGTTCAGCGTACCACAGGCTATAGTTACGGATCATGGGTCACATTTTCACAATCACATGATGGTCGAATTAGCTGCCAAGCTAGGGCTATCTCACGACAGCTCTACCCCATATTATCCGCAAGCCAACGGACAAGTTGAAGCAATCAACAAGGTCCTGAAGCGTATGTTGCAAAGGATGATCGGGGTTCATAAAAGAAGGTGGCACCTAATCCTGTACTCAGCCTTGTGGGCCTACCGAACGTCGGTAAAGAACGCAACCGGGTTCACACCTTTTCAACTGGTGTATGGCCTGGAAGCAGTCTTACCAATCCAGTGCGAAATTTCGTCACTTAAACTCGCAATTCATCTCCTCCCCGGAACTTCAGAAGAAGAGGCTCATTTCTTGGAATTAATCCAATTGGATGAAACCCGTCATGATGCCGCTTTGGCCAACGAAGCCCATAAGAAACGAGTCAAGGCTCAGTTCGACAAAACTGTCAAACCCCGTGTCTTCTCAGAAGGTGATTTGGTCTTGCTTTATGACCAAGAATCCGATAAATTGGGAGCAGGTAAATTCAAATCCTTATGGATGGGCCCCTATATTGTTAAAAGGGTGTTAGAAAAAGGATCCTACGAGTTAACGGATTATGACGGAATTCCACTGGCGCAGCCCCGTAACAGGCTGTACCTCAAGCGTTACTATGCTTAAATAGTAACCTGCATGCTTTTGTTGTATTTTGTTTTTGCTAAAGTATTTGTTCTGGTCGAGTGATCCACCTTTTCCATTTGTTGCAGATGTCGAACCTTCTGAAGACATGTGTTGGATATGCCGACGGAGCGAGTCGTAGTTCGCGGAACCTATCCTCCGCAGCCTGGGCCATTTTTGATCCAAGCGGCGAGTTAGTAAGTTTCAGAGGTGTGCGTATCGGGCAATCAACGAATAACATCGCTGAGTATAGCGCGTTGATAGAACTACTCTCTGATGCCATCACACGTGGCATATGACGACTAATTGTCAGGCTAGACTCACAGCTCGTAATACTACAACTCAATGGTATATATTCCGTTCGCAATCCAGCTATTTATCGCATGTTCCTAAGGGTTAAGATTTTGGAAAGACAATTTGATTCAATTCAATATCAACATATTTCCAGAAACTTAAACACATTAAATGACTCATTAGCAAACTATGTGTTAGATAGACATTTGCGACATATATAAAAGAGACACATCATCAATGATTGTACATATGGATCATATAACTCAACCAGAATAAAACTCGAAAATCAAAATATATATAAGCTGTTTATAGTTCATACATAATGTTCTGTAACCAAGAAAAAATTGGTCATATGACCCAAAAACTCAAAAGTGCTAGGGGGCACCCTAGCCTAGTGGTGCTCATGATAGCATGTCACGGCCTGTGCAATCATGCGCAAGAGACGAGTCCATCGTCTAGGCACACCAGTAGTGTGTCGCTGCAGCTGTAAAGGTAACTCATCAATCCTCACATCGGGAATACCGAGAGTAAGGCTCTCAACCTGCTCCTGCACAACTGTAAGGGTCTCAGTATCGTCAAGGTCGCGGAGAATAACTCTCCTAGCAGGCTCCACTGCCGGGGCAACAACTAGCGGTCTCGGACGAACTGCTGGACGAACAGGACCAACATCTGCATGCACCCAAGAGTATGATTAAAAGTCTTGATAGAATAAAACACAGTAACATTATGAATAAAACAGTAAACAGTGATATGGTCAAAGAGTTTACCAATAGCGCCCCACTGTTCGCCATCCGGTAGCACCAAATCCAAATCACCTCGGAAATCCATACCCACATATGGATACTCGGAAAAGACCATCTCCTGGCACTCGAACCACCTGAAGAAAGCATCAGTAAAAGTAATCTGAGGTTGACCAGCATGCCTAGACATGTGATCAACCCACCTCTGCATGCGTGGCTCGGTCGGAGAAGGCAAGTCGAGTATAATGTACTGAGGCTGCATCAATGGGATTTTCTCCAAGGCGAAGGCAGTCAGAATAGAACCAAATCCAAAGTTCTTCAGCTTCCTGTCCTTTACCTTGGTCAACTGACTTTTCATCTGAACAAGTACTGCATCGCACCAGTTGAATATTTTCGGTTGAAGACACTCCAAGGCGTGCTGCACATAAGATCTGTTGGCAACATGTAGAGCTGCACTACCGGCCATCCTACCAATGGTATACAGAATGGACCTGAGATACCTGTCAGTAATCTCACGGATAACAACCTTGCCGTCTCTGCTCGGCTGGGAACCTTCCCTGCAATATTGGCGGACATAATCTCTCACGGAATCGGTCCCCCGGGCCGTACCTGACAAGGAAATGGGGGCACCTCACCTTGACAATCCAGTCAAGAAGTACATGTCCTCTATGGTCAAGGGGATGGACTTTCCCCTAATCTGGAATACTTGGTTAATAGGATCCCAAGCATCAAGCATATACTGCAGCAAAGTGATCTGTGCTCTCATGCTAGAGATACGGAAAAACTTTAGCAAGCCACAGTTCCGCAGCGCGTTCACCGTGACCGGGTCATGGAGGGCAATCATGTCCTCCTCTTCATGTTCTCGTTCTCGCCATGTAAGGGAAATTTTGTTCAAAGTTCCCTGCAAAGCAAACAAGAGAAGGAGTAAGTTCCTGAATTTGGTGAAAAACTGGCGAAAATTCATCAAAAAATGAGCCAAAAACTCAGTTTTCTGGGCCCAACGCAGGTAGAGAGTGTCCCACCTGCGTTGAAGGTCAGGTTGCCTTAAGGCAGCTTGAAATTCAACACATTTTTCGAATGGGGAACCTACACTGAAGTTAGGGCGCCCTGGCAAAACCTCTGAGGCTCAGAAAGACTGAAAAACAGGCATAAAACTGGAAAAGGAAACCATGAAAAGAAAGAGCTAGGGTTTAGCTCCTACCAGGTCTAGACGGCGCTGAAAATCATCCGCAGAATCTCTCGGAATCAGCTGGTGAAAATCAAGGGGAAAGAGGCACCTCCAGAGCTCCAACAAACCACATGCAAATGAAATGGTAAAATGAGAGGTAAAAACACCTTTTAATGGCTTTTTACGTAGTTCAAAGCGAAATATTAGGGTTATAATCTCATTTTCATGCAAATATTATTCATTTCTAACAAAGTTTGTTGCAGCAATTGAGAATGCAGTACTATCCTTGAAAAGAGAAAAGCTATTTATGGTAAAAATCAAAATTTGACTATATATTCGAGCAGTTTTAGCATAAAGTTCATGCTCGTTAAAAAATAAACGCAAGATCCGAGCAGTTTTAACGCGGTCTTCATGCTCGTTAAAAAATAAATAAAAGCAGTGACCAATGTTTCCTCCAGAGTTTAAGCTCATTTTTAAATAAAAAATGAACCTATCCCGGTAAATAACCACTGTGATCGTAAATTTATCAGCCATAAAAAGCTTTGGTCGTGTTTTGCACCTGCCACCTCCACTTTCATTTGGCCGATCGTTCACCTCCATATGATTGTTTACCTATTTTGAGGAACAGCTACGAAGAGTGATTTCACCTAGCCATCCTTGTGACATTGCCGTGATTGGAAAATTCCAACCTGTACCTGGAATCAGTTTCTATCCCTGTTTATCACTCGTTCCTCAAAAGACGAGTCTTCTTTAAGCTCTTTTCAACTGACTCGTAAAATATGAAAAGTTTGCCGAGTTTTGGCCTTCCAGCTCGTTAAAATGACCAGAAGAGCTATCCCTCCTCTAGATTTTAATCTTTTTGGACCTGAGGGATTATTGCACAAAAAGGTCGAGCGCTTGTTTTATTCGGCTCGTTAAAGTTATCGAAAACTCATCCCTTCTGTATTGTTTTATACTTTTTCGGACTTAAGGGATTAGATGACGAAAAAGGAATTTTGGAGTTAACTTTTTGTACCTTTTCAGACTCTCTAAAAATGAAAAGGACCGAGTTTTCCTTGTCGTTAGACTCGTTAAAATGATTAAATAGCGACAAACTTGTCTTTAGACGAGAACGAGTTTCCCTATCACTAGGCTCGTTAAAACATAGCGATGGGCTTGCCCGAAGGGCAGGTTATAGAACAAGCATATGTTATCCTCCTCAAGCTTGACAAAAATAAAGAGGTACTGGTCAGAAATGACTGGGGAAAAATTGGGAGAACCTCAAAGCTTTAATGGTAGCAAGTCGCTCTTGAACATGACACTTTTCCTCCGTACCACATCAGGTTGGGTTGTTTCATTCACCGGTCTCATCACCATGGTCTTGCCAAACCATCCACATTTGGGGTAATGCTATCGATCCATCGCATCAGTGTTGTTATATGTTCAAGAGATGTTGTTCAGAAAGAGTCAACCTTGTCCCATCCACTACCATACATCATCTTTCATCCTTTCATGATCGCCACCCTGAATCATATTTCACAGATTGTTTTCACCTCCATTAAAATCATTAGCTTCATTCCGTGTCACTGATGTGGGATTCATTAAGGCCCTCCTTTGACGGATCGCTTCTTGTCGACTTCAGCTCATTATCCAAGAAGTTGATCTAGGAACAAACCCCTCAGTACTTTGAAGCTTGCATGCCTCAATGGCAAGTTTCTCACTTCCGGCGATAGGTATACATCAATGACCTTCGACTAGAAGATTTTGCGTGGTGTTCGACGCCAAGTCCTTTATTCACACCACGTGGATTGTACTGCAGTACCTTGAGGGTCATTATCATTATCGGTGATTCCTCTCGCGCTTGTTAACGGTTTACATCATTGACCGGTAATCAAGCGATGTCTTTCCATGTTCGACTTCAGCGCAATTCTCACATGGATCGACTTGTACTTAGAGTGAAGATCGAACGAGTTTGAAGACCCCGGATCTAGTCTCATCCATCCGGGCTGTGATATATATTCAGGAAATATAAAGACATTTGACATGTAAATCATTGCAGCAGATGATCATCCTACTCAAAGGATGATAATTTTCACCAAAATTATCAGTCTACCATCAGACGATCGTCTGTTCTATGTACCAAAATGAATTTATAAAGCTGAGCATGGGAATGCCCGCCTCAGTTAGATCATGAAAACTGTATGAAAAATAATGTATTGTATTGTATCTTATTACAGGTCACCTCTCAGCGATTGAATGAACTTCGGATCCTCCTGATAAAGCATTTCACCCGATAAACGACCTCATACTTTAGGGGGCAACTATTATAGACATTTTTGTGCAAGGAAAATTTTAAGGATGGAAAATTTTCTTGAAGTTTAAAACATTGGCGAATCTCACTAATCCCTAATATGAAAATTATAAATGTTTATTGATATATTTGTAAAATTAATCAAATTTATAATTATTTTATATATAGTCTCTATATAATGTTGGCGATTTTTAAGGTAAAATAATTTTATATTCTAAAATTTGGGCGAATCGTCTTTTATAAAATTGGAAATTGGCGAATCTTTTTTTTGGACAAATCATGGAAAATTAGCCCACTGGGCGAACATTAGCCCCTAAAATTTTCCATGTTTTTGTGCCTTATAGCATGAAGCATGAAATGTCCATAATCTAAGGGATCCAAAGTCCCTAAACATGTTGTTCCTACCCCTAGAGGAACAAGGTCAGCAAACCACAGCACTGAATAAAAGTTCTCCACCTGAAAACACTCAAAAAAAAGGCAATTCTGGATCATGTCAACTGCTCCACTGAGCATTTGCGCTGAATGTCAACTACTCCACTGTCTACCTGCGTTGAATGTCAACTGCAAAGAAGGCTACCTGCGCTGGGCGAGTTTGGACATGTGGCACAGTCATTCCTCAAGGTGTCAATGCCCAGGAAGCTTCCAAAATGACACTTGGATCAAGGAATTCGACTGGTGATGAGTAAGAGGCTCTAGATCTCCAAGTGGAAGCAAGAACCTCCAAGTGGATTCAAGAACTGAAGAATAACTGAAGTGAGATAGGACACTAGTCAGCTTCATGCCAGCCTCAAGCTGACTCATCCTTTCTCCAAAACTCCTATATATAGATCTCTCTCATGAGGTCTAGGGAGGCTGGAATCTTGTGAATGTAAAGAATTGCTGTTGGTTTGAGTTTAGAAGTATTGGGTGATTTGCTTTGAAGGAGGTGAAGAGGAGATTTCTTTCTGCTGGGAAGGTGATGCTGGATTGGGCCTCTTATGGTTGTATCACTTCCTGAACTTTACTTCTTCCATTAATAAAGCATTTGAGGTTCTTCTATATGCATGTGTTTCAATGATGTATTTTTATGCTTGTGTATTTGATTTATTCTAATCCTTGAATCAATTATGAATGTATGCTTCTTGTAGTTTCCCTCTCTTGTCATTTTGCAGGATCTTGGTGTAGCTGGGCCAGTGAAAGAGCAAGGAGCTGGGGGCAAGCAGCAAGGAGAGAAGATTGGGTCAATCATTAGCGAAAGACATCGGTTAGTGGATCTCTTTCTCTCCTCTTTTACATCTCATAAAGAAGTAATTTCAAATAGCTTTGCTTTGATTGTTGCTGAGGTACTATCACCCTTAGAGTGGGATAGGGTCATTCCGTATTGGATACTTTTCCCAACAACAGGGAATCCAACAATCAATATTATATTTGACATCAACAAAATCAAGGGCATCTTCAGGTACAACAGTGACAATCTCTGCTTCAGCACTCTTGAGGTTTGAATTGATTGTACATCAGTGGAAAACATTAGTTGTTTGGAGATTGTGTAATGTTGTATGACATAAGTCAGTGTTTATTATATGAAGCCTCCATTGTTGTAGCTTTTACTTTGGTACTATGATGGCAAATATCTGCTTAAGTCTAGTTACCATACATGACACTATTGTTGTATTTGATGCCACTATTTAGTTGATGAACTGATGTTCCGTCATCAGAGTTTTGTCATTGTATGAACAGAGTGCGAGCGATTTAATGTATTGGGAAAAAACTATTTGATGAGCCTTGCATTGACATGAGCATGGTTAGAAGTTGAGTGAGGGAAAAATGATTGGTTGAGTAGAGGGTATGAGCCATTGAGTGCATGTTTGCTATCAATGTTTGATGGTAAATAACAGAGCTAGGGTTTGATGATATTATTGCATACTGATGTAACTTGAACAATGGTGTTATTGAGTTATGGGTATAGTTCTATAACATGATCAAGCAGGAAAGGATCTCTTTCACCAAGAACATGCTCAAAGGCATGTACCACGATGCAATGAAGGTCAAAAAAAGTACATGCTCACATAAGGAGCATAAGATTGCTGACTAAGAAGCAAGAAGAAATGCTGACAAGTCTAGAAAGCAAGGGATGAAGGAATGCTTCCACAAGAAGCATTAGGTGGTTGACCAATCTATTTGAAAAGAAGCAAATGAAGAAAGAGATCAAGCATGTGAAGAACACCATGATCACCAAGAATCACTATCTGACAAAATGCTTTGAAAGATATCTCCTGAAAGAAGGCAGAATAACTCTAATGAAGGATGAAAGGACCCTTGACACCTATGAAGACCTTGGAGATATAAAAGGTGCAGATAACTGATTCTACTCTATGAAGATGTCATGATGAAGAAGTCATCCAACAAAAGGAAAAACAATGTTGAAGCAATATCAAGATGAAGTCATGATCGACTACCAGGTCAAAGCATATAACCTAGCAAGTATTATGGAGCATCCATGAGGAGAGCCATCTGAAGCATGGACAAGATGACAAAGGAGTAGCCAAGATGACTAGAAAACCCTGATAGTCACTTTCCACGAAGCAATGACATGAATAACCAAGAAGGAAAGTGATGGATGGATGGTGCCCTACTAAGAAGAAGTTTGATCGAAGACTTCATGACATCAAGAAAGGAAGGAGATCATGCAGTTGAAGAACCCACGAAGAAGAAGCTGTTGATGAAGGAAATAGTCCTCAGTTAAGAGGGAGCTCTGGCAAGTACTTGATCAAGAGGGAGTTTTGAATCACCCCTGATTACAAAGGAGTGACTATTGTGTTTTCCATGTCATGGGTCATGCAGGACTAACAACCATAAGTCTAGATGAAGGCCATGAATGGAAATGTAGACACAAGATAGACACAACATTCTTGTCTTCACTTGGGAAGAAAGAATGGTAGGATTAGGTAATCATCTGGCATCTGATACTCTTTGAGTATGTGTAGGGCATACAAGACAAGAGGAGGAAAGAGGACTGATATTCTTTGAGGGTTGGGAACCCAAGATAAGAATAGTTTTAGAAGGTCATACTCGAGAACACTCGGGTGGGTATGTACCTTGAGAGACAATGATGAAGGTGTCTATAAATCATTGGTCTCGCCAACATTGTGGCTCATGGTCTCGTGAAGAGATGGAGTTGTTAGTTAAGGCCTTGCACTATGACACTGCTCATGAATATGATGCTATAACAAATGGATTGCTAATCCGGTTTCTCTTATGTGAATTCTTCAAGGTTGAAAATTGCCAAACACCTTGTAATGTTGTATGAATACCTCCCTAGTTAAGATGGAGTGTTGGAGAAAATGTAACTAGGTTTGGTCTTCATAAATGTAATTTTGATATTTGTACTTATTGAAGAAAAGAGAAATTATTTTTTTATTATTTGTCAATGAGTTTCTTGCTCATTGAAAATAGGTTAAGCACATTTTGAAGTGCTTCTAGAGAGTCAAAGTCAAAACGTAATTATGAAAAGACCCTTTGAGGGCATGTTACATCATGTAAGTTATCATACAAGGTCAAGGAAATAACTCCAAGCATGGTCAAATTCTCTCCTAGAACCAACAAAGTCTACAAGCAGCAAAAACGATGAATAAATGTTGAAATATAATGCAACTACAAGTCGACTTTAGGGACAGTCATGTCGACTTCAAGGAGGAGGGACAAACCTTTATAAATAGAGGCTATCCACTCCTCATTTGGACACACAATCATGTCTCTGAAATCCGCAAGCAAGGAGGACGAAGTAAGACGAAAGAAAAAGGTGAGAAAGAGGGTTACAAGGACAACGTAGGAAGGAAACAAAACAAAGAAGGGAAAAGGGTGAAATCTGAAGCTGCTACAGCCACATGTGCGAAGAATTCAAGGATAGATCTGTGGCTAGAACAACAACAAGGTTGCAGTGGTATTTTCTTTATGGTTTGGGCTAACAAATAGGTCAACAAAAGTCTCCTACTCCAGCGTTGAAGGTGGGCTCACAAGCGAAGGAAGGAGGGACAAATATGAAGAAGAAAAGGATTGTTTCTAGGGTTAAAAATAGTCACATGTGCGAGGTGCTGGAAGGGTTTGACTGCTATTTAGGGAAACAACATAAGCAGCCTCCTTCAATTGTGTATCAAGGTCTACAAGGTATCCAAAGAAAGGTGAAGAAAGATCTCTTTATAGCGAAGAAGAGAAGTCTGAATTTTCTAGGGTTTCCTAACCTAGAAGATAAAATGCTGGAAGACAAAGTGCTGAAAGAAGTGACGGAAGATGTGCTAGAAGTGATAGTGCAGAAAGAGGAAGGATTTGACTCATGATTGGAGGACATCCTAATCAAGGGTCTAGGGTTTGGCAGTTGTTCAAATAAGAAGCTTCAATTAGAGAAAACTTACAAAGGGTTTCCCTCTCAAGAGTGGAGAGGGTTTGTCCCTGGAAGAGAGCCAAATTTGTGTTCTTGTTATTTTGTTTTGGTAGCAGTTTGATTAAGCACACACATATGCACTAATAAGAAGAAGAAGAAGTATAAGCTAACTAAGAAAAGGTAAAAGGACTTCGCAAATTGTTATCAAGTCTTAGAGAATCATCATAACACTACTTTGCCCTAGATTCTCTAGCACTGTATTGATCGTATGTATGAAGGGGGCCTCCCGAATCTAAAAGTATGTCTTGTCATTTGGTAATTGATTATTGGGTTTACTTATCATGGATACTTCTGGGTATGGGTTGATGCGGGATTTGGCGGAAAGAGTGGGTTTACTTAGTACTCTTGTCCCCTTGATCTCTTTTAGATGTCACCCTTGGATTGTAGTCCCTTGGGATCTCCTTTATTGACCATTTGGTTCGAGGGTGGTACTACTTGGGAAACCCCGACTTTGGGTGTGTGGTCCCGCTCCTTTATCCACATATATTACTCCCTTTCCACTCACTATTCCCCATTCATCATTTCTCCCACCTGGGTCCACATTTCCATTCTTGGTCCACATAGGGCCATCCTCCCTATCCCCTTGTCCCCACCGTGGGTTAGGCCTAGAATGATGCTCCGAAGGTTGAAGCAATTAAAAGAAAAAGAAAAAGAATAATTGGCCACATTTAATAGGAAATTGTACCACAAAATGCAAAAGATGGTTGGAACAAAATAATCAGCACGTGGGCAAAAGCCAATACATTAGCTCTACCCCAAACCATGGTTATCACCCTGGTTCCATAGGCCCTAGATGAGCCTCCTTTATTGTTCAGAAACCCATGATTGTCCCAACCCTTGAAGGGCAATGAACCACCCTAACTAAAAGGGGGTAATCACTACTATATCTTACATATTATGCTCTTTTCCTTTGAGCCTTCAGCAGTTAATTAAAGAAATTCATAAAAGGCAAAAGGCATATAAAGAAGGGTGGAAAAATCAAGGTCAGGGGACCTCATATACCGCGATTGCTCCCTCCTACACATTACATACCTAGGTGTGGGATTCCTCTTATCTAGCTACCCTTATGCCCCACTATGTGGCCCAGGATTGCCCCTCTCATTCCCTATTCCATTCCACTTATTTGTCACTTGCCGCCCCCATTAGAGGGATGTACATTGGACATACTATGCCCTTTAAGTGCTGGAACCACCTAGTAAGGTACTTGGCTAACCCCCTTTGGAGCTTGGAGACACTAGCACATGCCAAAGCCAACTACGAAAGGGCATGCCATTATGAAGTGCCCACGTTGTTATCCATGATTTTTAAGTTCTTTTACCCAATTATTTTAATGACTGGTTGTACTCGAAACCTAGGGGACGTACTGGATCTTATGCAGGATTACAGGTTGTTTCCATTTGGGTTTGGTCTCCCTATATGGGATCCTAACCGCAGAGGTCTACATTGGCACATGTAGGGTGTGCATAGAAAGCCATTGGCCTCCACAGCAGCAAAGAACACTCCATAGATCTTCATGGATGCTCAGAGATTACTAGCGATCCACTTTTGGGATGATGATGATATGCTTGGTACATTATGCCCAGCAGGCCTCCACAGGAGCCCCACACTCTCGACAGGTGTCCCAGGACTTGTACGAAGTCATGGCAACATTTATTCCACCACTTAGACCCTTGCACAGGATCTCTGATTCATATGAAGACCCATGGGGTCATCTATGTGCCCTCATACCTACTAGGAGCACCACGGGCCTACTACTTGGAGAACAAGGGGCCACCCCCTTGTCCATCATATTCCGAGAAATTTATTCCTCAATATGGCACTTCAGGATATTATTGAGCCTTTAGAGGGCCCTATGACAACATATTATTATTTAGCCCAATTGTGAGGCTTATTCTTACACTTATGAGCTAGTTTGGTGGGCTTGTCACCAATAGGGGTTTTATTTGCACATTATTTTATCATTAGGGTCTAATGTAGGCCAAAAGGCTAATTCAAACTCCTTAGGAGGCTATATATTGATGTTAGATGCACCCATTTGTATCATCACTTGACTTGGATCTCTCTAATCATAGAGAATATTCACACTTTTTCCTTGGTGGATATTTTGGAGATGGTTGAATTTTGATGTATGGATTTGGGCTATTTCTCATGTTGGAGATTTATTGAGCAAACAAAATGCTATTTGGATATACTCTATAGCGTTGTAAGTAAATTTTGTTGCTATTATTCTTGTCGCTGCATACTTCTAAAATTAGGGCTAGTTGCTGCATTATTGAAATGTGGAATTGAGCATGTTTTAGCTAATTTAATGTATGGGCCAATGTTATATGAATGAAATGTCCTAGAGATTTGTTTATCTCGAGAAGCTTACATAATTTGATTTGAAGTGTAAATGCTTGAAGGTCACTTTTCTTTTCTTTCTCTCAGCATTTGACAAAATTGACTTTCTAGGCCTCTTTGATCAAGAAACGAAGTTCTTACTCATCATTATCCTTGACTCCATATCCCCAAGTGAACTAGGCACTAATCCCTCAAAAAGGGTGATCATTTCAACCCTTGTTTAACGATTTTCCCCTTTTCCCCTAAGTCTAGCCCCATTAGGTCACATAGGGCATCAATTTCTCGGGAATTGACCCAAGGAAAAAATTTGATCTCCTATAGGCTACTGCGCTGGTGGGTCCCCTCCCTCTCCTCCAAATTTGAGGCAATTCTAACAGTGGAATCTCTGAGAATCTCAAGCCCTAGCTCTAGGATCGAATTGTGCCTAGGCATCCCCAAGGCTAGACCTCAATAGGATCAATTCAACCTTTTGAAGAAAGTATTCTTGTTTGGTCCTTTCCCCTCACCTTGTCCAGGATAGGAACATCATTGGTTGCTACATTCCATCCCCGAACCTGGGTTGGGTCCACTTGGCCCCATGTGGTCCCACTTCTCAATAAAGACTATTTGTCAAGGACCATTTGGGAATCCAAGTTTCCCAAGGATTATAGGGATTGAGAAACTTGTTCATAAGCCTATCCTTTCTCCCTCAACCCTCCAATCCTCACCCCTTATCCCTGGTGGACCAAGTCCCTTGCTTAAAGAGCAAGCAAGCTCCATTCTTCACTCCATCCTTGGGAAAGGGTTTTTAGGTTCCCTTTTCACCTATCCATTGACATATACTTTACAAGTGAATCCCTACATTACCGGGACTCCTCCCATCGGTGAGAGTCCGTAAAGAGCAGGGAGACTTAGCTGTGGTGACAGTGGCCTAAGGCTCCACTGTTGCTCTTTACCTAGCAGTTCTCCTCCTAGGAACCCCTTTAGGTCCCCTGCTGGTTTGAGTGGTAACATTTCTGGCGCCGTTGCCAGGGAACGAGACATGTGTTTTGTTCCTCGTACTACATATCATTATTGGCGACTCCATTGGAAGAACGAAGCCCTAGTTCTTCATTGAACTTTAAGGTCGATGCTTGTAGGGTGAAGGAAGCATTTTCTAGGCATCTTTAATCTCACCATGGCGACTCCTACATATGTTTCATGTATACCTCAAATAGACTGTCATTCTTTCATGAATTTCCCGCTTTGGACATTGCTAGCATCCCTGGACATCCTAATCATGTTGCGGGAAGGATGCTACGTGGGATGCTCGTGTTTGATGGTGACCCAAGCTCCACAATTGACCATGTGGAAAGCTTTAAAGCACATACTTCAAAGGAGAAAGTGGTCCACCAGGATGTCCTTATGTTGTTATTCTTTAGTTCTCTCTATGGTCATAACCAGTGTGGAAAAAGTACCAAAAAAATCGGGATTTATTCCTAAAATTACGATTTTTTGGGCGAAAGGATTAAATCTGGCGATTTTTTCAGAAACAAAAAAATCGCGATTTTATCGAAATAATCTCGATTTAATCGCGAGTCGATGGAAAAAATCAGCATGAATTTTTTTTCATGGATAAAGAGCTGCAAAGGGTGATTTCAGTTTAGTTTTTGCTGTGCGTTGTCATTGTTCGTTGTTTTCGCTGCTGTGGAGAATCGAGAGAACGAGGGTTACATTCCAAATTGGCAAATCCAACTTCTGTTTGCAATTGCCATTGCGTGGAGAGGAGCCAGCAAGGTATGTCCACAGTCCATTGTCAACACTCAACACTGGTAACCTCGTTGATAGCATTTTCCAAGTATTCAACATTGCCGGTACTATATCATTGCATTTCTTTCTCCATTTTTGGATTAATGCATATTAAGCATTATTCTTGTCACTTGATAGGCATAATATTCTTGAGTGTTGAACAATATCTACTTGTAATATCCTTGGATATATTTATGCAATTTGGGACAGCAAGCTGCCAAGCAGATAATCGATGTAGCTTGTACTTTTCACCGTTTAGCCACATCATTATAAGGCCCGGTAGTAACACCTGCCATACTGTTTTAAAAAGAAGCCAGTTAAAAACATTTTAGCTGTAACAAGAGGCAACATATTAACTTATATCTGAGGCAAGAGTCAGGCTTGTTCTGTGGCCTTTCCTTGACAGAATTCGGAGATTCTATAAGGTTGATTCATGGTAGAATTAAGGACCATATGAAGCATGAGTCTTGCACCTATAATGGCTGAAGTTTCAAATCTATATTGACCGCAAACTTAGCCCTTGTTTGAGGAAGATTTCAACCCCCATCTGAACCTAATTTGGCCCTGTCTCTGAGGTAAAAATTCGGCCTTGTATTAGGGTAGAACTAGAGCTTCTTTGGAGTCCAAAACACTCCCAAATTACCAAGTCCATTACAAATTTACAATACATGCCCATGCCCTAGATGATAACTTATATTCTTATCATTTCCTGAGGTATGTTTGATTATTTCCAAAACAATACAAAACAAAAAACCAGTGTCTTACAGTGCTAATTCAAGAGTAGAGGTTAAGGAGTATTCCTGGAGGTATGCCCTATCTTAATATATAACCCTGAATCTTATCACTGTAATCTTTCAGAGGAGTCGTTCTATTGAAATTTGAACTTGGGCAGGGATTTTATTGACAGCAGTCTCGTCTTGCAAAAGGGGTTAATTGTCAGCAGTAAGGGTTTCAAACTTTCATAGTTAGTTTTCTCATCATCATGCAGCAATAAGGGTTTCATCCACATATCATCTTACAACAGTCTAGCAGTAAGGAGTACATTGTCTTATCATTGAAGTTCTGCAGTCAATGGTTTCTTCATTTGCAATTTTGCAATAAGGGCTTTATTATCATGATACCTGTCCCTGTTAAATCCATTGTTTTCTTCAAAAAAAATCTCTTCTTCTTACAGTGACATTTTGTTCTGTCATTAAATTGATGGATCATTGCTACTATTTTGATGGATCATTGCTAATTTAATTTGTTTCAATTTTTTTTTATGCCCAGGTTTAAACTTTAAATTCAAGCTCAAAGTTTAAAAAAAAATGCCGAGGATTTTGGATTCTATGTGGGAGTTTGGTGAGCCTGATCCTACACCCGAAACTGGGGGGGTCAATAGAATGTATTTGACTTGCAAGTTGTGTGGCAAGCATATGTCAAGAGGCATCAACAGATTAAAATTCCATTTGGGGCAAATTCCAGGGCAAAATGTTGAACTTTGCAAAAAACCAACTCCAGAAATCATCCGACGGGCCATTCAATCATTGATGGATAAAGAGGAGGGAAAAGACACCAAGGCAGCGCTAACAAAACAACTTGTAGGGGGCTCAAGAGTGGGGGGAATTGAGAGTGGCAATGCTTCTACAACAGCATCACCTTCCTCACCCATGGGTACTCATCCTTCTATCTCATCTTTTTTTGTTCCTAGAACAGCAGCTGGTTCACAACCTGCGATCAAATCATCAATGACAAAAAAGGAAAAGGCAAAAGTTGATAGGTTGGTCAGTGGGTGTCTTCTATGGAGTGATGTTCCTTTCAACATTGCCAAGACAAACCCATTCTACCAGCCTATGTTTGATGTTGTTGCTGTCGTTGGCCCGAGGTACAAAGCCCCCACCTTTGTAGAATTGAGAGGGCCTCTTCTTCAAGATGAAAAGATTGAGTGCACTACTAGATTGGCAGAGTTTAGGGCATCATGGGAGCACATTGGATGCACAGTCATGTCAGATGGTTGGACTAACCAAAAGGGTAGGACCCTTCTTAACTTCTTGGTTAGTTGTCCCAAGGGGACAATGTTTATGAAATCTGTTGATGCATCTGCACACATTAAAGATGCACGTACATTATGTGAGTTGTTGGACCTCTTCATTTAGGAAGTAGGCCCAAGCAATTTTGTCCAACTCATAACGGACAACGCTGCAAATTATGTTGCAGCTGGCAAGATGCTTATGGAGAGGTATCCTAACTTGTTTTGGACACCTTGTGCTACTCATTGCATTGACTTGATGTTGGAGGATATAGGTAAGATTCCTACTGTGAGGGATATTGTTGAATCATCCAAGAGCATGACAAAATTTATATATAATCATTCATCTGTGCTTAGCTTGATGAGAAGATTCACCAACAACAAAGAATTGGTGCGGCCTGCCATTACACGATTTGCCACTACTTTCATATCTCTTCAGTCTCTGTTGAATTCTATGTGGGAGGTGAAGAGCATGTTTCTCTCAGCGGATTGACGTTCTTTATCAATTAGCCGCAAACCGGAGGGAGAGGGCATATGCAGACTAGTTTCATATGATCAGAGCTTTTGGGCAGGAGTAGAGGAGGTGTGTGCCATTTTAGAACCTTTGGTAAAGGTTCTTCGGTTGGTTGATGGAGACAATCCCACAATGGGCTACTTGTATGAGGCCATGGATAGGGCCAAAGAAGCCATCCATGCTTATTATGCAGATAAGGGAGACGAGGGGTTAGAGAAACAAAAGGTCATATGGAGAGTGATTGATCAGCGATGGGAAAATACCCTCCATCGCCCCATTCATGTTGCAGGTGTCTACCTCAACCCTGCTTTTTCTTATGCTTGTGGTTTCAGATTTGATGCCGAGGTGATAGATGGATTCTTCACTTGTGTCGAGAGGATGGTGTCATATGAGCAAGAACGTGAAGAGATTTCTAAAGAAATGGAGGTCTATAGGATGGGAGGTGGCACATTTGGTTTTAACATGGCTATTAAGAATAGGACGACCAAAATGCCAGGTAAGCTTCAGTTTGTTTCAAACTTTCAAGTTTAGAATTTCAATGTTTGTTTTTATGTTTCTCATTTTTCTTTTAACTTGTAGATGCTTGGTGGACAAGCTATGGTGCCAGAGTACCCCATCTCCAAAAGCTTGTCATTCGAGTGCTCAGCCAAACAGACAATTCCTCTAGGTGTGAGCACAACTGGAGTGTATTTGACAAAATACACTCCAAAAAGTGCAACAGGTAAAAGCTAAAAAGATTTCAAATTAAATTTTTTGAATTCATTTGATTAATTTTAATATTTAAATTTTCTAAGTACTAATTTACAATCTATGACCCTAATACAGATTGGAGTCCCAACGCCTCAATGACATGGTCTATGTCTACTACAATCTTCGATTGTGGGTGAGACAGCTTCAGAAACCTACTAATGTGGAAGCCATCTCATTTGAAAATATTGATACCACCTCTTCATGGAGAGTCGAGACTGAGAGGCCAATCTTGGACATGATCCCGGATTGGTTAGGTGTGGATCTTGAGGATGTAGTAGTTGCAGAGGAGGGAGAGCCAGAGATAGAGGAGGAGGAGGCGGAGCAACATCAGGGTCAGGAGGCAGTAGCAGAGCTGGATGAGGATGCTAAGGAGGAGGTGACACCATCTAGGATGGGCAGCAGCAGCAGCATAGCACAGAGGCCACCTCTTCCATCTGCTTCTAGAGGATGATTGATTCCATTTGATTTTGTATCCCCAGGGGCAGGGTCTTCTTCCTCTAGAGGAAAAGGCAAAGCCATTCCCTATTCCTGTAAAAGGGGAAGAGGATCGCAGTGACTGATTAGTGATTACTTGATGACTTTTAGATGACTCATGATGTACATTTATTATATTTTTTGTTGATATTTTGACTCTTGAGAGTTGAGACTCAGACAGGACTCAAAATTCAGGAGTTGATTCACTATTTTGATATGTGATGTAGCACTAGACTTCATATACATATTATATATTAGATTTCTTTACATGTTTATGTGGAAATGCATTTATTTGATGTTGTGGATACTCTAGATTTTAAAAAAAAATTTAAAAATGAATAATTTTGCCGACTTTTTCAAAAACTCCCAATTTTGCCGAGTTTTTCAACTTTTGGACCCTTGCCGATTTAATCCCGACTTCAACTTTTTCCACACTGGTCATAACTCATGGTTGCAAAATCACGAACCTAGGAGCATCTCATATATTAAGGAGTTCGTTGATGGCTTTCTCAGGCATTTTCAAGTATATGCTTCGCATTAAGCATTCAAGATGAAGGCTTCATCGAGCACATCAAAACCTTGATAATCTAAGTGATGAATGGGAAGATGAGTCCTCCTTGGGTCCACATGATTAAAAGAATGATTTTGAGAACACGTGTTGGGAAGGATGAGTCCATGGAAAGTTAAGTTGAGACCAACCTTACCTTTCTCAAGGATATTACTCCTGATGAAACCTCTTTTGAAAACGTTGAGAGAGATGATTCCATTATCCCCTTGGAATATGACATTGAAGATTATCTCCACATGGAAAAGGAGAAATGGGAAATTGTTGGTCCTCAATTTGATTGTGCTCCCATTTATGACACCGACAAGGAGGATGAGGATGATATTGATTGTGCTTTCCCTTAGGCACTACTTATGATGACATACCCATTGATAACCTTGGGAAGGAGAATCTTCATTTGCATAAAGAGGAGCAGTTGGAAGTGATCAATTTTCCTTTTAGAAGAGACCCAATCTTTGGTACTAAGGACATTTATAGGGCTCCCACTTCTCTTGAGTATGAGTCTATGTTCAAATCACTTTAGCCTTTAGATTTTGATGTTGGGAAAGCACAACCTGTTGAATGCAATAGTTCTTTCTCCCTTTTTCCTAATTGTCATCACCTTGAGTCTTTGTCAAGTGATTTCCTCACCTCTGGTCATATGATGTCAAGTAACTGTGAGCCCTTTCCCCCACCCAAGTATAGTGTCAAGGAAAAGCGCTTCGTCAATTATACTTTTCATCCTTGGGCGCACCCTTAGGGTTTTGATCACTCCATAGTCACCCCTCTCTAGTGTAATCATGATGGGAAACCTACTGGTGTTCCTCCATCTTGTTGCCTCCCTTTTCCACTAATCGTAACCCAATAAAGGCCATAAGTCACGACGTAAATCATAAGGACAATGGTGGAAGTGATAGGCCAGAGGTTGCCATCCGTAAAAAGTTTATGAACTTGGTTGTTGACATCTCTATATTTTGGTTGCAAGAGAAGATCTCACGGACTAGATCACATCCTTCTCTCACCTCTTCTCACATAATTATCCATGTGTGGGCATCATATTTTCACACCCCCCACCCACAATGTCCTCCATGTGTTTGGGTTTCCATTCGCTTTGGGATTTGCTACATGTGTAGTCATACTGGCAGGCATATGTATAGTGATATGATGATGTGTTGGTTGCACTGGTTTTATGATTACACTTAGCAATAGCTTCATCATATGCATTTTAGGGTAGGATGGATTGCATGATGATTTTTGCATTAGAACTAACCACATATGATGTTTCTCATGATAGATTAGAATGCATTTAGGCTAAAAAAGGAATATTGCATATTTTATTTATTGTTGGTTTATGGGCTAACATTAAGCATGGGTGGTCATAAGACACCGTGAAAAACATGTTGCCCGGTGGCTTTGATGTTTGACATGTGCAGATAACAAGTCTACGGTGACCAAGAGATTGTTGGAGTTCTCGTGACCTCCCATTCCAGCAAGCTCGTCCACTTCTTCGAGAGATCACATCCCAGTTGGAGCCACATGTTACTCACCACTTCGTGGGTGATATCCCAAGGAGAATTTTTTCTCCATGACGAGCCTCAACCGACAGCCAATAGTCCCTTGCAACCTCCTAATAGCTTGTTGTGCCATTTATCTGCCACCCGAGCCAACCATGTGGTCCCTCAACCACCTGTATTGATCGTATGTATGAAGGTGGGCCTCCCGAATCTAAAGGTATGTCTTGTCTTTTGGTAATTGAGTATTGGGTTTACTTATCATGGATACTTCTAAGTATGGATTGATGGGGGATTTGGTTGAAAGAGTGGGCTTAGTTAGTGCTCTTGTCCCCTTGATCTCTTTTGGATGTTACCCTTGGATCTTAGTCCTGTGGGATTTCCTTTATTGACCATTTGGTTCTAAGGTGGTACCACTTGGGAAACCTCGACTTTGGGTGTGTGGTCTTGCTCCTTTATCCGCATATATTACTCCCTTTCCACTCACTATACCCCCATTCATCATTTCTCCCACCTAGGTCCACATTTCCATTCTGGGTCCACATAAGGCCATCCTCCCTATCCCCTTTCCCCCACCTTAAGTTAGGACTAGAATGATGCCCCTAAGGTTGAAGCAATTAAAAGAAAAAGAAAAAGCATAATTGGCCACATTTAATAGGAAATTGTACCATAAAATGCAAAATATGGTCGGGACAAAATAATCAAGACATGGGCAAAAGCCAATGCATGAGCTTTGCCCCAATCCATGGCCATCACCCTGGTTCCATAGGCCCTAGATGGGCCTTCTTTATCATTCAGGAAACCATGATTGCCCAAATCCCTGGAGGGCAATGAACCGCCCTCCCTGAAAGGGGGTAATCACTACTATATCTTACATATCATGCTCTTGTCCTTTGAGCCCTAAGCAATTAATTACAGAAATTCATAAAAGGCAAAAGGCATATAAAGAAGGGTGGAAAAATCAAGGTCGGGGCACCTCACGTACCACGATTTCTCCCTCCTACACATTACATACCCAGGTGTGGGCTTCCCCTTATCTAGCTACCCCATTGCCCCACTATGTGGCCCAAGATTGCCCCATCCCATTCCCTATTCCATTCCACTTATTTGTCACTTGCCACCCCCATTAGAGGGATGTACCTTGGACATACTATTCCCTTTAAGGGATGAAACCACCTAATAAGGTACTTGGCTAACCCCCTATGGAGCTTGGAGACACTAGCACATGCCAAATCCCACTACAGAAAGGGCATGCCATTATGAAGTGTCCACATTGTTATCCATGATTTGTAAGTTCTTTTACCCGATTATTTTAATGACTGGTTGTACTGGAAGCCTAGGGGACGCATTGGATCTTATGCAGAATTACAAGTGGTTTCCATTTGGGTTTGGTCTCCTTATATGGGATCCTAACCCCAGAGGTCTACATTGGCATATGTAGGGTGTGCATAGAGAGCCATTGGCCTCCACAACAACAGACAACACTCCACGGATCTTCATGGATGCTAAGAGATTACTAGCGATCCACTTTTGGGATGATGATGATATGCTTGGTACATTATGCCTAGCAGGCCCCCATAGGAGCCCCACACTCTTGACAGGTGTCCCAGGACTTGTACGATGTCATGGCAGAGTAAATTGCATTTGTTTCTCATGCAAATCTTCAAGAATTTTCGTATGCCACACAATCTCTTTGGTTGCTTCAGAAATTGCCACATATTCTGCCTCTATTGTGGAATATGTTGGAACTGACTATTTGTGTGACCTCTTGGATACTATTCCTGATCTAAAACTCATAACTTGACCTGAAGTAGCCACTCAATTTTCCTTATCTCCATCAAAGTCTGAATCAGAATATCCAATCAAGTTGAATTCATTCGCTTGTGAATATTTCAGTCAAAAGTCTTGAGTTCCATTCAAGTACTTTAGAACTCTTTTTGAAGCAGACCAATTTCAAATGAAATATCTAGTTTGGTCATGGTGAGGTAGATAAAACTTCCCACAAGGTGTTTATACTTAGTTACATCCTTAGATTCATTTCCTTATTTATATGTGAACGTCAATTTTTGTTCTAATGGAGTGGAGAAAGGATTTCATTCAACCATGCTAAACTTGTTCAATAATTCTCTAATGTACCTCTTTTGAGAAAGGAATAAATATCTTAGACATTGAGTCACTTCAATGCCTAAATAGTAGTAAAGATGTCCCAAATTTGTCATCTCAAATCATAGAAAATTTTAGAGGCGAATGTTCGCCCTTTGGCGAAATTAAGGGGTTTTAAATTTTTAGTGGGCGAATATTTTGTATCATAGTACATTTTTACAAATCACCTCAAATAGCCCACCTTATTTTAAGGGAGAGGGTAAAAAAGGTAAATTTAGCCCTTGAAATTAGGAGTTAAAACCTTCCATTCGCCCATTTTCAAGAATAGATTTTATTTAAGTGAATCCATTCGCCCATTTTCAAGAATAGGTTTTATTTAAGTGAATCCTATGGGCCAAATACCATATTTATAAAAGAGGTATAGTAAATTAATAAAAATATAAATAAAAGAGAGATATGGTAAATAAATAAAACATTTTTTATATTTACTCCATAAGTAATCTTATATACATGCAAGGGTATAAACAAATAAAAATATAAGTAAAGTGGAGGTATGGTAAATAAATAAAACGTCTTTTTATACCTACTCAAAATGTATGGTAAATAAATAAAAATATAAATAAACTAGATGTATGGTAAATAAATAAAAGCTCTTTTTATATTTAGTCCATAACCCTCATTCTATTTATGAAGGCTCAAGAAAGAGGTTTTATTTAAGAGAATCATATGGGCCAAATACCATATTTGTAAAAGAGGTATGGTAAATTCATAAAAATATAAATAAATGAGAAGTATGGTAAACAAATAAAACATTTTTTTATATTTACCCCATAAGTCACCTTATATTTTTGAACACTCAAAAAATGCGTTATATTTAGGTGAAATCTATGGGCAAAATACTATGGGACAAATACCATGGACTAGATTGTTATTAATACCATGCAAAAAAAATTATTAACCGTAATATTAGTATTAATAAAAATAAAAATAGCACATGGTATTGACCCATGGTATTCACCAAAATGGCACATGGTATTGACCCATGGTATTCACCTAGAATGTAGCCTATTTAAATGGGGGAATTAAACCAGCATAGATCCATCTTTAACTCCAGAGGATACGTTTACTTTGATCAGGCTCTCAGAACATGGTCGGGCATCACTCCAGTATGGAAGAGGGTAGAGGAAATCGGATTGACATGGGACGTGGTCAGGGCCTAGAAAAATATACTCGAAGCGCTGTGTAATTTTGGTATTTGCAAAGTTGAGCATGACGATCAAATTGGGTGGGATGGGAAGTTGAAGAGAGAATCTATCTCAGTGTCAGATACCTATCTTTTCATTTGCAGCTATATACATAACACTTAGAACTATTGTTGGTTTACAAGATTCTGGAAGGTACAAATCCCAATCAAGATCATTTTATACACCTGGCTTGTATGGAAGAACAAGACACTGACCTGGGAGAATATGAGGAAGAACCCCCGAGAGGTATCAAATATCGTGATATGCAAAATAGCATAGAGTGAAAAAATATTTGATCCCTCTCGGAGTGGATCAAGAGTAAAAATGGATGTTGTAATTTAATGTATGTTAAACATTTTAGCTTGGTTAAAATAGAAAGTAAAATAAAAATCAACTATTAATTTTATTATTTACTATAAATTACTAATAATAATTTTTAAGCTCCAGGTTTATGATAACCCATGGTATTGACCCATGTTAATACCAAGATCTTACAAGATTTTATAATTGAGTAAAATATTCACCATGCCTGGTGAGAGATTCGCCAAAAAATTATATATACATATTATATTATTGATAAAATCGCCTTCCATTTTTCCTATATACCATGGAGATTCGCCCATTTATTATATATATAAATTTGGGGGGGTTCTTAAAATTTTCCCTGTCTCAAATCCTTTCTTCAATTCTTTATTTATGGATGCAATATAATTTCCATTGGTCCCTGTCATCAACAGATCATCTACATATCCGACAAGATTACAACAAATTTTCCAACTTTCTTGACAAATTAAGTTGCATCATCAAGATTAAAGTGTTTGTAATTTAATTTCAGAAGATGCTCAATCAACTTTTCATACCAGGCCCATGGTGCTTGTTTTAGGCCATACAAGGATTTGATAAGTTAACATACTTTTTGTTCTCGTCCCTGTTAACACCCAGGTTGTTCCCTTTGACTCCTGAGGGAATACGGCGGGGGTAACCACTAACCAAGCTTTGGATTGCAGGTTCTAGCCCACCTGCAATCAGAGAGGGCTCTCTCTTTCAGTTTTAGCTTTGCTTGTGAAGATGTTAGGCTAGTTGTGAGTTGGGAGTTTGTTTAGGTTTTGGTTGAAGACTGTTATTCAAAGAAGGGCATGCAAATATGAAGGAAATTTCAATCCATTGGGCATGTGGAGTCCAGAAATAAGTAGGTTTTAATATCAGTGATGAAGAAAGGTTCACTGCAAGGCTAGATGGGTATTCATGATACAAAGTTTGATTTATAGCAAAGAAAACAACATAAATTACACCAGGGAAAGGCAATTAAGAGTTCTTTCACAGTGCAATGCGAGATGAAGAACAAATCTTACTCAGTAGCAACAAAGAATTACTGAATAAAGACTTATCATGTGACTAGTGCAATTGGGAGCACTTAAGAATTCCACAGTTGCAATTAATCATGAAGAAAACATATTTAGCAGTAAGGATTGAGTTTAGGGTGTCTTTAACAGACAAATCCTGAAACTAGTCTTTTACCTTTCTACCAAGATTAAACACCATACATTCCAAACAGATTATAGAGGAAATAAAACATGAATACAGTTAGAAAAGACTTATTGTATCACGCCATAACACGAGAATCTTGCAGCATTCAGTAATTTCACCACAGCACATCCGAGCCAAACATCTCTCCTAAAACCAACAGCTCCTTTTTATTATCTTTTTCAGAAGAAATACAGCCGAGTTCTCTTGAACAATCTTAGTAACAACAACCCCCAATAAACAGTGCAGGGGTGCATATATACAAAAATATCAAAAATATCTTAGTTCTGAGTTATTGCATAATAACTTCTCTTACCAACTTTCAAAGATATTTTTACAAAATTAAAGGCTACTTTAATGAATACATAACAGTTGTTTGCTGTTTGTCAGAAGTTTTTGACTTTGAGGGAAACTGGCTCTGCAAGGCACTTTGCATTGATTCTGAATATTGCGCTCTTTATTTCTCCGTCGTGCTGTAGCTATCTGCGATATCATCAATATCTGTCAGTGTTGCTTTAGTGACCAAATTGCTTTGCTGAGTTGGCTCAGTCCACTGTTTTCCAGTCATAAATGAATGTATCAATTTTCTGAATATGATGATGTAAGTTTTGATGTAAAATTCTGATGAAAACCTATTTGTTTTACAGCAGTGTCTGTATCATGCTGGTCCACCATTCCTGTGTAGGCAACTGATGTCTCAAAATTGCACCTAGGGTTTCATCTGCCTCTGTATATTTGTAGTAATTAGGAGGCACTTCAAATAGATGTCTGATCTCATTCATGATAAAAAAACAAGTTTTCTATTCTATCATAGAGGCTCTGCCCAGATGCAGGCCCTACTTCCTCTGTGGTACTTGATCCTGCAGTGATCTAATTTGTGGCAAATGTATTTACCCTTTTAGCATAATTTTGATGGGATAGTAGCCTTCCTGCGCTGTTCAGTAAGCTGGGAAGGCCTCTGTTATGTAATGCTGTGAATTTTTCCACAAATTTATTCACTTCTGTTTGCATTTCCTGGCATCTTCTATCCAATGTTTGCACCAGGCTTCTCAACGTGAGCACCCTCTTTATCAATAATATGGCATCAGTTCTACCAGAGATACCCATGGCTGTCAGCTGAGAGCTTGTGCGGTTGTTAAGGACGTTGATCATCCTGTTGGCTATCACAGGCATAGTACCTAGAGATGCCTTCGCCTTTTGACTTTCCTTGTGGGCCCTGCCAATGAGACCCATATGCTCATGAATGGTTTCTATGTATTGCCACTGGTCTGTTATTGACTGACCAATATTGGCCCACAAGAACTTCTTGATTTCTGCCACTACTTTGTCAAGAGAGAGCTCTTTCTCCAGCTCTTTTATCCTTTTCTCAAGAGCCTTCACCTCTCTTGCTTTCTCAGCCATAGTTTGCTTTGATTTATCATATTTTTCATTAATTGTAGCCAATTTTTCCTTGGCCTCATTTAGCTCTGCCATCTGGGCCTCTAGAACTTGAATCTCATTTATCATCTTCTGCATATAAGGGCTTGGAGCCTGTTCTGATGTTGTTGCTGGTGCTGATGTTGATGGACTTGTTTCAGCTGTCTGTCCTATGGGAGGAGTGATAATTTGAGGGGGCTCCTCAAGGTTGATCACTGGCTGAGGGGGCTGAGATGTCTGGCCTCCTTCTTTCTGCTGCAGGGCTGCCTGTAATGCAGCCTCTGTTTCTACCAATTTCCCTTCTGTTTGTACCAGCTGTTTGTGTAGTGTTAGCAGCATGGCTGCTACATCCTGGTCCTTCCTCTGTTGAGCAACCTCTTCTATTTGAGGGTGAAGGGTTGCTGGAATTTTTACCATCTTCCTCAAAGTTGCTATATCTGCATCTCTTTCTTCTAGCAGTGCCTGTACAGCTTTGGGATCCTTTGGGTCATGCCCAAGTTCTATAATAATATCTTCCAAAGACCTGATCCTGTTGTCTTTGGCCTGAGAGGATGCCTTCTCCAACTCAAGTTGAGCAGTTGTATTATGCAGACTGTTTTATAATTTGTGTGCCAGGAAAGTCTTGTCTGCAAGAGTTGAATAGACCATCTCACCTGTTTGCTTATGAAGCTCTATCTGGTACATTGGGTGGATATCTTTTGCAAGTACCTCCAGATTGGTTCTTATATAATCTTCTGCTGACTGTGGCTGCAGCATAGTAGGCATGAAATGACTCATAGTCATTTTCCCCTCTGTTATGTCATATGCTGACATAAGCCTCTGCTGGTTTGTGGGAGCCATTTTAAGCAAGTGATTGTACAGCTGGAGCCTGACTGGCTCATTTCTCTTCTCGATGTCAATAAACTGTCGCTTTATGCCTGTTTCAGCTCTCCTTTGCTGGCTTGAGGAGCTGACCTCTCCTCCCAGTGTTCTTTCTTGTTCCTGTTGGAAGGAATTGGCAGATGCCTCCATGCTAGGGGGGCCCATACGCAAGGATGGCCCAATAGGCATCTCCTCTTCAGAAAGGGGGTTTAATCTTTGCCTTTTCTCCCCTTGATTTGTTGATGCAGTGAGGGGAGTTTCCTGCTCTCTATCCCTCTTCCTGGTTCTATCTTCATTTAGTGGAGTTTGCAGCACCGGAAATATGTGGTAAGCCATATGTGGTAAGCCTTACAAAGCAGAAGAAACTGCAACTTTTGGAAATATGAGCTGCAAGAAAGATTGTGTAGATTAGCCAGATACATTTCAAGTCCACCTTTTCCAATCCCATATTATCTTAATTGAGGTCGGGGAGTTGTGTGGCTCATGTGCTCAGGGTTTTGGTCAAAGGGTGTCTATGCCCTTATGACATGTCACATCATTCTGGGAGAATGACAAGGATGGAGAATAGAGGAGTGGATCACACAACCGCTAGTGGACGGACGCAGAGAAGTGATACGTGTCGTCCACTCGGGAGATCTCCTGATCAGTACTTCCTTCCTTGCAAAACACGTCCCTATACCAGCTTCCCTATAATTCTGTATTTCGCCATCAGGAATTTTGCACTTCGCTTCGTCTAGCACTCAATCCTTTCTTCTTTCTTGAATGATTATATGGTGTGGTGATCGGAGTAGAAAACACGTCTTGTATGGCGAGGAACTGTGTACCTCTACTTCGAGCAAGCAAGGAAAGGTCATATATATGATCAAGTATATAAACATCGGCAAAGGGAGGAGCTTCTGCCTGAAGCCCGACCGAAGCTTCTGGCTAAAATTATTTGAAATTCCAGGCCGTCTCTCCACTAGACGTAACGGCGAGACAGACGTAACGACGAGACGGTGCGGGGACAACCAACGTTTACCATCTGGTGGAAAGGTGTATACAACTCAGTTCTCCTATCATTTGAGGTCGATTATCAAGAGAAGAGGTAAGAAACTTGCACTTCTAGCATTTGTGGTCGATTATTAAAAATGAACATTCACCATTTTTTCTTCATAAGTTTCAATTTATCACTTTCATATTTTATGTCGAGTAATTCCATTATACGCTGCATCACTGATCATTTTATAAACTGTAAAAATAATGTTGTAAAAACAATTTGCTAGCTGTAAAAATAATGTTGTCACTAAACTTTGCACCAGTATTGATTAATGAAGAATGTCCTAAAAGATCATTTCATGTGAGAGTTAACTTTCATCCGTTTTTTTCACATTAACATTTATTATACACAGTCAATGAATTATTTTTACAATAAATTTTAAGATGATGAGAACACAGCTCTTCTTTTTTTGGCATGACATGGAAAACAGCATGACCTTTAAATAATGTGCACTCGTGGATTTTTTTGGCATGACATGGAAAACAGCATGACCTTTAAATAATGTGCACTCGTGGATTTTTCGGGAACCTCGTCCAGCTCCAGTGATATACAATTGTATTCATCATTACAAAAACATAGAGAACTGGGCAGAGACAATCAATGCGTTTCCAAAGGGCTTTGGAGAGTTAAGTCTTTTCCAAGACTAAAATACTGTCGGATAAGTGAGTTCTAATGTTTGAAGAAATTCAATGATATTGTCAAAATACTTGGATTTTTAGCGGTCCAAGGACCTCAAAAAAATTGCACTTCAGGGGTATTGGTTCAGCTGGAGGATGGCCGGAGGCAGAGGCCGAAGCGCCCATTGCTGAGAAAATTTGAAAGACTGCCAAATTGAAAAAAAAAGTTAAGATAGTAAGATATGAGATGAAAAACTGAAGTTAAATTAGTTGTAACATTTGCTTTTAATTTTACTTAATTTTAAACTAGAAGCTTCAATGGAATTCGTCAATTCCATTTGTGAATTTCAAGGACAAAGTTAGTTGTAATATTTTCTTTTAATTTTTGTGTTTTTAGCACTTTCATATATAGCATGTACTTAAAATACAGAAGCTTCAATTCCTACAAGAAATCAATTTATTTTGTGTTAAATAAAATAAAATATATTGAAAGGGATATTAACATTTACCAAAGTAATAAGAAAAGTAAATTCATAATTAAGTCTCAGAAAAGTATTCTTATTCTATCGAAATTATAAACGAAAATAAAAAATTAACTCTGTTATAACAAATATATATATATATATATATATATATATATATATATATATATATATATATATATATCTTAATTTTAATTTTTATAAAGAAAATAATATTTAAATGATTTCTGAATTATGATTTTTTTGAAGAACGCTATTAAGAAGAGGAAAATAGATTCACAATACCCCACTTCACTAGTTAGAGATGTAACATGAACCATACAAATTCAAGTTCAATCTCTCTTTTATTTATGTTTTCTTTTAAAAATTTTAAAGACCAGTAGCCTTATTCCTTTCATTTATTATTTTAAATTTATTCACTTGTAAATGAGACAAGTTAAAAGTCGTTAGGTGAAACATAGCTCACTCTACTTTATAATTTTCGTTTTAATGTTAAAAGTAGAAGCCTGATAATAATACAAGGAAAAAAGAACTGTTACCTACGAATAAATCAAGCTGATTTTATTATTACAGCAGAAAACACCTGATTTCACTTTAAAGGGAAATATTTATATATATATTGCAGCCATCGAGATTTTTCTGCATGGTAGTAAGAATATCGTTTTCCAGAATTGCAGAACATAAATTTGATGAGAAATTTCGTATTTATATATATATGTACGTACGCACATGTGCCTAGGTTAATGGTGGTAAGATAATTTATAGTAGAGTTGGTGATATTTATTGTGTTAAAAAGGTGCATATAATAGAGTAGTTGTATTCATTTATTTACTGTTAATATACATATTCGATAAGAAAAAAATAAACGTGGTGCAATATTGACCGTAAATATAAATTTAAGGTTTTCATGTATACACAACAGTCTCATAAATTTGATTTAATATGCAGTTCTACTTTGTTTTTGTGCACACCTTGGTTCTTTTCCAACGGATTTCTTTGAATGCCTGGGTCATCTACCCGGGTAAAAGTTAAAGAAAATAAAAGAGTTTACGTGCAAAATGCTATTAGTTCAAACTTTCTCACATATTTTAGCTTTGAGATGAGTTTTTGGATCCCAAATCTAAGTAACACAAATAACATGAGTTTAAATTCTCATTTTGGTTTTGACTTGTGCATGGTTAGTAGGACACAAGTTTTACAGAATTTTTTGTTTTTTGTTTTTTTAATTTTTTATTTAATTTGGACTTTTTAAAATTGTTTTATTGTCTTATTCTCATGCAATTTAGTCACAATTTTGGAGCTTTCAAAGGTTTCAAGTGTAAGTAATGTTAGCAAGGATTTTAAATGTTGGGGAATTGATTTGTTCAAGTTTTACTAATGCTATGCAATTAATGCTAATGTTAAAATTTATGTAAAAGGATGAAGGTTTTGGAGTGTAAGCAATGTTAGAAGGGATTTCCAGTGTTGGGGAGTTGATTTGTCCATGCTTTACTAATGCTATGCAATTAATGCTAATAAAATTGATGTAAAAGGATAAAAATAAAAATTTTATCCTTAAATTTTTAACATTAACATTAATTGATTGAAGATGTTTGAAAGTGATTCCCTTTTCAAGAAGAAAAAGCGAAACATTTTCATATATGGATGAAATGTTTTATATATTCATGGTTCCACTACACTTTAGACTTAGGCAAATATGACACACATACATCCTTTGACAGGCTAGGGAACAGACCTTGATTCACATCCCAACAAAAAACAAAATAGTGATGTTCTCCAGCACTTCATAAGGAAATAGTACCATGCTTAGCAAGCATGCCATCAAGGGAACCTATAAGAAATCTAGGAGAAACAAAACTAAGGTAGAAAACATGGAACCTCCTCATGAAAAGCAATGAAGATCGTAGACAAAAAATAGAGTGAATTAGGCACAAGCAAAAGAGCCCTCATTACAAATAGTTCCGTCCACAATTTGTTCAAAAAACATATACCTAGGCAAAAGTGAAAGAGCACCCTTGGAGAGGGCATCAACTTCAACATTTTTCCCTTTGTAGACATGTTGAAAGGAAACCTCTAAGAAGAAAGCCTTGAGATCTAAGATACATTGCATCTAGTTGAAGAGGATTGAGGCGTGTAAAACAAAGTGATATGTATCCAAAGTATTATGGAAAGGGAGTCCCCATCAAACAAAATGTTATCGATGTTGAGCGAGAGCGCCACCTGCAAAGATCCCCACAATGCCGAACCATCTAAAGTGAAAGGATAGATTAGAGTCAATTTGGAGAGAGACTCCACACCCGCAACACCTATTAACAGAGGCCCCATCGAAGAAGTAGATAGGAAAGATGTTAGCCAAATTAATAAAAATAATTGTCCGGGAAGAAGTCTTAGGGGACCATGGCCCCACCTACATAAAATATGCCACAATATGGATGGAAATAAGAAAAGCATTTGGGGAGGAACCTTCAAAGATGTATGCATTTCGAGCATGCCAAATACTCCAAACAACATAGAGAGGAAACGCTCTATAAGCCTGATTTTGTTGTTCCCAAGCACTGATGCAAGCTGACATAAAAGAAGAGTCCACATCTATTTGTAATCCCAAGAGTGAAATCACCCGTTTTGAAATGTCTTGGGCAAAAGGGTAGAGGCAAAATAAATGTAAGCAATCCTCCGCTCCAAACGTAAAAAGTGTACATCTTTGCCAGGACCAATAAAACCCTTCTCCAGAAGTGAGTCCCAAGTGAAAATACGATTATGAAGGGTTAACCATGTGAAACATACAAGCTTAATTGGGACCCCCCAGCTCCACATAGGAGTAGTTTGATCAGCAAAGGGAAGAGAAAGTGAACAAGAAACAATGTAATCATATGCTTTTGCGACTGCAATGCAACCATCAAATATTTTTCCTCCGCATTCCAGTTTGTTTGACCATCTAGACAAAGAAATACTAGACTGACAGAGATTACCTATGTATGCTTCCCATTCGGCCTCCATGTACACCAGAATCCCAAGTTCTCTAGCATGTGGCCACAGATTCGTGGAAAGAGGCAGCAATTGACCCCGTCCAATACTGGCTAGATTATTTAGCCTCTGCTGGATGAGGAAATTGATTAAAGGAGTAGATAACAAGTGGCAACCTGACATTCCTTTGGTGGCATCCAAACGCACTTGTATTTTCTATTTGTCCCCAACAACATAACATAGGTTGCTACATAACCATGGCACCATAGACCTTAGGGTTCTCCAGATGGCTGAAATGCAGGATTTTGATGGGGTGTCTGCTGTTATCCACGCCTCCAACACACCCTAGGGAATATACTCATCTATCATAATGAAATGCCAGAGTCCTCTATTTATAAAGATATGCCATAGTGGTAAGCACCAGTGTTGCAGCAATAATGCTGCAACTCCTAGGCTGCCTATTTTACTCTTATCAACTCGGTAGTTCGTAACAAACTTGGAAGCGTCGGTGCTGTATGCACAAGTATTAGTTCTCACTGCATGTTGTCACTTGGTTAGCCAGCGCAAGATTACTGTGAGCTCAAGCCAACTTCTATGGATTCCAGAAGAAGATCTATATGTGATGAAAGGAAAGAAAGATTACTCTACAGATGCTATTCTAACTGTAGAAAGGAGAAAGACTGAAATGTAAAGCAAACCTAGTAAACCCTAATTAACCAACTAATTCTAATTTTGCAGAAAGCACTATGAAAACCATGAAATGAATGCCATTATCTACTCAAGGAAGTAAAAAACATCTACCTATGCTATTTCTGGAAGTAAATAAGCAAAAAACATATTTTTGGATTTTTATGTATTTTTATCTGAATTTGGCGTGCATGTAATTTATTGTGTGTGAGTGTGGCAGCGAATAGGTGGCATTAAAGGGCGGTTTTGGGACTTGAGAGGATGTAGGATAGTGTGGATGGGTCCTAGAAGGTCTTAGGTGGCCTTCTGGAGGCTTTTCCCATGCTCGACCTTCAAAAGAAATCTTACGGGAAAATCTACAGGAGGACATAAGAAATCTATAGGAGGAAAACAGGGAAACTATAGGAGGCCTACAAGAGGAGGCTGAGAGCAGTTTTCACTATTTTGAGGGTGTGAGAATGGGTGAAAAAGGTGGATGAAGGTTGGAATGAGGTGTTAGGGCGCATAAGGTCTACCATGAATCACCAGGAGAGAGAAAGATGATTGGGTTTGCTCAAGGAGAGAGGAAGAAGTTCTATGGAAAAATGTAGGAAACTAGGACAGAATTGAGGTGAGATTTGGGAGACCTATAAGGCATGGATCAGATGGAGGGTGTGATTGCTGATAAGCTAGCCTACTGTTGGAAGAGATCTGTTGCATAAAAACTAACAATTAACCAATGAAATCAAGTAACAAGTGAAATGAATGCATTTAGGGAAAAATAGAGTTTTGCATAAAAATGGTCTAAATATGATCTATGAAAGGAAATGCTGAGAAATGTTGTAGGAAAGGAAAGCATGAAAGAAGACTATTACAAATCAAGAAGTGAGCATGATGAAGAAGATCTAAAGCAAAGCAAAGCTGGACTATTAACCTACTAAAACACTGCAAACACTAGAAGTCCTATGAAGGAGGAAAATCTATGTTTTTGGGACAACAAGAGAGTCTTTGCCTCAAATCATGGTCCCAGAGGGAGGAAGATAGGCCAAGGCACTACTCCTAGCCTTTTGAATCTTTGTTAGTCATTGCTTAACTTGCTACAAAAAGCACAAATGGAAGCAAACTACTAAATCATAAAAAACAACATATTCTTAACCATAAAAGAAATGCATCTAACAAAAAACTAATCTACAAACTGAAACAAAGCATACAAATACAAGTAAAGAGGAGCTTGGCTGCTTGGATTGGGTCCTAATCCAAGAGCTTCAGCCCTCTGAGGTAACTCGGTGCTAGCTCAAAGAGAATTCCATCTTCATTATCAAAACAATAGCAAGATTACATAAAAATGTCACAAAATAATAAGCTCGAATTTTGAGCAGAGTTTACATAAGCAAAAATTTGACCCTAGTAAGGCCCTAGGCCTCTCTACTTATACAAATGAAGCTACCAATAGCTTCCTTAAAAGCAAGGAGGCTTGGCTCCCAAAACTCGAGATAATCATCAATCATCCTACACTTGCTCGGCTGCCTTCTAGTGCATGATTCAGCTGCTTGTACTCCGAGCTGAATGAAGGGGAATTCGAAGTGAGAAGTAATAAATGAAGGGGATTCCCCCCTATAAGTCCTCTCCTCTATCCACTTCGAGTTATTGCTGCCATTTGTCCACTAGATCCTTGACTTTGACCTTGAAATCAATCAATAATCTGCATTAAATACATGTTAGACCACATGACAAAATAACTAACTCAACTCACTCTATAAGCATAAATATAATCAGAAAATCATATAATAAGCTAACAGAATGGTTTATTTGACTAGGTTAGGAGGTAAAATGAGCCCATATAATTACTTATTTATGAGGTTCATCATCACCCCCCTACTGTAGGTGTTGCTCATCCTCTGAGCAACCAAGTCAATCTCCTCATCTTTTATGGCCCTGGTGGCCTCCCTATCATCCCAGGCTTCTGATGTAGTCTGCTCTTCTTTGCCATAGAATCCTGCCTTCCTGTCTATGTCCTTCCACCACTCCTCTTCTTTTTCTCTTCTACCTTCCAGCATGCCTAACAGCAGTGGGGGACTTAGTTTGAGACCAGTCCAGTTGACCTTCAGCCTCTTGATGGAGCGCTTGTACATTGACACTCTTTTCAATGCCTCCTTCAGCCTCATGGGAGAATGATATTCCTTGATCTGCAAACTGTGTGGTAACGTGTTCCATCTCCTCATGCATGCATGCACACAGTCATCCCCAAGTAGCCTTTGCATATCCTCAAAGTGTGCAATGGAATGTGCCTAATTAGTGAGATATCTAGGGGCAATTTGAGGGTCATTGGTAAGCAGGTTGTGTGTGCTAATGAGTGCCATAGGATTTGATGGCTCAGCTCTTATCATTAATGGTTCATTCTACTCTTTTATCATCAATCTTTTCATTTATGCTGCCCTCAATTCTTCATGGTTCATCCATAAGGCCATGGCCATTAATTGCAAGTCCCCTAGCTTGGCATTAGGATCCCACACATTCATGTCTGTGAGGGCCATGTTGTGTAAGTATAATTTTGCCATCTTTGCTTTATCCTCTAAGGTTCTTTGGTCACACAAATCCATGAATTGTCTGTAGCCTTGGAAAGGCATTGTGCCTCTTCGTGCCAAAGTCTTTGTTTGGAATTTTAACCATTGGTCCTTTAGATAGAGGCCATAGGATTTGGTTGGTGTTCTGTATTGCAATGCGTCGATGGATAAGCTAGCCATGCATGCCAGCTGGGTCTCTTTCTCTTGCAGCTGCCTCCTTAGCAATTCATTTTCAGTTTCAAGGTGGCTTCTTGTAATTTCTTCCTTGTCTGTGAGAGCACTCAACTCTCTGCCCATTTCCTTGAATTTTTTTTCCATATGGCCAACATCCTCAACTCCTTTGGATTTGGCTATCTGCATCCACCTATGTGTTCTCACTCTTTCTTTCTCCAATTCAAAAAATAGTAGAATTGCAAATTTTTGTGGGATTATTCTGCCTCCCTCAAGTATATTGTAATAGGAGGCAAGACTAGGCTGGGGGTCTGGTTCTTGTAGCTCTTTTGCTTCTTCCTTCACCTTTGGCTGTCCTTCTATCCTTTTCTCAAGCTTTTGGGTCTCCTGTAGTTTTGACAGTGTCTCCTGTAGAACTGTCTGAGCCTCCTGTAGGACTGTTTTTGGGTCCTGTAGTACTGTCTTTTCCTTCCATGTGGAATATCTAGGAGTCCCCCTTTCATATGTTATAGGTGTCTTGAAAGGAGATTCTTTCCCCTTGGTAGAGGGTGAATCTTCAATGGTAATTGGCACTTTTGAAGAGGGTTGAGGTTTGCCTGTTTTAATTCTTGTGCTCTTATCAACGTAAACTTTGAAACGGGAACTGATACTGTTACCCGTTTCGTAGAGATAGCAAAAAATTGACCCGATTTTGAAATGGGGCGATGCAGAACACACATATTTTTTTTAGAGCATAGTTTTTGACACTTTAAATAACCGATACAATTACCCATTTCATAGGGGTAGTAAAAACTTGACCCAATTTTGAAAAGTGGTGATGCAAAATACACTTCTTTTTTTTCGAAGCATATTTTTGACACTTTAAATTTTCTTATGTATCAAATATAAATATTTGTTTTTAAATGTTAGTGATTTTCATACTGATTTTTAAACGTGTAGATGCAACGCGTTGATGCAGTGTACCTTTTTTTTACAGGACTTATTTTTCACACTTTAAAATTTATTATGTCCATTTTTTTAAATATGATTTCTTAACGAATTTTCAAGTTGTTTTTTTTTTTTTTTAATATTGATTAGTTAAAAAAAAACAAATATAAAAATATACATAAAAAAAGACAAACAAAAAAAAAATGTTAAAAAAAAAATTATCTCATAAACCATAAAAGAATTTGGAAAAAAATAATAATATATATATATATATATATATATATATATATAAAGTTAAACAAGTAAAAATAGAAAGATTAAAACAAACATTAACAAAAACTAGGAAAAAAAATTAAAAACAAACTAGATTAAACAAAAATAGAAAATTAACAAAAAAATAAATAAATTTAAAACTAGTAAAATTAGTATTAAAAACATTTAGAAAAAACTAAAAAAACAAAAATGAGCTCAAGTTATATTAAAAAAAAAACTAAAAAAATATGAAAAATTTAAAAATATGTCTTTTCCAATTAAAAAAAAAAAAATTAAAAAACATTTTAAACTTATAAAAAAAATGTGTTTTTGATTTTATATATATATATATATATATATATATATATATCTTCATTATTTATTTAAAAACAAACCAATAAACAAATTTTAAATATATTTTTTTCCGAACAAAATTTTGTTTTTTTATTTGAAAAAAAAAATTATTAAACAATTTTAATAAAAATTATTAAACATATTTAATAAACAAAATATTTTTAATAATTTTTAATAAACATATTTAATAATTTAATAAACATATTTAAATAAATATTTAATAAACACATTCTTAATAAACAATTTGTAATTAAATATTTAATAAACATATTTAATAAGTTAAAAAAAATTATTAAACAATTTTAAATTTTTTTTTTTTAATTCTGTTTTTATTATTAAAAAAAAAATTAATGCCCACAGCTGTGCCACCACCGGGCGGCGGGCAGGCTGTTCGGCGATTCCCATGCAGCCCCTCCGCCCACGGTCGCGCCACCACGGGGCGGCGGGCGGGCCGTTGGCGGAGGGGTTGCATGGGAATCGCCCAACGGCCTGCCCGCTGCCCGGTGGTGGTGCGGCCATGGGCAATAATTTTTCTTTTTTAATTTTGTTTTTATTATTAAAAAAAACAAAAAATCTAATGCCCACCGCTGCGCCACCACCGAGTGGTGGGCGGGCTGTTGGGTGATTCCCATGCAGCCCCTTCGCCCACGGTCGCGCCACCACGGGGCGGCGGGCAGGCCGTTGGCGGAGGGTTGCACGGGAATCGCCCAACGGCCCGCCCGCCGCCCGTTGGTGGTGCGACCGTGGGCATTAATTAATTTTATTTTTTTAATAAAAACAAAATTAAAATTGTTTAATAATTTTTTTTAATTATTAAATATGTTTATTAAATATTTAATTATAAATCTGTTTATTAAAAATGTGTTTATTAAATATTTATTTAAATATGTTTATTAAATTATTAAATAGGTTTTATTAAAAATTATTAAAAATATTTTGTTTATTAAATATGTTTAATAATTTTTATTAAAATTGTTTAATAATTTTTTTTTCCAAATAAAAAAACAAAATTTCTTTAAAAAAAAAATAATATTTAAAATTTGTTTATTGGTTTGTTTTTAAATATATATATATATATATATATATATATATATATATATCAAAAACTATATAATTTGAGCTTATTTTTGTTTTTTAAGTATTTTCTAAATGTTTTTAATATTAATTTTGCTAGTTTTTAATTTATTTTTTTTGTTAATTTTCTATTTTTGTTTATTCTAGTTTGTTTTTAATTTTTTTTCCTAGTTTTCGTTAATGTTTTTTTTAATCTTTCTATTTTTACTTACTTAATTTTATATATATAAATTTTTGAATTTTGTTTTTTTTTTTTCCAAATTCTTTTATGGTTTATGAAATAATTTTTTTTTAAACATTTTTTATTTATTTTTTGTCTTTTATATATATGTTTTTACATTTATTTTTTTAAGTAATCAACATTTTAATCTTAATTTCACTAGTTTTTAATTTCTTTTTGTTAATTTCCCATTTTTTTTCTTTTTTTTTTTTTAAATCTAGTTTGTTTTTAATTTTCAATTTTTTTTTTAGTTTTTTGTTAATGTTTTTTTAATTTTTTTATTTTTACCTACTTAATTTTATAGTTTTTTTAACGTGTTTTTCTTTTTCTTTTCCCAAATTTTTTTATGGTTTACATATTTGTTTTGTTTGTTTTTTTTTATATGTTTTTCTATTTATTTATTTATAATTTGTAATTTTTTTTCTAGTTTTTTAATTCTTATCTTTTTTTTGGATGCTTGATTTTTTTTGTTTTTTATTTTTATTTTATGTTTTGTTTTTAGTAAATATTTTTATTTATGTTTTGTTATTTTTTTTTTAATTTTTTTTTTGGTTTTTTGTTTTTTCATTGTTTTAATTTTTATTTTTTTTTTATGTTTTCATTATTTTTTTTGAAATTTCAATGTTTTTCGGGGTTATGATAAAATATTTTACGCTATTATTTCGAAATGTTGTTACCTTTGAAAAAAAATTTGTTATTCCAATATCAACACTTTTCGTTTTGAGGGTGGTTTTTACATAAAATTTATCATTGAAAAAAAAATGTTATTCGAACATCAACACTTCGTTTTGAGGGTGTTTTTTGGACCATTTTTGCACAAAAAATTGGTTTTCACCGCCATTTTTAAAACATGTTGAAAATTTGCCCTAGAAAAAAAAGTGTTATTCCAGCATCAACACTTTTCGTTTTTAGCACTGTTTTTGATGTTTTTTCAGGGTTCTTTGGCCAGAGTTCCCCTTTTGAGTTTATAGTTCTCGTTTCAAAGTTTACATTAATTCTTCCTAGCCTTGAAATACATGGAGGTCTGTCTTTTCCTCTTTTGCTTTGGCTTGATTGGTGTACTAAGGGCAGTGAGGGTAGCTGTTGCCTCCCTTTCCAAATTCTCAGGGGACTCTTCTCCTTGTTCTGCCTTCTCTGCGTCTTTTTCTCCTTCTTCTGTCTCTTTTTTTATCTCTTCCTGCTTTGTTTCTTCAGCTCTCTCCTCCTCTATTTTAGTTCTTTCCTCCTTCCTTTCTTGTTCTGCTATGTCACCTTTGGCTCCACCTTCTCCCCCTTGTTGTTCTTCCTCCTCACTGCCACTAGGGCTGACATCATAGGTTAAGGCCTTTATGTCATCCTCAGCTGTCATGTTTCGGAAAAATTCCCATGCTATAGGGAGTGTAAAGGTATGGAGGGCTTCCTCTACTAGGATTTTGATTAAGCCATGGTGAGCTAGCTGCTTTGAATTTCCTGCTTGTACCTTGGTGCTGGAGTCAATGAGGGATTGCAGGAGGAAGTAAGGGATATTGAGCTTCTGAGGTGCTGGAGTGTCCATGCCATACCTTAATTCTTGGAGGATTCTAAAGTGATAACCATAAACAATGTTGTACCTCCCCTCGCAGGAAATTTATTTGATTATTTGATAGCTAACCTCATCCCAGGGATATGGTATGCTAGCCCTTCTAATGCCATTTTTATCTTCAACAGGGGTTTCATTATTTTGGAAAAAGTTCTTCTTGGCAACCTGGCCAACTTGTTTCTCATCTTTACTCTAAGGTAACCCAAGAGGAAGGGTGGTAACCCTACTGATAAATTCAGGGGTTATATCCATGGAAATACCTCTAAGAGTGATTGTGGCATGAGTTCTTGTGTGAGTGACCAGAGAGAGAGCAAACTCTTCGGCAATTTTCTCCTCAAACCCTTGAAATTTCTCAAAGAAACTCATCCAGTTTGCCCTTGTGAAGATGTCCACCACTTGAGGATGTGCATGGATCCTAGTGGAGTTAGTGGGTTCCTTTCTCATAAACCCTCCTGTCATATTGTCTATACTCTTTTGGAAAACCAAATATGGAGGTGGAGACAGAATTTTGAGAAAAATAGAGAAACAAAAGAGACTATGTTTTTTTTTTTAAATAAGCAGATTTTTTTTTTCTAATGGATTTTATCCTCTCCTAAAGACTTATATCCTCCTCAAATTGAGACCACTTCTTTCATATATTGATATTCAACAGGGGGCATGCATGGACCCTGCATCTCCATACCGAAAATCGTGTTAAAAATCATGTTTTCTCCCTTCAAAATGACTCACTGCCCCTCTTGTAGAAGCCTGTTGTCCCTCCTGTAGATTTCTTGTAGGTGCTCCTGTAGAAAATGTTGAGAGCAAGAATAAGGGAGAGATTGATGGACGACGATGGTTACGAGGCTGTGGGGGCACAAGGAGACTACTGCAGCTGAGTTACGAGGAGAGAATGAAGGAAAAGGTGGTGAGAATGTTCGAGGAGGAGTACTTATTACCCTTTATGGATATTTTTAGTGATGAGTGCTGAGCTGGCAAGGTATATTTGGCCATATTCGGACCGTTGGTCCCCACTTTCTTAGTCATCATGGCCCCTCCTCGTAATCATCCCTTATTATTGCATCGGAGTTCACACTTCCTCCAATACCTGTCCTTGGCATCTTGTGCTGGAGTTCACTGTGCACACGTGTGGGTGACATCTCGGATGAGTGGAGTCAACTAGATGAAGGTGGCCAAGTTAACTGGCCACTTTTCCCTCATTCAACCTCAACCATCTCGTTGCTTTTGCATGACTTCTAATTACAAAAATTCAAACAGAGGAGTGACTTAGTTACTTACCTGTGATCCGAGTGTATTTGCTATGAGGTGTTGTGGCTTTCTCTGCTGCATGCCTTTATTTCCATTTTTGCATGCTGTCTCTATTTGCTGATGTGTGGTTGTGTGCTTGTGCAAGTTCTTCTCTGGCTGGATCTGAGCTTTAGGTGCCTTTTCAACCTTCATGTTTGCACTCTCTTGCTGTTGGTGCTGGATTTCTATGGGATCAGCTGCTATAGGAATTCCTACAGGATCTCCTGTAGCTGCTTCTCCCCTTGAAACTTCATCTTCTTCCTATGCTTGGAGCTAAAGGATGATGCCAGAGTTGTAGATAAAGATGGAGAGGTAGTAGGTAGGCTTCAGGTGAGGTTGATGGTGCTTTTTCCTCTCATTTTTTGTTTTTGTTTGTTTTTTTTTTTTAACTGAAAAACTATTTTTCTGTGTTTTTTTTGGACAGGAAGAAAAATGATGCTTAGGGTGTGACGCAGGCTTGGAAATGATGGCAAGGAGGTTTGAAGATTGTAGGAGGGATTATAGGTTCTTCATGAAGCTTCTTTGTCCCTCAAACTGCCTTCTGTAGCCACTTTTGGCTCTCTGTAATTCCTATGGGAGCCTCCGGTAGAAAACACAGTTTTTGAAAAAGAGGTACAGTGGGGTGAAAGAAATGCCAAATATGATGGAGGAAGGTGTGGAGAAGATGAGATGGATGCTGGTATGAATGTCAGGGTCCCCTTGGCACCTTCTTCTGCTTCCTATAGTCCTCCTGCAAACCTGCAATGCAACAAAAAAATTCATTTTCTTTCTCTTTTTTTTTTTCTTTTTTTTTGAAAACAACTAGGGCGCGTCAGAGAGGTTTTCACCCTACTTGCCTGCCCTTGGTGCCTCCAAGGGAGGTTTTCACCCAGGGATCTTGTTCTTTTTTCTATCTCTCTTTTTTGACATCACTGGGCTGCCTCAGAAGTGGTTTTCAACCCAATGATGGGACTCAAGCGCCTCATGGAGGTTTTCACTTGAATCCTTATTATTATTATTATTATTTGCTTTTCTTCGGTGAGTGGGTGAAGTGGAAGTTAAGACATGCTCCACTACCATCAATGTTTTATTTAGATCTTCAATAAACTCTCGTTTGGAGAGGGGTTTCTTGTAGACTTTCAACCGATGTCCATTGACAAACATGGGGATGACTTGATAATCAATGGTTCTGATTAGAACTAAACCATTTTCATTGCATTTCTCCATAGTGTAGGGTCCCAACCATCTTGTCCTCGGCTTGCCTTTGAAATCCTTGTATCCTAAATCATAGAGTAGTGTCCAATCTCCCTCTTGGAATTACTTCTCCTTGATATTTGTGTCATGCCATATCTTTCTCTGAAGCTGAACTACCTCTGTATGGAGAAGTGCTTGCAATCTGTATTCATCCAATCCATTGAGCTGAAGTAATCTCTCCTTCTGTGCATGGTTGAGGTCTAGGTCCAGCTGAGCTGCCATCCGTAGTGTATTGAACTCAAATTCTATTGACAACAAAGCCTTCTTCCCATAGACCATTTCATAGGGTGTGAACCTGGTGGTGGTCTTCCATGTGATGTTGTAGGCCCAAGTGGCCTCAACTAATCTGTCCGCCCAGTCATTTTTATTGCTGCTCACTACCTTGGTTAGGATCCCTTCCAAAGCTCTGTTAGTGAATGTTATGAAACCAGCTCACAAAAAGATAGAAAAGAGAGATCCACGCCTTAGAATTCAGCCTCTTCGAGGGGGCAACCTCCTTTACATTACATAAATGAACAATTCTTGGATGATACAAATGAAAAGACCTCCTTTCTATATATAGAAGTCTAAGGGGTTATAACATAATCAAAGCCGACATAACAATAATAATGTAAGGGCACAATAATAACAATAATGGGCTTCTATGTGGCACAATAGTAACAATATGGGCACTACATGGGTACATCAATATAATAAGTGGGTTATACTAACAACAATAGGGGGTTACACTACTAGTATAGGGGCCTAACATGCCCCTCTCCTTCAAAAAGCGTTGTCCTCAATGCTTGAGTAGTTCTTGATGCTTCTGTATAAAATTCGTGTCCTCCCATGTGGAATATTCAGCGGGTAAGTTCTTCCACTTGATGAAATACTCTGAAATTGATTGATTTCGTAGCTGTCGGGTTCTTGTTTCTGTGACTGCTCCAGGTTCCAATATGATTTTTCCTTCCTCTTCAATTTCTGACAATATTGCTTGAATTGGGATCCTGTGCAACTTTTGAATAAGTGGCCATACTTCTTCGTCCTTCTTCCATTCATCCCTTGCTTCGTTTATCCAATTTGGTTGGATAATATAAATAGAAAAAAACAATGCTTCCACATCCTCATCCTTGAAGAGTATTCTCATTCTGTAAGGTCGCCATTTTTTAAGTGCATGTAGTATTGCCAACATTTCCTTCTCATAAATAGCTTGCTTGAGATGTAGCAGTAAAAATACCCAATCACCTACATCAAAACATTTTTCACTACGATGTTGATCTACCTGTTGTTTCGTTTGATTTTGCACCGAAGTGGCTTTATCCTTTAAAAGTTGGAGAACTTGTTGTTGATGCTCGATGTGATCTTTCTCTGCTTGAACCTTTTTCTTCTTGATATGTCCTTCTATCTTTTGAGGAGCGGTAATTTCTTCCATTGAATTACAAGATATGGTTGGATTCATTTCTTCTTTCTCGATGTGATCTTTCACTACTTGCACCTTTTTCTTCTTGATATGTCCTTCTATCTTGAGAGTTTGAGGAGTTGTAATTCTTTCCAATGCTTTACAAGATATGGTCTGATTCATTTCTTCTTTCTCTGGGGTGGTGTCCTAGCATATATCCTCTTCTTTTGATGTTTCTTGATCCTTTTCTTCCTCCTCTTCATATTCTATGTAAAATAATTTCTTCTCAGCACACCTATGACCTTTAGTGCATTTTCTATCACAATTGTAACAAAGCCCTTTTTCTCTTTTTTCTTCCAATTGTTGTGGTGTAACCCTTCTAGGTTGTGGAAGGCTAGGCGAAACAACACTTCCATCTTTATAGTTGTGAGGGGTATGCTTCCTGGATTCCATAATTTTTCTTTCCATTATGTCACAAATCCCTTTTACTCTTTCCAATTGTTGTGGTGTTGCTCTAAAGAAGGTGTTGCTCTTTGTATCCTCATAATGTGCTATCATTTCCTCCGTGAAAATTGACCACGTAACAAGTTTTTTACGAGAACAAAGCCCTACATACCATAAAAATTGATCTGGTTCTAAATATGAAGATGCAATACATACCTTTTGTAATAGTTGTACACCATGTAGATCAAAATATTGCTCCATTTGAAGTATCCAATTTACCGGATCCTTGCCATCAAACTTCCTCATCTTGATTTTTCTTTATTTTAGGAGCTCGACCTTCAAATGAATGTAACTCTTTACTTTTCAATCATCTAGTTCTGAATTTGTGAACTGCAATAGCCCTCTATTTCCTCTTTCCAATGCCACAAGTCTGACCCAAATTGGATTCTCCAAGGAAGAGTTATGCAAAATCTCCCACAGTGACTTGATTATAGACTAGTTCAGTATAGCGAACTTGTATGAAGTGCCACGTGTCACTGTTTCAACCTTTGACTCTAAACAATATATAAAAGAAAACTATAGTTCGTCCTCTTTCTGTACCTTCTTACGAAATTTCAATCCGATGCTCAGAAAGAACGTTATGATGATTTTCCCCAGGTCACCTGTTTTGAGTGTAATTCAGGAGTTTGCAAAATGACCCACTTCCTCAGATCATATCTCCGAAACTATTGCACGAAAAGATCTGAAATTGGACGCAAGGTTCAGCGAGATTTCTTCTCAAATGGGTTTTTTTTTGCGACTTCTGAAACGTCACAGAAAAAAATTTATAGCGAAAATTCCACGATGACCTGTTTGGAGCAGCGAAACCCTAGAATCCAAAGCTCTGATACCAAATGTTATGAAACCAACTCAAGAAAAGATAGAAAAGATAGATCAACGCCTTATAATTCAGCCTCTTCGAGGGGGTAACCTCCTTTACATTACATAAATGAACAATTCTTGGATGATACAAATGAAAAGACCTCCTTTCTATATATAGGAGTCTAAGGGGTTATAACATAATCAGAGACGACATAATAATAATGTAAGGGCACAATAATAACAATAGTGGGCTTCTATGTGGCACAATAGTAACAATATGGGCACTACATGGGTACATCAATATAATAAGTGGGTTATACTAACAAATGTTATGAAACTAGCTCAAGAAAAGATAGAAAAGATAGATCAACGCCTTAGAATTCAGCCTCTTCGAGGGGGTAACCTCCTTTACATTACATAAATGAACAATTCTTGGATGATACAAATGAAAAGACCTCCTTTCTATATATAGGAGTCTAAGGGGTTATAACATAATCAGAGCCGACATAATAATAATGTAAGGGCACAATAATAACAATAGTGGGCTTCTATGTGGCACAATAGTAACAATATGGGCACTACATGGGTACATCAATATAATAAGTGGGTTATACTAACAACAATAGGGGGTTACACTAGTAGTATAGGGGCCTAACATGCCCCTCTCCTTCAAAAAGCGTTGTCCTCAACGCTTGAGTAGTTCTTGATGCTTCTGTATAAAATTCTTGTCCTCCCATGTGGAATATTCAGCAGGTAAGTTCTTCCACTTGATGAAATACTTTGAAATTGATCGATTTCGTAGATGTCGGGTTCTTGTTTTTGTGACTGCTCCAGGTTCCAATATGATTTTTCCTTCCTCTTCAATTTCTGACAATATTGCTTGAATTGGGATCTTCTGCAACTTTTGAATAAGTGGCCATACTTCTTCGTCCTTCTTCCATTCATCTCTTGCTTCGTTTATCCAATTTGGTTGGATAATATAAATAGCAAAAAACAATGCTTCCACATCCTCATCCTTGAAGAGTATTCTCATTCAGTAAGGTGGCCATTTTTTAAGTGCATGTAGTATTGCCAACATTTCCTTCTCATAAATAGCTTGCTTGAGATGTAGCAATAAAAATACCCAATCAAAACATTTTTCACTGCAATGTTGATCTACCTGTTGTTTCGTTTGATTTTGCACTGAAGTGGCGTTATCCTTTAAAAGTTGGAGAACTTGCTCTTGATGCTCAATGTGATCTTTCTCTTCTTGAACCTTTTTCTTCTTGATATGTCCTTCTATCTTTTGAGGAGTAGTAATTTCTTCCCGTCCTTTACAAGATATGGTCGGATTCATTTCTTGATGCTCAATGTGATCTTTCACTTCTTGAACATTTTTCTTCTTGCACTACAACAAAACAGGCAATTTGCGCCAGATTTAGCACCAGATTCTAGTGCATTTTTTTCTCAATTGGGATGAGCAACCTGGCGCTAAATCTGGCTCTATTGTACAATTTTTAAAGCGTCCTTTTTTGCACCAAATTTTGTATCTTTTTTACGCCAAATTTTCCATCATTTTCTGCATCATATTTTGCACCAAGATTTTCATTTGGTTTTACAACAGGTTTTGCTTCTAGTTTTGTGTCCTTTTTTGCTTCTATTTTTGCATCATTTTTTGCTTCCTCTTTTGTGGAATTCTTTGCTTCTATTTTTGTGTCATAATTTGCATTGATTTTTACACCATCTTTGACATCTTATTTAGCGCCTTTTTTTACATCCAATTTGTGCCAATTTTTGCATCTGGTCTTATGCCATATTTTGCTTCTAATTTTGTACTTATTTTTACATCTATTTTTGTGCCAATTTTTCTGCCTTTTTTTGCACCATATTTTCCATCCAATTTTGCACCATATGTTGAATCTGATTTAGTGCCAAATTTCGCATGCATTTTTGCATTTTATTTATCTCCCTTTTTTGCATCCTATTTTGCACCATATTTTGCATTTAATTTTGCATCATTTGTTGCATCCAATTTAGCATCATTTTTAACACCATTTCTTGCATCCAATTTTTCATCCTTTTGAGCATCTAAATTTGCATCCTATGTTGAACCATATATTGTATCCACCTTTGCATCCCATTTTTTGTCTATTGTTACGTTCACTTTTGAGCCATTTTTTCGTCTACTTTTGCATTTGTTTTTACACCAAGTTTTGAATGATTTGTTGCATCATTTTACATCCAATGTTGCATCTCAATTTGCATCCAAAATTGAGCCATTTTTATGCCCATTTTTTCACCATTTTTTCTTCTTTTGTGTCCAATTTTGCACCATTTTTTATGTCCAAATTTGCATCCTTTTTGGTATCTAGTTTTTCATCCTTTTTGGCTTCCAAATTTGCATCCTTTTCTCTGCCACATTTTGTGTCCACATTTGCATCTCATTTTGCACCTAGATTTTAGTTGGAATTTTCATCTAGTTATGCATCATCTTTGACATCCTTGGTTTCACCATTTTTTAGTCCCATTTTGCATCTTGTTTTGTGTCTTTTTTTACATCCTTTTTGCATCCTAATTTTACACCATTCTTTGCATCCTCATTTTGGTGTCCATTTTTGCATCCTTGTTTGCACCCAATTCGGTATCCTTTCATATGCCCTATTTTGTTCCCTTCTTTGTGTCTAGTGTTGCACCCTTTTTTAATTTTACTTTAAAAACCTTTTTGTGTCATTGTTTGCATATTGTTTTGATGGCTAGTTTAACATCCAATTCTACTCCCAATTTTTCATCCATGGTTAAATCCACTTTTGGCTTCTTGTTTAGAGTTTTACTTTTATTTCCATTTATGACCACCTCTATGGGTTCATTTTACTAAGTTTATTTACATAGTGAAATATATTAAATTTTCTAAATATCATTTTGCTGTAGGATTTAATGCATAGTTAGATGAAAACAAAACCCTCTCAGTTTATCTCAGAAACCTAGGACAAACCAATTAAGAGAAAGGTTGTTCTAAGGCTTAGGATTCTTAGTAGATCAAGATGTAGAGTATAGATTAAGAAAAAGAGAATGAATTCTTGTGAGTCCTTGCATGCAGGTCTTCTTGGAGTTTTTCGTATAGCCAAGAAGCGCTCCTAGCTAGCTCCAAAGCTTGGTCCTACACATAAGAGAGAGAATAAAGCAACCTTCACAACATAATATCTTAATAATCAAAACTATAAAAAACATATAAATATTATTGAATAAATAAATATAAACCAAAAACCCATGCATACATTAGTTAAATAGAAGAAGTAAAGAATGAATAGAAACATATGGAAGGAAGAACAACTGATCTATATGAATAAAGGAGTTGGAGGAAAGTTACAACAATCAGATATAGTTGCAACATCACCTCCCCCAACTCATAGCTCCAAAACTCTCCCTCTCAAGACAGATCTCAAGAGTGTGACAATACAAAATTCCCATCATTTTTTCAATGGCCAAGCCTCTAATATATAGGAAAGTGGAGGCTATGAAGATTTCCAAAATTCCTCATTAGTTCAATTTGGGAAAAATCTTTTGGGTGAATAATGTTTCCTCATATAAAAAAGGAATTTTCCACTTTTTAGATGCTTTTGTCCTTAGGAAAAAGCTTCCCCATGCTTTATGGCTCTTTCCCACTTTTGTATGCTTTTATTTTTGAGGAAAAAGCTAAAGATGAGGATAAAGAGATTACATTCCACCATATGTTTCCGAAAGTGACCAAGAATGTCAAATTCAAATTCTAGTTTGCTTATGTTTTAGTTTTTTTTAAATATATATTTAGTTTTAGTATTTTTTTTCTAGAAAAATATATTTAGTTTTTGGTATATTTTCTATAAGAAAAATTATATTTTGTTCTTATAAAAATGGATTTTAAACATTCCATTCATGCTAAATTTGTGATTTTATGATAGGAGTTTAAATTATATATAGTAAAGTAACTTAATGTCATGTATCGTGTTGCTGAGATGGGTGTTATACATCTCTTTCTTGCTAAGTTATAGAATGTGCTTGGGTTTTCTTAATGCAATAAAACTAATTATGTTCTTCATGATATCTTGAAATGTTCATCTTGAACCAGGCTAATAAAACAATAAAGTTAAAATAGGTTTCCCTTTTTCCTTTATAGATCTTTGTCCCCATTAATCTTGGTCTTAATAGATTAATTGTCTTGTGGTGGCCTTGAGTGGTCACTTCCATTAGTTGCATGCTTTGTAGTTTTCAGTTAGTGACATTTTTTAGGCTTGATAATATGTTATTTAATTTATCAAAATGTGTTATTGTCCATATTATTGTTAAATATTAATATTAAATACGCTGATTTTTAAGCATGTTTTAGAAAAAATTTCCCAAAATGTTTATAGATTGTATTTTATAATGCAATGATTCTTTTCTTGATGAAATTGTTTTGGATATTTTTTTTAATGATTCATTGATTGATGAAATTGTTATGGATATTTTTTTTAGTATATTAAATTGTATGTGATAAAGTCAAAAATCACCTCTTTTTTAGATTTTCATTGATCAATTTCCCTTAAGGCCATCAAGTTCACCATTTGGTCCCAGGTTAACGAAATATAGGAGTCATGAAGTGGAATTGTCCAAGCACTTAAATCTTGAGACATGTTTTTTTTTAGTCACTTTATACTTTCTTTCTATGTAAATTTTTGATGAAAATAGTCTTGGAACATGAGGGGCGTCAATAGTAAGCGAAAACAAACTCCTAAAAGAAAAATGGTATGCAAAGCACCCATAAATAATGTTGATATAAGAAGCAAAAATATTAAGTGAGGTTCAACCTCATATAATTAGAAAATGGGGGAGGAATTTCCAAGTAGTAGTGATTGATGCTTAGAGATACTTGGGTGAAATGGTTATTATTTGAAATGATTAAGATATCAAGGTTACCAATATGTTTACCTCTTTTCGTTTTATGACAATACAATTTTAGTTAATTGACATTGAGGACTACTACCATGTATCCAATGTCTATGACTCCAATATCGCAAATGGAAAACCTCTATTTCTCAATTCTATTTCTAGCACAAGTAATTTATACTCCCCATCTCCATGGATTGTTGGGAGTGACTTCAATATTATAAGTGTCTCGAGGAAAAGAAAGAATGAATCGAAATGTTTAACAAGATATTTTGTAAGCTATACCATTAAAGCCACAAAGTAGTCTCCATTAAAGTTGTCAAGAAATGAGTCTCCAACCCACACATGTGGATCAATGAGATGTAATACATGTGTGTGTGGTTACGAACTCAATACACCTCTATAATAACTCCACAAAATTATGTATTTCACTCTGTCACATAAATTGACAGTAGTGTGACATAAGTAAACCAAGATTAGACATGAAAGCCTTAGGAAACAAATATTCCTTAGATCCTCAATTAGGTGCTTAAATGATGAAGTGAGAATGCAAGGAGAAAAGAAGAATTCATGATTTAACCATCACATACATGTGATCAAGTGTGACTAGGATTGTATATATTCATATATTTTCCAAAGAGGGAGTGAATACATGAGTTACCATTTATTGGCCCTTATTTTTCTTTCTTTTTCATTTTCTTATATATAGGACTTAGGGAATAAGGTTTTCATAAGTTTGGCACAACTCATAGATATAAGATTTACATGAATTTTCAGTTCAACCTTAGAGTTTAGACTTAGATAAATCAATATAGTGTATGTTTAATGATTTTGGCTTTCACTTTTTTATTGTATTTCATCACAAATACAAAAGGGGAAATATTTTGCCACAAATCTATGAATGCTTAATCATAAAGTCGTCATGTGATGAAAACAAATTAATGATGTTATTCTCTACGAAAATGATGGGTATTCTTGAGAAAATCTTATGCTTGTGGATGTTTCCTCCCTGGTTGAGAGGGAGTGAGGGTAGACACCATGTTATCCATGTGTCATGTACTATGGCTAGGATTAACAATCGTAAGCCTAGTAAAGGCACTAGTAGGGATAATGGTGGATTGGATAAACATTTGGGACCAATATTCTTTGAGAATTTGGACATTGACTAGGACTAATCGCCATAAGTCAAGTACATTAATCCAAGATAAGAATAGTCATGAGGATTGACATTTTCTGGTGTCAAATATTATGATAGTGGATTAGGAAACGATCATGTGAGGACATACCTGGTAAAAATATTGGTGGGGTAAGTGCCTTGAAAGGCAGTGGTGTCCAAATTTATGCCTCCCAACATTGTGCTCTGATCTAATGGAGAGATAAACTTGTTAGTCAAGGCCTTACTATTTTGAAAATTTTGGCTATGATGATGTAAATCATCATTGATGCTTATCAATCTAGATCCCTTCTTATATGAATATTTCAACTTGAGAGTACTTTTTTTGTCTCATTATGAGTACCTCGCTAGTTTAGAGGGAGGGTCATCATCTTCATTATTGTCATCATCACCACCATCAATGTGATCATTATTGTCATCATTTCATTATCATCATAATCACCATTCATGTCTTCTTCATGATCATCATCATCATCATGATTTTGTATATTGTCGTCAATTGTTCATAATTATAAGTATCATAAGAAATATCACCAACCTTAGGACACATGATATATGAAAGAAAAATAACCACTTTATTTTTTAGAAATGATTGATGATCGTCAACATCACTACCATTATCATCGTCATTATAATTGTCATCATCCCCATCATCATAACTAATATAAGTTTTATCATAATTTTTGTCATCTTCATCATGAACATCATAATCATCATCCATGCCATTATTGTTCTTGATTATGACCAAGATGAAAATAATGATAATGATGATCAGATGATGATGACTTGGAAGATGACGCCAAAGATAATTATTATGATTTTTACCATGATAACATTTAAAAATTGGGAGGAATGGCCAAGGTCATTAGCATCATCGTCATTGTCATTGTAACTCCCATCATCTTTATCATCATTGTCATTATCATAACAATCGCAATTCATGTCACCGTCATCATCTTCATTATCATCATCGTTATAGTTATTGACATTGTCATCAATTGTTCATAATTTTCAATGTCATAAGAAATATAATCAATGCAAAAAATATGATGTGTGTTGGAAAATGGATGCAAAAGTAAACAAAAAATGGGGGTAAAAATAGACATAAATTTGGATGAAGAGTGGACACAACATAAGTAGATGCAGAACAAGACAGAAAAATTGAACAAAAGTGGATGAAAAAGTAGATGCAATAGTTCATACAAACTTGAACAGAAAATAGGACTCAAACATGGATGAAAAAGTGGAAGAAAACATGGGCACAATAGTAGGCATAAAACTTAGCATGAATTGTGGTGAAACAAATGTGGATACTCCAATGAATGTAAAAAAAAAAGGGACACAAACTTGAATGCAAAAAGGAGGAAAACTTGGATGAAAAAAGGGATGTAAACATGGGCCAAACATGGGTGCAATAGTGAACACAAAATTAGTTGCAAAACTAGACAAATCAAAAGTGGATGTAAAAGTAAATTCGAAATGGGATGCAAAAAACATAAACAGTTTTTGATGCAAACTTGGACACAAAAGAGGATGCAAATATGGATGCAATAGTGGAAGAAAATGTGGATTGCAATGATAGGCATAAGATATGGCACAAATAATAGCACAAAAAAGGTGGATGTAATAATAGACACAAAAAAATATGCAAACTTAGATGCAAGACAAGATGTTATAAGGGATGTAAAAGTGGATGCAAACACGGGTGCAACATGAGAAACAAAATTGATGCAAAATATGGATGAAATGGAAGTACATGCAAAAGAAGATACAAAATGAGATGCAAAACCCAACACAAAAGTGGATGCAAAAATAGATGAAATATTTTATGCAAAAGAGGATGTGAAGATGGATGCAAAATTGGAAGCAAATGTGGGTACAACAATATGTGCAAAACATGGAACAAATTTTGTCACAACAAAAGTAGATGTAATGATAGATGCAAAAAAAGAAGTAAATGAAGATGAAAAATAGGATGCAAAAAGGGATGTAAAAGTGGGTGTAAACATGGGTGCAACAATGGATGTAAAATAGCTTTTGCAACTTATTTGAAAGAGCAATTTTGTCCCAACAATTAGACTTGTAGCATAAAGAACATGGTTAATACATATGATTCGACCAAAAACTAGTTACTACCAAAATTCAACCAAAAAAAATATTACTGCATAAAAATAGAATTAAAAACAAAAAAAATAAAAACAAAAATTTCCCAAATTAAAAATAAATAAATGATAAACTTTTTTTTACCAAAATTTAGTGATTTTTTTAGTGCTAATACTAACATCACCATTACAGCAAGATATTTTTTTAGTGCTAATACTGCCATTACAACAAGATATAAGAGGGATATAATGCAAAAAGTTTAATAATAATATGTATGTAGAAGATGGTCTTCAGACTGGTGAATTCATGATAATCAATGGGACTACAGTCAAAATAATTGGATGTTATTTAATTTTTTACATAGATTGTCAAAATAATTGCATAAATCGATTTTTTTTAACCAAAATTTAACAAAAACTTTGCTAGTGCTAACATTAGAACCACCATTACAACAAGATATCTTTCTAGTGTTGAAAACACCATTGTAGTAAGATACCTCAAGAGAGACAGAAAACTTAAAAAGTATGATAGTAATATGTATCCAGAAGATGGTAGTGAAACTAGTAATTGTTCATTCTCATTATCATAATCATTGTCATCATCATCGCCATCATCCTTGTCATCGTTATTGCCATCATTACATTATCATCATAATCACCATTCATGCCATCATCATCAGCTCCATCATCATTATCATTATGGACATTGTTTGCAATTGTTTATAATTATAGACGTTGTAAGAAATATCATCAACCCAAAAAATGTGATCAGTGCTAGAAAAGGGTTGTTTAGGACACATTGATATACGTAAGAGAAATAACAACTCTATTTTTGAGAGATGATCGATGAGCATCATCATCACCACCATTATCATCGTCATTGTCATTTTTATCATCCCCATCATCATCATTAATGTAATTTATATCAACATTGTTGTAATCATCATCATCATTCATGCCATTATTGTTTTTGATGATGACCTAGATGAAAATGATGATGATGACACCAAAGATAATGCTTATGATTATGACAATGACAACATCTAAAATTGGGAAGATTCGCCAAGGTCATTAGCGTCGTCATCATCATAATCATTGCCATCATCATCATTAATGTCATTGTAACCACTATCGTCTTTATCATCATAATCACAATTCATGTCATCGCCATCATCTTCATTTTCATCATTGTCAATATTATTGACATTGTCATCAATTGTTCATAATTGTCAATGCCATAAGGAATATCATCAATGCAAAAAATATGATGAGTGTTGGAAAAGGGATGCAAAAGCGAACATAGAAATGGGGGCAACAATAGAAGTAAAATTGGATGAAAAGTGGATACAACATAAGTAGATGCACAACAACATGAAAAACCTAACACAAAAGTGGATGCAAAAGTAGATGCAGTTGTCAATGCAAACTTGGATGCAAACATGAAGGCAAAAGTGGAAGCAAACATGGGTCCAATGGTAGGTGTAAAACTTGGCACAAACTGTGGCGAAACAAATGTGGATGCAACAACGGACACAAAAGTAGATGCAAAAATGGATGACACAAAAGTGGATACAATAGGGGATGCAAAAACATACACAATATCTGATACAAACTTGAACACAAAAGAGGATGAAAATGTGGATGCAAACGTGGAAGCAAATGTGGTTGCAATGGTAGGCACAAGATATGGTGCAACAAAAGTGGATGTAACAATAGACAAAAAATATGCAAAATAAGATGCAAAAATGGATGTAAAAGTGGAAGCAAACATTGATGCAACAGGCAAAACAAAATTGGATGAAAAAAATGGATACAATGGAAGTAGATGCAAAATTAGATACAAAACGAGATGCAAAACCCAATGCATAAACCTGACACAAAAGTGGATGCAAAAATAGATGCAATATTTGATGCAAAAGAGGATGTGAACATGGATGCAAAATTGGAAGCAAATGTGGATACAATAGTGAGTGCAAAACATGGTGCAAATTATGGCATAACAAAAGTGGATGTAATGATAGATGAAAAAAAGAATCAAAGTATGATGCAAATGAAGATGTAAAAAGGGATGCAAAAAGTGAAATTTAAAATGGGTGTAACAGTGGATGCAAAATTGTATGCAAAAGTGGATGCAATAGAAGTCGATGCAAAAGTAGATGCAAAACGAGACACAAAACCCGATGCAAATCCTGGTCCAAAATTTGATACAAAAAGGGATGAAAAAATAGATGTAGTAGTTGATGAAAACCTAGATGCAAATGAGGATGTAAACGTGGATGCAAAATTATAATCAAAAGTGGGTGCAAAAGAAGGTGCCAAACTAGGCGCCAATTGCGGCACAAAAATATTAGATGCAATAGTAGGTACAATAATAGATGCAAAAGAGGATGTAAATATGGATGCCAAACAAGATGGAAAAGTGGATGCAACAAAAGTAGATGCAAAATTATATGCAAAACTAGACACAAAACTCGATGTAAAACGTGGTGCAAAAGTGATGCACAAATGGATGAAAAAATGGATGCAAAAAATGATTTAAAAAAGGATGCAAAAGTTGATGCAAGTGTAGGTGCAAAAAGTGGATGCAAATGAGGATGCAAAAGTATGTCAAACAAAAATAGATGCCAAAATTGATGCAAAACCTGGTGCAAAGGATGACACAAAACTTGGCATAAAATTTGGTGCAAAACGTGGTGCAAAACCTATTGCAATACCTGGTTCTAAACTTGGTGTAAGATTTGGTGCAAAACTTGATGCAAATTTTGTGTCAAGTTTTGCACCATATTTGATAAATGGATGTAAATAGCACCAAAAATGGGCTCTAGATGCAAAAAAAGAAGTAAAAAGGGACGTTAATCGCTGGTTTTGTTGTAGTGTTGATGTGTCCTTCTATCTTGATAGTTTGAGGAGTGGTAATTTCGTCCATTGAAATACAAGATATGGTTGGATTCATTTCTTCTTTCTCGATGTGATCTTTCACTACTTGCACCTTTTTCTTCTTGATATGTCCTTCTATCTTGAGAGTTTGAGGAGTGGTAATTCTTTCCAATGCTTTACAAGATATGGTCTGATTCATTTCTTCTTTCTCTGGGGTGGTGTCTTGGCGTATATCCTCTTCTTTTGATGTTTCTTGATCCTTTTCTTCCTCCTCTTCATATTCTATGTAAAATAATTTCTTCTCAACACACCTATGACCTTTAGTGCATTTGCTATCACAATTGTAACAAAGCCCTTTTTCTCTTTTTTCTTCCAATTGTTGTGGTGTAACCCTTGTAGGTTGTGGAAGGCTGGGAGAAACAACACTTCCATATTTATAGTTGTGAGGGGTATGCTTCCTGGATTCCATAATTTTTCTTTCCATTATGTCACAAAGCCCTTTTACTCTTTCCAATTGTTGTGGTGTTGCTCTAAAGAAGGTGTTGCTCTTTGTATCCTCATAATGTGCTATCATTTCCTCCGTGAAAATTGACCACGTAACAAGTTTTTTACGAGAACAAATCCCTTGATACCATAAAAATTGATCTGGTTCTAAATATGAAGATGCAACACATACCTTTTGTAACGGTTGTACACCATGTAGATCAAAATATTGCTCCATTTGAAGTATCCAATTTACCGGATCCTTGCCATCAAACTTCCTCATCTTGCTTTTTCTTGATTTTAGAAGCTCGACCTTGAAACGACTGTAACTCTGTACTTTTCAATTGCCTAGCTCTGAATTTGTGACCTGCAGTAGCCCTCTGTGTCCTCTTTCCAATGCCACAAGTCTGACCCAAATTGGATTCTCCAAGGAAGAGTTATGCAAAATCTCCCACAGTGACTTGATTATAGACTAGTTCAGTAGAGAAAACTTGTATGACGTGCCACGAGTCACTGTTTCGACCTTTGGATCTGAAAATCACCCACGAGAATCTACACTCCGTCTTCTTTCCGTACCTTCTTAGGAAATTTCAATCCGATACCCAGAGAGAAAGTTATGACAATTTTCCCCAGGTCACCTGTTTTGAATGTAATTCAGGAGTCTACAAAAAGACCAACTTCCTCAGAGCATATATCCACAAATATCGCGCGAAAAGATCTGAAATTCGGACCCAAGGTTCAGCGCGATCTCTTCTCAAATGGATTTTTTTTGCGACGTCTGAAACGTCACAGAAAAAACGTTATAGCGAAAATGCCACGATGACCTGTTTGGAGCAGCGAAACCCTAGAATCCAAAGCTCTGATACCAAATGTTATGAAACCAGCTCACAAAAAGATAGAAAAGAGAGATCCACGCCTTAGAATTCAGCCTCTTTGAGGGGGCAACCTCCTTTACATTACATAAATGAACAATTCTTGGATGATACAAATGAAAAGGCCTCATTTCTATATATAGGAGTCTAAGGGGTTATAACATAATCAGAGCCGACATAACAATAATAATGTAAGGGCACAATAATAACAATAATGGGCTTCTATGTGGCACAATAGTAACAATATGGGCACTACATGGGTACATCAATATAATAAGTGGGTTATACTAACAACAATAGGGGGTTACACTACTAGTATAGGGGCCTAACAGTGACCTCCACTTGCCCATTGGCTTATGGATGGTGAGGGGTGGAAGTCCTGTGCTTGATTTTATGATGTGTGAGTAGGTCTTCAATCAGGCTAGAAGTGAACTGACTACCTTGGTCTGTGACCAACTCTCTTGGATACCCGAACTTGTAGAATATATTTTCTCTCAAAAACTCAGCTACTTTCTCCTCTGTCGCTGCTTTGATTACTTTTGTCTCTACCCACTTTGTTAGGTAGTAATTGCACACAATGATGTATTGTTTCTGCTTTGAAGGAGGGCTGATAGGTCCCACAAAGTCCATGCCCCACTTCTCAAATGACTCAAAGGTCACTTGAGGTTGCATGGGCATCTCATTCTTTGGAGTAGGTTTCCCCATCCTCTAACACTGATCTCACTGGCTTGTATATCTCCTCACATCTTGATGAAGAGTGGGCTAGTAGTAGCCTACTTGCAATATCTTGAAGGCAATTCTTTTTGCTGCAAAATGACCTCCACAAGGCCCGTCATGACAGGTCAGGAGGATGGCAAAGACATCCTCCTCCCTAACACATCTTCTCAAGATCTGATATGGGCCAAGTTTGAAGAGATTTCCTCCAATCCAGGTGAAAGGGGTGCTTTTCCTTACTATCTTACTCTTCTCTTTTGAGGATAGGTGTGGTGGGAACTGTGCTAAAACCAAGTAGTTTGCTATATCAGCAAACCATGGAGAAAGTACTGATATAGCAAACAAATGTTCGTCTGACATTTGGTCATCTAGCATTCCTTCTTAACTTGTAGGCAAATTTACTCTAGACAAAAAGTCAACAACAACATTTTATTTACCAGGCTTGTCAATAATGGTTAGATCAAACTACTGCAGTAAAAGCAACCATCTAAGCCTTCTTCGAGCATGACGAAGGAGCAAGTTTGCATCCAGCCTTAGAAAATCAATGTTATATAGCAAAGCTAACACTGGCTCCTTCTGGGGATGAGATCCTCCCTGTGAGGTCTCAAGAACTGCAGACCAATGCCTTGCCTGTCAAAACCAAATCAGCAAAATTTCCTAGTGTTCCATTGGGCATGGAGTCTAATTAAGCTTACACTAAAACTAATAAAACAACATATTTACAACTTTAAGGCCGAAATACCTTAAACAACATAAATTTTCAAAAATCGTCCATTAACTGGGCCATCAAAAACTGTCTCTCCTTCCATATTTTGCAGCATGAAAGTATTGTTCCCTTGGATATAAGAAATGATAAAAGGCCCTGTACATAAAGCATCAAACTTCCCATGGTTGCCTTTCTTCTCTTTCAGTGCATCCCACTTAAGAACCAAGTCTCCAACCTAGAAATTATCTATTTTTGCCCTACTGTCAAAAGCTTCCTTGATTCTCTTTTGATGTGCTATGGACTTTTCAACTAGCTATTCTCTAATTTGATGTATCTCTGCTAAATCAATGATCCTTTTTGCCATGTCCTCTTCCTCATTCTGCTCTTCTTGTAAGAGTTTTGCCATAGGGAGGGTTAACTGAATTGGGAATACAGCCTTAGTGCCATATACCAGCTTGAATGGAGAATTCCCTGTGGATTTCTTGGTGGTCACTCTGTCAGCCCACAGTGCATATTTGAGCTTGGAGTCCGAATTCCTTTTGTTTTCTTCCAATAGCTTTTTAATTATTCTTATCAGGCTCTTGTTGGAAGATTCTGCTAGACCATTACCTTGAGGGTAGTATGAGGTGGAATGAACTAGCTTAATGCCCATTGAGTCACACATGTCCACCAATTCTTTTGCCCTGAAGGTTGCTGCAGTGTCTGTGACCAGTTTATGTGGACAGCCAAACCTGGTGAAGATATTCTATGTTAAGAACCTCTTGACCACATGGTGATCAACCTTTCTGGTAGGGATGGCCTCAATCCATTTAGTGAAGCAATCTGTGGCTACTAAGATCCATCCGTGCTAGCCATTGGAATGTGGATTGATTTCTCTAATGAAATCCAAGCCCCACTGCTGAAAAGGGCCACTAGCATGTATGGGTTTTAAGGGCAGGGACTTCAATTGCTGCTTCCCTTCAAATCTTTGGCACCTGTCACAAGATTTCACAAATGAAAAGACATTAGAAAATAAGGTGGGCCAATAGTACCCAACTCTAAGGATTTTATGGGCTGTAGTTTTCCAATAATGATGTCCTCCACATATGCTGGAATGAAACTGCTGCATCACTTCCATGGATTGTTCTTTGTCCAGACACCTCAAAAGAATTCTAAAGGAGTCTCCCCAATAGAGCAGATTTTCATGAATGCAATGTTTAGCTACCCTGAGCTTAATAGTTCTAGCTTGGCTCAAACTAAGGCTTGGAGGAACTTCTAGCTTCAACAAGAATTGAGCTATTGCAGAGTACCATTCAGATGAAGCTATATTTTCTGCCAATGACTGATTTTGCCTCGGTTCAACTGTTTCTTCTGTTGTCTGACTATCTTTTGAATTTATGTTTATCCAATTCATCTTCAACATTTTGCAGTTTCCTTCGGCCATCAATCTAGCAAGTCCCTGACCTCTGATAAACTTGGTGGGCTTCAATTCTATGTTAAATTCAATAAGCTTTTCAATCCATTTAGCCCTTCTTCCATCAGCATCAGGTTATGTTAGGACATCCTTTATTGAAGCAGAGGGTACATATGCAATTATCTTGGAGTGCAAAATGTAAATTCTGAAAGCTTTCAAAGATTTTATAAGAGCATATGCTTGTTTCTCAATGATATCATACCTCAGCTTAGCATCCCTTAAGGTTTTGCTGAAAAATGCCACTGGACACTCTAAGCCTTCCTCATCTGCTTGCATCAAAACCACTGCAAGGGTATCATCAGAGGCAAATGAAAATATATGGAACTCCTTGATGTAATCTGGGCTGATTAAAGTAGGAGCTTCCATAATAGCTTTCTTAATGGATTCAAAGGATTTTCTTGCTGCATCAGTCCATTTGATTTCTGACCCATTCTTCAACATGGAGGTAATGTGTTTTACAAGTTCTGCAAAATTAAGAATAAACCTTCTTATGAAATTTATCTTGCCCAGAAAGGACTGGATATCCTTCTTTGATCTTGGGACAGACAAAGTCTGTATTGCTCTTACTCTTTCTGGGTCAATTTTGACACTTGCAGTAGAAACAACATGTCCTAACAACTTGCCTTCTTCTAAAGCAAACTGTGACTTTTTAGGATTGACTGAAATTCCAAACCTTCTGCACTTCAGGAACACTTTCTTCAAATGCTGCAAATTGTCTTGATGGCTGCTGGAGTACACTGTTATATCCTCGAGGTAGACAATGACAAACTTATCCTTCTCTCCCACAAATGTTATATCCATAGCTCTCTGAAAGGTGGCTCCAGCATTCATCAGCCCAAAAGGCATCTTGGAATACATAAAAGTGCCCCAAGGAGTGGTGAATGCAGTCTTCTCTTGGTCATCTAGATGTACAACAACCTAGTTATACCCTGAAAATCCATCCAGGAAAGACATTACTTTGGCTCCTGAGACCTTCTGCAGCAAATGCTCCATCTTGGGTAGAGGATAATTGTCTTTCTTAGAGCATTTGTTTAAGTTTCTGAAATCAATGTAGAGCCTGATTTCTCCACTTTTCTTCATTGCCACTACCAAATTGGAAACCCATTTTGAATATCTTAGAGGGACTATGATTTTGGCAGCCAGTAACTTCTTGATTTCTTTTTCAATCAGAAGGAGGAGCAAAGGATTTATTGGTCTCGGCTTCTGCTTAAAAGGGATGGTGTCTTTCTTTAAAGGAATTTTATACTGGATGATATTCTTGTCATATGTTTTCAGGTCATTATATTCCTAGGCAAAAACATCAGCAAATTGCTTCATTAAATTGCAGTACTCAGAACTTTGGGCAGCAAATAGATGAGTGGACAAATTTATATATCTTGGATGATCTGGACTCCCTATATTATGCCTATGGACTGTAGATTGGTCTTCTTTTTGGGCAGCCTTATAAGGCACATCATTCTGGTCAAACAACTTTTCTAAAGGAACTAGGCCTTTAGGTATATGATTGTTGGGCAGTTGGATAATGCTATTTTTGCCAATTTTGTTTCTAAGCTGGGACTGGGGACTTTCTTCCAAGGCTTCATTCTCTTGATCAATTTGCATTTCAGAGAATTCATCAATGACTTGTAGAAATCTGTTCACTTCATCATCATCCTCAAAAACTTTCCAATGTTGGACATTATCAGGCAAGGATGGTTTATATTTCATTTGAACTTCATAGACTAGTCTGGGAGGCATGGGAAGGATAAACATGCTAACAGACACGGCAAGGGAATCAACAAGCTAATTTCTGACTCTAGGGATGTATGAGATACAAAAATTATCAAAAGAATCTTTAAGCCTCCATACCTCATCTCTATATGCTTTCAGCCTTGGGTGCTTTGCTTGAAATGTTTTGTTTACTTGCTGAATGATGAGATCAGCATCTCCAAACACCTCTATGTTTCTGTTTCCTCTGTCTTTAGTTGCGTTAAGGCCCAATATCAGAGCCTCATACTCTGCTATATTGTTGGTGACTTGGAAAGCCAGCTTAAAAGATAGATGTGTGCTCTCTTGTTTTGGAGATATCAGCACCACCCCTGCTCCTGTAGTCTCCCTAGAACATGCTCCATCAAAGAACATTTCCCAAACCTGACTTCCTTGCTCTCCCTCGGCCTGAACTATTGGTTTCTTGAGCTGCAATGAGGCCTTCTGTGATTCTTCAATTTGGAGGATACATGCTCCAAAATCAGTGTCCACAACATAAATGGGATGATTAGAAGGATTCTTCTCATCACTGATGATGTAGGCCAATTGTGCTTCTCTGTACAATCTCCTGCTTTCCCCTCCAAAAACTAGGATAGTGCCATAAGATAAATCATTTTGTAATGTCCCACCTAGTCTCTTAATCCACCCTATGGACAGAAGCATGCCAAACTTAGGGGGAACATCTGCCACCACAATATCCATCATCATGCTCTTCATGGGTAGCTGAGTTAGGGTAATGGCCAGGTCTTTGATTAATCCTAGGCATTTTACCTTTCTTGAATCAAATGAGAATAGATCATGATATGGTTTGGTGATATCAAGGCCTAACTCTTCCATGATAGCTTTGGGCATCAGATTGTGGCTGGCCCCTGTATCCAGCAGGCAGTTATGGAGGGTTTTGTCATGAATGGTCAAAGAGACAGAATGATGGGGAATTATCATCAGCAGGTTCATTCATTGGGCAAAGCACAACTGCGGGCTTATCATCTTGCAAATTGACGTAGTCAGTGGAGGCTTGTGAGGCTTTCAGCTCAAGAGCATCAAGGATAGGCTTTCTAAAAACTTCACTCTTTACAAGTTCTATCATAGGTACAGATATTTTTAACTTCTGGACTTTTGACTCAAAGCTGAAAGGGTAAGGGGACTTTTCGGGACCTCTTACCTCTAGAGCTGGTGTTTTGAGGATGATTGGATCAGCTGCCGGTCTTTTCTGTCTGATATTCTGTTGCTCTGTTGGGACAACAGCTCTATCGGTAGGATTCTCCTTGACATTGTTGGATTTTGACCTTATATTATATCTTTCCTGCTCATCAGTCTGCAAAACAGCTTCTCTATCCCACCTTTAACTGGTTTGGTCCTGTAGTAATGATTCTTCATAGGTAGCCAATGTCAAAAAGGCAGCACTACCCTTATCTTCCATGCAATGGATTTCATCCTCTTCTTCAAACTGCTCCTCTTCCATGACTACGTTTTGGAAAGGAGCCTTAACCTTTTGTTCTTCACCGGTCTCTTTACCCCTCTGAATGATTTGCAATTGTTCATTTGCTCTTCTGAATGGATTTGGATTTCTTGGAGAAAATGTGTTTGGAAGCCTAGCCTTCCCAAAGCTCTGCTCAACCTTCAGCTTAGATATCTCAGCAGCCAATGACTCTATCATTTTAGTCATTTTGTCTAATTTAGGTTCTAAAGATGCAGCAGAGGAGGAAGAAGCCTCACCTCTCTGCCTCCTTCTATTAGCATGACTTTTGAGATTTTCTGCAGCCATGATATTAGATTCCACCTCTAGGGTTGCATCTTGCATTTCAGCTAGAGAGGCACATCTTCTTTCTCTTAAAAGTAGGCAGAAATCAGAGTCAAAAGCATTGGTATAGATGAGTTTGGTAGAGGTGAGGGTAGGCTTTACAATGATTCCCCATTCTCCCTCTTGAGGTTCCCAAACTTGGTATGGTAATAGAGCAGGTCTTTCTTATCTCCCCAATGCTTCAAAAATGCATCATCTAAGGCTTCAATGTATGCTATGGACCTAGGGGGAAATTCTCTGAACCACTTTCTAGCCTCTCCATCAAGGCTCTGGACAAACACTCTCATCCACACATCGTCTTCACTGATATCTAGGTTATCAGCATAACTATAAAAAGACTCAAGGTGTTCTTCAATTGTTACCCCCTCTGTACTAGTGAACTTGGGCATGTATTTCTAATACTCTCCTGCAGGCATGGCATTCAAAGGAACATGCAAGACTAGGGGTCCATACCTAGCAGCTATGATTCTTTCCATCTTTGTGGGTACTTGTTGGCCTGCCATGGCTGGGATAGATGGAAGGATACTGACATATTGAATGGTAGGAAGCAGTGAAATAGATGATAGGAACAAAGGAGTATGATGGACTATATGGGAGACTTTCTTTGGACTGAGATCCAAAGGGGGACTGAATGAACAAGGAGCTTTATGAATCTTTGAAGGTATTTCTTCACTAACAATGTTAGGCTCTATATCTTCAAACTGTATGTTCTCAGCTATAATCTTCTCTTGCAGAGATACATAAGATTTTTTGGGCTTACCTGATCCTAATGCTCCTTTCTGTGATGTTTTCCTCTGCTTGACAATCTTCTTAGGGTCAGGCACTGGGTCAGTTGGTGATTTCTGAGGATTTCTCCGAGTATGTCTCACAAACTAAGCCAGAACTGCAATGTGGAGTCGCCACTAGGTTGGTCCTCCAATAGAGTCGCCAGATAGATGATTACAACTAGAAGTGTGTCCAGACTTTGTCTATCATCAAAGCTGGAACTGTGTCATTCTCCCAGGGAAGCTGAGCTTCAATCTCCTCTCCCCGGCAACGACGCCAATTAATGTTATCACCCTAAGAAACTCTCCTAGGTTATAGCTCGGAGATGCTCGGAACATATAAATTCAACTTATTGTTGCAAATGGATGAATGGAAGGAATGATGCTTGTCCAAGCCAGATAACCACTTCTACTTTGCTTGACTCCAGACATGCGTGAACACCCCCAAACTACAAGGCTTTAGACCACCAATTACTCACAGTTTAAGGATTGGGTGAATATGGAGAATACTAACCACACCAGCAGATGCACAAGACCATGTGATGGTCGGCTGCAACCAGTAAAGAAGTCTGCAAATCTAATTCCCTAATACACAGACAGGATGACAGCTCTCTGGCACTAGGTGAAAAGAAACCTGAATAACTCATTCACTGATACATACAAGACTTTAACACAGAGATAGGATGACAACTTCTCTAATGCTAACATCAAGAGCTCAGAAATACAGCATATCAGGCACAACTTGGAAAATGAGCAATTAACAACAAAAGAAGCTTGTATTAGCTGGAAATGAAGACGAGACACTACAAGTATCAAAGTAGTTACAGTCTTTAGAAGTTGAACCTTACATCAAAACATCAACCATCAACCCTGCTTACATCTTGTTTGTGGGTATATATAGAGTTTCATCACAAAGATACTCGGCCATTCTGAGTATGGAGGGGTCATAATTGACCACCAACCACATTTAGTTACCTGATGGAGTCTCTGAGTGCGTTTGCTTGCTTCAGTGGATGAATCTAATCCTTTCAGGTGCTCTGCTGTCTTCTCAGGGGGTTGGAGTGTCGTATAGGATGAAGTTCCATAACTGTTAAATGCAGTTATCTGCTCGAGCTCTGTCCTTTTCCTTCTTGGCCATACTGTCTGTTGAATGCGATTGTTGAGGAGAAAATGCAAATAATACTGAAGACTGGTCACCTTCATCCTTCAGGTACGTGGAACGATCCAGAGGTGTGGATTGTGTGGCGAGTGTATGAGCAGGACGGAGGAGCTATACTGGCCATTGGATTGGGAAAATAGACGATGGGTATGAGTCCACGGGGACTATCAGGAAAAGCGAGGTGGAATGAACGTGGGCCATTGGATCTCAGTGGGCAGATCCAACGGTTGTCAGGCGGCGGAAACGCGCGGACGTTATCGGGCGGGAATATGGGTTTGAGCAGTAAGCGGTTTTGATTGCACTGCTGTAGGACGTTGGGTGGTAAAAGGACAACAGAGTGCGATCCCACTCAACACGTGATACGTGGTGGCAGAGGAGAGAGGAAACCACTCTCCATCGCGCGTTAACGTGTCGTTACTTAGCGGGCGCGAGGAGAGCAGACGCTATCCAGTCGTGGCGGAGATGATCGGATGGTGGGGAAACGATCGCGTAAGCCACTACAATGGGAGCCGTCGGATCAGGAGGCGGAGATCGATGGTGGAGGTTACGGGTGAAGGGTTTGTGAAGGCGCATAGTCGTATGGGTGCGGGTTTTATGGGGTATGGGTTTTAGCACTCGGTGCTTAAGAACCAGGGATTTTATATGAGTTTTAATAAAAAAACATGGGAAATGGAGATGAAGGGAGGGTTAGAGAGGTAAAGGAGAAGGTGAGGGCAACCATTATAAGCCTTCTTTGAGCATGACCAAGGACCAAGTTTGCCTCTAGCCTTAGAAAATCAATGTTATATAGTAGAGCTAACAATCCCACCAAGCCAACAAAAGGTTCCATTGATGGGATCGGGATCTGCATAAAGATGTCTGATGTCGTATCACTGGAATCCGATAAAGAAAGGAATTGAAAATTGGTTGGACAGAAAGATTCACGAGTTCAAGGTGTAGGAAAACAGGAATCCACGATTATCAAAGGAAGAGTGATTAGATTGCTACTTGTATATGGAGATCTATGAAATTTTCTTTGCATCCTTCCCCACTGAGTTGTATGAATGGATCGTGAGGCTAGCAAATAGTCAAGGAAGGTGTAGACTCCACAAACCTATTGTGTGGACTCCAAAATTGGTGCGCAGACTGGAAGCATCGGAAGATAAGATCGCGCGCACTATCAATCATTTGCTGGATCGAATCATAGGAGGGTTCATCACCGAATTCGCGGTAGATACTTCGGTCAACTATAGCGAGGCAAAATGACGCTTCCTCAAGGGGCCGTGAGGTAAGTACGTTAAATCTTTGAACACTTGGATTAAACTGCTACTGTGTGAAAAGCGGGTTATGCGAATAAATTGATGTTTGCGGCTACGCGAAGTGGGAATATCTACAAAAATGAAGGTAGCACAGAACTAGAAACTAGCCCCTTGATTTCACCTCTGCGAGGAGGCGAAGAGGAGCTCATGAAGGTTTCACCAAGAAGTGCGATCAATATGATAAAGCAGAGAATTCTGCACATACCACCCCCACCCACACCACCACCAGTTTCACCATCTTCACCCCCAAATTCACCCATACCACCTATGCCACCTCCGCAAAGTAGTATGGCCAGTGCGATAAAGCTACCAGTGTTCAAGGGAGTAGGGAACGAAGATCCGGACCAATTTTGGTTCATAGTAAAAGCTGTATGGGAAGCACAGGGTGTCATGGACGACAATATAAAGAAGGCAACGTTGGTCAACGCTATGCAGGATCGTGCACTGACCTGGTACATTAAGCATTCCAATGACAATCCAAATGCAGGAATAACAGATATTCAAGCTGCGCTAAAAAGGAATTTACCAGGCCAAAATCAGAGGCATAGTTGATCCTTGGATTCAAGGAAATCAACATGCTACCAGGCGAAATCCCGTGGGAGTTGGATCAAAGACTAAAGTGCACAATTTGTGAAGTGAACATGACCTTAACAGATGGGTAGCACCGCGAGTCGTTTTTAGCCTCGTTAACACCACATCTACGTAACGCGCTATCGCAACAAAGGCTAACCACTCAGGTTGAGGCTTTGGAGGTTGCAATGAGATTGCATGAGACTCCGATATAAGATCCTAACATGGGAGTTCAGCAGATTCATGCATAGTTGAAAAACTCGTGCCTCGAGATGTAGAGTTTGAAACAAGACAGGACGGCTCGTCCAGAAGTGCGTGACAAGGTATGGTGCGTCAAGTGCAAGGGCCAAGGGCATGACAAGGACCACTGCCCGGTGTTCACGAATTACCTCGTAGGAGGAGGACTGATGCCATTAAGACCAGAGGCACAAGTAGGACCAAGTGCTGCACTTGCATTATGGTGCGCGATTTGTCAGATAGGAGGAAAACATGCTACAGATAACTGCCATCTTCTACAGAATTATATGCCGAATTCCCAGTAGTTGTTCTGTAATTTCTATAGGTTAGTAGGCCATGATGAGTACACTTGTAGAAGTTATGAACTGATGATGGATTGGACTCCTACCTACAGAGTTTAGGCCAAAACACGACCCCTCAATCAAAACGCAGGAATGGTGCACACTGGATTTTAGGGGCATGGATTAAGCCGAGGTGGAATGGGACCATGAAAAGGTTGTGAACAACTAATATGTTACAATTGCAGAGTGTCAGGGCATTATGCCCATGATTGTACAATTCCAATGAGACCATCATGCTTATATTGTATGCAGTTTGATCATGAGACAGAGGACTATCCCACACTGATAGCGAGGTTGCGCGATAAAGGAGCACTCTAGCCTCCCTCGACTCAGAACTTGAAAATGATGAGGTCTGAGCTGCGCAAGGAAGATCCCAATGTAAATATCGTGCTCCGCAGTGGTATTACAACAGGGGATGACAAATGCAAACAACCTGAAGAAAGTACCTGGGTTCGCAAAGCCCCAACGAAGGAACCAGAATTTGATTTGGAGCGTGCTAAGGAGACTTTCATGGAAGTTAAGAGGAGCTTCGCGGATGCCTCCACTTCAGGAAGTAAAGACAGACCAGAGCCGGAAATGGACCCATTGATGCTCACTACATTCTTGGAGACATGCATGAAGCTGTTGCATGACAACAAGGTTGTGAAGAGGCTGCAAGAACTCATAACTAGATGTGTTGGGACCACGCTAGAAGAACCACGTGTAGTCTGGAAGATCGGGAAGCACATGATGCGAACAGGAAGGGAGATGAGACTGACCGTGCAGATCGAGGAATATGAGATGGATCAAGTGATTTTGGATCTAGGATCGGATGTGAATGTCCTGCCAAAGCAGACATGGGAGCGCATGGGCAAGCTTGCGTTGCAATGGTCTCCTATCCAACTGCGAATGGAAAACCAACCAAAGATCCTACCTATGGGGAGATTGCAGGGAATCACAATAGATATCGAAGGACCGAGTGCACTAGCAGATTTTGAAGTGATAGAGATTGTTGATGACAACAATCCCTATCTCATGCTACTGGGAATAGTTTGGGCCACTGACATGAATGGAGTGATAAATCTAAAGAAGTGCAAGATGATTTTTGAGAAAAATTCACTGCATGTAGTGGTAGCTTTAGACCTTACGAAAGGATCGCGCTACATAGAGCCAGTGCGTGACTATGACAACGATGATGATCTAGACTGTATTTACAAGATAACTGCACGTGAGAAAGATTGGGTAAATCCAACCGCGGATGGTTGAATCTCTTGGGAGTGTGAAAGTTTCTGTACATTAGATTTTGATGAAGAGATAGAACGATGGCAGAACTAGTTACACGAGGTAACCATGCTCAACTGTAACATGATGACAAGGTCACTACACTGCATAGCAACAAAGGTAAGAGATTTGCCTACATATGACGGGCTGGGCGAGGTGGATGATTTCTTGAACAAATTTGAAAAAGAAGTGTCAGAACAACAAAGTTTCAATGCTCTGAAATGGGTACTGAGAGCTATGCTCGCAAGATCGTGGGGTACGCACCAAAGAATTTTCAAGGACTGGTGTGAATATAGAAGGATGATGCACATACAATTTTGGAAGCCTCAGATGCGGTTAAAAGACAAGTATGACGGATGAAACAACCCGTGCGCTCACCTTTCCAGGTGGGTACAAGCATATGGTATGAAAATTGCAGGAATACACACAATACTCGTAGTAGGAGACATGATCAAGAAGTAGGTGCAGGCAAGAAAATGGCGTGAATGACCCCTTCATTTGGGACTAGGAAGTATGGTAAGACCAAGCATGCAGAAGCATATTTACGTAGAAGCTTTTGACAAAGTACGCGAAGCACTAAACACAATCCACCATGTGAAGGGGCTGACTGGGACCTATGCGTACCAACAGTTCTCTGGGCATATAGGACTGTGTGCAAAACCCTGACTGTGCAGGCGCCTCTGAAGTTGAAGTATGAAGCGAATGTTGTAATCTCAATGGAGCATGAAAAGCCTTGTCTGCACATAATGGCACCAGTAGATACGATGGTTCACAGAGCCTAGAAAGAAGGGATCACACAGTCGCAAGAAGCAGAACGCATGGGACTTGAGGAAGAAATCCAACAGGGAAATTTTAGGCTCTAAGAACTTGAGAAAGAAAGGGTGTGATTGAGGAAAAGAACTTTGGTAGAAGTGGAAGTCAAGAAGCTGGAAGACGAGATAAGGGATGAATTTATGGGTAAGAAGACCATGGTGATAAAACAGGGTGTGCACGATCATGCTGACAAATTTAAGGACTATCGCCACAAATTGATCAGTCTGATGCCTTGGCTTGGACCGCATATTACTAAGAGAATTAACCAGGGTGATACGCTGCAGAGGATAAGGTACGCAACGCCGCCAATAATGGTAAAACGTAGGTATTTCCCAGAATAATGTTGGATGACTGGAGGAAACTGCACATAGGTGGCACGACCACCTGACTAGCCGAGGGAGGAACAATATTAACACTCCAACTAGTTGAAAGGAAGCGCAGGGATATAAATTACTATGTTAGGAAGCTAAGCGAGGTTGGAGCTGTGTGCAGAAACAAAAAATCACAAGGTCCACGACTGTGCATGGGGGGCTGTGCTACCGCGCGGGTTGGCTAGAAAGTGACCGTTGAAGTCACTACTCACGATGGGATGCTCGACTTGAGGCCAAATGGGGTGGGCAACATGCATTTAAGACGCGAGTTATGGGAAAGATTTGGAAAAATATGCCACCAAGGAAGCATTAATGAATCGGATTTGGGGGGGAACAGTCAAATTCAAATTCAAAAAAGCACTATAAAATACAAAGGGTTGCCTAGAAAACAACACTTGGTCATTTGCGAATTGAGCGATTGAGCAGAGCCCTGATCGTTGTGAGCTGAGCATTGATTGAGCCCCTGAGTTCGCGAGTGCTAAATTTCCAGACAAATATGATGGCAACTGTTGAGGATGTTATGGAGTTAACCGAAATGATCGCCGGAGAGGCTGCGCAGGCCCTGGCTATGGGAGATGCTATGGAAGGAGCCGGGATTGTAACAAAAATCCCGAAATCACTGCACATGCCAAGACCCAAGAAGGACAAACAAGCAATGGTTCCCATACGTGTGTCCCCACAGAACCTGCTACGCACCAAGCTGTTAATGGAGGAGAAGGGGAAAGTCATCACCATAGAGACAGATGAAGAAGAAGATCTAGAGGACCTTATCATCGTAGAGGATGAAGATGAAGGCATGGAGGAGGACACTCAGACTGTGCACCCCATGACAAAATTGCCTGCCTATGTCCCCCCGCGAAATGGGAAGGCGAAATTACCTAAGGACCTGGACGAGACCAAGAGCTTGCGTCAGACCCCACTCCTCCCAAACAACATTATGTTTGAGGGTATGCACCTGGGGCAAGTGCCGAGCCTAAAATTTGAAGATTGGGACCTCGCTGACCACGAGAAGTTCCCTCAGCTTGAGATAAGGAACCTCATGAAACCCAAGTAGAACACTGCAGTGGTGGTGACAAAATTGGAGCCGCGGAAGTGGTTGCACGGAGTGGAAAAGGATAGGCTACTGAACCTACTCTGGGTACCACACTTCCACCGTGCACCAATAAACATTTTTGTCATCAGACAGCTACTCTTCCTAGTGCATGATGGGTCTTTGTGGCGGGAGGAGCCCATCCCCATCACGATAGACCTGATTCACCGCGTCTCCCGACTTTCATGCAAAGGAGAGGACCCCGCCGACATATCGGAAGGGAAGGGTAGTGACTTGGCCATCGCGGAGGCCATGAAGAAAAAGTATAAGCTGGAAAAGGAGAAGAGGGGATACGCCATCTCTAACATCGAGGAGAAAGCAGTGTGTGTGGCGACCCACATCCTGGCAAGAAAGGTCATGCACAAGTGCCATGCGAACGAAGTAACTACGCCGATGGTAGCACTGGCTGAGCACTGCGGGGAGGGGGTCTAGTTTAACTAGTCCGAGTTCCTTTGCAAGGAGTTTTTAGAAAATTTCCGCGAAGCTTAGGAATAGGGAAAAAAATTCCACTATGCATGGCTTCTGCTATCCATAGTGCTCATGGTTGGGGAATTGCTGGAGGATAGTCAATTCCCCATAATTGATAGGGATTTACCGGAGGCCACGAAGTATGCTTCGCTCTGGGCAACAAAGGATGCTAAGAGGATTCATGACAGTAAAATATTCTAGGTGTTCATGGAAATGAACCTCAGAATGGGGATCAACTACAAGCCATGGTTGTCACCTACTGTTTATAATAGTCTGCAAAGTTTTGCAGAATTCAAAGCGGACATGCATAAAATTTATATAAGAGTGTGCAAGGACCTGACTAAATAGTGGACAAAGCTACCCTTCATAGCCATAGATGACGTCATTTGCAATGTACTAGAGGTGTGGCCACCGGAGTGGTGCGCCCCAAACATCGTAGAGATTGAGAAGTCAGCGACGCAAAGAAAGAAAGATGAGGCCAAGTTGTGCATCGCACAGTTGGCCAAAAAGCAAAGGAAGGAAGCAGCGGCAACAGAAGTGTGGGTAGTGCAGGATGCGGCACAAAAAGTAGCTGAGTAGGAGAAGGTCGTAGTATCCATAGTAGCACAGGAGGCAGCCATGAAGATGGGTGAGGGCCACACGACACAGGGGCAAGAAGTAGAGGAAGCAAAGACAGAAGAAGGAGGCGTGGACCCACAAACCGTGTCAATGTAGCTGAAGCGTCAGCACTTAATAGAGTGGGCAGGGTCGTGTAAGAAGGTCAAGGCCTTGAAATTGTCCATTGACCTGATCACCCTAACCAAGGGTGATCTGCATGACATCGGCGAAACAGTGTGCAATTTCACCTCTGAAGCTCTCCAAGATTTCATGCAGGAGAACCAGATTATGTTGGGGGCCCTCAGAGTGTAGTTGCAAGAATTATAGGCGAGCCCTTCTCGGGCTGGTACCCTTTTGACCAGCCTCGCAGTCGACTCAACAACAACAGAACAGATGTTGCGCACGCGGATGACGAACACCATAATGCTGCCGGAAGGAGCATTAGTTTCAACAAATGAGGCCGACAAGCCTTTAGTTAGCACATAAATCTTGGTATCAATCTAGCTACACTCCCGTGAGAGACTCTATATGTGTTGCAGGATGGGATAACTATAGAGCTGCGAGCTAGGGAGAGTTGCACACTGCAAGTCCTCAGTGAGTAGAAAATCAATATGGAACAACTAAGCTTGTAGCGTGATGAATTGGGGTTGTAGAATCAACAGCTGGTATAGGTGATAGATGACACTTGCCAAAGCATCCCGGAGCTAGCCATCTTAGCAGACACACCAGCAAAGGCACGAATCCATAGATTAGCAGCAGGGGTCCGTGAGGCGAGGGAAGAAATAACAAAGGTTTAGCTAGAGCTGAACCTTCAGATCACCGAGATACAGTTAAAGGCGCAACCATCCACTCCCCCAGAAGTCAGAGAACAACGTGCTAGCGCTATCACAGCAGGATTAGAGGAAATTGGCAGTGTAGTGCGAGACTGCACCAGCATGTTGGAAGAATCATTTGAGGTCTTCACAAATCTGCAGGAGGACCCCAACATCTAATGCTTGGAGATAGAGGTGCAAGAACTCCAAAAGCAGTACGACAATGTCAAATGAACTACGTAGATGGTGGCCATCACTCAGAGGCTTGCGCGGATGCAACAGGCTAAAGGGCTGAAAGAGCAGGTGGATGTGGCACGACACAATGAAGCAGTCCTAAAGGCGTGCATTCAGCCTTGGATCAATGAGGCCTTCATCATCACCACAGATATTGAAGGCAAGCTCGCACAAATGTAGGGGATGCACACATTGATGCAGAGAAGCACTCCCAACACAGAGGTCTCGGAACAACAAATGCAATAGATTTAGCAAGTAGCAGCTTAGTGCACTAACCTCCTCGCAGTTCGAGAACAGTTGGAGGGACTCTGAGCAAAGATTGCCGCGCCGACAGAGTGACTCAAGGGCGAGTCATGATGTTTGTGTTGGGGGCTCAAAGCCCAAGTTTTGACTGAATCTTGTTATAAAACTTCGCAAATTACGGGCGCAGGGCACAAAACTATGATAAAATCACAAGGTTGTCCGCCCTAGTTTTGTAATGTAATGTCAACTGGATAGACCTACCGAGCGAGGCTCTAAGTGAAGAAGGAGGAAAAACTAAGAATGATAAGTCTATGTGGTTAAGTAAAAGGGTAGAGTGTGTTTGTGGGTCGTAGAGTAGGAGAAGGCTCTGCAACTGAGTACGTAGAGGCCTAGTAGTCCGCAATTGAGTGCGCGGACCCCTGCAGCTGAGTGCGCAGTGCGAGTCGAGTCTGTAACCGTGGAAAGAATCAATAAAGATAAGTTTTTCTATAATTTTTTTCTTGGGTTAATGCATGATTGATATCATTTGCAAAGCACCTGTATGAAGGTTCTATGTTGTTAAGTATAACTTAAAGCACTCAAGTAGGCAAATATAATTAACTAATAGTGGAATATAAGCAAAGTTTTGGGTAATAACACAGAGTGCAACGCACAGCCCTTGGGTAGGGCTGTGCAAATACAGTATATCAGACCGCGAGGAAAGGGGAAGTGCGTGAAGCAACCTACGTGTATGGACAAAACCGCAGACTAGTTGAACTCATTAGACATCTCCAGGGTACAGAAACTTGGTTCTAGCACCCTCCCATGCTACTTAAGGTGAGACCTTAGTCTGCGCTCCATGAACTGTTGCTGAAAGGGCCAGTAGTACTGGGATTTGTTTGGCTAATTAACTCCAAACCTGGGTCAGGCCCCAACAAGTCAACAAGTATAGGTCAACACCAAGAATAACTTTTTGTATTTCCTCTTGGGCCTTGATTGACTTCTTACCCTACTCCTTGGAAATTTTACGGCCAAGTAGAGTTTGTTTGAAAAAAACTACGTTGGCTAGCCTCTTTTGTCAATCCTCCTAGAACTATGGAATCCCCAGCTATGTCAAATGTCTTTTTGTACTGAAAATCTCCAGTGTTCTTACCTTTCGCCTGTTAGAAAATTATATATTATAGAGCAATGGAACACATAGAATATTGCATAAATATAAACACAGAAAACGCATAAAACCAGAGAGACATAGATATACATGGTTCACCTAGTTTGGGCTACATCCACCTCGAACAGCTAGTCCTTCCTTTCTATTATCCAACAAAATGAAGAGACACAACCTACATCAGATTCGTTGTAATATCCTCTGTTTTCTCACACAGTCTCACCTCTTTGTTTCTCGCTCGGAGAATATACTTCTATTTCAGAGCCTCAAATACAATGCCCTCATACAAAGAGAGGGGTTTCCTTCTAGGGAAAAAAACCCTAAACTAAACATAAGTTCTACTGTCAGATCATTCGCCTAATGAACAACCCAGATTGACTAGAAATTACTATACTTTTACAAGGCAATTTTACATCTGTTTCCGAGGGACTGCTAGCCCCCGGACCACCTAGTTGGGAGGGATTGCCCCCCCCCCGTACCCCCCCGTGTGGAGGGGTGTACAAACTTCCTGGGGTATACATCTGGCTGAAACAAAGACCTCTAAACAATCATGCTCCATACTCAACAATCTCCCACTTGGAGAATGATTGTAGCAACTCCGCTACTGCATCATTTGCTGGACAATGACTCCTCTTTGGACCTAGCTATTTCTCATCTTCATCGTCATCCTTGAAGACCAATTGAAACTAAGCATATTCTTAGTTTCTCCCTAGTTACAACTTTTGTTAGCATATCTGCAGGATTCTGGCTAGTGTGTACCTTTTCCAGGTTCAAATCTCCATCTTCCAACACTGATCATATGAAATGGTACTTGAGTTGTATGTGTTTAGTCCTAGAATGAAATGATGAGTTCTTTGCAAGATGAATGGCACTTTGGCTATCACTGTATAACGTGCCCATATCATGCTCCTTACCCAATTCACCCATAAACCTTTGTAACCAAATAATTTCTTTACTAGCCTCTATAGCAACAACATACTCTGCTTCTATTGTTGAAAGTGCAACAACACTTTGGATTTTTGAAACCCAACTGATAGCTCTTTCCACCTACAGTAAATACATATCCTGTAGTGCTCCTCCTATTATCTTTGTCACCTGCTATATCTGCATCAACATATCCCTGTAGAGAAATGTTTGAACCACCAAAGCATAATGCTTGATTTGTGGTACCTTTCAAATATCTGAGAATCCATTTCACTGCCATCCAATATTCCTTTCCTAGATTGTTCATGTGCCTACTTACAACTCCCACTGCATGTGCAATATTAGGCCTTGTGCAGAACATTGCATACATTAAGTTTCCAACTGCTGATGCATATGGAACTTTAGACATATAATCCATGTCTTCTTGGGTCTTTGAGCACATTTCCTTACTAAGTTTGAAATGATAGCAAAAGGTGTACTAACTTGTTTTGCATTGTACATATTAAATCTTTTCAACACCTTTTGTATGTACTCATTCTGAGACAATGTTAATTTGCAATTTTTCATGTCTCTAGTTATTCTCATACCAAGGATTTGTTTTGCAGCTCCCAAATCCTTCATTACAAATGAATTTTCCAATTGTCTTTTGAGCACATTTATTTCCTGCATGTTAGACCCTACAACAAGCATGTCATCTACATACAATAACAATATAATATAGCTGCCATCATTTTGCTTTTTAGATAAACACAATGACCAGAGTGACATCTAGTATAACCTTGTTTAGACATAAACTTGTCAAATTTTAGATACCACTGCCTTGGAGCATGTTTTAAGCCATACAAGCTCTTCTTCAACCTACAAACTAGTTTCTCCTTCCCTTTTACCTCATATCCTTGTGGTTGCTGCATATATATCTCTTCCTCCAAATCCCCATGGAGAAAGGCTGTCTTTACATCTAATTGCTCAAGATGCAAATCTTCAACTACTACTAGACTTAAAATAGTTCCGATTGAAGTCTTTTTAACAACAGGAGAAAATATTTCATCAAAATCAATACCTTTCTTCTGTGCAAACCCCTTCACCACAAGTCTAGCTTTGTACTTTTGTTTTCCTCCATCTTCTTCCTTCAGCCTGTAAACCCATTTATTCTGCAATGTAGTTTTACCTGCAGGCAACTTGACTAAGTCCCAAGTCTGCTTATGCATTAAGGAGTCCATCTCTTCTTCCATGGCTAGCTCCCACTTCTTCTTGATTTCAACCTTCATTGCTTCTTCATAACATTCGGGTTCACCAGAATCAGTCAACAATAAATAATATAATGAAGGAGAGTATTGTTCAGGGGGTATACTTATCCTAGTAGATTTTCTAACACCACTTTTAGGTGTTTGGGGTGCCTGTTGTTGTTGTGGTGGTTGCTGTTGTTGTGGTTGTTGATTATTATTATTTTCAGGCACCTTTACTTTTTCAGTGATTACACCAAGAACTATGTATTCCTTATTTTCTTTTTCCTGTTTCTTTTCTTGCAATTGATTCTTATACAAGACATTTTCATTGAATATTACATCTCTGCTCCTAATGATTTTGTGATTTTCATAATCATATAAGCGATAACCAAAATCATTAACACTATATCCAATAAAGGTACATTTCTTTGACTTTGCCTCAAGCTTTGTTCTATTTTCTTTGTTAATATGGACAAAGGCCTCACAACCAAAAGGCTTTAAAAAAAAGTAGTTTACCTTTTTACCTGTCCATGCTTCCTCTGGAACACCACCATCCAAGGAACTTGAAGGCCCTCTGTTTATTAGATAAACAACAGTATCTATAGCATCTGCCCAAAATTGTAGAGGCAATCCTACATGCAATCTCATGCACCTAGCACGCTCCATGATTGTTCTGTTCATCCTTTCTAACACACCAGTTTCTTATGGTGTTCTTGGAACTGTCTTCTATCTGCGAATTCCATGCTCTGAACAGTACCTATCAAACTCTTTGTTGCAATATTCAACTCCATTGTCTAATCTGAGACACTTCAATTTCTTTCTTGTCTCAATCTCAACCAAAGATTTCCATTTCTTGAAAGTATCAAATACATCAAATTTATTCTTAATACAATAAATCCAAGTTTTTCTAGTTGCATCTTCAATAAAAGTAACATAATAACAAGAGCCACCAAGAGATGATACCTGAGCAGGTCCCCGTACATCTGTATGCATGAGCACTAATTTTTCGCTCTTCTTTTCTTTCCCAACTCTGAGAAATCTGTCTCTCTTCTATTTTCCATAAATGCAATTCTCACAGAAGTCCAAATCAACATTCTTCAGACCCGACAACAAATTCCTTGAGTGAAGAATCTTCGTCCCCTTCTCACTCATGTGTCCGAGCCTATGATGCCATAATGTTGCATCTACTCCTTTGGAAGTTAAAGCATTAACAGAGTTAAAAATACCATTGCATAAATACAATGTACCAACCTTTTCACCTTTTGCTATTACCAGGGCTCCTTTGGTGACCTTCCAAGCTTTATCTGTGAAAGTTGTTACACAACCTTCACTGCCTAACTGCCCTGTTGAAATCAGATTTTTCTTCAGATCTTGAACATGCCTTACCTCCTTTAGTAGCCATTGGTTTCCATTCTGTTGTTTAACAAGAACCTTACCCATTCCAAAAATTTTACAAGGTTTATCATCACCCAAACGAACTTGTCCAAAATCTCTTTGAACATAGTCATGAAAGTATTTCTTATCAGGTGTGGCATGGAATGAGGCCCCCGAATCTACCACCCGAGAATCAGTAATATTTTCGAAAGAAAGAATCAAATCATCTTGTAACACCTCACCTATCACATTTTCTTCATGATTGTTTTCTTGCTGTGCATCTCCTTCTTTTCCCTTCCGAGATGTACAGTCTTTCTTTAGGTGTCCTTTCTTTCCGCATTTGCAGCACACTATCCCCGATCTGGACTTGGATCTGCCTTTCCTTGATTTACTGCAATATCCTGAGCTCTTTCCTCTTTCCATTTTTCTTCCCCTAGACTCTGCACTCAAAGCATTACCCGATGTCTCACCGGAGCTTTTTTGTCACATTTCCTCGCTAAGGATAGCACCGACAACATCATCAAACTTTAAAGTACTAGATCCTGAAACATAGTTACTAATGGCCATTACTAAACCATTCCAACTTTCTGGCAATGAGCACAAGAATAACAAAGATCTAACTTCATCATCAAAGTTTACCCCTACAGAACATAACTGACTTGTAACAGTATTAAAATCATTTAAATGGTCTGCAACAGATCCCCTTCCGACATCTTCAAATTAAATAATCGTTTCATAAGAAATACCTTGTTTGAGGCTGAGGGTTTTTCATATAGTTTCTCCAACACCTTAATCAAACCCTCTGTAGTTGTTTCCTTCGAAATGTTGAAGGTGACCAATGCTGCGAGGCACAAATGTACTGTTCTGAGTGCCTTTCTATCAAGAAGGTTTCATTCTTCATCTGTCATACCCATCGACATCTTTGTTTTTCCACCCAATGGTAGGTACAAATCTTTCTGATACAGATAATCTTCCATATGCATCTTCCACAGTGAGAAGTTTTGGCCGTTAAATTTCTCAACCCTAAACTTACCATCTTCTGCCATTGCTCCCACTTGAATGAGGAACCCTTCTTTCCTACGAGTTTATCAGCAAAATAGACCTTCGGCTCTAATACCAGTTGTTAGAAAATTATATATTACAGAGCAATGGAATACATAGAATATTGCATAAATATAAACACGAAAAACACATAAAACCAGAGAGACACAGATATATGTGGTTCACCCAGTTTGGGCTACATCACCCCGAACAGCCAGTCCTTCCTTCCTATTATCCAGTAAAATGAAGAGACACAACCTACAGCAGATCCGCTCGGAGAATACACTTCTATTACACAACCTCAAATACAATGCCCTCATACAAGGAGAGGGGTTGCCTTCTAGGGAAAAAAGACCTTAAACTAAACATAAGTTCTACCGTCAGATCATCCGCCTAATCAACGACCCAGATTGACTAGAAATTATTATACTTTTACAAGGCAATTTTACATCTGTTTTTAGCTTCGATGGCGCTGCCCCCAAAACCCCCACCGGGGGACCACTGGCCCTCGAACCCCCCAGCCAGGGGGGATCGGCCCTCCCGAACCCCCGCGGGGGGGACAAGTCCCCCCTTGCTTAGAGGGGTGTACAAAATTCCTGGGGTATACATCCGGCTGAAAAAAGACCTCTAAACAATCATGCTCCATACTCAACATCGCCCTCCCCTTCTCAGTGACAAAGCATGTCCCCTATTTTCCAGTGTTGGCCAACTTTTTTCTTTTAAGAACTGTAGTTTCATTTTCAGTAGCCACAATTACTTCTATTAGGCTTTCAACATCTACATCCAATTCCATGATTGGGGATTGGGCCTCCATTTGGGAAAAATCGGCTACCCACCAGAGCCAGAAGGAAAAAATCGAGCAACGAATTGCCAACAAGCATAACCAAGTCAAACAGGAGTTTCTGTGGCCATGATTTTTAATGTGCGACAGACATAAAACACAACAAAACGTTGATTCCTGTCACCAATCATGCCCAGAAACAGAAAGGAGACTTTTGTTATATATCCTCAATGTAGTAAGCTCACTTCCATAAAAACAAACCCATTTTACCACCACCAACAATACGATTTAATCGAATCTCTGATAAAAAGTTTTTGTCCAGAATCAAGTAACTTGCAGAGTCAAATGGCCTTTCTTATACCATAGCAGGGAAATAGCCTCTTTTTATTTTTATTTTAGGGACCAATATTGGAAACACACCTGCCATCGAAAGTTTGGGCAAGAGAGAAAATTCGGGCAAAAATATCGTTAGGACCTTTGTCAAGATTTTCAGAACTTAGTGGATAGTTGGCCTTAAGAAAACCAATGGAAGTGAGGGAACCACGAAGACTGGTTTAGCCAGTGGTCCAGAAAGACAATAGGATCTTTCCGCCGAAACCAACTTCCCGCCTCCAAACCTTTTAAAAATCAAAAAACTTCTAGTTGGACTGTAAAGTTCTAAAATGTGCCAATAATACCGCCACAACAATTCTACACTAGAAAGAATACCTCTGATCACCAAATAGGTACTACCAGATGTAACACTTTTGAAAAACACTGGAATAGTCAATTGTTTATTGTCCCCTAATCTTATCAAAACACCTGTAGATGTTTATCTAACGACACCACTTCTTCAACAACAGTTGATATGTCGAATGTTACTTTTTGAAAATACCAACCACCACCAACCTTCATTAATTGACCACATTTATTATGGAAACTGAAACATCATCGGTATGGGTTCGAATATGATGGAGTTGTTGTATCCAGTAAATTTCCTAAGCAATGTGTATCAGGGATGCTAGGAGCAGTAGTCCTGCAACCAACAACACCATATTTGACACCACCAGAAGTTGCACTTTAACCATTTCTTTTTTGCTAATCGGCATTTGAAGTTACCAAACTTATCCCCTGTTGATGCTTCAATCTCCGACTTTCCCTCTATAATCTGGTTACTGGATTTTGTTTCCTGCATCCTTATGTTTCAGTTTATGCTACATCTAGGACCCATCCCCTGTTTTCAGACTTGAGAATTTCCACTATGAACCAAATTTGCATTTAAAGGAACCAACCATATGCTCTTCTATTTGTGCACACTCTAAATTTTCTTCCAAACACTATTTTAAGGTTTTGAGATGTTGCATCTCGATAATCAACGAACTATGGAAATCTTCAAGACCCCTTTATTGAGGCTTAGTCCGAACCCAAGCTATATTTTATCTGCTTTCACAATGGATTCGATCAGGTAATGTATTAGGAGGTTAGGAGAAAGCTTCATGCCTCATACTCTTACAGATTTGGGCTCTCTTATACTGTTCTATCCTTCTCAAACCTTCTTAGATCTCTAATCATAAGATGAAGGAGAAAAATAATGTTATCAAACAATATCACCAGAAAAATGCATTCAAATGTATCATTTCTATCCATTTTTAATAGGTCAAAACATGTACCTCATACCAAAAATTTCCAGAAGAAGACCTCCCTTTTCAGATGACAACTCCCTCCTCTGGTAATAGTAGTGTAAATCTCCCAGTCAAGCAATGTATGACTACACTTAGTAATAGGGTCGGATGCCTTTTCCATAACCATGATATTGCATCGCTTCACCCATTGGCCCTTCACCACCTCCATTTCTCCCACTGATCTTCTCGTGCCACGCCACCAAAGCGTTGCCGCCAGATCAATCATGCTATTGTTTGAAAGTGGTTTCTACCTCATATGATTTCATATTGAGAAATTAGAATTATAGATCCCACTTAAAATCTAGTAAACACTTTTTAGTAGTTCAAGATTGGGGGATTGCAATGTTCCATTGAAGTTTTACTCATACTTGAATTACTCATCATTCTCAAGATTAAAATGCATGGTCCAATGATCCAAGAAAAGAGTCTAACAATTTGAACCACTCGTGAATATGCGATTTAGATATTCTTTAAGTTCAAACAAAAAGGTGAAGAAACCTTTGACAAAGAAGGCACACTGAATATGTCCTTTAACTAGGGGTCTCCAATTTCTTTCCACCAAGAGCCTCAAAGATATTAGAGAGGAACAAACCCCCATAAATTTTCCAACCAAACCTCTTTAAGCTAGACTCATAGTCATTTATCTATATTTACTTGGATTCACCTACACTTCTTGAAACCTATCCAAATTATTAACACATTTCTCAGGTATGATTTTCAAAGACTTGGAGTTTTACAAGCTCATTGAAAGTAATTTCCATTAGAGATAGCCTCACATAGTGAGAATAAGGTGAGGGGGCTGATCCTTGTAATGAAAGTTTTCAAAACAAAAAGTGAGTGCGTGAGGAAACCCTAGTAGAGCCAAATTAGCTAAGCCTCAATTCTAACAGAATATAACTTGTAGAGTTATTTTGAAATAGAAACTAGTGTTAATAGATATGGTATGGAAAAAATATTATATAGGAGGGGGAAGACATATGTTATTTTAAAAAACATTATGTGGAGTAATATTATATTAATCTATATATCACAAGGATATCTATGCCTTAGTTCAAGTAGTTAAGAAACATAAACTCTATGTATTGGGCATCATCGCTTTTAGAGACAGCCTCAGATTGCTTACGAGACCAGTGCATGGAACATCTAGATTATATTTGTCTCATATGATTATCAAGAAACTGGAGACATCTCATACATTTTTGTACATATGTATACATCTATCTATCATAATAAACAACATGGGTTGGTTCATTCATCAAAAGATATCAGCCATGTATCTTGTGGTACTTCTTCACACACACAAAACGCCTAGAAATATATATAAACTCGTGGAGGCCGAGCTGTTCGAGGGCCTACAGTTTAATCAATTTCAATAGAATAATGAAAGAAGATGAAGAGACAGAATAACTCATTAGATAGAGCTTGATAACTACAAGAGTTCTACATATATCTGACTTAAAGATAGTCTGGATGGATGAAAGAGGAATGAATGTAATGATTCATGGAGTGTTATTTAAAGATATAATTACTAAGGTTCACACAGGCATAAGAATTAAAAAGTTAATACAAATGAAGCTGTGAAAATGTAAGAAACTTTTCTGGCAGCTATGATAACATGAAATCAGAGAGGAAAAATGGACGTAATGGAATTTACACAGAGAGGCAACAAACTATAGTTCTAGAACGTGGAATCACCACCATTTCATTAATATTCTAAAAGAAACACATTTTGAGTTCTTCTTGCAAATTCTAAACTTGTTTTCTCTTTCTTTGATAATATATATACCCAAAACGACCTCTAAAGCCTAGGCCATTAGCAAGATATTGTTTCTTGATCTCGTACATGATTACAAAAGTTATGAATCAAAATTCAAGCATGCGCTAAGGCATTGCTCCTGTAACATAAAGTTTTGCTGAAATCATAACAACTTAAAGTAAATGTAGCTGAAGAATAAAAACAAAGGCCATTGCTAGCAATATAAACAAGATAATCATTGTTGATGAGAAGACGTGGACGCTTGGTGTGAAGTCAGAGAACCCTATGGGTGAACCATTCGAATCATGGGAGGATTAGCGAACTACTTGCATCATTGCCACATATTCGAAGGGGGTGGTGGAAAAGAACTGAAATGCCGACAGAGGATTTGTAGATTGACCATACCTGCGCAATCTAGTTTGTGTTGAGAAAGACTTATAACCATCCCGAGAAGATCAAATTCTTTTTCCAAAAATTTGGTAATGGTTGATCCCTTAAGGATGATCATTCTTTCGGGAGGTGCACCTGTCTTACAATTAACCAGAATTATCTTTTGATTGTACACCTCCTGTGAGAGAAATTCTCCATCATCTCCCCAACAGTTAGGTAGGCCAGGCTCAAGAAGATGAATGAAAGTGACATCGAAGTTCGATAGCTCTTTCTACAACTTAGTCAAACTTTGATCCGCCTTAGACCTAAATTCCTCTTTGGAGACAAATTTGTAAATCACGGCCACTACTTCCACCTTGTCCAATATATCGAGAGACGTGAGCTCCTGAGTCGTCCTTTCATTCAAGAAATGAATGTATTTTCTGCATACTGGGAGTTGTTGATACTAGTTTGTTTGTTGTTTTAGAGAGCTAAGGAATATTTCTTGTAGAGCTCCCTTTTCTCTTGTATCAGAACTAACTATTCCTAGCATTGGTCAACCCCCTAGATGATCTTATCCCATACCTCTTGCCTTGATTATGTGAGTGCCAGATTCCCTTTTAGCTTGGCCCTTAAATCCTTGTTCTCCTCGGTTGCACTATGTAAATCTTGAGTAAGCTTATCGACGTTAGAGTTTGCTGTTAGGAGTTGTCTTTCTTTCTGAGTCACCTGGGCCTTAACTCCATCTAACTCCCTCTGAACTCTCCCAAACTCATCTTAAAAAAGATTTAATTATGTCAACACCTTAGTAAGGTGATCAATGGGGTTTTGGGGATCATCTTGGACCACCACAGTACAGACATGAGAGTCAGCTCAACTCTGTAACTCATACAGTCTTCGTTGTAGGGCTTCAACCCTTTCCCTAATTTCATTCAGTTCTCTGGACAACACCTCATTCCCTTTCTCACTTTGTATTAGCTCAGGAGTTTGAACATGCTCACTTCCTGTCAACTTCAGTTGTCTTCTCAAGGTTGAGATCTCTGTCTTAGCATCCTTCATCACATCTCCTACCGTTGCTTCATCTGTTAGATCCAATCCCATCTTTACGATCAACTCTTTAGAATACTCCTTCTGTTTGAAGTGAGCTCGAGACGAGGCCTTCTAAAATTTCACGTTCTCAATGGTCTTATCTATGTATTCTTGGGCCTCATCAATAGTCATTTGGTTCCTATTGATATCACTGTATATCATCTCCCCCACTTGCCTATGTAGGTTGACCTTGTCCACCAAAGGGATACTGGTCAAGTCGAGAGACACATCTAGGTCCTGAAACTTGGGACCAGAAGGAAGGGTTTGGACAAAGGGGTGCTTCAACTTGATCTTCATCTCCTTCTTCTCTAGATTTGTAGCAGCTAATAACCTAGTGTGTCTAGGGGTGACCTATGAAGTCATGTCTTGATGCATCTTCTCTTTTTCCCTTCTATTCCTCACCTATATTTTCCTGCCATGTACCCAACCTGTTCCTACTGCATAAAGACTTTCCTCTGATTTTAGAATAACAACCTTGATTAAGGATGTGGTTGAGACTTCTGAAGGTATTTCCAAATTAACCTGAAAGCTTGGGTTCTCAGTCACTTGCCTTTGGAGCTGGATGCTCAGATCTTCCTATTCCTATTCTTGTTTAGGTTCATGTACCTATTCTAGTCCTTGCCCTTGAATTTTGGCTTTTTTATGAGTTGTTCCTTCTTCCATGTCAATTGTTCCCGAAGTATCATCAGTACTTTTTTGTGTCTTGTCCATGTTGACTGGGGATTTTGTCTCCTTGTCTGTATTTAGAGGCTAGGAATCAAAGTTAGCTTTCCATTAGACCTCAGGCTTAGGATCATACACATAGGTTGAGGATTTCATCTTTTCCCTTCTCCGAGCAAGGAGACCTCGGGGATCGTAATGCCAGATCTGACCTTTCTTGAATTCCATGGATTCAAGCATAGTTTCAATTGTTTTAAAGGCTTGCCTAGTATTTATCACAAAATTACCTACCAACTGTGCCGTTTTAAAGATATAGCCTTTCTTAGTTGGTACAAAGTGGAGAAAATCCACATCCAGGATTTTCCTTATAAATTCAAGGGAAATCAATCTCAATGGTAGGAACACTAGCAAATGATAAGGGGAAAGCTCACAACCATAAACCAAGATCTTTGTGTAATCCTGATAGAGGTACCAGTCTCCAATTGTAATTTTGTCACAAAGTAGGAGGATCTCTTTTTTCTCAGGGAAGATTCTTTTTTTTGGGGGGGGGGCTTTCATGAATGATTTGGTAGGAAATTGACATGAAGGATGAAAGGAATAGAGAATAGCCTCCCAAGCCTGGCCTTTTCTTCACAGAAATGTTCTAGTCAAAGACTAAATTTCTTTCCTTGTTAGGGGTAACTACATCCAAGGGAAGGCATTGGAATTATTCAATGTGAATATAAAGAAACAAATAAAATAACAGTGAATAGTAACAGAAGCAGGCAACAGTTCTAAGGTAGATGAATTGAAAACGGATGGAGTTCGCAAGGTACTCTGGGATGTTTAACTGACATCCGGGTTGCTTCATCTTGTGCAGATAACTGAGAACCATCCTGCTTAATTGCAAAGTGGAGTTCTTTCCTAAAAGACCGATGATATAAGTTATGTTGAAACTTATGAATGTGGAACATGTCCCTACTAAAGCGAGGTGGCAGGGCATGTCTCTAAAGGGGACCCGCTCTGAATATTACTCCAGTTATAAAAATTAATTTTAAACAGCCATAATTCAGTCAATATAACTCAAAATATTTATTATTACCTGTTTTTTGAAATATAATGACCATTCTGCATCTTTCCATGTGATTGAAATCCCTATCTGGACACTCTGGAAACTTAGATTCACAACTGTCCGGCCATCACAAAAGTTTTGGAAAAATAGCTAATTTTAGATCAACGATAACTCCCTCATCTGAACTCTGATTTGACCATTTTTTTTTAAATTGGGAGATTTTTTAAGAGGAGTTCAGATTGGCAGTCAATTTTCTGAAATTCAGCACAAAAACTACAAAAAATGATAGGAGAGCTGCTGTCCATGAATTGTTCTCAGAAATATTTTTGCAACAAAACTAATTTTAAATCAGCGATTTCTCCCTAATCTGGACTCCGATTCTGTTGATTTTTTTTTTGAATTTAGGTATTTTTTCGCAAGAAATTCAAATATGTTATTTTTTTTTGTAAATTCTACACCAAAATTTTAAGATTTGATCTAAAAACTCATCACCCAAAAAAATTCCAGCAAATAAATTGTTAGGATATTCCGACACATAGGAAATAGTTAAGTATAACTTGGTCTAGTATAGAGTTAGGTAAAGTGTGTTTCTTTACTATGTAATTTTGTAACTTACAATTCGACGGTTACGATATGTTCTAGACATGAAGTGATCTGACAGTTCATTCTCTCCTCTGTATTATCGATGCTTGATCTGTGGCTTAACACCCAATTGGTCCATGATCTCTATTTAAAGAGCATGGAGGGTCATTTGTAAGGTGACTGTTCATGAGAGAAGCTTATGTAAATTTTCATTCTTTTATTAATAAATTTCCAAAAAAGTGGCTGCATTGGATCAAGCCGTGGACTATTTCCCTCGTTGATGGTTTTAACCACGTCAAGAATACTGGTGTATTGATTTGTGATCTATTTGTGAGTAGTGTCCTTCGGTGTTCTATCTGAGGAATTTACCCTGTAAACTTCTACATGGTATCAGAGCTATTTGAGGGTCGCATCCGTTGGTGATCCAAATCTGAAGCCAGTACAACTGCATCTGACTGTCGTGTCCTAGATCTACTTTTTCTGACCACTTTCGGTTGAGAGGATTGCTCTATTGTGTTAGGAGCATCTGTTCCACTGAGGAACCCCTTTCGTTTCACGTGAAAGGTATCTGATAGCCCTAGCTACGTCATTTTTAAGATCTAGAGGTATACAATCTTTATTTGCAGTTTTAGTTATTTATCTCTCTATTTCGGTTTATTTATCTATGTGGTTTTTATTACCAGATCTATACCTTTCATTTATGTGTATGCTCTTTGCCCTGCGACTCTGTGTGATCTAGGAAAATTAGAAATAGAAAGGAAGGATTTTCTTCATGCGTATGCTCTTTTCCACCGCGCCTTAGTGTGATCTTAGAAAATCATGAATATTGAGGAAAATATTTAGTTTCTGGCGAAGGTGAACTTTAAGCCATAAGGTTTTTTTTTTTTTTGCATGTCTTTGTTCGGTTGTGTGGCTTTTTGTTTTGTAGGAAAAAATGGTTTTTTCAAGTAAGCACACACCCCAAAGCTTCAATGACTAAAAAAAAAAGCCTTCCTCTTTTCCAAAAATTACTAACCTTTTAAACTAGCTCACTTGGTCCAAAGTTACTTTATGAGAATAGAGGTCTTGGGTTCAAGTCTTTCTTTTTGTTAAGTTACATTTTCAAAAAGCACATGTAACCTATGTTTTAAAGTTACTTTATGTAAAAATGTTCTCACCCATTATAAAAAGTGAGTCACTTATAATTCTAAAGTCTCTTTATCTTTTATTTAAATTACAATTTAGTGAGTAACTCAGAAAGTACCATTGTAAAAGTGACTTTCACTTATTTATAAAAGTGGGTCACATAAAATATTTTTTTTAAAGTGAGCTAATTAGATTAAGTTTGGGGGCGGGTGGTGTTAGTGTCGGTACCTTCATCCCTCCATCAATGATCAAATTATATTTTTGCATGCATTTTAGGTGTCTCATCTGATCAGCTGCATTCCATTAGGTCATGGATCATCTGATGGTAGCGGTTATTTATCAATTTCCCTCGTGTTTTTCATCTGCTGGCCTATTTACACATGTACAGATCATTTGCTATCATTTTTACCTCATTTCAATTGCAGAAGTAATTATAGGGTTTCAAGTCTCATTAGGCCTAGGGTTTGTCACCATAGTCATGAAAAAGCTTAATAATGGTTAGCAGGCACATGAGGAGGTCAAATAAGGTCTCAACATCAAAATTTCAATAATGATATACTCAGTAATTGATTTTTCCTCAAAACCCTGTTTTGAAGAAAAACAAAGTTTTATGTTCTATGTAAAAATTTTCATGTAATTTTAATTTTCCTATATGTAATAAGTTCATAAATGCAACCCTGGGTCATCTTTTCAAACTCCTGCACTCCAGCTCTTGCAAAAGAGACAAGAAAATCCAAGCATTAGTCCATTGAATGACAAAAAGAGAGCCAAACTGCAAAACAAAGTTTTTAGAGAATAAAGTGAAAAGGAACTTTAGAAAAATGGGTTTTTCAAATGAAAAATTAAAAGTCAAAAGTATATAAAGTGTTCATTAGTGTTGAAGACTTCATTTGTGCAAGTGAGAGAGAGCAAAAGAGGCAAAATTGCGTTTTGAGGCAAATAGAAGAAATTTGCAGTAGAGTTCACAGTTTCTTCTTGGCGTGGCGCACCTGCTCGGCGTGGCGCACCGGGTGCAAAAATTGCACTGAACCTTGAACTAGCGCGGTGCACCTGGGTGTTGGCGCGGCGCACTAATCTGCCAAGCTCAAAACTCTTGCAAATCGACCTTCTAAGCTCCAAAATCTTCAAATTCCATCCCTCCGAGTAAGTAAACCCTCCATTTTCCATTAAAAAGAGATTTGGTCATCATTCATAGTGTTTTGATAGGTGAAAAACCAAACCCTAATTTGTTGTACAGTGACATTGCAAAATTGCCTAGGTTTTGCAGTTTTTTGTCATTCTTGTTGTTAGTCCACTCCTTTGCATAATTTTCCCTTCACTACATTTCCTGGCATTATCTTCCCCTTTCCCTCTTTCATTGACAATTATCCTACCCTCTATCCCCAAACCCTAAAACCCTAACACTTAATCCCACTATTCACCAAACCCTAATCCTCATTCCCAAAACCCTGTCACTCCCTAATAACCCTACAGTTAGCATCAAAACCTTCCATTCATCAGTCCCATTCATCAAATCCCAAAGAAGAAAACAACAGTCACCTACTCTTGAAATAAAATCTCTTCATACTCATCATTTTGCACCATACAGTGGCAAATATGGAAATAGATTCAACTTATGAAAGGGATGAGGAAACAGTGAGTGATTCCTCCCAAGAGATTCATGCACTGAAAAAACCACATAAGGGAGGAAAACACATCAGGGAGGAGCCCATTACACTTACAGAGTTATTGGCCTTTCCCATTGCAGTAACATGTTTCAAACATCAGTCTTGCTACCAGTTTTGTGAGATGGTGGAGAGGGTGAAATACCACCATGAACTTGCTAGACTATTTTTCCTTCATCTTCACAATGGCCAGGTGAACTTAGCAGGTGTTTCCTTCACTTTGACACCTGAAACTATAGCTGAAGCAACAGGGATTCCAAATGTAGGTGAACAGTGGAACAAAGGACAACATGTGAGCAAAGAGCATTATGAGCCTTATATGAAGGCTAGTTATCAAAAGAAAATCAGTAGGGTCTTTCCTTTCAGATACCTACAGGACACTTACGCTCCACTCATGAAGCTCATTATCAAATACTTCAGTTGTGAAGGGAGATTTTCTCGCTTGTACACCTACCATATTAGATTATTGATGAATTTCACTAGAGTGATGATGATGAACCTCCCCTATTTCATATGCAGAAACATTGAGAAAATGGCTACATTGGTGCAAAGGAAACCTCTTCATCAATAGTTCAACAACATTTATCATTTTTCATTGATTAAGATTGTTGTTTTGCATCAGTTGAGTTTGTTGAATGTTTCATGGGATACTTTGATTTCACATGAGGTTTTCAAGTGACCCCATTATTATTTCAAGAGGAAGGAGGGCCTTCAAATCAACCAGAGGTTCATGAGACTCAAGCTACAACTCAAGTTATAGGGGTGCTAGTATATGTCACTTATGAAAAGGGGACAATGCGGCTACTTGTAGCTGCAAAACGAGTACTATCTCCACCCGGGGTGGAAGGGGTTTCGTTTTCTTCATCAGATCATAGGCAAATGCTATCTTCACCCAGGGTGAAAGGGGCTTTGCCTTCTTCTTCAGCAAAGTAGGTACAAGATAAAGGGAAGCAACCATTGCATGAGGAAGGGCCTTCTGAAGGTCAGGAGAGAGATTCCATCTTGATTCAGGATGATGACGCTGATTTGGGCTCCCAAAGCTTAAGACTCAAGGAGATCATCAAGGAACAAGAATATGACATCCATGCCTTAGATCTTAACCTTGAAAGGGCTAAGTGGATCATCAATTACCTTGAGCAACAGAACAAGCAGTTGGAGGATAAGCAGACAATCATGGAGCTGCAAACCATAAGAGAAAACAAGGAAGCAGCAAAAAGAAAGAAAGTCAAGTTGACACCCCTTGAGCAAAAGATTGATGCTGACCAGGAATCTTGGCTAGAGAGGGAAAATATGCACTTGGAGAAGCTACTTGAAAAGGCCAACAAGGAGAAAAAGATGTTGTGACACATGGCTTATCATTATTTGGCACGAAACAAAATTTGCAAAGCTAGGATAAGGTGCCTAAAGGCCAAGTTGAAGAAGACTTTGAGGAGCAAGAAAGACCAAGATAAACTCAAGATCTTGGCTGAAGCTTCCTTGGCCCAGCATAGTACTTGATGCAGATCACTCATGCCAAATTTCAAGAAATTTGGCAAACTTTTTGACAATTTTGAATTTTTGAAGGAAAAAACAGGTTTTTCTAGCAGGTGCGTAGCGCCACCTGGCGCTCGCTTTTTCTAGGGACCTCCTCTGGAGGAAAACTTTACATTTTTGGATTTCTCATGGAAAATTATGAATACCCAAAAATTACTAGAAATTTTTGACAAGTTTTGGGTCACCAAAAAGGCCAAAAACACCTCAAAAATGCCCTCTCTGCCACTTTTTGGCCACATAGGAAGCAGTGTTGGAAGAACTTATTTTTGGAGGGCAAATGAGCCCCAAATTCACAAATTCCATTTTTTCTAGGAAGTAGACAGATAGAGCTTTCCAACAAGTCTACTTGGAGAAAATTTGGTGAAGGGGAAGGCCTCCAAATGCAGTTGGGAAGAAGCGCTATGCACAGAAAAAGTGGCGCTATGCACAAGATGAAAAAGTGTCAATTTTGCCTAAAAACTCTGTTTTTTGCCTAGTTTTCTTCTAGTTTGGATTTTTCTCTCTTATGGTCAAATTCATGAGCTGAAATGATGTAAATTGATGTAATATGATGTAAAAATGATAAAATTTGACTTGATAAGGTAGATACATCAGTTGTAGGTGGTTTGGAGTTGAATGAATCAGTTTCCTAGGTTTTAGAGGCAAGCTGTTCCACTGCCTAATTTTGTGTTACTTGTTTAGAAATGGTTGAAACGACCCCTCTTCTCATGGATTCGACCCTTGATGGATAGCACAGGTGGCTTGGAGGTCTATATCATGTGTTTTTTCAGTCATTTTCAAAGGTTGGACTCCTGTGAAAGCTTTGAGCATCATTGTACATTCATCTTTGTAGTTTGGCAAGGAAATAGACCAGGGTTTGTAGCATTTTTTGGGATTCTTGTGGCAAGGTGATTTAGTATTGTTTATCCTTCTGTAATTCAAGTTATCATGTATTTATGTGTGTCATTATCTCTCTCTTTTCAGCTTAACTAAATGAATCAAGTATAAAGGTGGAAATCATTGATGTTGTAATGCTCTACATTAGGGTTTGTTTAGCTTTTCATGTTTTCTACTATTTGAAGAGGATCCCTGATACTTTCATGCCCTCTCCAACTCCTCACTAGTCTAAAGACTCTCCATTTCACTTATTTCAAAGTACTAAAGCATTTGCCTACCTCGCCCCACAGAAATCTCTGCAAGACTGAGTCCATTCCCTGGACCCAAAACTGCCTTTCACTTTTGATCCAACAAACCAACATAAAATTCAATCAAACTCCTCTGAGCATATACCTAGCCTAAAATTAGTCTTTACATCAGTCATCTCAAGCCTCATTTGCTATATTTTCCTGAGATTGACAAGGAGAGAGCCCTCTCCCAACCTGGTAGGGCTAGCTACCAGGTTAAGCGTGGTTTGATGTTACCCTAGACCTGCCTTTCTCAGCCTGAGGTAGATTTAGGCCCTAACAGGGGGAGGGGGAGATTTTTTTTAAATATAACATTATCATTCACTTCTCCACATTCACACACTTCATCGTCATCATCAACAACGTTTCTTCAAAAAACCATAACTTCTTCATTCGGAAGCTGTTTTCAGAGTTGTTTTTTTTAATCGACCTAATTTTTTGAGATATTTCCATTGGAACACTTAGTTTCAGTATCTATAGCTTTAGTTTATGTTAAAATGGAAAGTCCATGCCAAGTTATTATTGATAGCACCAACTACTTCCAATGATGGTCCTACATTGTGGATTTACTTAGAAATAAAGGTATTTACAAAATAGCCTCAAGCCAAGAAACTAAACCTAAATATGAAGATAAGGCAGCCAAATGGGAAAATAGGAAAGATCAAACATGCAGGTTGATAGGGATGTCTATTTCTCTAGACCTTAGATTCCATATTGCAGAACTTGATACCCATAATAAAGAAATGAAACAACTCACTAAAGTTTTTGGAATTAAAAATGAAATTAGAGCCCATCAACTTGAAAATGAGTTGCTTATGTTGGAACCCAACCATTTTTCTTCCATTGACATTTTTTTGTCCAAGTTCAAGACCTTTAGACTTCTTTTGGAAGGTGTTAAGGTTAAGAAAGAAGATGGTAGTCTTATCCATTCCATTCTTACTAAGTTGGGACCAACCTACTCTGTGTTTATTTCCACCTTCCATTCTACTAGAGAAGCCTTTATTTCTCAAGGATAAGACTACAAGTCCCCCTCTTTTGATGCCTTTTGTGATTTTTTAATAAGAGAACAAGAAAAACTCTTACATATTGGTATTCTTAATCTTGGAAACTCTTCTAAGAAAGCCTTAGCCGCCCAACAACAACCAAATTCAAATAATCCTAAGAAGAAATATCCTAAAAAGAATAGTCCTAAACCAAACAAGGGTCCTAAGCAATTTCAGTCTCAAAATGAAAAATCAATTCAACAAAATGATAAGGCAAATAAAAACAAAGGGAAGAAGACTGATAGACATTGCCACTTTTGTAATCTAGATGGCCACTTAGAATCCAAATGCCTTAAGAAGATAGAAGCCTTCGAAGCAACAATGAAGAAGCGGAACATCCATTTGGAGCACTCTTGAACTTCAACTTCATATTCAGGAATAACACTTTCTGCATGTGGTTGTCAAGCATCTCGGTCTAGTTATGCACTAAATATATCTTCTTCTTCTCATTCTCATGAGTGGCTCATTGAATCTGGAGCTTCTTATCACATGGCAGAAAACAAATTCATGTTTTCTTCTTTAAATTATTGTAACACCAAAAATACATATGTTGCTGATGATAGATCTCTTAGTGTTGTAGGGACTGGAACTATTCATCTAGACAATGGTCAATTTAATTATGTGATCTAAAAATCACCCTTAAGTGACCTCAGTTAATTAATTATTGAATGAAGGTATTACAGACTCATGTGCTGGTGTGTGTCTATGTTATTTTAGGCAATAGATCGATCAAATTGCAAAATACACAGACACTGGAAATATGGAAAACAACAAAGAAACACAGTAAGCAAATACAAGAACACAACAATTAATAAGGAGTTCACCCTATCCTCCAGGGCTACGTCTCCGGTCCAGCTTTCAGTGGTGGCCTTATCTTATTGTGTCTTTAAAGCAAATAACTACAATGAGGAGCTCAATCTATGTCTCCTAAAACATAATTGCTTGGTAGGGTGGTTCTTGGATTCCCCAAGCCACTAGAGTGCACAGACTCTTTTTCTTACCAGATCTTGACCTTTCTAGTCTTTAAGGGGAGGAGCCTAATATGGTACTCGATTCTGGATAGATCCCCTCAAGGGTGGCTTGAACCTCTCAAGCTCTCTGGTGCTCGACGCTGCCTGTGGTCAACTCGGCCCTTTGTCTTTCTACTTTTTGCTTCACTGTCTTTTCTTCTCTGTCTTCTTCCTTTTCTTCTCTTTTCCGTCTTTGGTATCTTCCACTTTGTCTGTTCATGGCTCTAAAGCCAATTGATCTCATGATTGTTCACTTCCTCTTCTTCTTCCGTCGGGTCACCTGCTGCTGTTTGCTAGGAATTCCCTGTCTCTGCGTCATGGTCATTGGCTCACAGGGAGTGGCCACTTATCTTCCAACAAACTGCGCCAGCTCTTCCTCGTCAATTCGGTTCTTCGGTTACATCATGGAATGAGTCATCTGCCACCTCAGCAGTCAAATCAGACCTCAAATCCTTGTAGATCATGCCTTAGTCCCCTGTCAAATCCGGTTCTTTCATTAGGTGTGTTCTTAGTCGTTAGATCTGGAGTCTCTAGATCCGACGTCATTTGCTCATTTCACGCGGTTGACTTGCTCGAACGTTAGCATATGATGAGCGATGGTTTTCTCTCTCCTCCGCTTGCCACACGTCGGGCGCTGAATGGAATCACTAGTTTTTAGCCAAATCTGCTTACCACCTAAGGGTGACCCCAATACATACCACTAGTTTTGGAGCGTGGGTCCCGCCTTTAGCCTTTTACGCTTTTCCCTACGGTTTTCCCGGCTTCCATGAGATCGAGCGCTTCGGGGCCTTTCCATTTTGAGGGGTTTTGGTTAGCAAGCGCTAATCACACATTAAAAACTACCTCCTTTTCCTGATCCAGGCTTCCCAGGTGGTGGTTTCGCCTCCTGCGCAGTCTCCATGGACCTCGGTCAGCGCGCTTTGACTTAGGTCCTCGTCGTTCCACGTTGGTTGCCAATTGCCACTGTTCAGAGGTTTTTCTGATCACTCTGTGCTCTTGAATTTGAAGTTTGTCCCGACCTGATACAATCATGGTATTTTGATTATTTTTCAGGATCAAATTCGGATCATGGTCTTCCCACTAAAAAAGCTTTTGGACCACCAAAAGTTGGTTTTCAAGCATCGACTAAGTGAGGCTACCGTTGTCTCACTTGTCCAATCTCAATCCACTTTGCACTACTCGGCTTTGAATCTTTGAGTCCTATTCTGAGGTACTCAACATCTCCTCTGTGCCTCGTCCTCACCTTCCTGTCCAGAACTGTGTCTTCCTGCAATTCATTAAGATATTCAGGTAGCAGGTCATCAATAGAAGGCAATTGACTCTGCTCTTCGAGATCCTCAATTAGAGAGGGTTCAAACAATCTCAATCAATTTGCATTCATGATTGAGTAGATGTGCATGTAAGCTGGTAGATCAAGGCGAAAAGAATTTTCACCAATCTTCTCAAGCATTTTGAAAGGTCCATACCTGATGGGCTTTAGCTTTTTACCTTCACCTTGCATCCTGTCCTTGCTGATATATAGCCAGAATTGGTCACCAACTTGGAAACTATGCTCCATCCAATGCTTGTCATGCCTATCCTTGTATTTGGCTTGGCTCTTTTCTAGTTGTTCCTATACTACCTGGTGGATCTCCTGGATTTGTTCAATGAACCTAGTTGCCCTATCCACATCACTGTGTCCCTCAACTGTGGTATCTTTACCAAAGAAAAAATACAAAGGAGACCTTGGTGTGAAACCAAAACAGGTCTCAAAAGGAGATCTCTGTGTAGAAGAATGTTTTGCTCTGTTGTAAGCATGCTGCACATAACAAAAATTTTCATCCCAAAGCTTAGGATGTTTGCTGCAATATCCTCTGAGTAACTGGATCACTGTCCTGTTAACTACTTCTGTCTGGCCATCATTTTGTGGATGAAAAGCTATGCTTTTCTTCAGTTTGGTGTCCATCAGTTCCCACAGACTTGACCAAAACTTCCCCACAAATCGGGTGTCTCGATCAGATACAATGGAAGTGGGTAATCCAAAATGAACCCATACATGTTCAAAGAATAGTTTTGCAATTTGTTCAATTGTTATCTGTTTATTACAAGGTATCAAAATACACATTTTGTTGAACCTATCCACAAAAACATATAGATAATCATGACCTTTCCTAGATTTAGGCAGTCCTCCAACAAAATCCATGGAAACATTTTCTCAAGGGTGAGAAGGTACTAGTAATGGAGTGTACAAGCCTAGTTTTCTATTGCCATACTTGCTTTTAGCACACATAGTACACCCTCTTACATATCTAGAAACTGTCTCATTCATTTTTGGCCAATAACAAAATCTTTGCAGTTGTGCAACTGTTTTGCTTACCCCAAAGTGACTTGATATCAAAGAAGTGTGTGCTTCTCTTGTTGTGGAGGTAAATCCTCTCTGCAGACAGAGACGATCCCTACTAGCCCAGACCGGGTCTAGCAACAATCAAACAATGCTATCACGCAAGTTCCTAATTGCAAATTAAAGGTGGATGATGAGAACCTACTTGGATTCCAACGCTAATATTCGTAGAAGAGACATCGCCCTCATTCCTTTGCCTCGGCCGGTCACGATCTCCGTGATTGGACACCTGCACATGCAAAGAACAACACAAATACAAGCATAAAATCCAGTAGATGCAATTATATATCAGTCAGAAAAGATATAACTCAACATCAATCATCACAAAGGACAATGAGAGTGGAACCATAATGATAGTCATCTATTATTGATAAATAACAAAGAAGAATACAACCATAGTTCTGACGTCAAATCCTCCTTTGGCTGGGTAGTCAGCTACACAAGTCTTGCAAAGCTTGTTGGAATGGGAAACAAGCCTCTCTCTCTCTTGGGTGACAAGAATCTCCTCACTTAGATTTGGCCTTATGGGTGCAAAGAAGGCTCTTGCAGCTTCAAACTCTTGAACTCCTAGAATTCTCTATCACTATGCTGGAACTAGTTTGCTCAAGGCATAGAGACAAGCTTTTATAGATAGAGAGGAAAGAGATAGGATCAACCACATTATTCATGGGATTGGCTTTATCACTAAGAAACTCAACATAGATTCAGTTGGTGAATGGGTTAAGGAGAACCTTCGGAAGCTTGTGTGTTAAAAACTTTACTCAATTCGGTTGGCGCAAGTGCGACTCTAAGACAGAGCGCCAATGGCGCGCCCTCTTTAGGGGATTTCCCCCATTGGCGCGGGCAGTACACTGTGGACCCGCGCTAATGCAAAAGGAGCTGTTTTCATGGGTATTCTGCAGGAGATGTCTTGAGGGCATATGAAGCTCATACTTAGAGGAATATGATGCAAGTGATTTCAGGTCATGTCACTTCTCACAGGTCCCGGAATGAGTCCTCCAGTGTGTGGGAGAGGGGTAACAGAGACGGTGACAAACGGTGACAAATTATTGTGTAACATCTCTAATTATCTTTACTCTCTTAGTTTGTGGAATGCATAACTTCCCACAATGGTATAAGAGTTGGTCCTTTACATGATAATCCAATTCTTCTACTCTTTTGCCTTGAATTAAAGTTTCATATACATCTTTAAAGTCTATATCTTGAGCATATTGTTCAATGTAGCTTTCATGTAGCACAGAATTATGCTTAAGAATAGTAGATGCATTTATAATGGATCTAGATAACATGTCTGCAACTTTGTTGTGTATGCCTTTTTTATATCTGATGACTAAATGAAATTGTTGTAGAAAACCCATCCATCTATAGTGTCTTGATTGTTGCAACTTAGTTTGGGAGTGTAGATATTGAAGTGGTTGATGATCAATATGTATTACTGTCTCTTTGCCCATTAAGTAATGTTTCCACTTTTTCACACTCTGAACTAATGCATACAATTTTTTATCATATGTAGGATAGTTAACTACTATAGGATTAAAAGTCTCAGAATGATAACATATGGGTTTACCGTCCTGTGTCAACACTGCTCCCATGGCATAGTCACTGGCATCTGTTTGGATCTCAAAAGGTCTTTGCAGATTAGGCAGTGCTAGTACAAGTGCTGTACTAATCTTTTCTTTCAAGGTGTCGAGGCTTTCTGAGGTTTGCCTCCCCACTGAAACACCTTGTTCAATCCTGTTAAAGCATGTAAGGGAGCTGAAATTGAGGAAAAGTTAGAAATGAACTTCCTCCAATACTGTGTTGCCCCTAAAAAGCTTCTCACTTTTGTAGCAGACTTGGGTTTAGGCCATTTTACAATGACTGCCACTTTAGAGGGATCTATCTTCATTTCACCACCCCCTACTATATGACCCGAATAATTTAGAGATGTTTTTCCAAATTCACATTTTGAGAGTTTAACATGAAGTTTTTCTCTTTTCAAAACATCTAATGTCTGCTTAACATGCTTTAAGTGTTCTTCCCACGTTTTACTAAAAATCAGAATGTCACCCAGATACACAATAACAAAATCATCAAGAAAAGGTCTGAGTACATCATTCATTAATCTCATGAAAGTAGCAGGAGCATTAGTTAAGCAAAAAGGCATAACCAGCCACTCATACAATCCCTACTTTGTTTTGAAAGCAGTCTTCCATGCATCTTGTTCTACCACTCTCACCTAATGGTATCCACTGTGCAAGTCTAGTTTGGTGAAACAAATAGCTTCTTTCAATCGATCTAAAAGATCATCTATGCGAGGAAGGGGATAATGATTTTTTATTGTTATCTTATTCAGTGCTAAGTAATTAATGCACATTCTCCACGAGCCATCTTTCTTTCTCACCAAAACGATTAGTGACCCACATGGTGATGTGTTAGGCCTGATGAACCCTTTCTCGAGAAACTCCTGCACCTACTTCTTGATTTCAGCATTCTCTAAAGCAGATAACTTGTACATTCCAATGTTAGGCAATGGAGCATCTTGCTGCAAAATAATATCATGTACTATTTCCTTTTTGGGTGGCAGACCTTTAGGTTCTTGAAACAAGATATCATACTCTGAAATAACCTTTTTTAAATCAACTCGTTGTTTAGCAATACAGCCCTCAAATACATTGGTTTTATCATGTTTCTTTTCCTTTACAACCATCAGTAAGAATTGTTTGCATAAATTTATCATTCTTTTCATCTGCCCTGAGTTTATGCGAGTATAATTATTCTTGAGCTTATGAGCTCTTACAAAGTATTTGATTCCGTCTTTGACAAGTAGATACTTGTTCTCAGCTCTATAGAAAATAGCTTTTCTATCATACAAGCAAGGACTTCCTAAAACAATTCCACATATATCCAAAGGAATTATGTCTAACTCAACCTCATCTACAAATGCTAACCCAAAAGAAAACTTGAGTTTGCACTGTCTAGTCACTTGTAGCTGTGCTTTATCATTCAACCATTCCAATGGGTATGGTTTCTTGTGAGGTGTAGTTGCTAATCCCAATTTCTTTACAATTGCTTCAGAAATTAAATTTACTTGTGAGCCACTATCAAACAAAGTATCAATCTTTTGATGTTTGGATATAACTCGAATATGGAAAAGCTCATGTCTTTTTCTCTCATTTTCTTCATCAGTAATAGATTGTGCAGAATTACTAGTAGATGCTTTAGAATTCTTACCTTTTATACCTGTGGCTGCAACGGTTGTTTCATCTCCCGAGTCTGACCCCAAATATTTCTGAATAGCTACAACAGTCTTCTTCTTCTTACCCTCGGATTTCTTAGGTCTCAGCTCTGGATGCAGAATCCAACAATGCTCATCATCACTCCCATCCTTTTTACAGTGAGTACATGAAACCTTTCTTTTCTATGCGGTGTTAGCCTTCCTTGCTTTCCACTTCTACTTTCTTTTCTCCTTGCTCTTGCTTGCAGTGGGTTGGAATGGTCCCCCAACTTCTAGATTTCTATCCTTTCCTCTAGCTTCTAGATGAGTAGCTTGTATAGATACCTCATCTATACTAGTGGGATTAAACATGAGGATGGTATGCCTCATGTAGCTGTGTATACCACCAATGTACTTCAACAGAGTCTCTGGTGAGTCTAATGAGATTCCAAGAATCGATGCTCTCTTTCTAAATTCTTGAGTGTATCCTTGCACACTTTGCCCTTTCAACTGCCGAAGAGTTTGTCAACTCATCATGGCTTGTTGCATGTAGGCCAATGGATAGAACTTCTTTTTTATTGCAGACACAAATTCATTCCAAACAGAGATAGTCTTACCATGTCCTTTCATGTCATCTTGGGTTCTGCCTTCCCACCAAACCAAGGCAGTGCCTCCAAAGCATAGGCTTGCCAGCTAAATCTTGCTCTTGTCTGAGTCGATGTTCTGCACTTTGCAATACACATCAATTTGTCTAATCCAATTGTCCAACTTTTCTGCATTTAACTCTCCATCATATATAGGCAAATCAAATTTAACATCTAGCTTGATCAAAGATGCTTTCTTATTATGTACAGCGCTATTAGGAGGTGTGAGAAAGCTTTCCTCTTTCCCTTTTCCTTTCGAGTGGTCATGGAAATGTGATTGATCTTATACTTTGTCTTGTTTAGAGCCTGATGAATCTTCATCCTTGTGTTTTCTAAATTCCTAATACATTTCTTCTACCATGGAATTTATGGCTAGGAAGCTTTCTATGAATTGAGGGTCTGGACCCATAGGACCTTCCTCTGACATTGTCTTCTGAGGATATACTCTCCCAATTTCAGGATTAGTTTCAACCAACTCTCCTTCTCCTAATTTGAGCTTTGATCTAGTGAGCATTCACAGCTAAACCAACACAAGCTTGTCTAACCTTAACAGCCTAAAGCTCTGATACCACTTGTTTTGAAAATCACCCTTGATTGATCTCAGTTAATTAATTATTGAATGAAGGTATTACAGACTCATGTGCTGGTGTGTGTCTATGTTATTTTAGGCAACGGATCGATTAGATTGCAAAATACATAGACACTGAAAATATGGAAAACAACAAAGAAACACAGTAAGCAAATACAAGAACACAACAATTAATAAGGAGTTCACCCTATCCTCCAAGGCTACGTCTCCGGTCCAAATTTCAGTGGTGGCCTTCTTTTATTGTGTCTTTAAAGTAGAGAATTACAATGAGGAGCTCAATCTGAGTCTCCTGAAACAGAATTGCTTGGCAGGGTGGTTTTTGGATTCCCCAAGCCACTAGAGTGCACAAACTCTTTTCCTTACCAGCCCTTGACCTTTCTGGTATTTAAGAGGAGGAGCCCAATATGGTACTCGATTCCTGATAGATCCCCTTAGGGGTGGCTTGAACCTATCAAGCTCTCTGGTGCTCGATGCTGCCTGTGGTCAGCTCGGCCCTCTATCTTTCTACTTTTTGCTTCACTGTCTTTTCTTCTCTGTCTTCTTCCTTTTCTTCTCTTTTCCGTCTTCGGTATCTTATGCTTTGTCTATTCATGGCTTTAAAGCCAATTGATCTCATGACTATTCGCTTCCTGTTCTTCTTCCGTTGGGTCACCTGCTGCTGTTCGCTCGGAATTCCCTGTCTCTGCGTCATGGTCATTGGCTCACAGGGAGTGGCCACTTGTCTTCCAACAAACTGCACTAGCTCTTCCTCGTCTATTTGGTTCTTCAGTTACATTGCAGAATGAGTCATCCACCACGTTGGCAGTCAAATCGGACCTCAAAGTCTTGTAGATCGCGGCTTAGTCCCCTGTTAAATCTGGTTCTTTTATCCGGTGCATTCTCAACCATTAGATCTAGAGCCTCCAGATCTGACGTCATTCACTCATTTCACGCGGTTGACTTGCTCGATCGTTAGCGTGCGATGAGCGGCAATTTTCTCTCTCCTCTACTTGCCACTCATCGGGAATTGAATGGAATCGCTAGGTTTCAGCCAAATCCACTTACCGCCCAAGGGTACCCCCGATACATATCGCCGATTTTGGAGTGCGGGTCCCGCCTTTAGCCTTTTTGTGCTTTTCCTCGTGGTTTTCCCGGCTTCCATGCGACCGAGCACTTCAGGGCCTTTCCATTTCGAGGGGTTTTGCCCAGCGATGCACAATTAGTGCTAAGCGCTAATCACGCATCAAAAATTGCCTCCTTTTCCCAATTTGGGCTTCCAAGGTGCTAGTTTCGCCTCCTACGCATTCTCCATGGGCCTTGATCAGCACGCTTTGACCAAGGTCCTCATCGTTCCACGCTAGCTGCCAACTGCCACTGTTAAGAGGTTTTTCTGATCACTCTGTGCTCTTGAATTCGAAGTTTGTCCCGACCTGATACAGTCATGGTTATTTGATTACTTTTTAGGATCCAATTCAGATCATTATGTATTATGTGTTCCAACCTTATCCTACAACCTTCTATCTGTATATCAGATAAATCATTCAGGTGAAGGTAAAATCGTTGAATTTTCACCTCATGATGTTGTAATTAAGGACCTAAGAGATCCTAAACAAGTTTTATCTACCGGCACTGTTGATGATTCTACAAGGTTGTATAAGTTTAACAACTTTGGGTCATCAACTCTTCACTCAGTATTTGTTGCTCATAATGATGAAGTGAGCAAACTTTGGCATGAGCAATTTGGTCACTTAAACTATCGCTCCCTTCAAAATCTATGTAAAGAATATATGGTGATATGTCTTCCTACGGTATCTTGCATAGATGGTGTTTGTTCCAGATGTGTACTCGGAAAACATCATCGAGATGGTTTTGAAGTGCCTCTTGGCATACCTCAACCCCTTTACAACTTGTGTATAGTGATTTATGTTGAGATTGCAACAAGATGATGGAGCTTAGTGAAAAGAGTCGCCTTCACTAAGTGGGCCTGCAGGAAAATTATGGCGCAAGTTCTATCTATTTTTGATCACAGTGTGGATGATCACAGTGTGAGTGATCAAAATTTGGGTGACCAAAGTGTGGGTGATCAAAGTCTATTTTTAGACTGGCTGTCAAAAATAGAAAAGTCAAATATTATTGTCTCATAATAATATTTGGACTATAAACTTGATCTTATTCTCTTGGATCACTTCAGTTTGAGCTACAGATGTGGCCCATGTAGCTGTCAGAAGGAAGTACGCTTTTCTTATGAGTCAGTTGAGTTGTTGCATGCATGACTTCAGTTATAACTCAATCAGTTGAGTTTGGTGGAGTTGATGGAGTTGTGTTCAGTTTGACTTGGTTAAACTAGTTGTAGTTAGTCTAACTGCAGATAGACTAATGATGAGTTGTTAAATTAATTATTAACTCATAATACAACTATAGAATACATTAGTTAACTCAGTTGCATGTCAGTGCATGTTCAGTTCAGCAGCGACAGATGTTAGAGAATCAGATTGCTATCAGTTGTGACTATAGTTGTGCATCAGATCTTTCACAATCAAAGGATTGAGTATGCCAATGAGTTTGCTCATGTATTTGCCCAGTTTGTAGCTTCTGCTCACGTCTTACACATTGTGAGTGATTCTTTGGAGGTGAAATACGAGTTTGGTAGACCATTCTCATTCATTCTTGAGCAGGTATTGAGCAGTGGAGGCAGGCAAGCAGTGGAATAGATTTGGAGATCAGATCTTAGATGTATTGTGTGTAACAGGTGGAGCTGGTAGTGGATTGTTTGTGATAAGCATTGTACTTTGTAATGTTACATGGTCTCAATCATTAATATACAGATAGTGTGGGGTTTTTAGCGAGATTCTTTCCCCGGGTTACATACTGTGTTAATGTGTGAATGCTCTTGATGTTTTATTGTTATTGATGCTGCTATGTTGATGATCAACGTAGAGGAGCTTATGTATTGTGTATGTTTTCCGCAATAGTACATGATCAAGATAATCTCCATTGAATATGTGTTAAATTATTCAAAACTTCTACATGGTATCAGAGCTGCTTGATTTGTAGAAGATATTTTTACAGGATATCAAGCGAGGATTGATCATCAGATCTACTATTCAGGAAGTGTTTACATTCTATTTCTTCAGGCAGAGTCTGTAATCAGGCTAGGTAGCCTCTGGATTCATCCTTCCTTTGGAAGGTGAGATATCTGGTGAATGTCGATACAGTCAATCTCTGTACGAGAAATATTGTGTTCTCACGAATCTTAGATCCGAGGCGGTTGAGTTGGTTGCTGGTGGAATTCAAATTTGCAGCAATGTTTTCTTGGTGACAACGCAACAATGTCTTTCAACGGATTGCGATTGGAGTATGCTCTTGAGGGCAGCTCAAACTATATTGCATGGAAGGACAGGATGGAGGTAGTATTGGATGATAACAGGCTGAAGGAGTTCATAGAGATGGATTTCCCAAAGCCTACTGCTGCTACTCAAGCGGATGCTTGGCAAAAGAAGACCGCAAAATGTCAAAGGATTCCGTTGGAGGGCGTGAAGAATCACATTGTGTCCAGCCTCCATGGAAAGGCTACTCCATATTTGATGTGGAAATCATTAACAAAATTATTCCAAAGCAAGAGCGATCAGAGGAAGTTGGCGCTCAAAGATAAACTCAGAAACATCAAATGTGAGAAGGGTGACAGTATTCCCAAGTATCTCACGAAGTTCACTCAGTGTCGAGATGAGCTGGGAAGTGTGGGGGTTACTGTCGATGATGAGGACTTGGTGAGCTTGGCTCTCCTTGGTCTTCTGAAGAGTTGGCATTCCTATCAGGACTCTGTCAATGGTCGGGAGAAATTGCCAGGATGGGAAAGACTATGGTCAGATCTTGTGCAGGAGGAGATCAGGCGGAGTACCAGGGACGGATCTTTGTCAAAGGGAGCTGATGAAGAGAATTGTGCTTTGGCTGCCAAAGAAAAGAAAGGGAAGAGAAAGAAAGCTTCTCAGTCTGGTGCGAAAGGCAAGAAGTAGGATATGTCCAAGGTGAAGTGTTTTCACTGTCACCAGCACGGACACTATGCCACTAATTGTCCGCAGAAGAAGAAGAACAAGCAGGCTGCTGGATCTTCAGTAGGAGAGGCTCTAGCCTCACAGTTTGAGCTTGATTTTTCATTGATCGCATGCTTGGTTTCAAGTGTGATGGGATCAGTGTGGTTCTTGGACAGTGGTGCGTCTTTTCACATGACGGGAGATAGAGATTTGTTCTCTGATCTGGAGGACAAATATCTTGGAGTGCACATCGAGATGGGCGATGATGGTAGATACAGTGCGACCGGTATCAGTACCATTTCCTTTGAGAGGGAGTCTGGTAAACCCTTCGTATTGAAGGAAGTCATGCATGTTCCAGGATTGACGAAGAATCTCATCTCAGTGGCGATGTTAGAAGACAAGGGGTATGATGTTGTTTTCAACGAGGGAAAGGCTTTCCTGCGCAGCAAGACAACTAGTGAGACCTGGAAGATAGGGGTTTGAGTGAGGAACCTTTATCAGTTGCATGTAGATGGATGCGCAGCAATGGCGGGCAAGGCAGAAGGATTGGTGAGCCGGGATGATGGTGAGTTGTGGCATAGGAGATTGGGTCACCTTCACCATGGAGCCTTGAAGATACTGCAGTAGATCACTACAGGGCTTCCTAAAGGCACACTTGCGCAGTCAGATCAGTGCAAGGGGTGTACTTTGGGGAAGTTTGTGAAAGCCACCTTTCACGAGAAGGATAGTCACGCCACGACGATCCTTGAGAGAATTCACACAGACGTGTGTGGACCTTTCTCAGTTGCTTCGACAGCAAAACACAGGTATTATGTGATTTTTGTTGATGATTTCTCTCGTAAGTGTTGGATCTTCTTCATGCAGAAGAAGAGCGAGACATATTCAAAGTTCTATGAATTCAAAGCACTGGTTGAGAAGGAGTCGGGGAAGAAGGTGAAGGCTCTTAGGAGCGGTAATGGTGGTGAATACATCTTGGACGAGTTCAAGGATTTCTGCAAGGCAAAAGGGATTCGTAGAGAGCTCATAGCTCCCCATAACCCACAGCAGAATGGGGTAGCTGAGCGGAAGAACATAACGATTGTGGGTGCTACACGGGCAATGTTGCATGATCAGGGCCTACCCCTTCACTTGTGGGCAGAAGCATGCAATACAGCAGTTTATGTGCAGAACCGTTGTCCTCATAGTATACTTGGCATGAGTACACCTGAGGAGACTTATTCTGGTAAGAAGCCTAATCTTTCTCATTTGAGGATTTTTGGTGCTAACGTTTACATGCATGTGACAAAGGATGCCAAGAAGAAGTTGGAGCCGACCACAGAGGTTGGGATATTTGTGGGGTACATTGATATGCCCCACAACTATCGTGTGTATTTGCCAGACAGTGGTAAAACTGTTGTGCGACGAGATATAAAATTTCAGGAGGAGAAAGCCATGAAGTGATCGCTTGAGAGGGAGCTACACTTGCATGCAGATGAGGAGCTATTAGTTCCTAAGGATGAGCTTCAGGACATGGATCAGCCACAGGACGAGGTTCATGGAGTGGAAGAGACCACTCATGCAGTGCCAACCATCAGAGGGTGAAAGCGCTTGACAGAAGCTGAGCGACTGGCTCAAGATGCAGAGAAAGTTGTAGGACCACCTACAGCCCAACGCAGGCAGAGACAGTCACCTGATCGGTACACTGGATACATGGCTCTGATGAGCAAGTGTGTTGTGACTGAGCCACAAGGAAAATTTTAAGGATGGAAAATTTTCTTGAAGTTTAAAACATTGGCGAATCTCACTAATCCCTAATATGAAAATTATAAATGTTTATTGATATATTTGTAAAATTAATATATAGTCTCTATATAATGTTGGCGATTTTTAAGGTAAAATAATTTTATATTCTAAAATTTGGGCGAATCGTCTTTTATAAAATTGGAAATTGGCGAATCTTTTTTTTGGACAAATCATGGAAAATTAGCCCACTGGGCGAACATTAGCCCCTAAAATTTTCCATGCTGAGCCATCCTCTTTCGAGGAAGCTGTGGAAGATCCCGCATGGGTAGACGCCATGGTGGAAGAGTATGATTCTATTGTCAGAAACAGTGCATGGGAGATTGTTCCTAGACCAGAAGGGAAATCAGTGGTGGGTTCGAGATGGATCTACAAGGTCAAGCACGCAGCTAACGGGAGTGTGGAGAAGTACAAGGCAAGATTTGTTACCTGAGGCTTTTCACAGATAGAGGGGATCGATTATGAGGAGACCTTTGCACCTGTCGCAAGGTATTCTTCCATACGGACGATTCTTGCTCTCTCAGCGTAGATGGGATGGAACATTCATCAGATGGATGTGAAGACTACGTTCCTCAATGGAGTCATTGAGGAGGAGGTGTACATTGAGCAGCTCGAAGGCTTTGAGGTCTTCAGCAGCGAGTTGCATGTGTGCAGGCTCAAGAGAGCGCTGTATGGGTTAAAGCAAGCACCACGTTCTTGGTACACACGGATAGACAACTATTTCACAGGACTTGGATTCTCCAAGAGCGAGGCAGATCCTAACCTATACCAGATTGTGGTGGAGGGTAAGTTGCTTATCATTGTACTGTATGTTGATGATTTGATTCTAACGGGTGATGAGCTGTTGATACTGTCATGCAAGAAGGATCTTGCTACAGAGTTTGAGATGAAGGACTTGGGCCTCCTTCACTATTTCCTAGGATTGGAAATATGGTAGCGCAGTGGTGGACTGTTTGTTTCTCAGGGCAAGTATGCTCGGGAGATACTGGAGAAGTTCAACATGCATGGCTGCAAGCCTGTTGATACTCCTCTTCCTGGAGGTTAGAGGAAGGAGGATGCCACTTCGGGAGAAAACGTGGATGCCACTATTTATCGACAGTTGGTGGGGTTGCTGATGTATTTGGTCAATACACGACCTGATATATGCTATGCAGTTAACCAGATTTCACAAGCTATGGTTAAGCCTACCAAGCTCTTCTGGAAGGCGGGCAAGCATGTATTGCGCTACTTGAGAGGCACATCAGGATATGGTTTGTGGTACAGACAGGAGGATGAGGTGAAGCTATGTGGCTTCACGGATGCAGATTGGGCAGGGAGCCCAACGAACAGAAAGAGCACATCAAGAGGGGTCTTCAGTATTGGATCGACAGCAGTTTCTTGGTACAGCAAGAAGCAAAGATCCGTGGCACTCAGTTTAGCGGAGGCCGAGTATATGGCAGAAAGTTTGGCTGCATGCGAAGCTATATGGATCAGGAAGATCCTGGTTGGTTTGTTCAGTTCTCATTTGGATCCTACTGTGATTTACTGTGATAACCAGAGTTGCATTAAACTCTTGTCTAATCCTGTATTTCATGATAGATCTAAGCATATTGACATCAGGTACCATCATATCAGAGATTGTGTGCAGTGGAGGATCATGTTGCTTTCATACATTCCAATGGAGGATCAAGATGCTGATATTCTGATGAAGGCTCTCAACAGGAGCAAATTCGAGTACCACCAAGGCAGGATAGGGGTTGCTGATAATCCATATCTTGTCGAGAGGGAGTGTTGAGATTGCAACAAGATGATGGAGCTTAGTGAAAACAGTCGCCTTCACTAAGTGGGCCTGCAAGCAAATTATGGCACAAGTTCTATTTTTGATCAAAGTGTGGATGATCACAGTGTGAGTGATCACAATGTGGGTGACCAAAGTGTGGGTGACCAAAGTGTGGGTGATCAAAGTCTATTTTTAGACTGGCTGTCAAAAATAGAAAAGTCAAATATTATTGTCTCATAATAATATTTGGACTATAAACTTGATCTTATTCTCTTGGAGCACTTCAGTTTGAGCTACAGATGTGGCCCACGTAGCTGTCAGAAGGAAGTATGATTTTCTTATGAGTCAGTTGAGTTGTTGCATGCATGACTTCAGTTAGAACTCAATCAGTTGAGTTTGGCGGAGTTGATTGTGGAGTTGATGGAGTTGTGTTCAGTTTGACTTGGTTAAACTAGTTGTAGTTAGTCTAACTGCAGATAGACTAATGATGAGTTGTTAAATTAATTATTAACTCATAATACAACTATAGAATACATCAGTTAACTCAGTTGCATGTCAGTGCATGTTCAGTTCAGCAGGGACAGGTGTTAGAGAATCAGATTGCTATCAGTTGTGACTATAGTTGTGCATCAGATCTTGCACAATCAAAGGATTGAGTATGACAATGAGTTTGCTCATGTATTTGCCCAGTTTGTAGCTTCTGCTCACGTCTTACACATTGTGAGTGATTCTTTGGAGGTGAAATACAAGTTTGGTAGACCATTCTCATTCATTCTTGAGCAGGTATTGAGCAGTGGAGGCAGGCAAGCAGTGGAATAGATTTGGAGATCAGATCTTAGTTGTATTGTGTGTAACAGGTGGAGTTGGTATTGGATTGCTTGTGATAAGCATTGTACTTTGTAATGTTACATGGTCTCAATCATTAATATACAGATAGTGTGGGGTTTTTAGCGAGATGCTTTCCCCGGGTTACATACTATGTTAATGTGTGAATGCTCTTGATGTTTTATTGTTATTGATGCTGCTATATTGATGATCAACATAGAGGAGCTTATGTATTGTGTATGTTTTCCGCAATAGTACATGATCAGGATAATCTCCATTGAATATGTGTTAAATTATTCAAAATTTCTACAATTTATGTGGTCCACTTCCAGTTGTTTCATTCTCTGGCCACAAGTATTTCTTAACTTTCATTGATTATTTCTCTAGATGCACTTGGGTATACTTCTTAAAACTCAAGAGTGAAGTATTTAACATGTTCTTGGCCTTTAAGGCCTTTGTTGAAAAATAATCTAGACATCAATTTCTTAAGCTAAGATTTGATAATGGCGGAGAATATGTTAACAACAGATTCATCAAATTTTGCATTGAGCATGGAATTAAAATGAAACATATTGTTCCATATACTGCACACAAAAATGGTGTAGCTAAAAGGAAGAATCACACCTTAAGGGAAATGGCTAATTGTATGCTTCAATCTAAAGGACTTAGTCTTAATTTTTGGGCAGAAGCAATTAATTGTACAAATTACATAGTAAATCACAATCGTACTAAATTTTTAAAGAATATCACTCCAGAAGAAGCATGGAGCTCAATTAAACCAAATGTAAGTCACTTTCGTGTTTTTGGAAGTGAAGCATGGGCCCATATTCCTGATGAGAAACACAAAGTCTTAGAACCTAAGAGTGAAAAAATGTATTTTTTTTGGATATTCTGAAGATGTCAAAGGATATAGACTTCTTTCACCTAAGTCCAAAAATGTTATTATCAGAAGAGATGTAAAGTTTGTTGAAAATATATCGACCTACGAGCCTAGTTCGGCAGATGGGCCACCTCTCTCTATCCCTTCTACTTCTGAAAATATTTCTTCTTCAGATGATGACAACAAAAATGACGATCCTCCCCCACCTTCTCAAGATCCTCCTTCAGCTCCTCAACTTCAAAAATGGGTCTGTGCTATTCGGGATGCAGGAGATGCTCTTGCAGGTGATCCTATAGATCAATGATGTACATGTTCTCAGTTCGATAGAACCCCTTCTTTACTAGCTCAAGCTTTAGCGAATTGTGATCCTGACACCTTTACAGAATCTTCAGACCATCCAGATTGGGACATAACTATGAATGAAGAATATCCTTCATTGTTTGCAAACGATACATGGGATCTTGTTCCTCTTCCAAAGGGACGAAGACTTGTTAGATCAAAATGGGTTTACAGAACCAAGTTTGGACGAGATGTAAAATTTGATAAAGATAAAGCTTGTCTTGTTGCTAAGGGATTTTCACAAGTTGAAGGCATTGACTATACTAAAACCTTCTCCCATGTTGCCAAAATGAACTCTATCTGCCTTGTTCTTTCCCTTGCTTCCTCTTTCAATTGGGAAGTCCATTAGATGGATGTTAGATCTGGCTTCTTGCATGGGGATTTGCATGAAGAAATCTATACGGAACAACCTCTTGGCTTTATACAAATAGACTCTAGAATTGTATGTCGGCTTAATAAATCCCTTTATGGTCTCAAGCAAGCCCCTCGAGCTTGGTATGCCAAAATGGATAGCTTTCTTTTAGATACTAGCTTTTTTAAGTGTTATTCCGACAATACTGTTTACACCAAGAAAGTGGGTAAGTACCTTATCATTCTTTTTCTTTATGTTGATGATTGTATCATTACTAATAGTGATCCCAACCTTATAAACCATGTGAAGTCTAACCTTAAAAAGAAGTTTGAAATGACAGACTTAGGACACTTGGATTATTTTCTTGGTCTTCAAGTCTTGGAAACCAAGGAAGGTATTTCCCTTTCCCAGTCCAAGTATGCCTGTGATCTTCTACGCCATTTTCACATGGAAGACTGTAAGCCAACCCCTTCTCCCTGTTAGTCTAGAGCCAAACTTTCAGTCACTTGTACTTCCCTTGAAGTTGATGCTACCTTATACCATTAGCTTGAAGGAAAAATTTTGTATCTGACCCATACTCGTCCTGAACTTTTCTTTGTTGTTTGCCTTATTACTCGGTTTATGAAAAACCCACATGAAAGTAATTGGAAAGCAGCTAAAAGAATACTTCGTTATGTTCGAGGTACAATTTAGTTTCGGATTCATTACAATGCAGAAGAATCCCTTCTATTGGTTGGTTTCACTGATTCCGATTGCGCTGGTGACCCTGATGATCAGAAGTCTACTGTAGGTTATGTCTTCACTCTTGGTTCTGGACCTATTCCATGGGCTTGCAAGAAAAAAAGTGCCATTTCTCTTTCTTCAGCAGAAGCAGAGTATTGTGGCGCTGTAGAAGCTAGTAAGGAAGCCTTGTGGCTTCGTCATATCCTATTAGACTTTGGTTTTTAACAACATCATTTGACTACACTTTGGTGTGATAATAAAAGTGCCATTAAACTATGCAAAGATCCAGCCCAACATTAGCACAAAAAACACATTGAACTACACATGCACTTCATCAGAAAGCTCATTCATGACCATGTTCTTGAATTGCAATGTTGTTCAACCGATGATCAACTTGCAGGCATCTTTATAAAGGCTCTCACAAGTTTACTAAACTTCTATTTATGGTTAGAGTTTAGGATGTTGTAACTAAGGGGGGATAGGCTCTAAGTGTCGTATTTGTACATCCTTCAATCTTATCCCAAGTTGTTCTCAAGGGGGGATGTTAGGATATTCCGACACATAGGAAATAGTTAAGTATAACTTGGTCTAGTGTAGAGTTAGGTAAAGTGTGTTTCTTTACTATGTACTTTTGTAACTTACAATCTGATGATCACGATATGTTCTAGGCATGAAGTGATCTGATGGTTCATTCTCTCCTCAGTATTACCGACACTTGATTCGTGGCTCAACAACTGATTGGTCCATGATCTCTATTTAAAGAGCATGGAAGGTCATTTGTAAGGCAACTGTTCATGAGAGAAGCTTATGTAAATTTTCATTCTTTTATTAATAAATTTCTTGAAGTGGCCACGTTGGCTCAGGCCATGGACTATTTCCCTCTTTGAGGGTTTTAACCACGTCAAGAATACTAGTGTATTGATCTATGATTTGTTTGTGAGTGGTGTCCTTTGGTGTTCTATATGAGGAACTTACCCTATAAATTCCTACAAAAATGAAAAGAAACAAAAATCTTTTAGATTTTCCCAAGAAAGTGCTATGTGAAGGTCGTAGCATGTGCATGAAGTTTGTTGAAGATCGTTGAAAAACTTTGGAACTGAAATATGCGTCAAACCCTCATTCCCATGGAGCCATAACTTGAATCTGATACCACTGATCCAGATCTTGCGGGGAGGCCCCTAAGATCTAAACAATTGAAATGGGTCTTTGGGGGGGGAAGCCCCCAAGATCTAAAAATTTGAAATGGCATAAGAAAATAGGAGAACACACATTAAACCAAACCACCAAGAATTTTTTTATTAAAATAGGGAATAATTGTAAAAACTACATTGTGGTGGACAATATGTCCTTTTACAAAATGTAAATTATTACTTAGTCCTTTTTTTTTCATATAGTTATAATACAACAAGTAAATTCCATGGGTGGGTAGATACCATGGGTGGATATCACTTACAATACCATGGGTAAATAACATGAGTGAATGAATACCATGGGTGGATTCCACTTATAATACCATGGGTGAATAAATACCTTGGGTGGATGAATACCATGGGTGGATGCCACTTACAATACAATGGGTATATTCCATGAGTGGATAAATATCATGGGTCGATGAATACCATGGGTGGATGCCAATTTCCATTTGGATCAAATAACATGAGAATAGCTCTCCCAAAACTCTACCACAAGTGGTTGGATGCCAAGAAGCATCTTCATCATTTTCATTTACTCAAATCCTAAATTTGGTATGCTTGTGTAATGTTTTGGCTCAATAATAACAGTTGTAACTTCCCTATGAGAAGCTCAGACAATGGGTTTTATTGATTTTCCAAACATAGAGAATGCATTGGATATATTTTTAGTGACATTCACATGCGTCTTCCTACTTTTAGCATCTTAGATACCCAAAATATTTATGGCATGATTTAGTTTCTTATGTTTAATGAACCCATGTAGTATATGAGCTTGTACAACAACTGATTTTTTCTCAAAATACCCTTGAATGATGTTGCTAACATATTGTTAGTCTAGTGGTTGACTAAGTTAATAGGGCACATCTTGTTCCTATAGTGGTTGACCAACTTGATAGGGCACATCTTGTTCCTCATGTGGTTGATCAATTTCCATCCTTTCATAGTGGAATACAAAATATAAAAAGTGAGTGAATCGAGGTAGCGATGTTGCAAGTAAAGCATACCTGGCTACTAATTACCGAGAGGGAATGTGTGCACTTTCCTTTTTGTGAGTTGTAAGGGGAATAATCCCCTTGTAATGGGAGGAAGACTTTGAATTCTTTGGGGCTAGCGTTTTGGGACAAGGTCCACAATGATGATTGCTAAATTGAGTGTGGGGAGATGCCAGACAGATGAAATTCGTTTTCCCAAATGCCATACATATGTTTATTTGAGATTAAAATCAAAACTTATTTAGGAAATGAAATAAAATATGCTATAAAAAAGAGTTAGGTAGTTTGAAATCCACACATCCACGCAACAGGAAAATAAAATTTTCCTAGACACCTACATGTCCTATCCACTCAGTGCAAGTCACTGTAGCCATTTTGCAAGCCACCAATGATAGGAGTCTCAAGTTCATAATATGGATGGTACTCATTTACTTGTGAAAACCAGTTATAATGATGGAGACTGGGAAGGGTACTAATGACCAAATATCTAATCTGAGTACCTTTTATTCCCAAAACGGTAACCTATATGGTAAGATAATTTACGTAAGACCTGTTACTATGGTACCTTCGCCAAGTGAGGGAGAATTAATTGGCTGTCAAATGGTATGTGATTGACCCAGAACCAAAGTGGTGGGTAGCCACTAAGTGAGCGCATTGATCAATATACCTCAGGTTCTACCTCTTTGTTGGGCATGGAATCCCCCCATAGCATTTTTTGGGGCTTAAAGCCCAAGTTTTGGTCAAAGGTTTTGTAAGACTCCGCGAATTGTGGGCCCAGAGCGTGAAGTATAGGTTAAGTCATAGGGTTGTCCGCCTTAAAGTAATGTAATGTAATGTAAAGACATGTTGGCCTACCCATGTTCCGTGGACCATGGGATCATATAAATAGAGCGAGGCTCTAAGTTGTAAAGGGAGCGAAGGAATTAGAGAGAAGAATATGAATGGTTCGAGCTTAGTGTAGGATTCTAAGTGTATTGGGTCATAGTAGTAGGAAGAGGCTCTGCAACTGAGTGTGCAAAGGCCTAGTAGAGTCCGCAGCTGAGTGTGCAGACCCCTGCAGCTGAGTGTGCAAGGCAGTGTCAAGTCTGTAATCCGGATTGAAGATTAATAAAGAAGAAGTTGATTCCTATTTTTGTGTATTTGCTATGCATTGCCTTCTTTACATTTATGTTGTTTTATTTACCGCGCACACTGATATGATTACTGAATATGTTGTAATAATCATTGGTCTTACATAAACAAGTTAAGTAATCGGGTAATAATAGATTAATTAGCAAGGAACTTGGGTATTTTACGGGTTGTGCCACGAGTAGGGCTGCATGGAAGCAACATCACAGGTTGCAAAGGGATAGCAAGTGTGCATAGTGACGTGCATGGAGGGTCAAACCGCAGACCTCTAGAAGCTCATTAGACATCCCTAGGGTACAAAGACTTGGTTTTAGCACCCTCCCAAACTACTTCAGATGAGACCTCAATCCGCACTCCGCAGACTCTTGCCAAAAGGGCCAGTAGTACCGAGATTTGCTTGGCTAAATCACCTCTGAACTTGGGTCAGGCCCATACAAGACAAAAAATGGTTCTGTTGCCAATACCAGGATTTGCATAAAGGATGTCTGATGTCGAGCCACCAGAATCCAACAAAGAAAGAAATTAAAGAGTGGTTGGATAAGAAGATTCACGAGTTCGCGGCGTAGGAAAATAGAAATCCGTAAGTATCTAAGAAATAGTGGTTGGAGCGCTACTTAAATACAGAAATCCACAAAAACTTGTTTGCATCCTTTCCTTCTGAGTTGTATTAGTGGATCACGAAGTTAGCAGACAGCCAGGGAAGGTGTAGGCTCGACAAACCAATAGGTTGGACTCTGGAATTAGTGCATAGACTAGAAGCGTCAGGAGATAAGATAGCGTGAGTTATGGACCATTGGATCGACTGAATAATAAGAGGATTTATCACTGAGTTCACGGTAGACATGATCGTCTGCTATAGTGAGGTGGAGCAACGTTTTCTCAAGGGACTGTGAGGTAAGCATATTAAATATTTGAACACTTGCATTAAGATGTTATTGTGTGAAAAGCAGGTTATGTGAATAAATTAATGTTTGGGACTACGCAAAGTGGTAAGATTTATAGAAGTGGAGGTAGTGAAGAATTGGAAAAGAGTCCCTTAATTTCACCCTCACAGGAAAGCGAGGAAGGGCTCGCAAAAGTTTCCCCGAGAAGCATGGTTAGTCTGATAAGGTAGCGCATTCTGCATTTACCACTTCCACCCACACTGCCACCCATCTCAACCTCCTCACCTCCATCTCCACCCACCCCACCTCTGCCACCACCATAGTTCTGTATGGCGAGTGCGATTAAACTACCGGTATTTAGAGGAGTGGGAAATGAAGACTTGGACCAATTTTGGCTCATGGTAAGAGTAGTATGGGAAGCACAGGGCATCATGGATCACGCATTAACATGGTATATCAAGCATTCTAATGACCACCTGAACACAGGAATCACAGAGATCCAGGCCGCGCTGAACAGGGAATTTAGCAGGCCAAAATAAAAAACACAACCAATCATTGGGTTTAAGGAGATCACGATGCTCCTGGGTGAGACCCCCTGAGATCTAGACCAAAGGCTGAAGAGTATGATCCATGAAGCCAATATGACATTAATGGATGCATAACATCACGCATGGTTTGTGGCCTCACTTACACCACACTTAAGGATAGTGTTGTCACAGCAAAAACCTTCCACCCAGGCCGAAGCGTTGGAGATGGAAATGCAATTACATGAGACCCCTATATAAGATCTGGGGTTGGGAGTCCAAAAAATCCATGCCAACTATAGAATCTGTGCCTAGAAATGCAAAGTTTGAATCAGGACAAGACACCTCGGACAGAGGTGCACAAGGAAGTATGGTGCATAAAATGCAAAGGCCAAGGGGACGACAAGGACCATTGTCCAGTGTTCGTGAACTACTTGGTAGGAGGAGGGCCAATGCCGTTAAGGCCAGAGGCACAGGCAGGGCCGAGCACAACATCTGCACTGTGGTGCATGATCTGTCAGATAGGTGAAAACACACCACGTACAATTATCATATGTTGCAGAATTATATGCAGACGCCCCAGCAATTGTTTTGTAATTTCTGCAAGTTAGTAGGCCATGATGCCGAAGCTATGAACTAATGATGGACTAGAATCCTGCCTATAGGGTGCAGGCTAAAACGCGAGCCCTCGACCTAAATGCAGGGATGTCGCGAACTGGGTTTCAAGGGCGCGGTCGAGGTCGAGGTGGAATGGGACTAGGAAGGGGTAGCGAACAACTAATTTGTTACAATTGCGGAGGGCTAGGGCACTATGCCTGTGATTGTACAAACCTGACAAGGACATTGTGTTGGTATTGTACTCAGTTTGATCATGAGGTAGAAGACTGCCCTTCACTGATCGCAAGGATGCGCGAAAAGGGGGTACTCGAGCCCCCTTCGAATCAGAATTTACAGATGATAAGGTCTGAGCCGCGTGAAGAAGACCCAAATCTAAACATGATGCTCAGGAGCGGTATGACCATGGGAGATGATAAAGGGAAGCAGCGAGAAGAAAGTGTGCTGATTCGCAAAGCTCCTACAGAGGAACCCGAGTTTGATTTAGAATGTGCAAAGGAGACATTCATGGAAGCTAAGAAGAGCTTCATGGTGACCTCCACTTTAGGTGGTAAGGATCAACTAGAAGCACGGATGGATCCTTCAATGCTCACTACCTTTCTAGAGACATGCATGAAACTGCTACGCGACAGCAAGGCAATCAAAGGACTACAGGAACTTATCACTAGGTGCACAGGGTCAGGAGAACCGCGTGTGGTCCGGAAACTAGGAAAGCATGCATTGCGCATAGGAAGAGAAATGAGCTTGACTGTGCAAATAGGCAAGTATGAAATGGATTATGTAATCCTGGACTTGGGTTCGGATGTGAATGTACTACCAAAGAAAACATGGGAATGCATGGGCAGACTCGCGTTACAGTGGTCACCTATTCAATTATGAATGGTGAACCAACAAAAGATTATGCCCATGGGAAGATTGCAAGGGGTAACAGTCGATATTGAAGGTGCGAGCGCGCAGGCGGATTTTGAAGTGATAGAGATTGTCGATGATAGCAATCCCTATCTCGCACTACTAGGAATAGACTGGGTTACCGATATGAACGAAGTCATAAATCTAAAGAAGCACAAAATGATCTTTGAGAAAAAGTCACTATGCGTAATAGTAATGCTAGATCCAGCTGAAGGAGCGCAATACACTGAACCGGTGTGTGACGATGATAGTGATGAAAATATTGATTGTCTTTACAAGATAACTGCACAAGAAGAGGATTGGATGAATCCGATTACAGATGGAAGGATTTCGTGGGAGCGCAAAATCTCCTGCACTTCAGATTTAGACGAAGAGATAGAGTGATGGCAGAATCGGTTGCATGAAGTAACAACGCTAAATTGCAACATGATGACTAGATCACTACATTGTGTGACAACAGAGGTAAGGGAGCTATCGACATATGATGGATTGTCAGCGGTGGATGAATTCTTGAGAAAATTTTAAAGTGCAGTACTAGAACAGCAGCGGTTCGATGCGCTGAAGTGGGCACTGCACGCAACACCTGCATGATGGTGGGGTACGCATCAAGGAAATTTTGAGGATTGGCACAGTTGCAGAAGGATGATGTGCCTACGATTTGGGAAACCACAAATAGGGATAGTAGACAAATATGACAGACGAGATGATCCATGCACACACCTCGCGAAATGGACCAAGGTCTACGGGGAAGAGCCACAGCCTGAATGGGTACATTTATTCTACCATTCCCTGGACGTCATACCCATGAATTGGTATATGGAGATAGAGCTTCGCCATGGTATGGGCGAATGGGATGTCTTGTGCGAGGGATTTTTGTTTACATTCACATTTGAAGATCGTTGGTCGGATACGGTTGACAATGCGCTACAAGCAGTAAAAGCCGCTATCTTCAAAATACCATAGGAGCCAATGGGAGTACTTCAGCCAGAATGGGTGACACAGTTAAGCAGCACACTAGAGTGTTATAACATAAATGTTGAGGAGGATGATGAGGACCCATGGAACATTAACATTTCAGAAACAGAAGGATGTCGTGAGATTCGTGGACCATCACTTGAATACCCCTACATCACCGTGCTGCTAAAGACGAAGCAGGTCAACATTGGAACGGAGGTAGAGCCGAAGTACACAACGCTTGGGGACTATTGGGACGATGCTACGGTCAATAAGGTCACTGAGTTACTCTGCGAATACAAAGACTTGTTCCTGACCAAAATTACAGACTTAAAAGGGATCGTTGGCAATTTAGGGATGATGAAGATCACCTTGAAACCCGACGCAAAGCCAGTTAAGCAGCGTCCTTACCACTTGAATCCAAAGTACAAATAAAAGGTCCGCGACAAATTAGAGAAAATGCTCACAACCAGAATTATTGAACTAGTGGAAGAATTCGACTGAGTGAGGCCTATGGTAGTACAAGAGAAAAAATAGGAGGGTGAAATAAGAATATGCGTAGACCTCAGGAAGCTGAATGACACTTGTGTACACGATCCATTCCCAACACCATTCATAGATGAAGTACTAGAGAATGTTGGCGGTCAGGAAGCATACTCGTTCATGAATGGGTTCTTAGGGTACCATCAGATCAAGATCACGCCGGAAGATCTGAGAAAAACGACCTTTGCAACAGAATGGGACTGCTTTCAATACATCGTGATGCCGTTCGGACTGAAGAACGTGCCAACTATATTTTTGTGCATCATGGTAGCCACGTTCAAAGAATACATCCACAAGTTTTTCGAGGTCTATCTGGATTATTGGATTGTCTTTGGATTAGTTAAGCACCATGTAGCGAGCTTACGCTTGATGCTGGACACTTGCCGCCGACACCAGATTGCGCTGAACCTGAAGAAGTGCACATTCCTCGTTCCTTTGGGAAGCTTGCTGGAACATGTGGTCTGCAAATAAGGTCTGATGGTGGACCCTGCGAAGATTGTCGTTATCGTAAATTTGGAAGCACTGTGAAGTGATAAACAACTGTGTAGTACCTTGGGACACACTGGATACTATAGGAAGTTCATCAAAACCTATACCCAAATAACCGCGCCGATGGAAAAGCTATTGAAAAAAGATGTTACACATTGCTGGAATGATGATTGCATGAAGAGTTTGGATGTCTTGAAGGGGAAACTGGCCTTCGCTCCAATCCTGGTCTTCCCAAAATGGGATGTGGAATTTCATGTGCATGTGGATGCGTCGTGTATCGTGTTGGGAGTTGTACTCACACAGGAGGGCATGGAGGGTGTGGATCACTCGATCGCATTTGCAAGTCGAAGATTGTCCAAAGCAAAAAAGAACTACTCTACCACTGAGCGTGAGGGGTTGGCAATGGTGTACGCACTCAAAAAGTACCGACACTATTTACTTGGAGGACATTTCAAGATGTATACCGACCATTCTGCATTGAAATACATGGTGAACAAGCCTGTGTTGGGGGGGTGAATATGAAGATGGCTTTTATTGTTTCAAGAATATGGTTTTGAGGTCATAGTCAAGCCGGGACACTTAAACACAGGACCAGACCACTTGTCACAAATTGAGATAGGCGAGGAACCAACAAATTTGGAGGAGGGACTACCTGACGCACAGCTCTTTGTAGTGCACGTTGCGGATGGACACTTCAAAGATATAATCCATTTTCTAACAATAGGGACTGTGCTGAAGGAATACTCAATCCAATAGGAAAAGGAACTGGTGGTGCGCGTGATAGACTTGTCTGTCATCTCAGGGCACCTCTACAAGATGGGAAATGATGAGATATTAGGAAGATATGTACCTGAATTTGAACGAGGTCAGATCCTTGTGAAAGCACATGGGGGTGCTGCAGGAGGACACTATGCAGGATGCACGACCGCACATAAGATTCTGCGCACAGGGTTATGGTGGCCGACCCTGCACCAGGATTCGAAAGCACACTGTAAGGCCTATGATATATGTCAAAGGATGGGAAAACCATCATGCAGGGACAAGATGCCACTAAATCCCCAAATGACACTGCAGCCATTTGAGAAATGGGCAATCGACTTTGTGGGCCCGATCAAACCTCAGGGAAAGACGGGTGCGCGCTACATCATCATCGCGACGGAGTACCTGACACGATGGGCGGAAGCACAGCTGGTCAAGGACTGCACGACCACTACAGCTGTAAAGTTTTTGTTCGAAAACCTGTTGACATGATTTGGTTGTCTGAAAATATTAATGAGTGATCACAGAAAACATTTCCTGAATGAAACCATCAACGCACTCACAGAAGAGTTCCAGGTGTATCATCAGAAAAGTACACTGTATCACCCACAGGCCAATGGGATAGTAGAGGCATTCAATAAAATACTAGAGACTACACTGACTAAAGTATGTAACGCGCAATGGAACGATTGGGACCTGTGCATACCTACTGTGTTATGGGCATATAGGACAACGTGCAAGAAATTGACGGGACAGAAACCCTTCCGATTGGTCTATGGTAAGGAAGCTATCATGCCGATGGAATACATCATACATAGTCTGCGAATAGTAATGTTCACAGGCATGATGGACCGCGAAGCTCTGGAAGAAAGGCTCACGCAATTAGAATAACTCCAGGAAGAATGGTTTCTGGCTGGATTTCATCAGCAGGTACAAAAGCAGTGTGAGAAGGCCTGACACGACTGCCATATCAAGTTGCGCACCTTCAAGGTAAACGACTTAGTATTACTGTATGACAGTAAGTTTGAAAAATTTCCAGAAAAATTCAGAATGCACTGGCTGGGACCATATGTGGTAAAGGATGTCATAGATGGAGGCACGGTCTAGGTAATCAAACTCAATGGAGAACCCTTCCTAGGCAAAGTAAATGACAACCACTTGAAACCCTACACGGGTGGGCTGGCTCTCTGACGAATCTGCCGCAGCACAGTCTTTGTGATCCGAGGAGCTAGACAAGAGTGCAGGACTATAAACACATGCACCAAAAGCTGTTACCAAAGAAAGGGAACGATTCAGATGTGGATGATTCAGAAGCAAGAATGTAGCAGGTCCAACAAACCGCAGAACAGTGTGTCGCAGACCTCTGAGCAGTACGGGACCAGTTGGAGGAGCTCTGTGCCAAGGTTGTTGCACCAGCAGAGTAACTCGAGACGAGTCACGATGATTGTGTTGGGGGCCTGTTGGGCATTGTTGTGGGGAAAAGTATCCGACTCAGAATGACCCTATCCCTACTCTAAGGGTGATAGTTCCTTAGCAACAACTGAAAGTAAAGCTTTGATATTTTTCCTTTATGAAAGTACAGAGAAGGAAGAAAAGATTGACCAACCGATGTCTTTCGCTTTTGTCGATCCTGTCTTCTCTCTTTGCCTCTTGTTCCCAGCTCCTTACTCCCTTTGCCGGCCCAGCTACACAAAGATCCTGCAAAAACAAGAGAGGGAAACTACAAGAAACATGTACTCATAACTGATGCATGGATTAGAATGGATCAAATATACAGATAAAAACAATACATCATTGCAATACAAGTATATAGGAGAACATCAAAAGCTTTATTGATAGAAGAAAAAGGTTCTGAGAAGGTTACAACCATAAATGGCTCCAATCCAGCAGCACCTCCCCAACAGCAAGAAATCTCCTCTTCTCCTCTATAAAAGCAATCACCCAATAGCTCTAACTGTAAACCAACAGCACTTCCTTGCTTGCACAAAATTCCAGCCTCCCTAGACCTCATGAGAGAGCTCTATATATAGGGTAGAAGGAGAAAGGATGAGTCAGCTTGAGACTGACATAAAGCTGCCTTGTGTCCTCTCCCTCTTCAGTTAAACTTCAGTTCTTGAGTCCACTTGGAGATCCTTGCTTCCACATGGAGATCAAGTACCTCTTACTCATCATAGGGCGAATTCCTTGAACCAAGTGTCAGTTTGGAAGCTTCCTGGGCAGTTGACACCTTGCAGAATGACTATGCCACTTGGCCAATCTCGCCCAGCGCAGGTAGCCTTCATTGTTTTTGACTTTCAGCGCAGGTACAAGGAGGAGCAGTTGACATTCAGCGCAGATGCTCAGTGGAGCAGCTGACATGATCCAAAAATAGCCTTGTTTTTGAGTGTTTTCAGGTGGAGAACTGATAGGAAGTGCTGTGGTTTGCTGACCTTGTTCCTCTAGGGGTAAGAACAACATGTTTAGGGACTTTGGATCCCTGTAATTATCGACATTTCATGCTCCATGCTGCGAGGCACAAAAATGTCTATAACAGTTGCCCCCTAAAGTATGAGGCCGTTTATCGGGTGAAATGCTTTATCCAGAGGGTCCGAAGTTCATTCAAGTGCTGAGAGGTGCCCTGTAATATAATACAATACAATACATTATTTTTCATTCTGTTTCCATGATCTAGCTGAGGCGGGCATTCCCATGCTCAGCTTTATAAATACATTTTGGTACATAGAACAGACGATCGTCTGATGGTAGACTGATAATTCTCTGCTGAAATTATCATCCTTTGAGTAGGATGATCATCTGCTGCAATGATGTACATGACAAATGCTTTTATATTTCCTGAATATGTATCGCAGCCCGGATGGATGAAACTAGATCCGGGGTCTTCAAACTCGTTCGATCTTCACTCTAAGTACAAGTCGATCCATGTGAGAATTTCGCTGAAGTCGAACATGGAAAGACATCGCTTGATTACCGGTCAATGATGAAAACCGTTAACAAGCGCGAGAGGAATCACCGATAATGATAATGACCCTCAAGGTACTGCAGTACAATTGACGTGGCGTGAATAAAGGACTTGGCGTCGAACGCCACGCAAAATCTTCTGGTCGAAGGTCATTGATGTATACCTGTCGCCGGAAGTGAGAAACTTGCCATTGAGGCATGCAAGCTTCAAAGTACTGATGGGGTTGTTCCTAGATCAACTTCTTGGATAATGAGCTGAAGTCGACAAGAAGTGATCCATCAAAGGAGGGCCTTAATGAATCCCACATCAATGACACGGAACGGAGCTAATGATTTTAGTGGAGGTGAAAACAAACTGTGACATATGATTCAGGGTGGCGATCATGAATGGATGAAGGATAATGTATGGCAGTGGATGGGACACGGTTGACACTTTCAGAATGACCTCTCTTGAACATATAATGACACTGATGCGATGGATCGGTAGCATTACCCCAAAATGTGGATGGTTTGGCGAAGACCATGGTGATGAGACCGGTGAATGAAACAACCCAACCCGATGTGGTACGGAAGAAAAGTGTCATGTTCAAGAGCGACTTGCTACCATTAAGCTTTGATGTTCTCCCAATTTTTCCCCAGTCATTTCTGACCAGTACCTCTTTATTTTTGTCAAGCTTGAGGAGGATAACATATGCTTGTTCTATAACCTGCCCTTCGGGCAAGCCCATCGCTATGATTTAACGAGCTTAGCGATAGGGAAACTCGTTCTCGTCTAAAGACAAGTTTGTCGCTATTTAATCATTTTAACGAGTCTAACGACAAAGAAAACTCGGTCCTTTTCATTTTTAGAGAGTCTGAAAAGGTACAGAAAGTTAACTCCATAATTCCTTTTTCGTCATCTAATCCCTTAAGTCCGAAAAAGTATAAAACAATACAGAAGGGATGGGTGTTCGGTACTTTTAACGAGCCGAACAAGACAAGCGCTCGATCTTTTTGTGTAATAATCCCTCAGGCCCAAAAAGATTAAAGTCTAAAAGAGGGATAGCTCTTCCGGTCCCTTTAACGAGCTGGAAGGCCAGAACTCGGCAAACTTTTCATATTTTACGAGTCAGAAAAGAGCTCAAAGATGACTCGTCTTTTGAGGAACGAGTGATAAACAGGGATAGCAACTGATTCCAGGTACAAGTTGGAATTTTCCAATCACGGCAGTGTCACAAGGATGGCTAGGTGAAATCACTCTTCGCAGATGTTCCTCAAAATGGGTAAACACACAAATGGAAGTGAATGATCGGCCAAATGACGGTGGAGGTGACGGTGCACAAACACGACCAAGGCCTTTATGGCTGATGAATTTACGATCTCAGAAGGTTATTTACCGGGATAGGTTCTTTTTTTTAGATAAAAATGAGCTTAAACTCTGGAGGGAACATTGCTCACTGCTTTTATTTATTTTTTAACGAGCATGAAGACCGCGTTAAAACTGCTCGGATCTTGCGTTTATTTTTTTAACGAGCATGAACTATGTGCTAAAACTGCTCGATATACCAGTCATAAGATAAGAATGCCTCCTCTAAGGATCCATTTTTTATAGATCTTGCGCCTTACCACAGCTATGCTCCAACTCATCCTTCCTTTATGTAAGTTCGGAAAACGGTTAACCTTAAAACCAGATAAATAACCGCCCCTAGCTTGCATTCCAGAAGGTTTGCATGCCCCCAGGTATAGGATATAATTTCGAGGCTGCCCCTCCTTTCCCCTACCTCTGCTTTTCTTTGGGTGTTCACAGTTACTTGTCATCTTGCCAATCTAATGTTAACGATACTAGTCTTCTCGTTATTTTAAGGGGTCTTACGCGGTACTCAGTCTTCCCGTTGGCCCAACTTTTAACGAACAACTATTTGTGACAAGAGAAGAACACTACTCAAAGACAAAACATTGGTATTATTGAGGGAGGCTTGCCTCTTTCTTATTATCCGAAGAGGGTTCTATTTGCTGCCGCAAATCAATCTCTTTCTTCGGCGATGTCTATCATTAGGTTAGTCAAAGATGGTTACCCTATGTCACAACAATAGAATCTCTTTCTTTGGAGGCTGCCCCTACTTATCCTTCAAAACATTTGTTTTAATGGGTGAGGCTTGCTTTTCCCCAAAGATGGTTACTGCTTGTCGCAATAAGGGAATTCCTACTTGGGCATTGCCCACCTCTTTAGACAAAGGTGAATGACTCTTTTGCCAAACACATAGCTTTAACAAAAGAATACTATTCCAGAACAACCCCTCTTCCATCCACGGACGGGGTACGGACTAGTCATATTCTTCTGCGGAAATTCTACCTTATACCCAGGGTTTCTTCTGCCCGAAGCAGACCAGGGTGCATGCCCCCTGGGTTCCAGTCTTTCTTTCCGAATCACTCGCACTCATCGGGAAGGAGGACTGGGGGTGGAGGCATATCTTGAGTGAACAGACCATTTAGGATTAGTATTTGACTATTTGCGATGTGAGATCCCGGAAATGAAAGTTGGTCTACGAGCTTGACCATCCTTCCTTCGTGTGGAAAACACATTACTCTAAAGAGTGAGGAGACTATCGCTCCCATGCAATAAATATAGTCACGTCCAAGGAGTAGGTTATAATCCAAGGGTCTTTGGACGACCATCACGTTCAAATTAACGGTCTTCCCTTTCAATGTAACAGGCACATTGGGGAGGATTCCTAATGGTCGACTGGTTCCTTTATCAAAACCTGAGAGATTTCTTAACTCAGGTAAAAGCGCCGGGGAGCCCAGTGCTTTCCAAGCAACAGAGGAAAGGATACTCACAGACGCCCCTTCATCAATGATAGTACCAGCCATAATCATTCTATAGATCTGGACAATGATTCTGAACGGTATACTGGCTGGTAACCGGGGTCTGCCTAGTTGATTCCAATCAAAGGATACAACCAGGTTGCTTGGTGGTGGGACCGAATATACGGCCAGATATGACCCTGATGATGTTCCTTCCTGCGATAAAGGAATGGGCGCATTGCCCTGACGCTCATCAGAGTCGGTGCTGATGAAAAGAACCTGGATGGTGTCATCCTTATTCTCTTCAGTGAGGGTGTCTCATGAAGATGACTCTTCGGGGACGGTGTCATTTGAAGATGAAACTTCTGAAGGTAGAACCGGGTCAACTGCCGTATCGACCTTTGGACTTTCGTCCGGTCTGGATTCAGTAGGTTCATTTTCAGTGACTGACGCTTCAGCCGACCACTTGAGCGGGCCAGCTGTATTTTCAACCAACGAAGGACTTGGCATGAGTTTTTTGTATCCAGGAGGAAGTTTTACCGGTGAAACTGGACGATCTTCCAAAACTCTCTTCGCTTCGTCTAAGAAGGGACAACAGTGGATGGCATGACTGCCTTCACACAACTTACAGGGGAATCTTACTCCCCCTTTTTGTCTTGATCCTTCACTTTCACTGGTTGACGGAAAGCAATCAACCTGATTGTCAGAGGTTGATGCCCCCGAATTGTGCAGACGAGGGGACCAGTCCCTTAGTATCCGGGGAATACAGGGACAATCTCTGTGGAAATGGTCTCCTCTACATATGACACATGGCGATTTAGGCCCGGTCTGTGCAGTGGGTGGGTTTTTGTCAGATGTCTTTTGCTTGCCCCCAGTCGCCTTAGGCTCCTTCTTCTTCTTCTCTTTCTTCTTCTTCTCCTTCTTCTCCTTGGGAGGCTGACTTTTGCCGGCTCTACCTTGCGAAGACGAAGGATTGGAGGAAGAGTTATCAGAAGTAGAAGGCTGGTGGGCAGCTCTAGACTGATCTAACAGTTGACTCGATTGATCAGGAACCATGGTGGCCTGAACTACATTGGTCGAGAATAGCCAAACTGGCAGGCCTATTGTCAGTCCTGGAAGCGACAATGTGGCCATATGGGGCGCACCAACTTCTCCCCAAGAGGAGAAAGGACTAGGACTTCCATCTTGTGGACTTCCTTGGTTGGGGCGTTCCATGTTCTCAACTCACAGATCAACGCGGGAATAAGAGGTGATTATGTTCCGTTTAAAATGAATTTTATAACGACGCTTTATTAGACACAACTTTGCTTTTTCATGTTTTAAGAGTCGAGAAAAAGCTAAAGATGACTCTAGTCGCCTTCGATGTATTAACGAGCCCGAAGTGACAAATGCTCGGTTGGAATTTTTCAGTTATAGAGTTTGAAAAAGGCCAAAAGAAACTGCTCTGGAGATCTAGGCAGAGGGTGTGCCAAACCTTTCGCGAAACCACAGAATACGTTTTACAGTACGGGTGGTCAATCTTCGTGAATGCTGTGTTCACTGCATCGCGATCAGTAGGGTGGCCGACACGGCTTCCTAAGGATAAAGGCTTTATTCCTATAGGGGTCTCCCAATATACTCGACGGTACGCGGGAGCACAAGTCCGTATTGATACTTATCGCTTCACCGTGGAGGAATCACCCAACCACTCAACGCTAAGATATCACGTTTAACGACGCCGGAACACGTCTCTAGCTTAGACCTCTATGTGTTTGCGTTATGTTTCAATGCGTTGTTATGTAAATTCAATTCATTTTAATGTTGATCTTTCTTAGCAGTTTGCCTTTAAGGATCACCACGAGATGTATATATACAACTTCCTAAATGCAATCTAAGATGAGAAGCAAAACTTTTCAATCTTTCAACTTTGAAAACCTTAATCTACTGAGGGAAAAGAAAGACATCAACTTTTCACACAGATCATAGAACACACACTAAATGCACTTTTTCCTAAATCAACATGCAAACTGTCAATAATGCACATGCACAATGCAGATATTTCTTTTCTTTATCCTTAATGTTGATGTAAGACAAAAAGGAAATTGTTGTATAACTTTGAATCTAATTTCCAGCGAAAGTAAACAAGCTTGTCCAAAATCAAAAGACACCTTAAGATCGACTTGTTTAGACACTGGAAATGTATAGATTCAAACCACAAAATGAAAAACAAACAAACTCAAACAGCCATGAACAGTAATAAAACTAGCTCTTAAGATCACAAAGACACTTTTACAGTTCAGGATCTAAGAGGCCACAGCTATACTGGTTTGCTTTTCACAATGGGAAACTGTAACTGAAACAAGAAATACTGAAAGAACAATCACAGTTTCATCACACAACTGAGGCGGAATAATGTCAAGGAAAGTTGGTTTACAGCAAGTACAAATGACAAGCAATCAGCAGCAAAATAACAGTGAAAACAGGGCCAAGACTCAGTGGGAAACCTCAGGAAGACATAGCCTAACTGGTTCAGCGCAGGCTCTGGTCTGTCAAACTGACTCTCAGCGCAGTTCCCGAAGGGAGTACCTGCGCTGAAATGCAGACTGCCTTTGGACAGCCTGCACTGAGACACGAGAGTTGCGTTTACAAGGGTTTCCGGGTCATAAAAAGCTCAAAAATTCACTGTTTTTGCTGAAACAAAAAGCTATAGGTCAAGTACAAGCTAAGGGATGATCAAGAGGATGAAAAGCTATCACAAAGAGTACAAGAGTCCTTGTGGATCAGCTCTTCAAATCATAAACTTGCTCAGAAACTGAGCCAGAGCAGCTGCCCTCTACTTTGCAATTGAAGGACTCAATTGCAGTTCGATTTGGTGCTCTCTTTGTTTATGAGATGAATAGCAAGAAACACAATAAACCAACAAGATACTAGCTCCCCAGCGGAGTCGCCAGTTTGTTGTGGGGAAAAGTATCCGACTCGGAATGACCCTATCCCTACTCTAAGGGTGATAGTTCCTTAGCAACAACTGAAAGTAAAGCTTTGATATTTTTCCTTTATGAAAGTACAGAGAAGGAAGAAAAGATTGACCAACCGATGTCTTTCACTTTTGTCGATCCTGTCTTCTCTCTTTGCCTCTTGTTCCCAGCTCCTTACTCCCTTTACCGGCCCAGCTACACAAAGATCCTGCAAAAACAAGAGAGGGAAACTACAAGAAACATGTACTCATAACTGATGCATGGATTAGAATGGATCAAATATACAGATAAAAACAATACATCATTGCAATACAAGTATATAGGAGAACATCAAAAGCTCTATTGATAGAAGAAAAAGGTTCTGAGAAGGTTACAACCATAAATGGCTCCAATCTAGCAGCACCTCCCCAGCAGCAAGAAATCTCCTCTTCTCCTCTATAAAAGCAATCACCCAATAGCTCTAACTATAAACCAACAACACTTCCTTGCTTGCACAAAATTCCAGCCTCCCTAGACCTCATGAGAGAGCTCTATATATAGGGTAGAAGGAGAAAGGATGAGTCAGCTTGAGACTGACATAAAGTTGCCTTGTGTCCTCTCCCTCTTCAGTTAAACTTCAGTTCTTGAGTCCACTTGGAGATCCTTGCTTCCACATGGAGATCAAGTACCTCTTACTCATCATAGGGCGAATTCCTTGAACCAAGTGTCAGTTTGGAAGCTTCCTGGGCAGTTGACACCTTGCAGAATGACTGTGCCACTTGGCCAATCTCGCCCAGCGCAGGTAGCCTTCATTGTTTTTGACTTTCAGCGCAGGTACAAGGAGCAGCAGTTGACATTCAGCGCAGATGCTCAGTGGAGCAGCTGACATGATCCAAAAATAGCCTTGTTTTTGAGTGTTTTCAGGTGGAGAACTGATAGGAAGTGCTGTGGTTTGCTGACCTTGTTCCTCTAGGGGTAAGAACAACATGTTTAGGGACTTTGGATCCCTGTAATTATCGACATTTCATGCTCCATGCTGCGAGGCACAAAAATGTCTATAACAGGCATGGAATCCCCCCATAGCATTTTTTGAGGCTTAAAACCCAAGCTTTTGTCAAAGGTTTTGTAATACTCTGCGAATTGCGGGCATGGAGCGCGAAGTATAGATTAAGTCATAGGGTTGTCCACCCTAAAGTAATGTAATGTAATGTAAAGTCATGTCTGCCTACCAATGGTTTGCGGACCATGGGATTGTATAAATAGAGCAAGGCTCTAAGTTGTAAAGGGAGCGAAGGAATTAGAGAGAAGAATATGAATGGTTCAAGCTTAGCGTAGGATTCTAAGTGTATTGGGTCGTAGTAGTAGGAAGAGGCTCTACAGCTGAGTGCACAGAGGCCTAGTAGAGTCTGCAGCTGAGTCTGTGGACCCCTACAGCTGAGTGCATAGGATGGTGTTGAGTCTGTAATCCGGATTGAAGATTAATAAAGAAGAAGTTGATTCCTATTTCTGTGTATCTGCTGTGCATTTCCTTCTTTACATTTATGTTGTCTTATTTACTGCGTGCACTAATATGATGACTGAATATGTTGTAATAATCATTGGTCTTACATAAACAAGTTAAGTAATCAGGTAATAACATATTAAATAGAAAGGAACTTGGGTATTATATGGGTTGCGCCCCGAGTAGGGTTGCGCGGAAGTAGCATCACAAGTTGCAAAGGGATAGCAAGTCCGCGTAGCAATGTGCGTGAAGGGTCAAACCACAGACCTCCAGAAGCTCATCAGACATCCCCAGGGTGCGGAAACCTAGTTCTAGCACCCTACCATACTACTTCGGGTGAGACCTCAATCCGCGTTCCGCGGAATGTTGTTGAAAGGGCCAGTAGTACTGGGATTTGCTTGGCTAAATCACTTCTGAACCTAGGTCAAGCCCATACAAGCCAACACTCTTGGTATCACATCGTCACTTCTGCTGAGAATTCTTTTCTATTTGGCGATGAAGGATATTTTAAGCTCCCTACTCATTGCTAAGGCATAATATGACTTCATATTCCAATTAATCATAATCAATGCCAGTAATTAATAAACATTTTTTATTCCCTACAACATGCCTTACAATTAGAGAATTCAATGAAAATATATCCAATATGTGTTGAGTTTCTTCATGAAAAAATTATGGATATTGGCCATACATTTATTTCATATATTTAATAGGAATCTTGAGAGCATAATGTATTTTGTTTTCATGTATGTTAAATAAATCAATACCAATTGAAGTGAGCAAAAGAAAAATCTTAATACTAATAACTACAAAATTAGAAAGAGCTTGTTAAATATAACTACCAAAAATAAATTATATAACTATTTTTACATGATTCTTCGATTCTTGTCTTAGGAATATCACCATTTCTAAGGTACATTTTTTCCTCTAATCTTCATTTTTATACTATATATTGCTTTTTAATTTCCTCATCCCATGAGATTGGTGTAACTAGAATCTAGGTAGATGCATTCATTGGTTGTCCAAGAGCCGATGGAACCATTTGTTATTGTGGAATTTGTTTAGTATCAAAATCCTCACTTTAGATTAGCTACAATAAATTAACCACAACTATTTGTGTAGTTTCCCATATTTTTTCTCCTCAATGTTACATGCTTAACAAGTGAACAATGCAAATGTATAAAATGGTTCATGCTTAAAATGTAAACAATGAAAAGGTATAGAATAAAACCTTGAGTGAACCTGCTTTCTGTACCAATAAAATAAGTGTGAATCTAACTAGAATGAAAGTGATAATGGTTTTAGACACAAGACAATATACTTATTTCCTATGTAAACTAGTCCCACAAGGAATAATCTCTCTTCATGAGCTCCCCACAAAACATGTTTAAGAAATGAAAAAAATTAACATTTTGGGCATATGATTGAAGGGTGTGTGATAAAAGTGATGTATTGTTCTATATAACCCCAAAATTTTACTAGTGAATGGGTTTGAATCTTTGTTTGGTTTCACAAGAAGTCACATTTACCAAATGAAACATTTGACCTTTTTCAAAATTAGTTCTTCTTAGCAACAATTTTTCATTCTTCAAAAGACCATATAAATCCTAAACTAAAAGTGATTCCTACAAGAAGGATGGTACTATATATTTGTTCACATATCTTATTCACCAAACATTTCAATTAAAATCCAATGGCAAGTAAAAGGGATCATAAGAAGAGAAGGAAATAAAAAAGGGATTAAAGAAGAATAGGTGTTAGGAATAAAATTAGAAGAATTAGAGAGTAAATAAAAAACTAAAGAAGCCAAAAAGTGTGGCTTAAAGATGAGAAGAGGATGAAGATAAAAACTTGTTGATGAAGAAGATATTGTATAATAATTTGCAAGGTTGTTGTCTAAATATATATTGAGGGGGTTATGACTAACTTAATGATATGGATAATATTTTGAATTTGAGAGAATAAAAGATTATTGAAAAATCAAGCTATTGATTACCAAATTGAAGGGCCAAGTTGATTTCATGAGAGAGGAAAAAGATCTATATATCTATATACAAATTTAATTATAAGATAATTTGTGACTAAAGAAACATAAAATACGTAAATACACACTCCATACAAGAATGATCATATTCAACTAGTTTTTATGTTAGGTCCCTATAATACTAGTGTATTCCCTCATTTTTATTGTCAATGTATGTTAGGTCCCTATACTACTAGTGTAGCCCCTTATTGTTATTAGTGCAACCTTGTTATTGTATTATTGTGCCCCATAGAAGCCCATTATTGTTATTATTGTGTCGCTACAATATTATTGTTATGTAGGCTCTGATTATATTTAGACCCCTATATATATAAAGGAGGTCTTGTCATTTGTATCATGGAATAATTGTTCATTTGTGTAATATAAATGAGTTTTCCCCCTCGAAGAGGCTTATTTTGAAGTCGTTGATCTATCTCTTCTTCTATTTTGTGAGTTGGTTTCATAACATTTGGTATCAGAGCTTTGGATTTTAGGGTTTCGCTACATCAAACAGGTCATTGTGCAATTTTCGCTATAATTGTTTTCTGATGAAGTTTCGAAAGCTGAAATTAAAACCCATTTGATCTGAAAGTTTTTTTAATCTTGTGTCTTAATTTCATATTTTGTCTCGCTATATTTTTGGAGAAATGAGGTGAGGAAATTAGGGTTTTTGCAAGCTCCAGAATTCCATCTCAAACAGGTCATTGTGGAATGTTTACTATAACGTTGTTTCTAATAAACTTTGGAAGCTGGAATTAAAACCAATTTGATCTAAAATTGTGCTACACCTCATGTGTGAATTTAAGAACTTGGTTCACTATATTTTCGAAGATATGATCGAAGGAATTTAGATTTTTTTTTCAGGCTCCCGAATTCCATCTCAAACAGGTGACCTTGGAAAAATCGTCATAGCTTTCTCTATGAGAATTAGATTCAAATTGCATAAAAAGTGACAGAAAGAGGACATACCATCGTTTGTTGGGTATCGTTTTCAGGGCTGAAGGTCAAAACAATGACACGTGACACTTCATACAAGTTCACTCTACTCAACTAGTTCGTAATTAGGTCATCGTAGGAAATTGGGAATAACTCTTTCTTGAAGAATCCAATCTTGCTCAGACCTATGGGGTTGGAAAGAGGACTCATAGGGATAAAACAGTAAGAAATTTTAGAAATTACAAATTACAAATTACAAATTTACAGTCGTTTCAATATTGAGCTCCTAAAAGCAAGAAAAAGAGATATGAGGAAGTTTGATGGCAAGGATCCGGTAACTTGGATACTATAGATGGAGAAATATTTTGATATACATGATGTGTAACTATTACAAAAGGTATGTATTGAATCTTTATATTTCGAACCAAATCAATTTGTATGGTATAAAGGGGTTTGTTCTCGTAAACCACTTGTCACCTCATCAATTTTCATGGAGGAAATGATAGCACATTATGATGATACAAAGAGAACACCTTCTTTAGCCAATTGATAAAATATCAAACAAAAGGGTTCAATGATAGACAACATTGAGGACTTCCAAAAATTGAATATAAAGGTAAATGATATTTCAGAGAAGCAGAGGATTGATGTCTGCATATGGACTTTCAATGATAACATCCAACATGAGGTTCGCCTTTGAGAACTCGATTCATTGGAAAAGGCACACAGGTTTCCAAGAAAAAATGCAAGAAAAATTATGGAAACAAGGAAGACTTCCACTCAAAACTATAAATATAGAAGTGTTGTTGCTCCTAACCTTCCACAACCTACAAGGTTGACACCACAAAAGAAAAAAGAGAAAATGAGATTTGTTATAGTTGTGATATAAAATACAATAAATGTCATAAGTTTGCTGAGAAGAAATTATTTTACATAGATTGTGAAGAGGAGGAATAGAAGGATCAAGAAACATCAAAATAAGAGGATATACACTAGTAACCAACCCCAAAGAAAGAAGAAATTAATCTGACCATATCTTGTAATGTATTGGTAGGAATTACCACTCCCTAAACTCTCAAGATAGACGAACATATTAAGAAGAAAAAGGAATTATTTTCTTGTCTTGGTACTCAATTATCTCATAGTTCATCTTATCATCCTCAATATGATGGATAAACAGAGATAGTGAAAAAAATGTTTGGAAGAATATCTTCATTGCTTTCTATCTGATAAACAAACACAATGGATCAAGTGGTTTCCTCTAGCTAAATGGTGGTATAACACTTCCTTCCTTACTACAGCAAAAATGAACCCATTTATGGAACTTTATGGATTGTAGAAATTCCCGCTGTAGATCTACAAATTATGCAATATACTAAAACACAATACAAGATCTACTTCTACAACACTTTGCAGAAGCTTAATCAATTTAAGCACGATCAAGGAGAACACATATAACTGAGAATGAAAAGTCAATCACACATAACACAGAAGAAATAACCCGGGGAAAGCCTCAACCTAAAACCCCAACACTGTATTATCATACAAGTGGAAATATAGTCTGGATTACAAAAAGAATCAGCTCATAAGCTATCCTGCTCTCTTTGCAATCCCTATGCTACTCATAGACAATCAAAGGCCTCTCTCAAACCTTCTCCTTTGCCCTCCAAGCCTCCTATTTCTTTGCACAATTTTCCTTGGGGTCCAGTGCAGCCACTTGTGTGAATTGGCCTCTTCACACACTCACTAACCTCTTATCTAACTGTGCAATCCCGAAGGAGATAAATCCTTTTCCATGGATGAGTTTCATTTATAGGAAAAGTCTATCCAACTGAACTTACATTAATTCAACAAACTGTTTGAATTAATCTAACTGGACTTGACTCAGTTAACTGAGCCAACTAATTACAATTCGATATTACAACTCATCCTTATCTCTTTAACTGATGGATAAATTCCTCAATTAATGGAGAAACTATTGCATGTCCCCACATAGACTTCATGTTTGATTTTCCTTAACTAATTAACGCAAGATGAATTAATTAATTATTTTACAAAAAACTGCTAAGATCAAATTCAAAAATTTTACTTCACTATTTTAGTTCAGGGACTAACTAAAATTGGAATCCATCCCAAACTGCTATTTTTAGCACTTCCATTTTTCATTCCTTGTTGCTCAATCTAGCACTGGGACCCAAACTACTATTTATAGCAGTGTTATTTAGCACTTCTATTTTTAGCATTTCTTGTTGCTATTTTCAACATGGATATCATCCACTATCCATCTTAAGCGAAATTTCTAAGGTTCAAGCAGTGAAATATCACCTCGAGCATTAACAAGAAGTTCTCCAACTCTTAAAGGATAGCCTCACTTTCAACCATAATCGAATGAAACAATAGGCCGATCAACATCGCAGTGAAAGACATTTTGATGTAGGTGACTAGGTATTTTTATGACTACAACCGTACAAAAAAATGTCCCTTAAGTAAGCTAAGAAGGATAATAGATTATCACCAAGTACTATGGTCCTTATAAGGTGTTGCAAAAGATTGGTACTATGACATACAAACTAGAGCTTCCTGCACCTTCTAGAGTTGTTAGAGTCCCACCCTAACCCCCTTATTTATGTAATAGGATCGAGTCATAGTTATAGTTAAGTAAAGAGTCAATAAAGCCCATATTAATAATTGTAAGTGGATAACCCACATTTAATGAAGGGACCACAGTTAGTTGCAAATGGGCCATGGTATTAGATAGATGGTATTAATAAGAACCATGGTATTGCCACATTGTATTGCGTGTATGAATCCTATATAAAGGATAGAGACTCCCCTCGAGGAGCATTGTGTCTTATTTTGTAATCGAGCTCTGCTCTATTGGAGGTTGCCCCCTCGAAGAGGCAAGTGAACATTGCTTTTTGAATAATAAAATACTTGCTGTTATTTCTCATTGTTCTATGTTCTAGGTATATTTCTTCGCATATTTGGTATTCTAGTATCGTCTTGGAGGTTAAGAGCATAACAAGTGGTATCAGAGCGCTTTCCAAGGCCAGTGGATCTCCATTTTTTAGGAATTTTTTTTTGGCTAAAGACGTGTTCCAGTGTCTTTAAACCACGAGATCTGTCATTGAGCGCATAAACCTGCAGATTTGGGGAGGCATGCACGCAAGAAATACAAGAGGTGGTTACGCTTGTTAGACTCCCTTGTAACCCCTGTGGGTACCCCTTCGAGTAGTAGCGCATTAGACAGAATCGCACATGGACTGTCTTCCAAGTACCCTCTGGGTATATCGGAAGCCCCCTAGCTCCCTTGAAACCTTGCCCTAGATAAATCGTCGGCAATCTTGCTGCTACAGTACACCAAGAACAGCACTCGGAGAGATTACTCGCCCGTACGATAGGGTAGTTGGGTTGCACGGCTAAGGGTACGATTGATCCTCCTTGGTTAGTGCCCTAAAAAATTAGGCCGAGTACTACTGTCAGACCCTTATGTATATTGCGATTTGTAGCATCTAACACTCCTGGAGACCATAGTTCCCTTCTCTATCTCTGAATCACACATAATCTCTGCTAGATCAGATCTCGCAAGTGGGGTTTTGTAGCAACAACAACAATCAGTTCTGTCGTTCAGATCTATTAGATCCATTAGATCCGCAGTAGCAATCAATTCCACCATTCAGATCTATCAGATCAGCCATTCAGATCTCTTAGATCCATCAGATCCACCATCTAGACCTGAGTAGTTGTGTGGGTTCCTATACCTGTGCTTGATTTTCATAGGACTTTTGGCAGCATTGACATTTCCGGGATTCGGCTACTGCAATAATCCAAAGCAAGGAGTAAAACTCCGTTAGGAGTAAAAAAAAAAAGATTCTGAGACCGCTCGTGGCTCTTATTAGTGACTTAGCCCATAAGAATCAGGACGACAAGTTGAGCAAGGTGGTACCCTTCAATTATTAGTGCCAAAAAATTCGAGCAATACCAAATTTACAGTAAATCGGCTCATTGCATGGTATAAACTAGAGCTCAAGCTATGGCGAATGAGAGGATGGACAACCTTGAATCATACTTGAAAGACATTGTATCACAGTTGAAGAAATTAACTGCAACACTCTCTAAGGGCAAGGTGGAGGCACACGAGGAGGCACATATTAGCAATGAAAACAGTGAGGGTGAGTCTAGCCAGTCTCTTCACCTCTTTGGCACCCACCAACAATCCCATCCGCGACCACCCAAGTTGGACATGTATAAATTTGATGGCTCTGACCCGGCTGCATGGATAGCACAAATGGAGCAATATTTCACACTGAATTACATCCTGGATAATGCGACTCAGCTTAGTGTGGGTATCATGTACTTGGACAATGAAAGATGGCAATGGTGGCAATGGCATCAACATTGCTATGGAAGGCCCTTGACATGGGAGACATTCAAAAAAGCTCTTATGGATCGCTTTGACCATGAATCTAACTTTTTGGGCCATCTCACTAAGCTCAGATAGACAGGAATAGTGAATGAATATATTGCAGCCTTTGAAGCCTTAGCTTTAAGCACTGGAGGTCTACAAGATGAGCTCTACACGGAATGTTTTGTCAGTGGTCTCAAAGAAGCCATACAAGCCCATGTCCGACTGCACCACCCTAGCTCATGGTTGCATGCTTGCAGGATAGCTCATGAAGTCGAACGTGTGTTGGTGGCCCAGTCCAATCTCCCAAATTTCATCCCCAAGGGTTGCCCCCCATAGGCTCAAAGCACTACCCAGACACTCAAGGTTCAAAAGGTGTCACCAGCAGAAATGGCGGAAAGAAGAAAGCAAGGATTATGTTACTACTGTGATGAGAAATACTCCCCCGGGCATAAATGCAAGGAGCCCAAATTTTTTCAAATTGATGCTACTGATCACAGTGCATCGGAGGAAGCCCCACCACTTGAGCAACCAGAGGAGGAAGAAGAGGACAACTAGCAGGACAATGTATCTGAAGAACCAGTGATCTCGCTGCATGCTTTGGCAGGGATTTCTTCGCCTCAAAATCTCAAAATCAGAGGTTTTATTAAGCATCGACCAGTAGTAGTCTTGATTGATAGTGGAAGTATACATAATTTTATCCATCAAAGAGTCGTGGAAGTAGTGCATTGTTTTGTCCGAGCAGTTTCTAACTTCCAGGTCCAAACTGCTGATGGAGGAACAATGAAATGTGAAGGCCGTTATGAAAATGTCAAACTTCAAATGGGGGATTATCAATTAAAGACCCACATGTTTGCCATACACATGGGAGGGTGCGACATTGTCCTCGGTGCTGAATGGCTTCGCACACTTGGCCCAATCACAATGGATTTCCGAGAGTTATATATGAGCTTTAAGCAGAACAACCACACACATACACTCCGCAAAGTCCAAGCGGGAGCTCCCTTTATCATCAGCTCACATGGATGGAAAAATTGTTAAAAAAGGGCCACCATGGAGTTATAGCTCAATTTAATGCCATCTAGGCCTGCGAACCCAATCCTGTTCATATTCATCCTAAGATGCAACAGATCTTAAACAACCAACTGCCAGTCTTTGACAAGCCTCATGAGCTTCCACCCTCGAGAGGGGAACATGATCATAGCATTACTTTGGTCCCCGGGGCTGTTGAGTCTTGAAAATGTCATTCATTTGCATTACACTTTCACTATTATGTCCATTATATCACCTCCATTTCACCTCCATTTCACTACTATGTCACCACATTCATCCCACTTTCATTATCATTGGGCCATCTTTATGTTTTTCCAATATTTATTATTTCTAAGCCTTTTAAGTGAATTTGTGGTTAAACATTAGAAAATAATGTGCATATGCTTATACCTAACAAATGGGTTGAGATTGTTGACATGTGTAGGTTGAAAGGAGGCTTCTAGAAGACCCTTATGTGGCACTCTAAGGCCAAATTCGAATTTGGTTGGAAAGAATCATGGGATCATGAGGATATGTGTCACATCTCCTAATTGTATTGTAACTCTAAAAAGACATGTGTCTTATCAGTTCCTATTTTGATTAGGACTCTAGAGGTAGAGGGAGAGATTCATGGACTATCATTAATGAGATGGCTCTCATCTTTTTGTATAAATAGGAGATCTCTCTCCTTCATTTGCTAGTCTTTCTTAGTCCTTTTAGCTTGTTAGTCCCATGGCTTTTGAAAGCTTTTGTACTTTGTACTTTTGAAGAAATTGAATAAAGCTTTGATGTTCTCAACATGGAAGGAGATGTGAAGTAGATGTCATGGAGCATATTAGGATGTAAGTAGAGTAGATTTCATTTTGTAAATATTGCTTTGTAGAATGTAAGGTAGATTAGATTTTTCATTCATGCAATTTTAATTCATGCAAGTGTGTTTAATTTTGCTTTGATTTCATGACTAATGGCATATGTGATCATCTTGTCTATGTTGCTGACCTTTATTTTTCTAGTTTGATTTTCATTAGTATCATTTCTTTAACTTGTACTTTACTTTCTGCTCTTAGATATCAAGTTGTTCATCTATTGATGGTTCTTTTTCCATAATCAAATAACTTTATTGGAGCCAAAATATCACTTAGTACAGCTTGGTTTAGTTTGCTTTAAGACTCACATTGCTGACTTGTTCATAGCTGTTATCACATGATAAATCTAGCTGAAAGGCAAAAAGGTTAAGAAAAGGTTAAAGTAGTGTGATTTGTCTCCTTTAAGTAGTGTCACTTAGATTTCACATTTCATTTTCATTTTAAATCAGCAGCATAGATACTGGGCCAATGTCATTAGTTTTTTATTTTCCTTTAAGCATTTGATTTCATAGGTGGTAGGGGGCCCCTGCTTTGTATAGTTGTCACTTTAATTTCTTGTATTTCTTTTTCTGATTTTCATGTATATTAATGTACAGTTTGAATTACTGCATTTTATTTTATTTTTAACATGTATATTATTGTACATAAATTTCTTTCAAGTTGATTGTAAATTAGTGATGCACATAGCCTTTTAATGAACTAATGACGTGATAGAATCATCTTGTCCTTTTGCTGAAGCAGCAAGGATACTGGGTCTCATAGTCATTCTCTCATTATTTGATTATTGCATTTTATTTTGATTGAACTAGTTGTATATTTACACTTTTGTTTAAATACTAACTCCATCAATAACATGTTTTAAGTTCTTTTGAAGTACTAAGTTTTGGAAGTTACCATTAAGGACATAGGCCTTGTCTTGAAATCTTTATCCATACTTGTCCTTTAAAAGTATTCTTAAGACCTTAGAAAACCAACAAGAACAAAACCCCAAAAACAACATAAACTATAAAACAACGAAGTAAGAGAAAGGTTAACTAAGCACATATAGTGCACCACACTTCATCAGTTTACGATACCCGGATTGATAATTTATGTAGAGCAATTTAAGACATTAAATTGACTAGAAATTTTGGCGCCGTTGCTGGGGAAGTGTAATTAGGAGACCTTATTTCTTACATCTAAAAAAAAAGGTTAATAATTCTTGAGTATGCTCTCCTCTTGCACTTTGTGTGATCTAGAGGATCAGAAAAATGATTGTTAAGTAAAAAAGAAAAATAATAATTCTTGAGTATGCTCTCCTGCTGCACTTTGTGTGATCTGGAGGATCAGAAAAAGAATTGTTAAGAAAAAAATAGGAGACAAAATAAACTTCATCACTTCAATTGATTCAAGAAAAAAAAAGGAGAAGAGAAAAAAAATAAACTTCATTTCATTTCCATTTTCACTCCATGCCATCCATTTCATCAATAAAAGTTATTTCCCCATGATCATTTCCATTAAGATTGCCTAACTATCTCTATTTAGCTAAGTGGTTGTTGTGATACTGGTTTCCGCAGCTGATACCGGTTTCCGCAGCTGATACCACTCTGTTTTTCAAACTTACAGTCAAGATGTTAGTGCAATAAAATGAAAATGCAGGAATGACTAAGCAATATAAAAATTCACAATTTCAGAGAAAAACAATCTATGGCTATCTCCATTCCTAGTTTTCGCTGTGGCTTCAATAAAAAAATCTGCCTCCCTGATCAAGCTTTGGCCTTAAAACGAACCTGCAAAAGCATTACGTCTCCTTTAGTTGTTTTCATGTCTCTTGCAAACAGCAGCATCAAATCAATTCTTTCATCTCTGTGTAGGCTCTAAAATTAGAGAGAAAGCAGCGGTATGCAACAACATTGCATACTGTTTATCCCTATACATGTGTTTTTTTTGGTTTGTTTGTTGTGTAGACAAAAATTAGCAGAAATCTAATGATCATAACAAGGGAGACCACCCAATTCCTGAATCCATGACTTCTGTGGGCTTTCTCCGGGAATAAGCTCCTCATAGTTGTTCATTATGAAAACCCTTCTCACATAAAGCTTAATATTGTTGAGCTTCTTCTTTGTATCAAAGAAATCGAATGGAGCCCTCTTCGGAACAAAGAGAACAGCCTTGAACTCCAATTGACCCTCTACAGAGAAATGCTTCACGGCCAAGTGATCCTCCCAATCATTGGTGAGACTCTTATAGAATGATGCATACTCTTCCTTTGTAATCTCCTCTGGCTTTCTCATCCAGATGGGCTTTTGCTTGTTGACCAGACTCCATTCATGTGACACTTCCTTTACCTTCTTTTTCTTCTTCTCTTTCTCCTTGTCCTCCTCCACTTCCTCGATATCCCCTTCATCTTCCTTCTTCTCCTCTGCCTCCTCTTCGTCGTCACTGACCTCCTTCTCGGTGGTCTTCTCAGTCCACAAATAAATGGGGTAGCTAATGAACTCGGAATGCTTCTTGATCAGATCCTTCAACCGCCTCTCCTCCAAGTATTCCATATAAAAAAAAAAATTCAAAATCAATTTCACAGCCGAATGCAGAACTGTTAACTCAGGAAAAATGTGTAAACACAGGAAAAACGTCAAACTTCAAACGTTCTATTTGCCCAAATGGAGACAAATTTCAAAAAACTAAAACATGGGTTTTTTTTCTAGGTGGGTTAATTAGATAACCCAGAAACCGTTTGAGAAAATTCGTGGTGGTCTGGGAGAAATCTTCGGTTCTTTGGAGCCTCTTTTTTGCCGCCGCGTGAAAAAATTGAGTTATTAACTGACAGTTTCATGTATTCCGCGTGCCTGAAGAAGGATAACGCCAATTTGATTATGTGCTGGAATCTTTTACATCACGTCCTTTGTCCATATGCCACCCATTGCAATTCATTAAGACCCGTTAAACGGCAGTTTCAATCCAACACGGCTCTGTTACGTAAACCAATTGCATACGGCTCTTCACAGCCGCATAACTCCCGCTGCAAACTCACGACTGTGCTTCAAACCTTGATTACAGTCCGTTTACCAATAGCCCCATGTGACCAACAGTTAGCACACTGTGTGTACTTAGTTTCACCCGGCATCCCAAGCGATTTCATCCATCAAAACATCGAATGAGGTATCGATGTTGACAAAGTTTCCACCAAACAATAAAAAAGTCCGCCAGACGAGATGAGACTAGCGATACCATCACAGCAAGAAAGGTTTACAACAGCTGTTTTCTTGTTACATATGTCGATATACATTTTGAGGATCATATGCAAAGATATCCAGGGAGGGGCTAAAGCCCATAGCCAGAAGACAATGTTTATACGCATGTTGAAACCAGATCTTGTAGACAGAGTCATCACAAGTTTTGGAATGATTACAAGATTTTGTTGGATATGAAGTATCTATTGAGGTTGGACAGCAATTTGTTACAGCCTTCACTCCTCCACATTTTTTTTTCTCTTCCACGCACACAACCACTCCATTTCACAGTACTTTCTACACTCTGCACTTTCTGCATCCAATACAGCGTTTCCGCAGCTCATACAAGCTTTCCGCAGCAAATCCCGGATTCCGCAGCTGTTTTGTTAAACTCTAGGTTGCAGGTGTCATCAGGCAAAACAAGTCACATGGGTAGCTGGGGGAATGTTGGTACATGGATGGTGTCCTATTCATTCGACCAAATTTGATGAAAAAGACCCCGGTCAAAGGGAAGTCAAATTGTGTGTTATCACTAAGTCGCCACACTGAGTTGCCACACTAAGTCGCTGCATGTCAAAAAAAAAATAATAATTTTGAATCAATGAAATGAACAAGTTATTTTCTCACTTTTCTGAAGGTATTGATTAATTTTGCATTGATAATGAAAGATGAATGGCTAACTTTTTATTCAAGATTTTTAGCTACAGAGCTGTTCTCTGATTCCGCAGCCAGAAAAACCTCATTGTTCAAATCAGCTTATTTTTCTCATACAAAATCAGATTTTGATGATTCAAGTACCATTGGAAAGATCTCAACAAGATCTACACAATGAGAAATCCATCATTTGAGTTTGAAATGGCAAATAATGAAATAAATTGCTAAAAAGAAGCAACATCAACTTGAGGCACTAATTCCAAAGCAGGTATAAATTCTTTTGATTTTTCCTTTGAAGAACTTGTTTCATTAATACAAATTCTTAGTTTTGTGTGTAAATATCATAACTAGAGATATTGATCACCTCTCTCCTTTGATAATCTTACATTCTATTGCAGAAGAAGTATTAGTTTTTTTAGAGGGTTTCAGGAGAAAGGACAAATGACTACAAGAGAATGGTGTCTCTCTAAGAGACCAATTTGTTTCATAAGAGGATGATCAGCAACAAAGAGGAAATATGCTAATGCAAAATCAGATCCAAACACTTGAAAAAAAAAAAAAAAAACTTTCAGATACTTTTGTCTCCATCACATCCATATTTCATAATAAACCATTCACCTCATTCCACTCCATATTTTCCATTTTCATTCACATACACTTTCCATCTCTTTTTGTCCATTCATAACCCACAAATAAAAGCAAGAGGCTCATTCATATGCTTATTGCTCATTACCATTTCTACTCTCCATTGCCATCTTCCATTTTCATCTTCCATTCCTTGTCATTTTCATTCCGCAAATAAGCCCTGCTTCAATGAAATTATTGAGTCCATAGTCCTTTGAGTCTAAGTTCTTTGTAAAAACACCTTGAGGCTTGCATGCCTTAATGGCAAGTCCTCATGCTGAAAAACAATGGGAATACATTAATGTCCCTTGTTCGTTAGATCTTCTAGGTGACTCGACATCAGCAAATTCATTCGTACCTAGCAAGATGTGTTTGGGCATCTTGACTCTCATTGTCATCAATGGTGAGAGTTCTCGTGTTGACTAGTGGCATCCATTAATGGCCACTAAGCCAACAATTTCCTACTATGTTCGACATCAGAACATCTTTTCACATAGTAGGAATTGTGCCAATGAGTTTTGAAGACATGAAGACTATTATTTTCAGCATTTTGGAAGCAGATTCAGCAAGTTTTAGTAGAAGCAATAAAAAGTCATCTTATCTCTCTATCCATGACTCCTCTTGTTCAGCCACTTGAAGAAGAATATGATCAGAATTTTTCAGCCACCACACATACAACTCATCCATTCCAAAAGGGTAAGTGAAGGTACGTCATTTTCTAACTTTTGACCATAGAATTCCATAAAAAGCTAGAATGATAATTGTTGGAAAAACATTTCTCTTCCTCATTTCATAAAATTGCCAATACCATCAGTTGGAGGGGGAATACATTCATATTCATATCTTGCCATGTCCATATCATATTCAGGAGCTCACATACTTCCAACATATATTGATTATTACATTGCTATTATGAGCATATAATGACTTTTGAAAAAGTGCTTAAAGGATAAATTGGATACAAACAAAATCATGGTTGTCACACAAGAACCAACCATCATGCAATCCAATAAAGATATACTTTGCAACAATAATCAAAATATCATTATGCAAAGTTCAAAGATCAAAATAGAAGGCAACAAAAGAAAAAAAAAAAAAAATTGGTTGTAACACAAGAACCAACCATGTTGCAATTCAAGTGAAACACTTTGCAGAAATATGAAGTTATCAAATTATATCATGCAAAGTTAAGTGAAAGCTCAAGGATCAAAAGAGTTAATGTAATATATATTGCATGAGGACATGCAATAGCTTCAGTTGGGGGGTATGTTGAGTCTTGAAAATGTCATTCATTTGCATTACACTTTCACTATTATGTCCATTATATCACCTCCATTTCACCTCCATTTCACTACTATGTCACCACATTCATCCCACTTTCATTATCATTGGGCCACCTTTATGTTTTTCCAATATTTATTATTTCTAAGCCTTTTAAGTGAATTTGTGGTTAAACATTAGAAAATAATGTGCATATGCTTATACCTAACAAATGGGTTGAGATAGTTGACATGTGTAGGTTGAAAGGAGGCTTCTAGAAGACCCTTATGTGGCACTCTAAGGCCAAATTCGAATTTGGTTGGAAAGAATCATGGGATCATGAGGATATGTGTCACATCTCCTAATTGTATTGTAACTCTAAAAAGACATGTGTCTTATCAGTTCCTATTTTGATTAGGACTCTAGAGGTAGAGGGAGAGATTCATGGACTATCATTAATGAGATGGCTCTCATCCTTTTGTATAAATAGGAGATCTCTCTTCTTCATTTGCTAGTCTTTCTTAGTCCTTTTATCTTGTTAGTCCCATGGCTTTTGAAAGCTTTTGTACTTTGTACTTTTGAAGAAATTGAATAAAGCTTTGATGTTCTCAACATGGAAGGAGATGTGAAGTAGATGTCATGGAGCATATTAGGATATAAGTAGAGTAGATTTCATTTTGTAAATATTGCTTTGTAGAATGTAAGGTAGATTAGATTTTTCATTCATGCAATTTTAATTCATGCAAGTGTGTTTAATTTTTCTTTGATTTCATGAATAATGGCATATGTGATCATCTTGTCTATGTTGCTGACCTTTATTTTTCTAGTTTGATTTTCATTAGTATCATTTCTTTAACTTGCACTTTACTTTCTGCTCTTAGATATCAAGTTGTTCATCTATTGATGGTTCTTTTTCCATAATCAAATAATTTTATTGGAGCCAAAATATCACTTAGTACAGCTTGGTTTAGTTTGCTTTAAGACTCACATTGCTGACTTGTTCATAACTGTTATCACATGATAAATCTAGCTGAAAGGAAAAAAGGTTAAGAAAAGGTTAAAGTAGTGTGATTTGTCTCCTTTATGTAGTGTCACTTAGATTTCACATTTCATTTTCATTTTAAATCAGCAGCATAGATACTGGGCCGATGTCATTAGTTATTTATTTGATGTATTTATTTTCCTTTAAGCATTTGATTTCATAGGTGGTAGGGGGCCCCTGCTTTGTATAGTTGTCACTTTAATTGCTTGTATTCCTTTTTCTGATTTTCATGTATATTAATGTACAGTTTGAATTACTGCATTTTATTTTCTTTTTAACATGTATATTATTGTACATAAATTGCTTTCAAGTTGATTGTAGATTAGTGATGCACATAGCCTTTTAATGAACTAATGACATGATAGAATCATCTTGTCCTTTTGCTGAAGCAGCAAGGATACTGGGTCTCATAGTCATTCTCTCATTATTTGATTATTGCATTTTATTTTGATTGAACTAGTTGTATATTTACACTTTTGTTTAAATACTAACTCCATCAATAACATGTTTTAAGTTCTTTTGAAGTACTAAGTTTTGGAAGTTACCATTAAGGACATAGGCCTTCTCTTGAAATCTTTATCCATACTTGTCCTTTAAAAGTATTCTTAAGACCTTAGAAAACCAACAAGAACAAAACCCCAAAAACAACATAAACTATAAAACAACGAAGTAAGAGAAAGGTTAACTAAGCACATATAGTGCACCACACTTCATCAGTTTACGATACCCGGATTGATAATTTATGTAGAGCAATTTAAGACATTAAATTGACTAGACAGGGGCCCAACCACCAAATGTATGCCCATATAGATATCAGTTTGCCCAAAAGAATGAAATAGAAAAAATAATCAAGGAACTCTTGGAAGCGGGCGTCATTCGTCCCAGCATTAGTCCTTATTCATCGCCGATGGTCATGGTGCTCAAGAAAGATGGGGAATGGCATATGTGTCCAGGCTTCAAAGACCTTAATAAGTTGATAGTCAACGATAAATTTCCCATCCCAGTTGTTGATGATTTGTTGGATGAACTAAATGGGGCTCATTTCTTTACTAAGCTTGACCTTCGCTAAGGTTACCACCAAATCCGCATGAAAGAAGTAGACATCCCAAAGAATTCTTTTTGAACTCATGAAGGCCATTATGAGTTCCTAGTCATGCCATTTAGTCTTTGTAATGCCCCATCCACTTTTCAGAGCCTTATGAACCACCTGCTCAAACCATATCTCAGAAAATTTGTCCTTGTTTTCTTTGATGACATCCTCATCTATAGTCGCACCTAGGCCGCACATCTTCAGCATGTAGATCTGCTCTTGCAACTGCTCTGCAAGCATAAATTATTTGTCCAGATGTCCAAGTGTTCCTTTGACATGGAAGAAGTTGAGTATTTGGGCCACATTGTGGGGTGTGAAGGTGTCAGGGTGGACCCCAAAAAGATCCAGGCAATTTAGGATTGGCCTCAACCTAAGACATTGAAGAGCCTGAGAGGATTTTTGGGTCTCATAGGCTACTATCGCAAATTGGTCCGCACTTATGGTCGCATTGCTAGGCCCCTCACTCAACTCCTCAAGAAAAATTCATTCCTCTGGAATGATGAAGCACAACAGGCCTTTATAGCTCTCAAACATGCCACGTGTTCCACTCCAGTCTTAGCACTACCCGACTTCACCAAATCTTTTGTGATTGAATGTGATGCTTCTAGTACAGGTATTGGGGTGGTCTTAATGCAGGAAGGTCGACCCTTGGCCTTCACGAGCCAACAACTAAGTGGGAAGAATCTGGGACAATCTACCTATGAGAAGGAGATGATGGCCATCTTACATGCAGTAGATACCTGGCAACCATACTTATTGGGGCGACGTTTCCAAATCTGCACCGACCATCAAAGCCTTAAATGTTTTTTGGAGCAACGCCTATCCTCACCACAACAAAATAAATGGCTCGCCAAAATGCTGGGATATGATTATGAGATAATTTACAAGAAAGGGCTTGAAAATATTGTAGCAGATGCATTATCCCGCCAATTTGAGGAGGAAAGTACCCTGCTTGCAATTTCCCTTCCCATTCCAGAATGGATTGAAGAGGCCGGCAGGGAATGTTTTTCACATCCCTGGCTCTCCCAACTCATTAATCAATTGCAAGCAGATCCAAATTCCACAGCGGGCTACTCGTGGCAGGATGAGATTCTTCGCTACAAGGACAGAGTCGTAATATCACCAACATCCACCCTCAAAAGCCGCATTTTGGCGGAGTTACACTCATATCCCACTGCAGGACATTCAGCCTTTAAGAAGACGTATGCTCGCACTCGAAGATCTTTTTTTGGACAGGCATGAAAAAGGACATTCTTACTTTTGTAGCTGAATGTGATGCCTGTCAGCGCCAAAAAGGAGAAACAGTCAAATCCCCAAGCACATTACAGCCATTGCCCATCTCGGCCTCAATCTGGATGGAGGTTTCTATGGATTTCATTATGGGTCTTCCAAAGTCAGGAAACAAGTCAGTCATCATGGTGGTTGTGGATAGACTTTCTAAGTATGCTCATTTTTGCACCCTACCCCACCCTTTTACATCGACTTTGGTCGCTCAATCTTTCATGGATCAGATTTTCAAATTACATGGCATGCCCACTTCCATTGTGTCTGATTGTGACCTGGTCTTCACCGGTAACTTTTGGCAGGAACTCTTCTGGCTACAAGATACCCAACTACAACTTAGTACTTCCTATCATCCACAAACTGATGGTCAAACTGAAGCAGTCAACAAATGTCTGGAAACATATCTTAGGTGTTTCACTTCAGAAAAGCAACATCTCTGGGTACAATGGTTAGCTCTAGCTGAATGGTGGTATAACACCAACTATCATGCCACCAGCAAAATGACTACATATGAAGTAGTTTATGGTCAACTCCCTCCTTCCCCTACTTCTTATATCAAGGGATGCTCGAAGGTACAAGCAGTTGATCAACTCCTACAGAACCGCACAACATTGCTTCCTGAATAATAAAATACTTGTTGTTATTTCTCATTGTTCTATGTTCTAGGTATATTTCTTCGCATATTTGGTATTTTGGTATTGTCTTGCAGGTTAAGAGCGTAACAAGAGTATACCTAGTTTTCCATATTTCATACTTAAATAAGGTTATAGGTGAAAGACTACCTGCTCAAACAATATTGTCAGAACTTGACGCGGAAGGAAAAATCATATTGGAACTTGAAGAAGTCACAAAATCAAGAACCCAACAACTACAAAATCGATCAATTTCAGAGTATCTCATCAAGTGGAAGAACTTACTCGCTAAAAACTCCACATGGGAGGATGATAATTTTATACAAAAGCATCCAAAACTACTCAAGAATTGAGGACAACACTTTTTGAAGGTGAGGGGCATGTTAGGTCCCTATACTACTATTGTAGCTCCTTATTGTTATTAGTGCAACCCCCTTATTGTATTATTGTGCCCCATAGAAGCCCATTATTGTTATTATTATTCCCCTACAATATTATTGTTATGTAGGCTCTGATTATATTGGGACCCCTTAGACTCCTATATATAGAAATGAGGTCTTGTCATTTGTATCATGGAAGAATTGTTCATTTATGTAATGTAAAGGAGGTTTCCTCCTGGAAGAGGCTTATTTTGAAGTCGTTGATCTATCTCTTGTTCTATTTTGTGAGCTGGTTTCATAACTTTAGTTGTTAGAAAATTATATATTACAGAGCAATGGAACACATAAAATATTGCAGAAATATAAACATAGAAAATGCATAAAACAAGAGAGACACAGATATACGTGGTTCACCCAGTTTGGACTACGTCTACGGAGAAACAACCAATCCTTCTTTTATTATATTATCCAGCAAACTGAAGAGATACAACCTACAACAAATCCGCTACAACACCCTCTTCGCTCTCAATCTCCTCTCTCTTCCTCACTCAGAATATAGATCTACATAGACACAATACAATTCCCTCATATATAGTGAGGGGTTACCTTCTAGGGCAAAAAACCCTAAATTAAACATAACTTCTATTGTCAGATCATCCGCCTAGTGAACGGCCCAAATTGACTAGAAATTATTAGAATTTTACAAGGCAATTTTACATCTATTTTTAGCTTCGGGGTTGCTGCCCCTAAACCCCCGCTGGGGGACCACTAGCCCCCGGACCCCCGCAGGGGGGATAAGTCCCCCACACATGGAGGGGTGTAGAGTCTTCCTGGGGTATACATCCGGCTGAAACCTTTGAATATAGAAGATAATCAGGCTCCACACCCAACAATCTCCCACTTGGAGACTGATTATAGAAACTCCACCGTTGCTTCATTTGCTAGACAATGACTCCACTTTGGACCTGAATGTTTCTCATCTTCTTCATCGTACTTGAAGACCAATTGAAACTGAGTAGATTCTCAATTTTTCCCTGGTTACAACTTTTGTTAGCATATCTGCAGGATTCTAGCTAGTGTGTATCTTTTCCAACTTCAACTGTCCATCTTCCAATGCCGACCGTATGAAATGGTACTTGAGATGTATATGTTTAGTCTTGGAATGAAATGCAGAGTTCTTTGCAAGATGTATGGCACTCTAGCTGTCACTGTATAACCTGCCCAACTCCTGCTTCTTACCCAAGTCATCCATAAACCTTTGTAACCAAATCATTTCTTTACTAGCCTCTATAGTAGCAACATATTCTGCTTCTGTTGTTGAAAGTGCAACAACACTTTGGATTTTTGAAACCCAACTGACAACTGTTCCACCTACAGTGAATACATATCCTGTAGTGCTCCTCTTGTTATCTCTGTCACCTGCCATATCTGCATCAATATATCCCTGTAGAGAAATGTTTGAACCACCAAAGCATAATTTTTGATTTGTGGTACCTCTCAAATACCTGAGAATCCACTTCACCGCCATCCAATGTTCTTTTCCTAGATTGTTCATGTACCTGCTTACAACTCCCACTCCATGTGCAATATCAGGCCTTGTGCAGACCATTGCATACATTAAGCTTCCAACTACTGATGCACATGGAACTTTAGACACATGAGCCATTTCTTCCTGAGTCTTGGGACATGCCTCCTTACTTAATTTGAAATGGCTAGCCAAAGGTATACTAATTGGTTTTGCATTCTGCATATTAAACCTTTTCAACACATTTTCTATGTACTCACTTTGAGACAATGTTAATTTGGGATTCTTCCTATCTCTAGTTATTCTCATACCAAGGATTTGTTTTGCAGCACCCAAATCCTTCATTGCAAATGAGTTTTCCAATTTCCTTTTGAGCAAATTTATTTCCTGCATGTTAGAACCTGCAAAAAGCATGTCATCTAGATACAATAACAATATAATATAGCTTCCATCATTTTGCCTTTTGAGATAAACACAATGGTTAGAGTGACATCTAGTATAACCTTGTTCAGACATAAATCTGTCAAATTTTAGATACCACTGCCTTTGAGCTTGTTTTAAGCCATACAAGCTCTTCTTCAACCTGCACACTAGTTTATCCTTCCCTTTTACCTCATATCCTTGTGGATGTTGCATATATATCTCTTCCTCCAAATCCCCATGGAGAAAGGTTGTCTTTACATCTAACTACTCAAGATGCAAATCTTCAACTACTACTAGACTTCAAATAGTTTTGATTGAAGTCATTTTAACAACAGGAGAAAATATTTCATCAAAATCAATACCTTTCTTCTGTGCAAACCCCTTCACCACAAGTCTATATTTGTACCTTTGTCTTCCTCCATCTTCTTCCTTCAACTTGTAAACCCATTTATTCTGCAATGTAGTTTTACCTGCAGGCAACCTGACTAAGTCCCAAGTCTGGTTATGCATTAAGGAGTCCATCGCTTCTTCCATGGCTAGCTCCCACTTCTTCTTGCTTTCAACCTGCATTGCTTCTTCATAACATTTGGGTTCACCAGAATCAGTCAACAATAAATAATATAATGAAGAAGAGTATCGTTCAGGGGGTTTACTTATCCTGGTAGATCTTCTAACACCACTTTCAGGTGTTTGAGGTGCTTGTTGCTGTTGTGGTTGTTATTCTGGCTATTGATCATTATGATTTTCAGGCACCATCACTTTTCTTGTGATATCGTCAAGCACTGTGTATTCTCTGTTTTCTTTTTCCTGTTTCTTTTCCTGCAACTGATTCTTATACAAGACCTTTTCATTGAATATTACATCTCTGCTCCTAATGATTTTGTAATTTTCATAATCATATAATCGATAACCAAAATCATCAACACCATATCCAATAAAGGTACATTTCTTTGATTTTGTCTCAAGCTTTGTTCTATTTTCTTTGTTAATGTGGACAAAGGCTTCACAACCAAAAGTCTTTAAAAAAGATTAGTTTACCTTTTTACCTGTCTATGCCCCCTCTGGAATACCACCATCCAAGGAACTTGAAGTCCCTCTGTTTATTAGAGAAATAGCAATATCTATAGCATCTGCTCAAAATTGAAAAGGAAATCCTGCATGCAATCTCATGCACCTTGCACGCTCCATGACTGTCCTGTTCATCCTTTCTGACACGCCATTTTCTTGTGGTGTTCTTGGAACTATCTTCTCTCTACGAATTCCATTTTCTGAACAGTACCTATCAAACTCTTTGCCGCAATATTCATCTCCATTATCTGATCTGAGACACTTCAACCTTTTTCCTGTCTCAATCTCAACCAAAGCTTTCCATTTCTTGAAAGTATCAAACACATTAGATTTATTCTTAATACAATAAATCCAAGTTTTTTTAGTTGCATCATCAATAAAAGTAACATAATAATGAGAGCCATCGAGAGATGATACCTGAGCAGGTCCCCATATATCTGTATGCACAAGCTATAATTTTTCGCTCTTCTTTTCTTTCCCAACTCTAAGAAATCTGACTCTCTTATGTTTTCCATTTATGAAATTCTCCCAGAAGTCCAAATCAACATTCTTCAAACCCGGCAAAAAATTCCTTGAGTGAAGAATCTTCATCTCCTTCTCACTCATGTGTCCGAGCCTATGATGCCATAATGCTACATCTACTCCTTTGGAAGTTAAAGCATTAACAGAGTTAGAAATACCATTGCATAAATACAATGTACCAACCTTTTCGCCTTTTGCTATTACTAGGGCTCCTTTGGTGACCTTCCAAGCTTTATCTGTGAAAGTTGTCACACAACCTTCACCACCTAATTGTCCTGTTGAAATCAAATTTTTCTTCAAATCTGGAACATGCCTTACCTCCTTTAGTAGCCATTGGTTTCCATTCTGCTATTTTACAAAAACCTTACCCATTCCAACAATTTTACAGGGTTTATCATCACCCAAACAGACTTGTCCAAAATCTCCTTGAACATAGTCATGAAAATATTTCTTATCAGGTGTGGCATGGAATGAGGCCCCTGAATCTACCACACAGGAATCAATAATATTTTCGAAAGAAAGAATCAAAGCATCTTGTAACACCTCACCTAGCACATTTGCTTCATGATTGTTTTCTTGTTGTGCATCTCCTTCTTTTCCCTTCTGAGATCTACAATCTTTCTTTAGGTGTCCTTTCTTTCCACATTTCCAACACACTATCCTCGAGCTGGACTTGGATATGTCTTTCCTTGATTTACTGCAAAATCCTGAGCTTTGTCCTCTTTCCATTTTTCTTCCCCTAGTCTCTGCAATCAAAGCATTACCTGATGTCTCACCAGAGCTTTTCCGTCAAATTTCCTCGCTAAGGATTGCACTGACAACATCATCAAACTTTAAAGTACTAGATCCAGAGATAGAGTTACTAATGGCCATAACTAAACAATTCCAACTTTCTGGCAATGAGCACAGAAATAATAGAGCCCTAACTTCATCATCAAAATTTACCCCTACAAAACTTAACTGACTTGTAACTGTATTAAAATCATTTAAATGGTATGCAACAGATCCACCTTCTGACATCTTCATATTAAATAAATGCTTCATAAGAAATATCTTATTTGAGGCCGAGGGTTTTTCATATAGCTTGGCTAATGCCGAAATTAAACACTCTGTTGTCGTTTCCTTTGAAATATTAAATGCTACCGATGCCACTAGGCACAACTGTATTGTTCCAAGTGCCTTTCTGTTGAGAATATTCCATTCTGTGTCTGTCATACTCGTCGGCTTCTTTGTCTTTCCGCTCAATGGTAGGTACAGATCTCTCTGATACAGATAATCTTCCATCTGCATCTTCCACAGCTGGTAGTTTTGGCCGTTAAATTTTTCGACCCTAAACCTACCATCTTCTACCATTGCTCCCACTCGAACCAAGAACCCTTCTCTCCTGTGAGTTTATCAGCCAAATAAACCTTCGGCTCCGATACCAATTGTTAGAAAATTATATATTACAGAGCAATGGAACAAATAAACTATTGCAGAAATATAAACATAGAAAACACATAAAACAAGAGAGACACAAATATACGTGGTTCACTCAGTTTGGGCTACGTCCATGGAGAAACAACCAGTCCTTCTTTTATTATATTATCTAGCAAACTGAAGAGATACAACCTACTGCAAATCCGTTGTAACACCCTCTTTGCTCTCAATCTCCTCTCTCTTCCTCACTCAAATTATGGATCTACATAGACGCAATACAATTCCCTCATATATAGTGAGGGGTTGCCTTCTAGGGAAAAAAACCCTAAATTAAACATAAATTCTACCATCATATCATCTGCCTAATGAATGGCCCAGATTGACTAGAAATTACTAGACTTTTACAAGGAAATTTTACATCTATTTTTAGCTTCGGGGGTGCTGCCCCCGAACCCTCGCCGGGGGACTGCTGGCCCCCGGACCCCCTAGCTGGGGGGATTAGCCCTTGCAGGCGGAACAAGTCCCCCCTGCATGGAGGGGTGTACAGTCTTCCTGGGGTATACATCTAGTTGAAACCTTTGAATACAGAAGATAATCAGGCTCCACACCCAACATTAGTCCCCTTATTTTTATTGTTGTGCTCATGTAGTCTCCATACTATTATTATTGTTCCCCATAGAAGCCCACTATTGTTATTATTGTGCCCTTACATTATTATTGTTATGTTGAATCTAATTATAATGTGCCCCTTAGACTCCTATATATAGAAAAGAGGTTTTGTCATTTGAATCTTCCAATTGTTAATTTGTGTAATGTAAAGGATATTTCACCCTCGAAGAGGCTAATTTTGAAGTAGTTGATCTATCTCTTCTTCTATTTTTTGAGTTGGTTGCATAACATTTGGTATCAGAGCTTTGGATTCTAGGGTTTCACTGCTTCAAATTGGTCATCGTGTAATTTTTACTATGAATTTGTTTCTATGAAGCTTCAGAAGTTGAAATTAAAAGAACGTGGAGCCAAAATATTGATGAACTTCATGTCCAAATTTCAAATCTTGTCTCACTATATTTTCAGAGATATGAGTTGAGGAAGTTAGGGGTTTTGCAGGCTCCATAATTCCATCTTAAACTAGTAACCTAGGATCATCATAACTTTCTCTCTGAGCATTAGATTTGAATTTCATAAAAAGGGATAGAAATAGAACGAAATGTAGTTGTTTGGGTATCAATTTAAGAGTTGATGGTCAAAACAATGACACGTGGCACTCCGTACAAGTTTTCTATACTGAAACAGTCTATAATTAGGTCATCGTGGGAGATTGGGCATAACTATTTCTTGAAGAATGTAATATTATTCTAACTTATGGGGTTGGAAAGAGGACTCAAAGGGCTACCATAAGATAAAATTTCAGACCTTAGAAATCCAAAATTATAGAGATACAATAGATTCAACATCGAGCTCCTACAAAGCAAAAAAAAGGAGTATAGTTTTTAAAAATTTGCATAAATTTTGCTTGACAAGTTAGTTTGAAGTGATTAAAAGGGAATAGTGAAGCATAATTATCATTAATTGATGACATGAAGAAAGAAAATGGAAACACCTACTAAGCAACCCAAAATCTCTACTATGACACATGAAGAAGAGGAAGAAATGCAACATGATATATCAAAATTACGAGACCAAGTGCAACAAATTTCGCTCTCAAAACATGTAACAAAAGCTAATATGGTTGGTTTAAATATTGGCATGGAAGATAAGATGGATGAAATGGAAGCTAATATCAATGGTATAGAAGCAAAACCTAAAGGCAACATGGAAGATTTGAAGAAACATTTGACAAAATTGCTACAAGAAATTCTTCCTAATGGCAAAAAGGTAGTAGAGGAAACTCATGATGAGAACAAAAGAAATGTTAATCATGATTTCATAGACTCTAACATGAGATTGAAGAGCCGCCACTTTCCAAATATCGACATGAGGAAGTTTTATGACAAGGATCTTGTTACATGGGTACTACAGATGGAACAATATTTCGATCTCCATAATGTGCAAAACACACAAAAGTTACGCATTTCAACTTTATATTTGGAACCTAATCAGTTTGTATGGTATCGATTGTTTTTCTCTCGTAAGCAAATTGTCACTTGTCCAATTTTTATGGAGTAAATGATAACACATTATGAGTATACAAAGAGAAACACCTTCATTAGCCAATTGATAAATCTCAAACAAAAGGGTTCAATGCAGAGCACATTGAGGACTTCCAAAAATTGAATATCAAGGTAAATGATATTCTAGAGGAGCATAGGATTGATGTCTTTATAGGGAATTCAAAGGATTACATCCAACATGAGGTTCACCTTTGAGAACCTGATTCACTGGAGAAGTCATTCAAGTTGGCAAGAAAAAATGAAAGCAAAATGATGGCAACAAAGAAGCCTACCACTCACAACTATAAAAATGGAAGTGTTGTTGCTCATAGCCTTCCAAAACCTACAAGATTGATGCCACAACAATTGGAAAAAAAAAATAGCAAAAGGGATTTGTTACAGTTGTGATAAAAAATGAACTAAAGGTCATAAGTGTGCTGAGAAGAAATTAATTTACATAGATTGGGAAGAGGAGGAAGAAAAGGAATAAGAAACGCAAAAGAAGAGGATATACACCAAAAACCAACCCCATAGAAAGAAGAAATGAATTCAACCATATCTTGTAATTCATTGACAAGAATTACCACCCCTCAAACTCTCAAGATAAAATGACATATCAAGAATAAAAAGGTAATAATGTTGATTGATTCAGGTAGTACCCATAATTGTATTCACTGCAAGAGAGCCAAGGAATTGAATTTCTTTCTATATCCAACACTAGAGTGTCGAGTGATGGTTGCAAATGGAGGAACCATAAATTGCTTTGGAAAGTGCCATATTATCAAGCTATCTGTGAGATAATATGTATTGAATAGCCCAATGCTTCCATTCCAATGGGTGGTGCTAATGTTGTACTAGGAGTCCAATGGTTACAATCTTTGGGGAAACCAAGAAAGATAATCAGCTCTAATGGCATGTCAAAGCTTCTAAAGAAAGAACAATAGGGTGTAATTGCACAATTCTGTTCACTAGAGGCTCAAACATCGAAATCATCTATTTGTCTAGATATCCAAAAAGTCTTAGGCAATCATTCTAAGGTTCAAGTAGTGGAAGATCACATCAAGCATCAACAACAAGTTCTCCAAATCTTAAAGGATAACCTAACTTTGACACATAATAGAATGAAACAACATGCATATCAACATTGCAATGAAAAAAGTTTTGATGTAGGTGACTGGGTATTCTTACGGCTACGACCGTAAAAATAAATGTCCCTCAAGCAAGCTAAGAAGGATAATAAATTATCACCAAAGTATTATGTTCCTTACAAGGTGTTGCAAAAGATTGGTACTATGGCATACAAATTGGAGCTTCCTGCATCTTCTCGAGTGCACCTAATTTTCCATGTTTCATGCTTAAAGAAGGTTATAGATGACAAGCTCCCAATTCAAACAATATTGCCAAAACTTGACAAGCAAGGAAAAATCATATTGGAACTTGAAGCAGTTAGGGAGACAAGAACTTGACAGCTACAAAATCGATCAATTTCAGGGTATCTCTTCAAGTGGAAGTACTTACCCGCTGGATATTCCACATGGGAGTTCCACACAAAATTTGCATGATTTGATGGAGAATCTTTTGTGAAGAAGAGGCTCTATAAGTTTCTTTATTTGCAAATTTAAATATTGTTGTGAATATATAACTAGCACAATCATATAAATTAAATGGGTGATAATTTTTCAAAGGCATCAATATAATTGTTTTGTTATACATATCACATTGCCAATTTTTTTTAACTAAATCATAACTTTATTTTAAATTGTTGTTGTTATTATTTACCATGGAGATTATAAACCTATAAATAAGCTTTGTTGCAATACCATGAACCAATACCATGAGTTACTAATACCATACGCCAAAAAAACCCATGGCTTATATGCATATGATTGTTCATATGATAGTTTTTTAATTAATCAATTTAATTTAAAAAGTAGAAATAATATAGCTACTTTCAACATACATATGAACCTTTAATCTTAATATATTAATATTTGGTGGAGGTTAAATCTTTACCATCTACTTAATAATTATTGATAATTAAATTAAAATTATAGAAGCTCTAATCCAAAATAGACACCTTTATGAGACCTTTATATCTTTATAAGACCTTGGGAAATTTAATAGTTATTTGAATTGTTTAATTTAGTTTTAAGTAATACATAATTTAAATGTAAGTAGATTTCAAAGAGTTACACATGTTATAAAGCATTACAAGTGACCAAACCATTAAATTAACATAGAGGAAGGATCAAAATCCTCTTAAGTTAAAACATTTTTTTAGATGGAATATATAAGAAAAATGTGTTTTTTGGGAATTTTATTCTTTTACATATATAATATATCTAGAATTAAGATGGATGTATATGGGTTCTATCTGTATGCTATAATATGTTTATATAAAATAAATATTAGTTAAAATAGGAATTACATATTTTATTTATGTTTAACACTAGAATATTATTTTTATAATATTTTTGAAATTTATCTTGAATGTGGAAAAATTAAAAATCTAAATTCATAAAACTCATATCGGGTGCAATAATGCTTAAGTTACAATATATATCATGATTGCTTATTTTTAAAATATTTATAATTTATTTTTACTTTTAAATACATTTTCTATAATCATAAAAATTTACCAGATTTCCCTTTATTATTTAAGAAAAATATTAATAATAATAATTTTGACAAATATTATTGTTTTTAAAAATAATATCGAAAAAATTAAAACTAATATTAAGTTATCATAATTTTTATTGGCAATATTTTTATAATTTTTATTATTTCTTAAACTTTCATAATTTTCATTATAAATATCATGATGATTAAATGAACATATAACACATGGATTGTAGGTAAAGATTTGTTATAAAGTTTTGGTTAATAAGTTATATAGAAAATCATTATGAAATTAATGGAAATGACAAAATAGAACCACTGGGAAGCAGAAACCCTAATGACAATCTAACTTTACAAAAATATCTCATGGTAAAATTTAAAATTATAAATTTAAAACATTCTCAAAAACCATTTTAATATTTATAATCATATTATTATTTTTTATATTTCTCATTAAGAACTATGCAAACAAAAAAACAGCATATCTATATCTAATCTATAAGAGATCAAGATTGTATATCATTTTCTTTACCAACTTTTGTAATAGATATACTTAACATTTATGTATGTAGTATTATCAAATCTCCTTTATAACACATGCATAATATTAATATTATATTAAAATTAAATTAATAGTATATTAATATTATATTAAATATCCCTTATAGCATAGGGGGGACATTAAAATTGTATATATTTGTTATATGTATTTCATCTTAAATTATTCCAATATTATTTATGTACACGCTGTATTTCGACGTTCCCTTGATCGTCCTTTATTATTAGAAAGTCTTTTTTTTAAGATTATAGTTTTCGGTTTATACTAAAAGTTTCTAATATTTTAAATTTTCAATGGGATAATAAGATGTTTATAACAAAAGTAAGAGATTTTAATAAATATAATGGGATAGTTTTTGGAGTTGTATTTAATGTGATTTTTTGGATTTTCTATGTTTAAATTTGGTGGAAAATTTTGAGGTGAAATTTTGATTTGTGTTATTTAAACTAGTTTTTGATTGTATATATGGACTCAGCACCCTGGAAAACCTTTAGGACATTTCAGTTGCACATAATTACCCATTAAACTTGTGATTCCAATAAATTCTTGCTAGATTTTAGAGAAATTATATTTGAAAAACCCACCATAAAAGCTTTCAAAAAATCACTGAAAACAACTCCATCGTTTTTTCTTAATAAAATATATTTTTTTATATAATATTAATATTTACGTTATTACAATTAAAATTTATTATAAATTTGATAAATTATTATTAAAATAATATTTATTTCTATATAAAAATTAAAGTTAAAATTTAAATATTATAAAATATATTTATTTTCTTAAAATTTCAACTTAAACTTTATTATTATTTTAAGTGTGAGAAAATAAGTAAATTTTCAACATGAAAGTATGTAGGACATGAATGAAAAATTATCATTTAATATACTATGAGTTAATTATTTTAAATGAAATAATGTTTTATAATAATAAAATATTTATTTTATTTTTAAATAATAATTAAATTAATAAATCATATATTTAGAAAAATCATTTATAATTTATTTTTTAATATTAAAATTAATTTATAATAGAGTGATTGTTTCCATTCTCCGTATATAAATATAGAAGTTAATATAAAATAACTTCTAGTTAGTTAAGATTCCACCATAATCACTACAACTTTAAATCAGACTTTTTAAATATTGATCAAATGAGAAACTAAAATGTTTTATTGGTATGAATCAAAGTAATCTTTCAAAAAAAAACTTATCACTTATCTTAGAACTTATATATATATATATATATATATATATAATTTAATAAAGTTATTTTTAATGTATTACTTGCGGTCTTTATTTAAACCAAAACAACATTTAATTTAATTTATTTAAGAAATTTATGTTTATTTTTAATTCATTTCTCACTAAAAAAATAAGAACTTTAACCTGAAAAAATATATATTTTTATTTTATCTCACTAAAAAAATAAGAACTTTAACCTGAAAAAATATATATTTTTATTTTATTTATTACGGGTGGTTTTTATTTAAACCAAAACAACATTTAATTTATTTAAAAAATTTATATTAGCTTTTAATTCATTTCTCACCCAAAAACAAGAACTTAATTACTAAGTCAATTTTTATTTTATTTATTATTAGGGTTTTTATTTAAACGAAAAACCATTTAATTTATTTTACATATATATAAAGTTATTTTAATTTTTAATCTATTACTAGTAATATTTATTTGAACTAGAAAAATATTTAATTTATTTAATATATTTATATTAGTTTTTAATCCATGACTAGTGATAAACAAGCACTTTAACACTACATCTATATCAAATTTATTACTGAATCCTTGTATATCAAATTGATTAGATCGATGGATTATTTTTTTTTTTACTAATGGAAGGCATTATTTTAAATTTTATTTTACATATTATTATATTTATTTATTTATGTATTTTATATTTATTTTATTTTATTTATTTTACATATCAGTCTTGTATTGGCATGTCATGGGGTCAATCCTCGTCGCTACAATTATACCTATGGGGCCTACAACCTATCCTCCTTATGTGACATGAAGTTGATTCCAGTTGCTACCATTATACCTCTGGGCCCTACAACATGTCCTCTTTGTAGATCAGGTTACAACAAGAGGGATTGAACCTTGGATGTCATAGATTACATAATTTCATATCACTTTGATCATGTTATGAAACCAGCTCACAAAAAGATAGAAAAGATAGATCAACGCCTTAGAATTCAGCCTCTTCGAGGGGGCAGCCTCCTTTACATTACACAAATGAATGATTCTTTGATGATTCAAATGACAAAACCTCCTTTCTATATATAGGAGTCTAAGGAGTCACAATATAACCCAGCCGACCTAACAATAATAATATAAAGGCACAAAAATAACAATAGAGGGATTCTATGGGGCAAGTAATAACAATATGGGGACAATAGGGGCACAACAATATTAATAAAGGATACAAATACAATAGTAATGGGGTAATCACTAGTATTATAGGGACCTAACATGCCTCTCTCCTTCAAAAAAGTGTTGTCCTCAACGCTTGAGTAGTTCTGGATGCTTCTGTATGAAATTATCATCCTCCCATGTGGAATCTTCAGCGGATAAGTTCTTCCACTTGATGAGATACTCTGAAATTGATCGATTTCGTAGCTGTCGAGTTCTTGTTTTGTGACTGCTTCCGGTTCCAATATAATTTTTCCTTCCTCGTCAAGTTCTGGCAATATTGTTTGAACTGGGAGCTTGTCACCTATAACCTTCTTTAAACATGAAACATGGAAAACTGGGTGCACTCGAGAAGCTGCAGGAAGCTCCAATTTGTATGCCATAGTACCAATCTTTTGCAACACCTTGTACGGACCATAATACTTTGGTGATAATTTATTATCCTTCTTAGCTTGCTTGAGGGACATTTGTTATATGGTTGTAGCTGTAGGAATACCCAATCACCTACATCAAAACTTCTTTCCTGCGATGTTGATCTGCCTGTTGTTTCATTCTATTCTGCGCCAACACGAGGTTATCCTTTAAGAGTTGGAGGACTTGTTGTTGATGCTCGATGTGATGTTCCACTACTTGAACCTTAGAATTTTCTCTTAAATATGATGTGATGGATGGTGGTTGATATCCATAAAGTGCCATAAATGGGGTCATTTTTGTTGCTGTATGGAAGGAAGTGTTATACCACCATTTAGCTAGAGGCAACCATTTGACCCATTGTGTCTGTTTATCAGATACAAAGCAATGAAGATATCCTTCCAAACATTTGTTTACTATCTCAGTTTTCCCATCAGATTGAGGATGATAAGATAAGCTATGAGCTAACTGAGTACCGAGACAAGAAAATAGTTTTGTCCAAAAATTTCCAGTGAAAATGGGATCTCTGTCACTTACAATAATCTTTGGGTTTCCATGTAGCTTTTGAATTGTTTCCATAAATGCAGTAGAAACTGTACTGGCTTTAAATGGATGTGATAATGCACAAAAGTGTGCATACTTGGTAAGTCTGTCAACTACCACCATGATGACACTCTTTCCCTCAGACTTGGGTAAACCTATGATAAAATCCATTGAAACCTCCTCCCAACATTGGCTTGGAATGGATAAAGGTTGTAATAGACCTGGGGTCTTAATTGTTTCAACTTTATTTTGTTGGCAAACCAAACATTCTGCTACAAACTTTTGAATATCCGATTTAAGGCCATCCCAAAAAAATTCCTTCTTAACCCTATGGTAAGTTTTTAAAAATCCTGAGTGCCCTCCTAAGGGAGAAGTGTGCAATTCCATAAGAATCTTTTGTTTGAGTTGGGAATTCTTACAGAGGTATAAGCGATCTTTGTACCATAACAAATCATTTTGCCAGCTAAATGTATCAGATGTACTGGAATCTTGTTGTGACTTTTGAATAAGTGCCCACACTTCTTCATCATTCTTCCATTCCTCCCTTGCTTCATTTATCCAATCTGGTTGGGTAATAGAAATGGCACACAACAATGCTTCCACATCCTCATCCTTTCTTGAGAGTGCATCTGCCACCACATTTTGCTTCCCTTTTTTGTAGATGATTTCAAAGTCATAACCCAACATCTTTGTGACCCACTTTTGTTGCTCTTTAGAGGATAATCTTTGTTCTAAAAAGTATTTAAGGCTATCATGATCTGTTTTTACCTTGAAGTGTCTTCCCATTAGGTAGGGTCGCCATTTCTTAAGAGCATGTAGTATTGCCAACATTTCCTTCTCATAAATAGCTTTGTGTAAAAACTTTCCCTTGATTGGACGACTTTCAAAAGCAATGGGTCTTTCATCTTGCATTAAAACAACACCAATTCCATTTCCTGAAGCATCACATTCCACAATAAAGGTTTTTGTGAAGTCCGGTGTAGCTAAGACCGGTGCTTGGCACATTGCCTCTTTAAGATGTTCGAAGGCCTTTGTTGCTTCTGGAGTCCATGAAAATGCATCTTTCTTCAATAATGTTGTTAGAGGTGCTGCTATTCTCCCATAATTCTTAACAAACTTGCGATAATACCCTGTCAACCCAAGAAATCCTCGCAGATGCTTTATGTATGTGGGGATTTTCCATTCCTTAATGGATTTAATTTTGCTAGGGTCTACCTTAACTCCTTCATGAGATACAATATGACCCAGATATTCCACCTCTTCTACTCCAAAGAAACATTTGGATCTTTTTGCATATAATTGTTTCTCCTCCAATAGTTGTAGCACCCTGTCAACATGTTCAACATGATCCTTCCAAGATTTGCTGTAGATTAGTATATCATCAAAAAATACTAACACAAATTTTCTAAGGAAGGGTTTGAAAATGGAATTCATCAAACCTTGAAATGTAGAAGGTGCATTGGTAAGGCCAAAAGGCATGACCAAATATTCATAATGACCCTCATGAGTTCTAAATGTTGTTTTTGGAATGTCTTCAGTCTTCATTCTGATTTGATGATATCCTAAATGAAGATCCAACTTGGTGAAGTAAATTGATCCATGCAATTCATCCAGTAATTCATCAATGATAGGAATGGGAAACTTATCTTTAATAGTGAGCTTGTTGAGCTCTCTATAATCTGGACACATGCGCCATGATCCATCCTTCTTGTGCACCAATACTACTGGAGCAGAGAAAGAACTTTGACTAGGTTGAATTATACCAGCCTCTAGCATTTCTGCAACCATATGTTCAATTTCACTCTTTTGGGCATTGGGATATCTATACAATCTGATGTTTGGAGGAACACTTCCTGGAATCAGATGAATAGCATGATCATGATCACGAATAGGTGGGAGACCTTTGGGAGTCTCAAATACCTTGGAATGATTGTCCAAGACTTTTTGGAGATCTGGAGAAATAGATGATTTCGATGTGGAAACATCTAGCGAACATAATTGTGCAATTACACCTCTTTGTTCCTTTTTTAGAAGCTTTGTCATACTGTTAGAGCTGATTATCTTTCCCGGTTTCCCTGTAATACCCCTTAATTCAACTTCCTTTCCTTCCATAGAAAATTTCATGAAAAGTTCTTGAAAATTAAAAGCTATTGTACCCAAGGATTGTAGCCATTGGACTCCTAGTACAACATCAGCACCTCCCATTGGAATGGAAAGCATTGGGCTAGTCAATACATATTCTCCCATGGATAGCTTGATATTATGGCACTTTCCAGAGCAATTTATTGTTCCTCCATTTGCAACCATCACTTGACACTCTGGTGCTGGATATAGGAAGCAATTCAATTCTTTTGCTACCTTACAATGAATAAAATTATGGGTACTTCCTGAATCAATCAACACTATTACCTTTTTCTTCTTGATTTGTCCTTCTATCTTGATGGTTTGAGGAGTGGTAATTCCCGCCAATGCATTACAAGATATGGTTGGATTCATTTCTTCTTTATCTAGGCTTTGTTCCTGGAGTATATCCTCTTCTTTTGACCTTTCTTGCTCCTTTTCTTCTTCCTCTTCACAATCTATGTAGAATAATTTCTTCTCAGCACACTTATGACCTTTAGTGTATTTGCTATCACAACTGTAACAAAGCCCTTTTGCTCTTTTTTCTTCCAATTGTTGTGGTGTCAACCTTATAGGTTGTGGAAGACTAATGGCAACAACACTTCCATCTTTATAGTTGTGAGTGGTATGCTTCCTGGTTGCCATAATTTTGCTTTCCATTTTTCTTGCTAATCTAAATGGCTTCTCTAATGAATCAGATTCCCAAAGGCGAACATCATGTTGGATATTATCCTTTAAAGTCCCTATGAACACATCAATCCTATGCTCCTCTGGAATATTTTTTACCCTTATGTTCAATTTTTGGAACTCCTCAATGTGCTCCATTATTGAACCCTTTTGTTTGAGACTTATCAATTGGCTAAAAAAAGTGTTGCTTTTTGTATCCTCATAATGTGCTATCAATTCTTCCGTAAAAATTGCCCAAGTGATAATTTGTTTACGAGAGCAAAGCCATTGATACCATACAAACTGATTTGGTTCCAAATATAAAGTTGCAATACGTACCTTTTGTGTGTTTTGCACATTATTGAGATCGAAAAATTGCTCCATCTGTAATATCCATGTTGCAGGATCCTTGCCATCAAACTTCCTCATATCGATTTTTGGAATATGGTGGGTCTTCGATCCCACATTAGAGTCTATGAAATCATGATTAACATTTATTTTGTTCGCATCATGAGTTTCCTTTACTACCCTTTCACCATTAGTAAGTATTTCTTGTAGAAAATTTGTCAAATTTGTCTTCAAATCTGCCATGTCTGTCTTCAAATCTGTCTTCAAATCTGCCATGTCTCTCTTCAAATCTGTCTTCAAATCTATCTTCAAATCATCCATCTTAGCTTCCACACCCTTTATCTTAGATTCCACGCCATTTATCTTAGCTTCTGTTAGCTTTTGTGAGAGTGACATTTGTTGCACTTGGTCTTGTAATTTTGATATATCATGTAGCATTTCTTCCTCTTCTTCATGAGTCATGCTAGAGCTTTCAAGTTTCTTACTAGGTGTTTGCATTTTCTTTCCTCGGGGCATCAGTTACCGATAATAATGCTCTACTATGCCCTTTGAATTCCTTCAAAATAATTTTTCAAACCAAGTTTAAGCAAAAATTTAAAAAAATCTACACACCTTTTTTCACTTTGTAGGAGCTCGATATTGCCTCTGATGTATCTCTGTAATTTCGAATCATCCAGTTCTAAAATTGTGACCTGTAGTAGCCCTCTGTGTCCTCTTTCCAATGCCACCAGTCTGATCCAAATTGGATTCTCCAAGGAAGAGTTATGTCAAATCTCCCACAGTGACCTGATTATAGACTAGTTCAGTAGAGCAAACTTGTACGACATTCCATGTGTCACTGTTTTGACCTTTGGCTCTGAAAAATATATAAAGGAAACTACAGTCCTTCCTCTTTCTGTACCTTCTTACGAAACTTCAATCCGATGCTCAGAGAGAAAGTTATGATGATTTTCCCCAAGTCACCTGTTTGGAATGTAATTCAGGAGTCTGCAAAAAGACCAACTTCCTCAGATCATATCTCCACAAATATAGCGTGAAAAGCTCTGAAATTCGGACCTAAGGTTCAGTGCGATTTCATCTCAAATGGGTTTCTTTTTCGCTTCTGAAACGTTGCAGAAAAAAAGTTTTAACGAAAATGCCATGATGACCTATTTGGAGCAGCGAAACCCTAGAATCCAAAGCTCTGATACCAAATGTTATGAAACCAGCTCACAAAAAGATAGAAAAGATAGATCAACGCCTTAGAATTCAGCCTCTTCGAGGGGGAAACCTCCTTTACATTACACAAATGAATGATTCTTTGATGATTCAAATGACAAAACCTCCTTTCTATATATAGGAGTTTAAGGAGTCACAATATAACCTAGCCGACCTAACAATAATAATATAAAGGCACAAAAATAACAATAGAGGGATTCTATGGGGCACAGTAATAACAATATGGGGACAATAGGGGCACAAAAATATTAATAAGGGACACAAATACAATAGTAATGGGGTAATCACTAGTATTATAGGGACCTAACATATCACCAATTGAGCTTCCCCCCAAGATCATATCATTATATTAATTAATATAAAACACTCAACACAATTTTGGTGTGCAATGATATCTACTCTCCCATATCTTAACATGTTACATTAACTTGCTATTGGAAATTATCATGGCATTGTAGCAAGTTTCCAATTTGCTACAAAAGTTCTTGCATGTGGTTAGGAATTTATCAATTGATGTGCAATTGGCATTAGAATGCCTTCTGTGTTTGAATAAGCCATTGGTTGTTCAATACAAACTCTATTTGTGATGGAAAACATCACTATCAACACCATTGTTGTTGTCTCATAGAGGTAGAAATATGTGCAACATGATTTCCTCCTAAAAGCATGGTGCTCTTATCTTTGTAACATGTCAATGATATAAAATGTGTCATTAACTATGACTTCCTTAGCTCACTGGAGGATTATGCACATCATATTAGTCACATTGGTAGAGTTGGTGTAAAGGTGTGTAGAAGAGGTGCCAAATGGCCAATGGCTATCATGGTTATTATTGATCTAGATTAAATTATGAGCACAATGATTTTGTCATGTAGGAATGAGGTGATCCCATTGGCTAATGACCATAGAAGCTATGGAGCTAAGTCAAGATATGGGTATGGTGATAGAGATCTATAAGCAATACAAGCTAGAATAACACAAGTGTAAAGAAGTGAATGTTGGTGGGAGAAGCAAGGGTGGAGAGTCCTATTGGAATAACATACACTTAATTATATTTCAGTTAGAATAGTGAGTGGAATGATTAATGGAAACTTCATTATCACCAAGATGTCACTCCATAAGTGGATGGATAAGTTATACTAATATCCACTTGCATGAGATAGTTGACTGATGAGTGCATGGCCAGTTAACTAGGACTAGATGTTAGTTTTCTTCATTGCATGTTCACTTCTCTCTAGATTCACTATTATGATCACTAGAATAACATATTGCATTGAATTTTATTCTCTCATAATTTTCTTATTTTTCAATGAATAGAATTCATTAATTATTTTATCTATCAATTTTTGTTTTGTCTCCTTACAAGTTTTGTTCATTGCTTTCTAGCTAGATCCAATCTATGTAGGTTAAAATAGAATTTCACATGGTATAGGAGTTGTTATAACTCTCTTTTCTACATCCCATGATTATAAATATCCCTATGTAAACTTAGGGAGATACGTAAATTTAAGTGAAAATGAATTAATGGTTGTTTGGAGGGACGCAGACCTAGTGCTCTGAGGGGAAGGTTGCATGGATTGGTAGATTATTGGTGGAGTTTTGTGAGCATATCACACCCACCTCATTTATTTCCATTACCTATCACCCTAACCATGGTGTTTCCTACATTGATAGGCATTGATTTTTTAGAATGGGTAGCATGGGTGCAGAACAAAATCCATATATGTTTCCTCTTCAAGGATTGAAGCAAGGAGTGACTATTTCATAAGGAAAAGGAGAATGGTCAATGGTGCAATGAAGCGGATAGAAAAATGAAGGGAGCACACAACAGAGAAGAGATGATGCAGAAAAGCTCACACAATTGATAACGGAAAAATAAAAATCCCTAGTAGAAGAGATAGAGCTAGGAATCATGAACAAGACTGAATTAGACTAGACCTTCCTCAAGCTAGTATTATGATATTTGGGGTGTCATCCCCATGTTGTGACGAAGAAGGCCCTAAATGATGTACCTAAGTTTTATTGCTAGTGGGATGCTCAATGGAGAATTCAGCCACTTAATGCTTATTGAGTAAGCTAATAAACCACTAAGTGCTTATTGAATAACCTAAAAACCACTTATTGCTTACTGAATAAGTTGATAAACCACTTGAGTGCTTATTGTATGGTTGATAAACCACTTGAATATATAATTTGAGCCACTATGGTGCTTGTTGTAAATGTTGATAAACCACCTATATAGTGGATTGCAGGCCCCTCCAATGATTTCCATGAAAACACAATTGATAAACCACCTAGATAGTGGATTCATTCTCTTGAAACTAAGAAATACCCTAAATGGGCCTTGGTTGAATCCATGTAATCAATCTCAGAGAGTAAGAGAGTCACTATGATGCTTACTACTAGTGTAACAACCCCTGGTTGATTTTCTATGTAAATAAAATAAAAGGCCAAAGTCATGGGACACGTATTCCAAGTTGAATGTTGGGAAAGATATAGTGATGAGGTATCACTAGTGAATAATTAATGGCTATGGAAATTGGAAAAGGCATGGAAAAGGGAAAAGTGGCATTAATTGGCATTTTATTTATGAAATAAAAGAAAATAGGAGAAAAGGAAGGTGAAGGGTCACAAATTTGCATGAGAGGGAGATTGAAGGAAAAATGAAGGGAAATGAAGAAAATATAGGCCTCAATGATAAAAAGGCTTTTAAGGATCAATTCACAGCTTTTGTCAATTCAATCTTTGGCACTCTCATTCTCTCACACTCTTGCACACTTAGATAATTCTTAGATCATGCTTGGAGCGCTCTAGTATTCACTTGGATTTGGAGAAAGAAGGAAAGCACAAGGGAACAAGTGGATCAACAACTATGGCTCGATTTCGTTTCAGGTAACAGGTTGCATGTGTGATTTCCTTGTTGATTTATGGATGCATGGTATATGCATGTGATTTTCTAGATATAAGTTATCATTAGCATGGAAATTTTCCTGGATTGACAATGGTTTTAGCCTTGCCTTTCCATTTCCTAGATAGCCATGGTGTTGTGGGGTTTTCCATCTGATTGTTTTCTAATTGGTATCCATAAATCCTTATGGCTGTGGGTTGGAACAAACACTCTAGAATCTCGAAAACAACTTGGGTTGAGTTACTAGTCATGGAGCCTAAGTTGGGACAAGTGCTCTAGAGCCCTAAGTGGGTTGAGTTACTAGTCCATGGAGCTAGGTTGGAAAAACCCTCTAGAGCCTTGTAAGGCTGTGGGTTCAGTTACTAGTTCCTGGAGCCCTGAATAGCTTGGGTAGATATCGATGTAGTTGGTGTACGTGATGTCCGACCATGAGGTGGAATCACTAGTTGAGCGTTGAGGTGGTTAGGCCTTTAGAAGCCCTGGTTTGGTTTTGTTTGGTTTATTCCATGATATCTCACATTCACACTCAAAATATGGCACGAGGTTTATTGGCTGAAAGAGAGACTTGGTTTAGCCCAATCTATGGTCGAGTAGTATGTGGAAATCCCTAACTTGGTTTGTATTTTCATGTGTTAATAAGATTTATTTCCCTACTTTGATACATGTATATTTGTAGTGATTATATTGGTGTTATTATGGCTAGGTTTCTGTTAAGGAAAATTAATTACCTATCATTTAATTGTCAACCAGAGGGTTTCGCAAAACTTGCGAAGCATGAGTGCATTGTATATGCTAGAAATTAACTTTCAATTTCGATCAATCTAACTATGAAACCAAATAACAACAAACCAAATTCACCTATTCTAATTCAACAATCAACTCAAAAGAAATTATAGTACAATTATAGTATAGCATGCGAAATTGAAATTGTATGAAATAAAATCTACTCTAAGGGATCATCTGTGCATTATCAAATCAGGATCCTATGACCACATGGCATGAAATGAAAGAAAAAACAATCATTCTTAACCTCTCATACAGGAAAATATATGAAAGAAAATAAAAACAATCGCTCTTAACCTCTAGATAGGAAAGCAAATAAAAACAATCACTCTTAACCTTTCACAGAGGAATAGATTAAGATTTAGTGGTCAGTTGTAGGCCTCACTCCCTTAACTAGAGTTAGGAGGTTGGGTCATGTCATAGTAATTCTCATCTCATGTTTACCCTGGCGGGCTGAAGAAATTGGGTAAATGTGAGAGGGGTGGTTACATATTGGTATCAGAGCCTTCAGGTTCAAACACTTGGACTAGATGGGTGGGATGTGTTTTTCATGCATGCATGGTCGTTGTCTATGTGTTTGTTATGCATGCATTGTGATGGTCACTATTGTGGTCTTGTGTCGTCATGACGTTGGTATGATGTTGGTATGCTAAGGTGATTGATATGTTGATGTTATATATATATATATATTATGCTAATCTAGACTGGTTTGTGCAAAGGACATAACCTCCCCTGAACTTCAATAAGGTATGTTGGATTATGTTTATATTTGGTTTATTTAACATGGTATGTTTGTAGGAAGTAGAAGATCAAGATGACTAACAAAATGGTGGACTACAGTTCACATGATTCTCCCTACAGATCATATGAACAACATGGCAATGAGTACTCCCTTGACATAACAATGCATTGAGAAGTTTGAAAGAAGAGATCATAATTTGTAATGCAGATAATGACAACATAATTTAGTCACAATAAAGACTTACCAGAGCACAGAAGGAAAGGACCAATGGAGCATATGAAAACATGTCTCAATCAGGATACAAGTTTGAAAGGATGACACAGTTAGAGATGGTAGGTTCTTAAATACACCTAACAGGAGGGATTATGATCATGGGTTTTATTCTAGTTTCAAGTCTAAGAGAGATCATCATCGCCATCGTCATCATCCATATAGGAGGAGTGAGAAGAAGTACTTTCCAAAGGATTTAAAGATATCAAATCCTCCTACATTTGATGGAGAAATGTATAATTCACAAGATGCATAAGCTTGGTTGCTTGGGATGAATATTTTTTTCAAATTGCATGATTATTCAGAAAATATGAAATCCAGAATAGCTACTTTCATTATTAAAGGGAAAGCAAACATTTGGTGGGAGATGTGAAGAATGTTAGAGGCATTTGAGAAGAGGAACTGACTTGGAGTGAGTTCGAGATAGATAGAAGTATCTATCTGAAAGATACCATTATGATAAGGAAAAGGAGTTCAATGATTTGAAGATGGGATCTATGACCAATGAGGAGAATACTAGTAGATTCTTAGAGATATTTAGATATGTGCCTTATCTTAAGGATAAGAAAGAAACGATTCAGAGATTCATCAGTGTGTTGTCCATATCATTCAAAGACATGATTAAGTTTGATGAGCCTATATCGTTGGAGGAAGCCATCAAAAAGCTGAAGTATTGTTATGAGCAATTGAAGCACAAGATTGATTTTAAGCAGCATTGGAAAGGTAATGAGAAGAATAAAGGAAAGTGGACTAAAAAGAGAGGAAAATATCAGGGTACAAATGACAAGGAGAATGCAACACCATACAAGAAGTTCATTGGAGGTGATAGAGGATAGTGATTTCAGTCTGAGGAGCATATCAAGAGTGATGGTAGGAAGCCTTTGCAATGTTGTACTTGTGGCAAGGATCATCGTAGGAGAAATTGTTCACAACATAAAGGTGGAAGGCCACATATTTACAGTGTTTAGGAGGCACAAGAATTTGGGGATGTGAGAAAAATTATTCCTCAGATTTATGCGGCATTGGATAATATGCAGGTTGATCATTAGACATCTATTATTGAGATGGAAGGTAAGCTTTGTGATCAAGTTGTTTCTATTTTGATTGACCCTAGATCTAATTATAGTTATAGTTTTCCTTACCTAGTGGATAAGTTTTGCTTGAATAAATAAGTGCATGCAAAATATTGGTTTGTGCAATTGGCTACAGGTATTAAGAAAAGAGTTAATCATTGGGTAAGATCTTGTGCATTTGAGCTTAACAGTATGTTTACATCAGCACATCTAAATGTTATTTCGTTGGGATCATACAATATGTTGTTGGGTATGGATTGGTTGTACATTCACAAGACTCAGGTAGATTGACATGATAATGCTATTGAGTGCTTTGATGACGATGGAGAGGAGAATATTTCAGGGCAAGAAGAAGCCTACATTGGTGAGAATGGTTACAGCTATGCAGAAAAAGAGCGGTACCAGGAAAGGATGCATACTGTTATTAGTTCATATTTCTAGTGACAAAGGGAAGGATGTTTAAGATGTTGAAGTATTAAAGAGGTATCCAATTTTGTAGCAGTTTCAGGATGTGTTTCTAGTAGAGATCTCAGAGTTACCACCTCATAGGGAAGTGGACTTTTCTATTGAGTTGATGCTAGGAGCAACACTAGCATAGAAGGCACCTTACAGGATGAGCACTCCATAATTAGTGGAATTGAAGTTACAGCTGTAGGAAATGTTTGATAAGGGATACATTAGGCCAATTGTGTCACCCTCGGGTGCACCAGTATTGTTCGTGAAGAAGAAGGGCGGTACTCTCAGGTTATGCATTGATTACATGAAGTTGAATAAGGTGACTATCAAGAACATGATATCATTAGGTATGCATCAAGGAAGAGAACATATACAAGACTACGTTATAGACCAAGTATGGGAATTATGATTTTTTTGTGGTTCCTTTTGGTCTTAATAATACTCCAACTACTTTTGTGTTTGATGAATAGTGTGTTGTGACCTTATCTAGATAAGTTTGTGATATTATTAATTGATGACATATTGATATATTCTAAGAATGAGGATGAGCCTGTAGAACATCTAGAAACAATGTTGATATTTCTAAGAGAGAATCAGCTATATGATAAGCTCAATAAGTGTAGTTTCTTTCAGAAAAAAGTTCATTACTTGGGGAAAGTGGTTTCCAAGGAAGGTATAGCAATGGACCTAGAAAATATCAGAGCTATCATAGAGTGGGAAAATCCTAGGAATGTGGATGAAGTTAGATCATTCATGGGACTAGTAGGTTACTACAAGAAGTTCATTAGGAAATTCTCACAAATTTACTATCCTATTAAATCCTTGCAAAGGAAAGGAAAGAAATTTGAATGTACAGAGGAATGTGGAACTAGTGTTGAGTAGTTGAAGAAGATTCTTACAAATGCACCCATTCTAAAAATTGCAGATCCAAATAAAGAATTTTTGGTGTGTATGTTGGGTTGTGTTATATTCTTTCCACGACTAGCCCACATAGGTGGGGTGAACCTACCTATGGTTTTGTGCATGGTTTTCGCACATGGGTTTAGACGCAATGGTTTTCGGTCCATGATTTTTTGATGCGATGGTTTTTGGTCCATGGTATTGGATGATTTGGCATGTATAGATATGTATTGTAACATTGAAAGGAACATAATGAAAAATAAAGCTGGTAGTCCCAGTTTTGGGATCTAGGGGAAAATCTCTGTGTATATGTGTTTTATGTGTTATGATCTCGCATTGTTTATCTTATGTTGTTAGAATTCGTATGCAGGTAATTTTTGTACGGGGTTAAAACCTACATTTGGTATCAAAGCTGGTTTGGCTTCAAGGGGACGCCTTTGTTGCTGAGGGGTTTCGCTCGGGCCTGTGGTAGACCCTGCTCAGTGGGAGATCTGCGGGATTGATTCTGGTGGTGAAAGAAGATGGCGAGAAGTGGAAAGATAGAGATTAAGAAATTTAATGGTCATGGTTTTGAGTTATGGAAACTCAAGATGGAGGATTTGTTGGTAGATAAAGATCAATGGATCGCAGTAGATTCGGGTACTAAACCAATGGGGGTGTCTGATGAAGAATGGAAGAAGTTGGATCGAAAGGCAAAGAGAACAATATGATTGTGTGTCTTAGATTCTGTATTGCTGAATGCATCGGGGGAAGCTACGACTAAGGTTTTGTGGGACAAGTTAGGGACTTTGTACAAATCTAAGTCTTTGGTGAATAAACTGATCTTGCAGAAAAAGATTTATAACCTAAGGATGAAATATGGAGACTCAATGACAAAACATCTGAACGAATTTAATACTATAGTAAGGTAGATATTGTCTATTGATATTAAAATTTCAGATGAAGATAAGTGCATTAGTTTGTTGTGTTCTCTACCAGATTCGTGGGATAGTCTAGTTATTGCAATAGGTGGCAATACAACTGCCTTTCAGTTTGATGAAATAGTCTCATCCTTGCTAATGGAGGAGATGAGACGGAAAAATATGGAGAGCCAGAATAGTGATGCCTTGTCTATACGAGGACGGTCCCAGAACAGAAACAAAAATAAGTTATTGAGTAGGAGATCTAAATCTAGAGGGAGATCTAAATTTCTAGGAAAACCTGTGAAGGTGGTTTGTTGGAAATGCGAAAAGGAAAGGCACTACAAAAGGGACTGTAAATCTAAAGCTCCTGACAAAGGAAAGGGATTTGATGATGCTCCTTCTGTAGAGGCGAAAACCACCTTAGACGAAGGAGGGGATGTGTACTGGGCTTCTTCAAGTACACATGTAGATCATGAGACATGGTTGATTGACTCAGGTGCATCCTTTCACTTCACTCCCCATAGAGAGTGGTTCTGTGAGTATGAGAAATATGATGGCGGTGATGTCTTCTTAGGGGATGATAGGAAGACTAGAATCATTGGTCGTGAAAAAATAAAGTTGAAATTGCAAGATGGAAGGGTTAGAACACTTCCAAGTGTTCTGCATATTCTTGCATTGGCTACAAATCTGATTTCTATAAGCAAGCTGGATGATGCAGGTGTAAAAGCAGTGTTCGAGAAAGATACCTACAAGATGGTTCGAGGAGCATTGGTATTGATGTGGGGAGTTCAGATTGGAACTCTGTATAAGCTGCAAGGTAGCATTGTTATTGATGGGTGCAACAGTTCTGTGGTTCCTAAATGTGGAGCAGAAAATCTAGTGGTCTCTAGAGAAAAGACCATGCTATGGCATCAAAGACTTGGACATACTGGAGAGAAGAGCCTTCGAATACTTCATGGTAAAGGTATGGTAGAAGGTATGACTAATAGCTCTCTGGATTTTGATTTTTGTGATAATTGTGTATATGGGAAGTAGAATCGGGTGAGTTTCCCCTCTGGTGGTAAGAGGGCGAAACATATATTAGATGTTGTGCACAGTGATGTGTTTGGACCTGTGAAGGTTCCATCACTGGGTATGTCTGTGTACTACGTATCATTTATAGATGACTTCTCAAGGAATACGTGGATATATTTCCTCAAGAAGAATTCTAAAGTCTTTGATAGGTTTAAAGAATTTAAGGCTCTGGTCGAAAACTAGACACAGAAGAAGATAAAGGTTTTGAGGACAGATAACAGTGGAGAGTTTTCCAGTAAGAAATTTGAAGAATTCTGTAAGAAGTGTGGTATAGCATGGTAGAAGAATACTCCATACACACCCGAGAAAAATGGAGTTGCAGAAATAATGAACAAGACATTGATGGAAAGGGCAAGAAGCATGCTCAGTGGTTCCAGGTTAGGACAGGATTTCTGGGCAGATGCGGTGGAGACAGCATGTTACCTGGTCAACAGATCACCTTCATCAACGTTGGAGGATAAGACTCCACAAGAAGTATGGACTGGTAAGAAACCCTCTCTTTCACATCTGAGGGTATTTGGATGTGATTCATATGTACATGTTCCAAACGAGAAAAAAACCAAGTTGGATAGTAAATCTAAAAAGTGCATATTTATTGGGTATAAGGATGGTTTAAAGGGTTATAAGCTTTGGAAACCAATAACAAGGAAGGTTGTGTACAACCGAGATGTGGTGTTTAGAGAGGTGAAAGATGTTATTAAACATGAAGTCCCATCAAAGGAACCTGAGAAGATAGAGTTTGAGCTAAAGGAGGAGGAATCAAACTCTATAGCAGAGGAGGAATTGAAAGATGAAGAATCACAAACTCCGGGTGTGAGAAGATCAGTTCGAGAAAGAAGGCAACTAGAAAGGTATAGTCCTTAACCCAACTTCATAAATATAGCGTCTATTAGATCCAATTGAATAAAACATTAAAGTTGAATGTAAACTTTGATAGTCAAGATTCATCCTCTCAAAAAGAACATAAAAAATAGAACATTTAGCTAATACAATGATGAAAGCAGATCATTTAGCCAACACGACAATCCTTAATCAATGCCCAAAGAAAATTAAAAAGGTTGAAAAATCATTAATGTGTGTTCGCTATTTTTAGGAGACCTTGAAACCTAGATGTTGGGAACGACACTTAGTATGCAATGTAACTCATGACAAGCATATGCAGCAATCATTTGGATCTTAAAACCTTTAACCAACATTAGTGAACTCCTATCCTAATAATAGAATATAGCATCTTTGGCTAGGGATTATTCACACATGTACTCTAAGATCTTCCAAACATTTTCACAATCTTCTTGCAATAGGTCCAACCCTCTTGGAAAAGATTCCATCGCCATAATTTTTGCATGCACCAATTTCACTCAAGTGCTTCAGCTTACTATTAGGAAGTGAGGATCGTACATAATATTGAAGTAATCATGGTAGGCCCTAAGTAGTTGAGGACATCAAACACTTAGGGAGTTTTGCTTATGATGGTTGTATTTTGTTTTCTTATAAAAATGGCTAAACAATTGCAGAAAACCATGAGGCTCAGTTTGGACTCTGAATCCTTCCTTATCTATTGATGCACAAGACACACAAGTAGTCCATCCTGCTGCATTGTTTTCATGAATTTCACCAAATCAACCTATCTCCAAAGTAGTACTGTAAAAACCAAGGCACATTTAAAAAAATGAACAATTTAATGTACTTACGCAATCAATTTGCAATGAGACAATGCATAACAGAATCACCTCAAAGTTAATGAGAAGAATATTGTCAATAATAATAAAAATTGTAATGTAACAAACACCAACGTTTTAAAAAAAGAAAGTGAAATTTCGATACTCATACATGTTATAAAAAATAAAAATAAAAATAAAAACAAATGCAACGGGCCTTTTTGTTTGTTCAATGTCCAAACATCATAAAAGTTAATGTGCAATTGTAATTTTTCTAGAAATAAATGCAAGGTAAAAGTCAAGAGTTGAGTGTTAGTTTCAGTTTTCTTTTGTTTTGGGGGAAATCCTCCTCTCTCTCAACCCAAGGGAAAAACTGAGGGTCAATACAACAATATTCATAGGTACATAGTCATTACAACAATATTTCTCATCATCGTGTCACTCGTAGGGAATTGAACCTGGCTAGGGGAGATAATAATAATTCTACCCAACCACCCGTGAGATCCCCAATTGACAATGTCAATTTCATATATCTCCATTTTAGATATCTAATTAAATTTAAAACAAAGATCATATTACCAAGGCATTTTGTTGGTTCGAAGTCCAAACAGATAATTACTATTGGTTGTAAATTTTCTAGAACTAAATGCAATAGTAAAACTCAATACCTGAATGTAAAGAATGCACACATATTTCAAATCACACAATCATGTTAAAAATAGCAACAAGAAATGATAAAAATAGAATCCAGTATATTCCAAATTTAATTCGTCCTTGAATTAAAATTTGAATTTAGTCGCACCAGCTACTTGAAAAATAATTAATTAATTCATCTTGAGTTAATTAGTTGGAGAAATTCAAGCTAGAAGTATTTGTGAAGTCATGCAACAGTTATCCCTTAAATTAAGGAGATAAGGATGAGTTATAATTGAGTTGTAATTAGTTAGCTCAGTTAACTGAGTTATGTCTAGTTAGATTAGTTCCAAACAATTTGAGGAACTAATTGTAAGTTCAGTCAGTTAATGCATGCATGCATCAAACTAGTGTACTACAGATAACTGAAGATTCTCTCATAAATAACTCATGCATGTCTGTTCAAAGAAAGACCCATTTGCGATTAAAGATAGGGACATTATACTATCAGTTGCATGAGCTTTCCTATAAAGGAAACTCATCCATGTAGAAGGAGAAGGTTCCTTGAGGATTGCACAGTTTTACAGGGTGTGAGATCAGTGTTACACTTGGTGACAGCTAGATCACCCAGAGAAAACTGCGCAAGGAAATAGGAGGCTTGGAGGGCTAAGGAGAAGGTTTGTGAGAAGCCTTGTTTGCCTGTGAGCATCCAAGAGGATTGTACTGAGAGCTAGCTAGCTGTGAGAGCTAAAGCTTTGTGTGATATTGATGTATTTCCATATTGTATGATAATACAGATAGTGGGGTTTTTAGCTAAGGCTTTCCCCTGAGTATTTTCTGTGTTTCATGTGCATTGATTCTTCTTCTAGTTATATGTGTTCTACTTGATCTTGCTCAATCTATTAAGCTTCCGCAAGTTTGATTATAGAAGTAGATTAAAGTATTTTTCTATAGCTATATTGCATTATCAGGTTATTCTATAGTGAGAATTTATACATGGTATCGGAGTTGATTTTATCAAAGCTGTGAATAGTATATTGAGAAGAGAATTCGAAGTTTGAAGTTCGAGGTTGTAGGTACAAATCAAATTATGTTGGGTTGTGTTATATTCTTTCCACGACTAACCTATGTAGTGAACTGGGGGTTAGAGGGGGGTGGAGCACCCTGTTTGTTGTGTCGATTGAGCGGGGGGGGGTAGCCCCCTTGTTTGGGGGGTTTGAGGGGGGCGGGTAGCCCCCCTCTACGGGGTCTGGGGCAACTCCCCAGGAATTTTTTTTGGACCCTATATTAGGTTTGGCGAACCTACCTATGGTTTTTCGGTCCAGGGTTTTGGACGTGATGGTTTTCGGTCCATGGTATCGGATGCTTTGGCATGTAAAAATATGTATTGTAACATTGAAAGGAACATAATGAAAAATCAAGCTGGTAGTCCCAGTTTTGGGCTCTAGTGAGAGAATCTCTGTGTATATGTGTTATGCTCTCGCATTGTTTATTTTCTGTGTTTTAGAATTCGTATGCTAGTAATTTCTGTACGGGGTTAAAACTACATTTGGTATCAGAGCTGTTTTGGCTTCAAGGGCACGCCTTTGTTGCTGAGGGGTTTCGCTCGGGCCTATGGTAGACTTTGTTCAGTGGGAGATCTGCAAGATCGATTCTAGTGGTGAAAGAAGATGACGAGCAGTGGAGAGATAGAGATCGATAAATTTAATGGTCATAGTTTTGAGTTATGGAAACTCAAGATGGAGGATCTGTTGGTGGATAAAGATCAGTGGATTGCGGTAGATCCAGATACTAAACCAACGGGAGTGTCCGACGAAGAATGGAAGAAGTTGGATTGGAAGACAAAGAGCACAATACGATTATGTGTCTCAGATTCAGTATTGATGAATGTATTAGGGGAAGCTACGATGAAGGTTTTGTGGGACAAGTTAGGGAATTTGTACCAATCTAAGTCTCTAGTGAATAAAGTGTTCCTACGGAAAAAGCCATATAACCTGAGGATGAAAGATGGAGACTTGGTGACAAAGCATCTGAATGCGTTTAATACTATGGTAAGTCAGTTATCGTCTGTTGATATCAAAATTTCAGATGAAGATAAGTGCATTAGTTTGTTGTGTTCTCTACCAAATTCATGGGATAGTATGGTTATTGCAATAGGTAGCAATGCAACTGCCTTGCAGTTTGATGAAATAGTCTCATCCTTGCTGATGGAGGAGATGAGACAGAAAAATATGGAGAGCTAGAATGGTGATGCCTTGTTTGTACAAGGACGGTCCCATAACAAAAACAAAAATAAGTCATCGAGTGGGAGATCTAAATCTAGAGGGAGATCTAAATCTTCAGGAAAACCTGTAAAGGTGGTAAAACTGGAAATGCAAAAAGGAAGGGCACTACAAAAGGGACTGTAAATCTAAAGTTCCTGACAAAGGAAAAGGATCTAATGATGCTTCTTTTGCAGAGGCGAAAACCACCTTAGATGAAGGTGGGGATGTGTACTTGGCTTCTTCAAGTACACATGTAGATCATGAGGCATGGTTGATTGACTCAGGTGCATCCTTTCCCTTCACTCTCCATAGAGAGTGGTTCTGCAAGTATGATAAATATGATGGTGGTGATGTCTTCTTAGGGGATGATAGGAAGGCTAGAATTGTTGGTCGTGAAAAAGTAAAGTTGAAGTTGCAAGGTGGAAGGGTTAGAACACTTCAGGGTGTTCTGCATATTCCTGTATTAGCCAGAAATCTGATTTTTGTAAGCAAGCTGGATGATGTAGGTGTAAAAACAATGGTTGAGAAGGAAACCTGCAAGATGGTTCAAGGAGCACTGGTATTGATGCGGGGAGTTCAGATTGGAAATCTATACAAGCTGCAAGGTACCACTATTGTTGAAGGGTGCAACAGTTCTGTGGTTCTTGAAAGTGGAGCAAAATATCTAGTGATCTCTGGAGAGAAGACCATGCTGTGGAATCAAAGGCTTGGACATACTAGAGAGAAAGGCCTTTCAATACTTCATGGTAAAGTTATGGTAGAAGGTATGAGTAATAGCTCTCTGGATTTTGATTTCTGTGAGAATTGTGTATATGGGAAGCAGAATCGGGTGAGTTTCTCCTCTGGTGGTAAGAGGGCGAAATAGATATTAGAGCTTGTGCACAGAGATGTGTTTGGACCTGTGAATGTTCCATCACTGGGTAAGTTTGTGTACTATGTATCATTTATAGATGACTTCTCAAGGAATACATGGATATATTTCCTTAAGAAGAAATCTGATGTCTTTGATAGGTTTAAAGAATTTAAGGCTCTGGTGGAAATCCAGATAGAGAAGACGATAAAGGTGCTGAGGACAAATAACGGTGGAGAGTTTTGTAGTAAGGAATTTGAAGAATTCTATAAGAAGTGTGGTATAGCACAGTAGAAGACTACTCCATATACACTTTAGCAAAATGGAGCTGCAGAAAGAATGAACAAGACATTGATGGAAAGGGCAAGAAGCATGCTCAGTGGTGCTGGGTTAGGACAAGAATTCTGGGCAGAGGCGGTGGAGACAACATGTTACCTAGTCAACGGATCACCTTCATCAATGTTGGAGGATAAGACTCCACAAGAGGCATGGACTGGTAAGAAACCCTCTCTTTCACATTTGAGAGTGTTTGGATGTGATGCATATGTACATGTTCCAAAGGAGAAACGAACCAAGTTAGATAGTAAATCTGAAAAGTGCATCTATATTGGGTATAAGGATGGTTTAAAGGGTTATAAGCTCTGGAACCCAGCAACAAGGAAGGTTGTGTACAGCCGAGATGTGGTGTTCAGAGAGGTGAAAGATGCTATTAAACATGAAGTCCAACCAAAGGAACCTGAGAAGATAGAGTTTGAGCTAAAGGAGGAAGAATTAGACTCTACAACAAAGGAGGAATTAGAAGATGAAGAACCACAAACATCAGGTGTAAGAAGATTAGTTCGAGAAAGAAGGAAGCCAAAAAGTATAGTCCATATGATTTCTATTCAAATTTTGCTTTATCTATTACTGATGATGATCTGAACTGTGAAGGAAGCAATAGATTTAGAGGATGGAAAACTCTGGAAAGAGGCCATGGTTGATGAAATGGCATCTTTGCACAAAAATGAGGATTGGGATCTGGTGGAGTTGTCAGCTGGAAGGAAACCCATTGGCAGCAAATGGGTGTTCAAGAAGAAGATAAATGCAAAAGAAAAGGTGTAGAAATACAAAGCTGAGTTGATAGAAAAAGGTTATTCCTAGGTGTCGGGAATTGATTTTTGTGATATTTTTTCTCCTGTTTCCAAGGTAGCTTCTATTAGATTACTTTTATATGTTGTTGCTGATTTTGATTTTGAGGTAGAACAGATGGATGTGAAGATAACATTTCTTCACAGGGATCTGGAAGAGGAGATCTACATGAAGGAACCTGAAGGCTTTGCGGTGAAGGGTAAGAAAGAACTAGTATGCAAGTTAAAGAAGTCTTTGTATGGGCTAAAATAGTCACCAAGGATATGGTATCAGAAATTTGATACATTTATACGGGGACTTGGCTTCACCAGAAGCAAAGAAGATCACTGTGTGTATTTTAAATTAATTGGCAACCGTGTTATTTATCTTTTCTTGTATGTGTATGATATGTTTCTGGTTGGAAATGACAAAGAAATTATCCAGGATTTGAAGCCAATTGTCCTCCAAATTTGACATGAAAGATCTTGGTGCTGCAAAATATATTTTGGGCATGGAAATTAAAAGAGAATCGGGCAAAGAGGAAGCTCTGGTTAAACCAGAGGAAGTATGTCAAGACTATATTGCAGAGGTTTAATATGAAGGATAGTAAACCAGTGAAGGTTCTTATTCTTGTAGGTGTGAATTTAACTCCTGAACAGTGTCCCAAGCCACAAGAAGAGGAAGAGGACATGTCTCGTGTTCCATATGCAAATGCAATCGGTAGCTTGATGTATGCGATGGTTTGTAGTAGACCAGGCATTGCACATGCAGTGGGAGTATTGAGGAGGTTTATGTCAAAACCGGGAAAGGAGCATTGGACAGTAGTGAAATGGGTTTTCAGGTATTTGCGTGGCACTAGTGATTATGGTTTGTGCTACCAAGGAAGACCAGGATTGGACAGAGTTTTGGATATCCATGGCTTTGTCGATGCAGACTAGGCTGGAGATCTGGATCAGAGAATATCTACAAGTGGGTATGTGTTTAACCTATTTGGAGGTGCGGTCAGTTGGATGAGTAAGAAACAATCTGTAGTGGAATTATCAACTACAGAGGCAGAATACGTGGCAGCCACTCATGCAAGTAGGGAAGCAGTTTGGTTGCAAAGATTGTGTTCAAGTATGGGGTTAGTACAGGGAGATATAAGGATAGAATGTGATAGCCAAAGTTCAATTTTCTTGGCAAAGAACCTTGCTTACCATTCAAAGACAAAGCACATTAATGTTCAGTATCACTTTGTGAGGGATATGATAGAATACAAAAAGGTGTTGCTGGTAAAGGTGGACATTTTGAAGAATACTGCAGATGCATTGACAAAATCTGTGAGCTCTGAGAAGTTCTCTTGGTGTAGAGAAACAATGGGCATTGTAGGGCTGGATAAATGACTAAGCTCTCATGTGGCCCCCTGTAGAAATAAAACAACAAGTGGGAGAATGTTGGGTTGTGTTATATTCTTTCCACGACTAGCCCACGTAGGTGGGGCGAACCTACCTATGGTTTTGTGAATGGTTTTTGCACATGGTTTTGGACGTGATGGTTTTCGGTCCATGGTTTTTTGACGCAATGGTTTTCGGTCCATGGTATTGGATGCTTCGGCATGTATAAATATGTATTGTAACATTGAAAAGAACATAATGAAAAATCAAGCTGGTAGTCCCGATTTTGAGATCTAGGGGAAAATCTCTATGTGTATGTGTTTTATGTGTTATTCTCTTGCATTGTTTATTTTCTGTTGTTAGAATTCGTATACAGGTAATTTCTGTACGGGGTTAAAACCTACAATGTACAGATGCTCGCAAGAGAGGAGTTGGTGGAGTGCTAGTGCAGAAAGGATAGGTGGTATGCTACAAGTCAAGGAAATTGAATGAGCATGAGAAGAAGTATGTGATGCATGATCTTGAGATGGTAGCGACCATTCATGCATTGAATATGTGGAGACATTATCTTCTTGGCAGAAGATTCATCTTGAAGAGCGATCACAGTGGGTTGAGATACTTGTTTGACCAACCTAATCTGAATGTCAGGAAAGCTATATGGTTGGACACACTCAGTTAGTTTGATTTTGAGATCAAGTACATTAAGTATAAAGAGAACAAGATTGCAGATGCTCTTAGCAAAAGAGTGTAGGTAAATCACATTGCATCTATGAATTCATATGGGATAGACTTGCAAGAGCAAATATTGTAAGCATGACAACAAGATGATATCTACTAGCAGCTTAAGCACATGTTATTGCAGCACGATACAGGTGAACATGACGTGGATTATCATCTCACGAAAGATGGCTTGATAAGATTTATGGACAAGATCTATGTGCCAGAAAACAGTGAGTTCAAGAAGCTTATCTTATTGGAATTTCAAGTCAATCCATATTCAAGTCACTCGGGATATCAGAAGACATTGATAGTTGTGAAGAAGCTACACTATTGGACAAATGTGAAGAAAGAGGTAGTTAAGTTCGTCGCAAGGTGTTTCGATTGTCAACGGGTTAAAGGAGAGTGTAAGCATCCAAGTGGTCTATTAGAACAGATTATGATTCTCGAATGGAAATGGGAGGTCATTTCCATGGATTTCATTACAGGTTTGTCGAAGACATCTAGATAGCATGATTTTATGATGATTGTGGTTGATAGGTTGACTAAGGTAGCATATTTCGTCACAGTTAAGTCTATGAATTCAGCTAGCATTATAAGGAAAATACCTTCTAGTCTAGGCTTTTGTGGAAGCCCCTATAAAAATAACTCAATAATCTGTTTGTAGCAGAGGTCATTAACGGAGGTGGGTGGGCAAATGTTTTAGTGGATGTTTTTTGGATGGTGCATCTAAAATCTATAAATGCACCAGCGCTTTACTATCCATACAAGAACTGGTGCTGCATATAACATGGTGCGCCATGGAAAATTTATTTTTATTAAATAAAAAAACATAGTGCACTAAATAACACAACTCACTAGTGTTGGAATAGTCAATAGCACTGGTGCCCTTCATGTAGTAAAATGACCCAGTGCATATCACTAAGGAGCACCATTATAGTTTTAAATTTCAAAAAAAATATTTGTCATTTTCCTACGACGCACCAATGTAGTAAATGTACTAAAATTCCTCGAGGCTTCTTCTAAAGAGCAGTGCTATAGTAAAAAAAAAGAATCACTGCGGTACATGTCTTAAAATGCCCCAGGGTGTCTCAAGAAAATCCCCATGATAAGATTTGTAATTTAAAAAAAGCGCGATGCTCTTGGATCTTTTCTGCACAGGTGCATTTATAGAAACGCACTAGAGGAGGCTTAAATAATAAAAAAATTGCCCAGACGTAAATTTCATTTTTACCATCTGCAGTACTAGAGAGGGATACCTATACCCCTAGAAATAACCTTATTGCCTAGGCTAGATTCCATACTCTATGGATTTACGACTTGATTGTGCCTAGCTCTCCACCACACAACTAGTCCCCCCCGAATTGCCATTGACATCTAAGGCCAAGAAGCACCACCCTACCATGAGGGCTTCAAGGAACCTCATTATAGAGTCACTGCTATCATGGATTTCCTAAAGAAAGATAAGATCGGGGTCAATAGCTTCAATCAATCTCTTGAGGGCACATTTTCTAAGGTGACATGCTAAAACCTGGTAGTTAAAGGAAAGAAGTTTCATTTGGAGCAAGGAAATTTTTAAGGGCTAATATTTGCGGGTGGGCTAATTTTCTACGTTTTTCCCAAAAAATGATTCGCCAATTTCCATTTTTCCTAAAAATAATTTGCCTAAATTTTATATCATAAAATTATTTTACCCTAAAAATAGCCAAGGTTTTATAGAGAATATATAAAATAATTAGAAATTTGAATATTTTTACAAACATATCGCTAAGTATTTTAAAGTTTGCATGTGAGGGGCTAGTAAGATTCACCTAGGTTTCTAAACTTTAAGATAAATTTTCATCCTTAAAATTTTCCTTGACTTGGAGACCATTGAAGGGGTTGGGGTTGTTCTAAGTTCCCTTTTAATGGATGGTTGTTTTCTAGATGCTAGGTCTACTCAAGCTTTCTCCTTGGATTTGGTAAGAAAATATTTTATGCCCCTGCTTCTTCCTTCAGTCAAAGAAAGGGAGAGTTGGCTAAGTCCCCAATGTAGTTTTTAATCCCATACAGTAATTACCTGCATACGAATTCTGAAACACATAAAATAAACAATGCGAGAGCATAACACATAAAACACCTATACACAGAGATTTTCCCCTAGATCCCAAAACCGGGTCTACCAGCTTGATTTTTCATTATGTTCCTTTGAATGTTATAATACATATTTATACATGCCGAAGCATCCAATACCACGGACCGAAAACCATCGCGTCCAAAAACATGTGCCAAAATCATGCACAAAACCATAGGAGGGTCCGCCCAACCTAACATAGGGTACAAAACCAAAATTTGGTGGGGTTATGGGTACACCTTAAACCCCCTGTGACCCCCCCCGCTACACAATCGACGCAACAAAGGGGGGGCTCCACCCCCCCTCCAACCCCTCGGTTAACTACGTGGGCTAGTCGTGGAAAGAATATAACACAACCGATCATTCTCCCACTTGTTGTTTTCTTTCCACAAGGGGGCACAAGAGAGCTTAGTCATTTTTCTAGCCCTAAAACACCCATTGTTTCTCTACACCCAAAGAACTTCTCAGAGCTCACAGATTTTGTCAATGCATCTGCAATATTTTTCAAAGTGTCCACCTTTACCAGCAACACCTTTTTGTCTTCTATCATATCCCTCACAAAGTGATACTGAACATCAATGTGCTTTGTCTTCGAATGATATGCGGGGTTCTTTGCCAAGAAAATTGCACTTTGGCTGTCACAGTCTATCCTTATAGCTCCCTGTACTAACCCCATACATGAACACAATCTCTACAACCAAACTGCTTCCTTGCTTGCATAAGTGGCTGCCACGTATTCTGCCTCTGTAGTTGATAGTGCCACTACAGACTATTTCTTACTCATCCAACTGACTGCACCTCCAAATAGGTTAAACACATACCCACTTGTAGATCTTCTTTGATCCAAATCTCCAGTCTATTCTACATCAACAAAGCCATGAATATCCAACACTTTGTCCAATCCTGGTCTTCCTTGGTAGCACAAACCATAATCACTAGTGCCACGCAAGTATAAAAAACCCCGCTTCACTACTGTCCAGTGCTCATTCCCTGGTTTTGACATAAACCTGCTCAATACTCCCATTTCATGTGCAATGTCTGGTCTAGCATAGACTATTGCATACATCAGGCTACCGAATGCACTTGCATATGGAACACAGGACATGTCGTCTTCCTCTTCTTGTGTCTTGGGACACTGTTCAGTAGATAACTTCACACCTACAGGAATAGGAACCTTCACTGGTTTACTATCCTGCATATTAAACCTTTGTAGTATTGTCTTGACATACTTCCTCTGGTTTAACCAGAGCTTCCTCTTTGTATGATCTCTTTTAAATTCCATGGCAAAAATATAGTTTGCAGCACCAAGATCTTTCATGTCGAATTTGGAGGAAAATTGGGTCTTCAAATCCTAGATAATTTCTTTGTCATTTCCAACTAGCAACATATCATCCACATGCAAGACCAGATAAATAACACGGTCACCAATTAATTTAAAATACACACAATGATCTTCTTTGCTTCTGGTGAAGCCAAGTCACCGTATAAATGTATTAAATTTCTGATACCACATCCTTGGTGACTGTTTTAACCCATACAAAAATTTCTTTAACTTGCATACTAGTTCTTTCTTACCCTTCATCGCAAAACCTTCAAGTTGCTTCATGTAGATCTCCTCTTCCAGATCCCCATGAAGAAATGTTGTCTTCACATACATCTGTTCTACCTCATAATCAAAAGCAGCAACAACAGATAATAGCAATCTAATAGAAGCTACCTTGGCATCAGGAGAAAAAATATCACCAAAATCAATTCCCGGCACCTGGGAATAACCTTTTGCTACCAACCGAGCTTTGTATTTCTCCACCTTTCCTTCTGCATTTGTCTTCTTCTTGAACACCCATTTACTGCCAATGGGTTTCTTTCCAGTGGGAAACTCCACCAGATCCCAAGCCTCATTTTTGTGCAAAGATGCCATTTCATCAACCATGGCCTCTTTCCAGAGTTGCCTATCCTCTGAATCTACTGCTTCCTTCATAGTTCTAGGATCATCATCAGTAATAGATAAAGAAAAATTTGAATAAAAAACAGATGGACTATACCTTTCTGGCTGCCTTCTTTCTCGAACTGATCTTCTCAAACCCGGAGTTTGTGGCTTTTCATCTTGTGATTCCTCCTCTGCTATGGAGTCTGATTCTTCCTCCTTTAGCTCAAACTCTATCTTCTCAGGTTCCTTTGGTTGGAATTCATGTTTAATAACATCTTTCACCTCTTTGAACACCACATCTCGGCTGTACACAACCTTCCTTGTTACTAGGTTCCAAAGCTTATAGCCCTTTAAACCATCCTTATACCCAATAATGATGCACTTTTTAGATTTACTATCCAACTTGGTTTGTTTCTCCTTTGAAATATGTACATATGCATCACATCCAAATACCCTCAAATGTGAAAGAGAGGATTTCTTCCTAGTCCATATCTCTTGTGGAGTTTTATCCTCCGACGTGGATGAAGGTGATATGTTGACTAGGTAACATGCAGTATCCACCGCCTCTGCCCAGAATTCCTGTCCTAACCCGGCACCACTAAGCATGCTTCTTGCCATTTCCATCAATGTCTTGTTCAATCTTTCTGCAACTCCATTTTGTTGAGGTGTATATGGATTAGTCCTCTGTCGTGCTATACCACACTTCTTACAGAATTCTTCAAATTCCTTACTGCAAAACTCTCCACCATTATTTGTCCCCAACACCTTTATCTTCTTCTCCGTCTAATTTTCCACGAGAGCCTTAAATTCTTTAAACCTGTCAAAGACTTCTGATTTCTTCTTAAGGAAATATATCCATGTATTCCTTGAGAATTCATCTATAAATGAGACATAGTACACAGACTTACCCAGTGATGGAACCTTCATAGGTCCAAACACATCACTGTGCACAAGATCTAATATTTGTTTTGCCCTCTTACTACTAAATGGGAAACTCCACCGATTTGGCTTTCCATATACACAATTTTCACAGAAATCAAAATCCAGAGAGATATTACTCATACCTTCTACCATACCATTACCATGAAGTATTCGAAGGCCCTTCTCTTCAATATGTCCAAGCCTTTGATGCCACAACATGGTCTATTCTCCATAGACCACTAGATTTTCTACTCCACTTTCAGGAACCACAGAATTGTTGCACCCATCAACAACAGTGCTACCTTACAGCTTGTACAGAGCTCCAATTTGAACTCCCCGCATCAATACCAGTGCTCCCCGAGCCATCTTGTAGGTATCCTTCTCGAACACTATTTTTACACCTGCATCATCCATCTTGCTTACAGAAATCATATTTTTGGCTAATGCAGGAATATGCAGAACACCCAGAAGTGTTCTAACCCTTACACCTTGCAACTTCAACTTTACTTTTCCACGACCAATGATTCTAGTCTTCCTATCATACCCCAAGAAGACATCACCACCATCATATTTCTCATACTTGCAGAACCACTCTCTATGGGGAGTGAAGTGAAAGGATGCACCTAAGTCAATCAACCATGCCTCGTGATCTACATGTGTACTTGAAGAAGCCAAGTACACATACCCACCTTTGTTTGAGGTGTTTTTTACCTCTACAGAAGGAGCATCATCAGATCACTTCCCTTTATTGGGAGCTTTAGATTTACAGTCCCTTTTATAGTGCCCTTCCTTTCCGCATTTCCAGCGCACCACCTTTACAGGTTTTCCTGGAGATTTAGATCTCCCACTTGATGACTTATTTTTCTTTATGTTCTGTGACCATCCTCGTACAGACAAGGCATCACCATTCTAGCTCTCCATATTTTTCCGTCTCATATCCTCCATCAACAAGGTTGAGACTATTTCATCAAACTGCAAGGCAATTGCATTGCTACCTATTGCATTAACCAGACTATCCCACAAATCTGGTAGAGAACACAACAAACTAATGCACTTATCTTCATCTGAAATTTTTAATATAAACAAATGCTAACTGACTTACCACATCATTAAATGCGTTCAGATGCTCTGTCACTGAGTCTCCATCTTTCATCCTTAGGTTATACAACTTTTTCCGCAGGAACAGATTATTCACTAGAGACTTAGATTGGTACAAAGTCCCTAACTTGTCCCACAAAGCCTTCGCCGTAGCTTCCCCTGATACATTCAACAATACTGAATCTAAGACACAAAATCATATTGTGCTCTTTGCCTTCTGATCCAAATTCTTCCATTCTTCATCAGACAATCACGTTGGTTTAGTACTCGGATCTACCGCGATCTACTGATCTTTATCCACCAACAGATCCTCCATCTTGAGTTTCCACAACTCAAAACTCTAGCCATTAAATTTCTCGATCTCTATCTTTCCACTGCTTGCCATCTTCTTTCACCACTAGAATCGATCTCGCAGATCTCCCACTGAACAGGGTCTACCACAGGCTCGAGTGAAACCCCTCAGCAACAAAGGTGTCCCATTGAAGCCAAAACTGCTATGATACCAAATGTAAGTTTTAACCCCGTACAGTAATTACCTGCATACGAATTCTAAAACACATAAAATAAACAATGCGAGAGCATAACACATAAAACACATACACACAGAGATTTTCCCCTGGATCCCAAAACCGGGACTACCAACTTGATTTTTCATTATGTTCCTTTGAATGTTATAATACATATTTATACATGCCGAAGCATCCAATACCATGGACCGAAAACTATCGCGTCCAAAACTGTGGACCGAAAACCATCGCGTCCAAAAACATGTGCGAAAATCATGCACAAAAACATAGGTGGGTCTGCCCAACCTAACATAAGGTCCAAAACCAAATACACCTCAAACCCCCTATGACCCCCCCACCCGCTACACAATCGGCGCAATGAAGGGGGGGCTCTGGCCCCCCTCTAACCCCTCGGTTAACTACATGGGCTAGTCGTGGAAAGAATATAACATAACCCATCACCCAAACAATGCGCTCCTTATGTGGGACCACCAACTGAGATTGAAGATTGTAAGGACAATGCTAGATTCAAAGATGTTTAGGGTGGAAGGAGAAATGGAGGGCGGAAATGAATAAAATTCATCCTGAGCATTAGGGAAGGGGCATATAACTGAGGCAAGTGGGGAGGAAAAAAGTAAAGGATTGCTAGGGGAAAGGGATGTAAAAGATGCCATGGGAAAAATAGATGTTGGCTCTAGTGTTGTGATGTAGTGTTGTTGGTTGGCATTGATGTCAACATTCTTATGGTGGCTCTCATGATGAAGATGTTTAATTTTTTTAGGCTCCCATGTTCCTTGTAGAAGTTTGGTCATCTAGGCCTCTTTCTCTTGATTATTGCAAAGATGGCAGTACCTTATGTTGGTGAGTTACCTCAGTCTTAGGAAGTCTGTAGAGAGTCATGATGTATTCTACTAAAGCTGAGTTACAAGGTTGTGACCACGGTGGTTCTTGTTCTTGCACTCATAGTCTTTTTCGTATACTCATAAGTTTATGATTTGTTATGAGTTTTGCATATGATACCATGGAGTCAAAAGTGTGTGGAATTGTGTGCAATGTGTGTGAAAGGAAGTCCAGATAGATGGGTAGAGTTTTGGAGTGCATTGACTTAATTTGCCTTATCCTTTAGCCCAATGGCATGGATACAAACTCAAGCGTGTAGTTGGAAGGTTGCAACCAAAATTTGGCAATTTTGTGGGTGCAGTTGTGGCTTGAACTAGAAATTTCTCTAGATTCCTCATGCATCTCAATAGTTCCATGCAATCAACACCAAGGTAATTGATCATGGTTTTATGTAGAAGCTTCTATTGACTTAATCAATAGAAAAAATAATTTTTTGAAGTGTTAACACATTGATCAAGAGAATAGTGGAGAAGATGGAGCAAATTATTTAAATAAATGAGAAACTCTATCATTTTAGGGTCACTGGGTGCACATTATGGAGAGGAGATCTATGTAGATCTAAGAGGTCGAGCTTATACAACACAAGAATATTTGGATGTAAATGGTAGAGATTAGAGCATAGGAAGATGTATGAAGTGGCCAACATTTGTGTTTGAGTGGAAAAACTCGATTTTTTCATGGTGACAAAATTTGTTGAAGTTGTAGAGGACATAAATTGGAGCCAGAATGTGTTGGATTAGAGCTTGATGGTAGAGAAGAGTTCATAGCATGTTTTTATGCATATATTTAGAGTTTGATGGTAGAGGAGATGAGAAGAGTGTATCTTCTTGGTTGTATGGATGACTTATTTTTGTTTGCAGGGGCAGAGAATTCACATGTATGGTTGGAGTAGTGTTTCATGTTTCATATGGTTATTTTTATCTTGCATGGTTAATTTTTTGTATCTAGATTATTAAGAAGCTAATGTATTAATGCAGAGTGAGTTGGATGGTGTGTGGATGTGACAAATAGCTATGTATTAAGTTAATTTTCAGTTGATGTATTTGCAGAGTTGGTTTAGATGCAGATTGTGTTGATGATTGTTGAGCAGGTTTGATATTGAGTTGTTAAGAGTAGTGTTGTTGGGTTGCTCATGTTGAGCAGATTTGAGAACCTAGTTTGAAAATGTATGAAATGTGGTTTGCATGGAGGTGTTGAAGGCATTAAAGCTTCATAGAACATAGCTTGTAGAGAAGGTGGGGGCCTTTTAGCTGCAAATCAAAATGGGAAATAGATTTCTCCATAGTCCAATAGTGTTGAGCAAGGCTCCTTGGTCTGTAGAAATTTCACACCTGTAGATCAAACTGATATATGAAATGTACTAAAGCATTATACTTGCTCTATTTCTAAAAAACATTAAGCGGAAGCATAATCGATTTCATGAGGAACATCAAGCATAAGCACATATAACTGATCGAGAGAAATAATCAACCATAACACAATATATATCACTGGGGAAAGCACCAGCATAAAACCCCTATCTGTATTATCAATCAAGTGGAAATCCTCTTCTGTTTACAAAAAGAATCAGCTCAAGAGCAATCCTGTACTCTCTGCAATCAAAAGATGAAGATCATAAACTACCTAGGCCTCAATATATAGGCCACAAGTCCTCCAATCTCCTATATTACGTATTTCTCCTGGAAATAGATCCTTTTCCATGCAAGGAATACTTACTAGAAATATCCAAGCATCTGATAGTACATTGTCCCTCATCTGAACTCAACTGGGTCTCTGTCTGAACTGACATGCATCAGTTATCCATGAGGGAATGCTCAGTTATCTGAAATAATAGTTGTCACATGCATGCAAGCATTAACAAACTATATCTCATTAATTTAACAACTTGTTAAATTAATCTAACTAGACTTGACTAAGTAAAACTAAGTCAACTGATCCTCTCATTATAGAACTCATACTTGATTCCTCAATTAGTGGAGAAAATCAAGGATAAATTCCTCAATCAGTGGGACAACTAATTGCATGTTCTCACAAAGACTTCAAGTTTAATTTTCCATAATTAATTAACTCATGGAGATTAATTAATTAATATTTTAAAACTACTGTGAAGACCAAATTCATTTTTACTTCTTATAGTTAGATTAGGGACTACTAAAAATAGGAAGGGAGCCAAAAATGCTATTTTTAGAAGATTCTATTTTTAGCAGTTTCACTTCTCACCCAAGGTGGCCAAAATGCTCATTGGCCAAACTGCTATTTTTAGAAGTGCTATTTTTAGGAGTTATATTTTTAGCACATTCTAAATTTAGCATTTCTTATTGCACACTTTTCAACACTCCCTCTCAACAAGAAAGGGTATATAAGTAACCCCGATCATGTCTCTATGGAACTCAAACTTGCCCTTTGACAATGCCTTTATCAAAGTATCTGCATTGTTCCTCGGTCAAATGTATAACAACATCATGATTCTCTTGACCACACAACCCCATAGATGATGATAGTGGATATCTATATGCTTGGACCTGTCATGAAACACTAGATTCTCAGAGAGTTTAATGCAACTTTGATTATCACAATATATCATGGTAGGATCCATCATCTAACCAAACAATCCCACTAGAATCTTTCGCATCCAGATGGCCTCACATGCAGCCTGACTAGTAGCCATGTATTCAGCCTCTGTTGAGCTAAGTGAAACTAATCTCTGTTTCCTGCTATACCAAGAAACTGCAACTGACCCAAGGTTGAAGATTCCTCTAGAAGTGCTCTTCCTGTCTGATGGAATACCTACCCAATTTGCATCCGTGAAGCCTTGGAGCTTCACTCCCTCTGTCCGCCTGTACCATAATCCATACTGTGTAGTGCCTCTGAAATATCTCAGCACATGCTTTGCTGCCTTCCAAAATAGCTTGGTTGGCTGAACCATAGCTTGACTCAACTAGTTCACCGCAAAGCACAAATCTGGTCGTGTGTTCACCAGATACATAAGTGAACCCACAAGCTGCCAATAAATAGTAGCAGCTACTACCTCACCTAAAGTATCATCTTCCTTCCTCCAATTACCTGCTAGAGGAGTCTCCATGGGCTTGCACATCTCCATGAGGAAGCACTTGAGTATCTCATTGGCATATTTTCCTTGAGACACAAATACTTCCCCATCTCTGTGCCACACTTCCATGCCTAGAAAGTAGTGCATGAGGCCCATGTCCTTCATCTCAAACTCTCTTGCAAGGTCCTCCTTGCAAGACTTAATCAACTGATCATCACCTGTCAAAATCAGATCATCGACATAAAGTACAATAATCAATAGCTTACCTTCTACCATGATGTGATAGAGGTTCGCATCCGCTTCACTCTTGGTGAAGCCCAACCCGGTGAAATAGCTATCGATCCTGGTATACCAAGCACAGGGTGCTTGCTTCAACCCATATAATGCTTGCTTGAACCGCCACACATGCGACTCATGATCAAAGGTCTCAAATCCCTCAGGATGTTCTATCTATACCTCTTCCTATATCTCCCCATTAAGGAAAGTTATCTTCACATCCATCTGATGGATCTTCCAACCCATCTATGCTGATAGTGCTAGAATTGATTTGATTGATGAGTACCTTGTAATAGGAGAAAAGGTCTCATCATAGTCAATTCCCTCCACCTGTGAGAAACCACGAGCAACAAACCTTGCCTTGTGTTTCTCAATACTGCCATCAGCTGCATGCTTTACCTTGTAAAGCCATCGGGAAGTAATCACTGACTTGTCACCCAGTCTAGGGACAAAATCCCACACACTGTTCCACATGATAGAATCATACTCCTCTACCATCGCATCCACCCAAACTCGCTGTTACACTGCCAACCAGGGCCATGTAGCCAATGTATCTATCGGGAGATCTCCTCTGTCTGCACTGAGAGGATGGCTGCCCCACATTTTCTCTCGCATCCTGCATCAATCTGTCAACTTCCCATGAGCGTTTCCGCCCATCTCTGGAAGACTCTCCAGCAGTGGTAATCTCCACTATTGGAATCTTTGCATGTGGCTAATCCACATCATCAGGAGGCTCCTCCTCCTTAGGAACTAATAGTTCCTCATCATCACCATGCAACTTGAGCTCCCTCTCAAGTGAAACTCACATGGCTCGCTGCTCATCAAACTTCAGATCCCTGTGCACTATGGTCCTCTGGCTGGTAGGCAGAAACACACGATAGTTGTAAGGTGTATCCATGTACTCCACAAGTATTCCCAACTCAGTTGTTGGGTCTAGCTTCTTCCGAGCATCTTTGGTCACATGATAGGAGACTGGTGATCCAAAGATGCGGAAGTGACTCACATCTGGTCGCTTCCCCGAAAAAGACTTTATAGGTGTCTTCATCCCCAACGTGCGATGAGGACTTCTGTTCTAAAGATATACTTCTGTATTGCATGCCTCAGCTCACAGATGAAGTGGTAGGCCTTGGTCATGCAACATTGCCCGAGTTGCTCCCACAATAGACCTGTTCTTCCTTTCGGCCACCCTATTCTATTGTGGGTTATGAGGTTCCGTGAGTTCCCGTTTAATTCCTTATGAAGCACAAAAGTCCTTAAACTTCTGGGAAACATACTCTCCACTGTTATCAGTCCGCAAGGCCTTTATTTTCATCCCTGATTCTTTCTCTGCCAAAGCTTTGAACTCACAAAACTTCAAGAAGGTTTGATCCTTCTTTTGCATGAAGTAGATCCAACATCTATGAGAAAAATAATCAACAAAAATAACATAGTACCTATGCTTTGTTGTGGAGGTTGTAGAGAAGGGCCCGCATACCACTGAATGAAATCACTCTAGAACTGCTCCAGCTCAAATATCCCGATCATGAAAGGAAGCTTTTGCATACTTACCCAAAGTGCAACCTTTGCATGTGCTCATTTGCTCCAGCTTGCACTTGGGTAATCTGGTAGAAATTTGCTGCATGATCTTCAAGGCCCCATGATGCATGTGGCCCAGTCTCCTATGCCATAACTTGCCAATATCTTGTCCATGCACCACCTCTGCTTTGGAACTCAATGCAGCACAGTCTTCTACCTATAACTTATAGAGATTCTTAATTCAAATCCCTATCTGTTTGGTCTGTTTAGTGCCGATATGCCTTAGGAAAACCTTTCCCAAACTAAAGACTACATCATAGCCTTTATCCTCAAGCATAGCAATAGACACAAGATTCTTTTTCAGCCCTGGTACATACATAACATTAGAAAGAGTGAGGGGAGAACCATGCTCCCTTTGAAACACAACCGTACCTTCACCTGAGACACGGTACTTTCCGTCATCGCCCATCTCAATCCGTATCTGGAGATCCTTCTCCTCCAAAGTGTTGAAAATATTCTTGTCACCTGACATGTGGAAAGAGGCTCCACTGTCCAAGTACCAAACACATCCCATGCTGGATGAAACCATGCATGCAATAAGTGAGAAATCCATCTCAAACTGTGAAGCTAGTGCATAACCATCAGATTCCTTGGAGGAACCTTTTTTGGACTTCTTCTTTGGAAGTCTTTCCTCCCTGAGAAGACTTGGATTGAGATGTCTTCCATTTCCCTTTCTTATCTTTAGATGCTAAAACCAAGTTCTCTTCATCATCATGTTTTGATGAAGAAGCTCCATCCCTGGTGCTCCGTCTGATCTCCTCCTGCATCAAATCCAACCATAGTCATTCCCAATCTGGCAGTTTGTCCCTTCCATTCACTGAGTCCTAGTAGCTATGCCAACTCTTAGGAAGGCCAAGGAGTGCTAGACTCACCATATCATCATCAGCAATCACGACCCCTACACTTGCAAGCTCATCCCTGTAGGTGGTGAGCTTGTTCAGGAACATAGAGATAGTGTCACCCTTTTCACACTTGATCTTGCGAAGTTTGTCCTTCAGTGCCAACTTCCTCTGATCACTGCTATTCTGATATAAATCTTTCAATGTTTTCCACATTGCATGCGGAGTCTCCTTCCCATGGAGGCTTGAAATTATGTGATCTTGAACTCCCTCCAAGATGATTCTCCTAGCTCTAGCCACACACTTCTTCCTTTCCACCGATTGAGTAGCATTAGTAGGCTTAGGGACTTCTTGATCAATGAAGTCCTTAAGGCCGTTATCTTCCAATACTACCTACATGCGATCCTTCCAAGCTATGTATTTTGAGCTTCCATCAAGGGCATACTCAAGCCTCAAACCATAGAAAGCCATCAGTGAAATAGATGTGATAAGAACTTGAGATCTATATCGCAAATAATAAACTTCGAATTTCCCTTGCCTATATATTGTTCTTCCTTAATCACCTATGCTCTGATACCATGTAGAAATTTCACACCTATAGATCAAACTTATATATGAAATGTACTAAAGCATAATACTTGATCTATTTCTACAAAACATTAAGCAGAAGCATAATTGATTTCATGAGAAACATCAAGCATAAACACATATAACTGATCAAGAGAAATAATCAACCATAACACAAGATATATCACTGAGGAAAGCACCAACATAAAATCCCTATCTGCATTATCAATCAAGTGGAAATCCTCTTCTGTTTACAAAAAGAATCAGCTCAAAAGCTATCCTGTACTCTTTGCAATCAAAAGATGAAGATCATAGACTACCTAGGCCTCAATATATAGGCCAGAAGTCCTCCAATCTCCTATATTACGTATTTATCTTGGAAATAGATCCTTTTCCATGCAAGGAATACTTACTAGAAATATCCAAGCATCTAATAGTACACTGTCCCTCATCTGAACTCAATTGGGTCTCTGTCTGAACTGACATGCATCAGTTATCCATGAGGGAATGCTCAGTTATCTGAAATAATAGTTGTCACATGCATGCAAGAGTTAACAAACTATATCTCATTAATTTAACAACTTGTTAAATTAATCTAATTGGACTTGACTAACTAAAACTAATTCAATTGATCCTCTCATTGTAGAACTCACACTTGATTCCTCAATCAGTGGAGAAAATCAAGGATAAATTCCTCAATCAATGGGACAACTAATTGCATGTTCTCACAAAGACTTCAAGTTTAATTTTCCATAATTAATTAACTTATGGAGATTAATTAATTAATATTTTAAACTGTTGTTAAGACCAAATTTGTTTTTACTTCCTATAGTTAGACCAGGGACTGCTAAAAATAGGAAGGGACTTAGAAATGCTATTTTTAGAAGATTCTATTTTTAGCAGTTTCACTTCTCACCCAAGGTGGCCAAAATGCTCATTGTCCAAACAACTATTTTTAGGAGTTCTATTTTTAGCACATTTTAAATTTAGCATTTCTTGTTGCACACTTTTCAACATGGTCGTGGTGTCTTCCAGTGAATAGGTGTTCGTACAGTCATGAGAGAAGAGTCTTCTAACTAGTGTTGCTAGCAAGTTGTCATGGTAATCGAGTCTTCTTGCTAGTTGGTGCTAGCTTTTCCATGTATAATTTTTCTCAGCACTTAATAAAATATTTGAGCAGTAACAACAGTGGGTGGTTTTTTCCCTAGAGGGCATTTTCCACCAGGTATGATAAGTCCATATGTGATGTGATGATTTGTGTTTCATTGTGAATGTTTACTTTATATGTTATGGTTCTTATGTGTTGATCCTTATTGAAGTTCCATGTTCAGATCTATTTCTTATATGTTGGGTTATGAATTATTTAATATATTGGAGAAAAGTTTTAAAGTTGGGTAATTGTTATCACTACTTATTCATCCCCCCCTCTGTAGTGACAATAGTTTCCAAAAATTGGTATTAGAGCCTGATTCCTTCTAGTGCAGCTTCATCCTTGGAAGGTAGATCATGGGTAACTTAGAAATATTAGTATCAAATGGAGTTCTTCTTCTACATGGACCAACTTATGTGCTTTGGAAGGTGAGATTTGAAGTATATATTTTAACTCTTGATGTGAATATTTTGCTCTCGATTGAATCTGGTACGTAGGATGACTTTAATTAGGAATCCAAGAAGATAATTGTGAAAGTATTATCAAATAATGATGTAGCTAAATTGAGACACTACAAGGCTGCAAAAGAAATCATGGACAAGTTGCATAGTATGTATGGAATAGAAATACTTCAAGATTTAGAAATTTTTAAACAACCCAATCGCGTTCTTGAAGAGAAGGAGAATGTTATAGAAGACTCCACTTTCATAGAATAGTAGATCCAAATCCTCTCAAGGAGATGGTGAGACCAATCATGAGAGTAATGGCATGCAAATCATTGACCTAAAGATACAACACAAAGAAGTGATCAAGGAAAATGAGATATTTTCGAATCAATTGCAAGACCATGAGGTCTATTGTGCAAGATTAGAGGTGGAATTAGCCTCTTTGAGATGTGAGCTTGAAAAATAAAATAATTAGCTACCTCATTATCGAATGTTGGAGAAAAGCACCAAAACTTTGGATGAGATCCTTTCAGTCAAATATCTCCTCTTATCAAAACTGGAGTGGGTTTTGGAGTAGAATCGTGCCTTATGAAGGAAAAGGAGAAGTAGAGGACAACCATGTATCATAAAATCACAAGTCCACCACCATTGAAGTCAATCAAAGCCCTAGGAAGAATAATCATCAAAGAAATCCAAAGAAGATAAGAAATTACAATAGTAGAAAATGAGAAATTAGTGACTAGGTGACTAAAAAATTTAGTCACCGCAACTTTTTCAAGAGAAATACTACCAAAAATGAGCAATCTTAAGTGACCAAACTAAAAAAGACTAACATAAATGACTAATTTAGTCTTGTGTTAAAATATATGACTAGCTAATAAGTAATACAACTAAAAATCACTAATGTGAATCACTAATTGAGTCTAGGAACAAAAATACAACTACTAACAAGTACTACAATAATACGAATCAATCATTTATGTTAATAATTTTAATAGTGTCACTTCAACAATCTAAAATTACAAGTGATAGGGGATACAAAGGTTGTTATAGATTGGGTGAAAGGTTATACTTCCTTAAACACTTCTTTATTGGATCAATGGATGATTAGAGTTATGGAACTGCTTAGAATCGTCAAGGTTGGAATTAAATTCAAAGGCTAACATACTATCCAAAATGGGAGTGGGCTTACATGTATGTCAAATTCATTATGAAGAATGCCTGCAAGGAGAAGTGTTCGTTGATTAGTAGAGTTAGTTGAAGACTAAACTTTTCATGCACATCTACATTTTTTAGTATCAGGGTCGTATCCATTGAACTTAGGATACTAGTTTTTAACTTGGATATCAAGTTGTTTATCTAGTTTGAATGTACATTATGAACATAGTATTACTAGACTCTTATGAAATTGTTTTGAATCCTATGGGGATTTTTATATTGTCCAAACATTAGATGTTGCACATATTAGAATATCACATCATACATGTGAAGCAGATTTAGTATACCATCTCAAAATGTGATAAATATATTATTTTTTCTAGAGACAACATATATTTTGCTATTATTATTCCATTGATATCATCAAAAAATCCTATGCCCTTTTCCACCCCTCCATTTTTTCATATCACTAAAGCATTGGAAAACAAAACCTCTTAGTACTATCTTAATATAAAAAATTCTAAAAACTTATACATCTTGCTTGAATGAATGTTTACAACATTAATATTGTCCTCCATCATCGTAATAATGGGTAGAATAGTTTTTATCCTCCCATCATCCTAATGTTGTTATCCTCCCCATCCAAATTCAAGTCTAGTAAATTGACATATTTATACTATATAATAAACTATATTACACTTTTAAAACAATAATTAAATATTACACTTTTAAAACAATAATTATATAATTATATAATGAATATAGTTGACTACTTAAACTCCCTTAATAATAAGGTTCTCTAAGAGAGGGCTCGGAAACTCTGTCCATGATTTCTCGAAATTGAAAAAAGAGTGACAACGATTAAAAAGGGGTGTGGAAATTGCCATTATATACCCACATTGAGAAATATCATGATAATGTATGGTGGAGAGCCATGGAGATTAGAGAAGATGTCCCAGACGCCCTCAAACCATTCTCTTCCAATGGTGATGGTGATGGAAATTTGAGAGAAACTCCACAGAATTTGAGAGTTGTGGATAGAGACACTCTTTTAGTAGTACTCCAACACCAGACAGAAGAATCCACTTTTTCTTCCCCCAATTCCATGAAATCTCAGTCGAACTCATTGAAAAACCTATTTAGCGTTCATGTGTATTTATTTGGAGGTCACCCGCAGAGACCTCTCTTCCCACCAATTACTATTATATCTCACACAAAGTTTTGCCTTGTCAGACCCTGCATCGAATCCTCTCAACAACTTATTCCTCGAAAACGAGCAGGAACTATGAAATTTGTTGTCTCAAATTGCTAACCATTCTTCCCTAGTGTGACTTATAGGCATCGATCAGAGACTCGATTATTGCATATCTGCATTGGAAGACAAGGATCGCAAACAAATTCTCTATTTTTTGGGACTTAAAAATTCTGGATTACACTATGCCATCAAAGGATATTCTTGAAAATTTTTTCACAGTTGAAAATGTACAAGATCTAGATAGGCAGTTGAAAGATGAGTGTAAATCCATTGAAAGGGATCTGGGTTAGGTTTGACAATATTTGATTGAGGTCGACAGTTCAAGTCTTCTCAAGTGAACTATGTGAACATCCTAGATTTAGGAGGCCCCATGGTATGGATACATTTAGTTGTGTATAATATCCTCGTCTACGTGGCAGATGTTGTTCCATGGAGACCACCAGGTTGATTCTTATTTCTTGAATTTATTTTTCTGGATTAAATTAATAATTTTGGTATTCAAAGACGAATGCAAAGTTCTTGTGCACCATTTGAACTAGGGTTGAAATTATAAAACCAATGTCCATCAGAATGCATCCTATTATCATTTGGCTAGCTATAAACAACATACCCTTAAATTAAACACATAACAACTATTTTTTTAACCATAACATATCTACTTTTTTATAGAAATAGAAGAAATGGTTCTTTTTACAGTAAGATAAAACTAAGCTATACCCGTTGGGAAATATAGAGCAAGATGAAACTAAGATATATCTATTGGGTGACATACAACAAAATGAAACTAAGAAAATACCCTTTCTTAAAATGTTTTACCATATCTTAGATCCCATATGCATGGATATCTATGTATGTTGCTGGTTTTTGAGGAGAAGAAAAGGAACTTCCCTGGTGTATTTTCAATGGAGGCCAAGGACTCAAAACCCCAAAAATGCAGAGGTTGATTAGGGATCTTGAACCACATTGTCACTGAATTTAACATGTCAGAAGAGGATTAAAGAAGTGGGGACCAAGGTTTGATGCATAAGCTTCTGTGTCCTACAAATCAAGGCCCTCCAAATATACATAACCTCCAACGATATCTTTTGGGCTTGATAGTGAACCTCTTCCATAAGGACTTGGGAGTATTGAAGAGATCCCATAAGAAGAGCCTCATCCATCTACTCATGTTCATTGGAGTGGAATTCATTTTTATCATACCGATCCTCTTCCGCCTCTTCACACTCCAACACATACTCCTTTACCTGATTCTTTCGACATACCTACGAATTTCTCACAACGATCTTCATTGGGATTGTTAACCATGATTGGATCTGATTCGATCTCCCAACCTGTGCCCACTGCTATGGTTGAGACATCAAATGTTTTTTGCTCATCCATGTTTGCAATGTCACCAGACACACATCTATATGGTGGCCCATCCATCCCACCTGGCTACCAGTCTTTATCTGGTAGCTTCTCTAGTGCATCTTCCATTTCTTGGTCATATCTCATGTCATCCATGTCAGGAATTCCATATGGTACTTCTTTTATGAATGCTACAAAACCTGCTCCTTTTCCTCCACCTACACCTACAATTGATAGCAGGGTGGCCCTTATGTTAGAGGGCAAGGTTACCTTCAACAATCTAACTCTCCATATGTTGGTTACCATCCATCTAGATCGTAGTTGCCTCCATCGTCCCCTCCTCTTATGGCAGGGGGAAACCTATGGTTGGTATACCTCAAGTTGGTTATAATCCTCCTTATCTTGGAATGGCTGCCAATGTTTGGAAACCTACTTTTCCCATCCAACCTGGTTCATTTTGCGACTAATTGTTGAATCCTCAACCTGTGCCATCTTCATCTCAAATTCATACCCATCCATCTATACCTCAACAAGTTCAAATACATGTAAGTCAACCTTCACAGGTTGTTGTTGCATCTCAACCTATTTTGTCAGTATCTGGCACCCCTCAGGTTCCACTTACCTAACCTTTACAAGGTACCTTACAGTCTCAACCACTTGGGAAAGGTACTCCTAAAATTTTGATAGGACATAATGTGTATAGTATGGCACAATCCCAATCGAACCCACCTTATGTCTGGATGATGCAAAATCCTGCAGGGAAATAGTATAGACCTTATCAAGGTATTCCTCAAGTGCCTTTTCAAGGCCAACATATCCAAACTCAACCATTCAAACCTTTGCAAGGTAACCTTGGTGTTGGTCAACAAGGTTACATGTATGTTGGTTATCGGAATCCCCTGTATTATAGTTCCCAAGTGCCTCTTTATCAGAATCCTCCTTATTTGGGAACACAAGTACCTATTGCTTAGTTATTCCTTCTTATCCAGGCTATCCTCCACCATATTTTGACTGGAAATTACCCTTTGTGGAAACTCTTGAATTTCCATATTTGACTCAGCTTACCAATGATCCCATCACTCATTTGCCTTGGTGGCCTATAATTCCCACCAAATTGCCATCTAATATCCCAAAATTCAATGGTAATCTTGGAGAAGACCCATAGACCCATGTCATGACATATCATCTATGGTGTTCTTCGAACTCCCTTAATGATGATTCCATACGATTACGTCTTTCCCAATTTACTATTATAGGTACCAAGGATAAATGGTACATTGAGTTACCTAGGGCTTCCTTTAATGATTTTAGTTCCTTGGCTACCACCTTCCTTATACATTTCTGGTTACCCATCTGATACAAAATTGGAACAAACTTCTCACCAATTTCAAATAGACTAAATCAACTCACATTTCAGATCACATTCATGAGTGGCGACGTCATCACTAGTTGGTTAAGACCTATGTTCTGGATCAATTTATAGCGGAATGGTTTATTAAATCCCTAGTTCCATTTATCACAGAAGATGTAGTTAAAAGAAGAGTCGTGACTAAAGAGAAATTAATTGCTCATGCTTATTATTTGGACCTCATCTATACCCAATATGGCACGCTCTATGAAATAAACCATATGATTTGAGACCTTTGAATGTTTTTCCTTCCACTCCTGGTAAAGAATCTCATGTTTCTTATGACATCATTGGTTCTTCCAGTTTGCAGAAAGTGAGAAAACCATTTGGTAATGCTCTCACTATTTTTGTCCAAAACTCTTCGTCCAATCCTCCTACAGCTTCTTCTTTCGAGATAAATATCATTTCATATGAAAAAGGAAAATCTCAACAGTAACCAAGAAGCAAGAAGAAAGGAAAAGGTAAAAAGAAGAAATATTCTTCATCATGGGATAAAGACAAAAACCAATCATCTTATGAGAAATGAAAGCCTTGTTACCCATGCTTGATCTGCAACGAGGAGAATTTTACTCGTGACTGTCCTCACCGTGCTGAAGTGAATCAGTTCTTGAAATATTCCACTTCACCCATTGTGTTGAACAACCTATTTCCAAATCAAGAGACCCATATGGTTTCTCGGGGTCTAGCGGGGCGGCTACGATCTTTGGGAGCCCCCCCCTGGCAGGGGATCGGGGGCAGTGCCCCCAAAGCTAAAAATAGATGTAAAATTTCCTTGTAAAATGTTGTAATTTCGTAGTCAATCTAGGTCGTTCATTATGCGGAGATCTAACGGTAGAAGTTATGTTTAATTTAGGGTTTTTTGCCCTAGAAGGCAACCCCTCGCTATATATGAGGGATTTGTATTGTGTCTATGTAGATATGTATTCTGAGTGAGAAAGAGAGAGGAGATTTTTTGAGAGCGAAGAGGGAATTACAACAGATCTATTGTAGGTTGTATCTCTTCATTTTGCTGGATAATATAAAAGGAAGGACTGGCTATTTCTCTGTGGACGTAGCCCAAATTGGGTGAACCATGTATATCTTTGTCTTTCTTGTTTTATGTGTTTTCTGTGTTTATATTTTTGCAATATATTTTATGTGTTCCATTGCTCTGTAATATATAATTTTCTAACAACCGGTATCAGATCTGAAGGTCTATTTGGCTGATAAAATTATAGGAGAGAAGGGTTCCTGGTTCGAGTGGGAGCAATGGCGGAAGATGGTAGGTTTAGGTTTGAAAATTTTAACGGCCAAAACTACCAATTATGGAAGATGCAGATGGAATATTATTTGTACCAGAAAGATCTATACCAACCATTAAGCGGAAAGACAAGAAGCTGATGAGTATGACAGGAACGGAATGAGATGTTCTCGACATAAAGGCACTTGGAACAATACGGCTATGCCTAGCAGCGTCGGTAGTCTTTAATATTTCAAAGGAAATGACAATAAAGGGTTTAATGTTGGCATTGGCCAAAATATATGAAAAACCCTCGGCCTCAAATCAGGTATTTCTTATGAAGATTTTATTTAATATGAAGATGTCAGAAGGTGGATCTGTTGCTGATCATTGAAATGAATTTAATATAGTTACCAGTCAGTTAAGTTCTGTAGGGGTAAATTTTGATGATGAAGTTAGGGTTCTGTTATTTCTATGTTCATTTTAGAAAGTTGGAATGGTTTAGTTATGGCCATTAGCAACTCTGTCTTTGGATTTAGTACTTTAAAGTTTGATGATGTTGTCGGTACAATCCTGTTTTGGGAAGTTTTAGTGTCTACGGATAAATGCTTAAACCCCTAGACTAGTAGCTAAGTCTAAAACAATAGTTTAAAGAGTTCTCTACTTTTCCTATGATCAATAGATTAAATAAGAGGCAAAGGAGTCTACCTATGACCTTCGCTTGCTCCTTATCTCCCTTGACCGATTCTGTCACTCCTCTTTATACTTAATTTGCTTGAAGAGTACTTGCACATAGACAAAAGACAACAACCAATCAAAGCGTATGATAATGATCTATTGATTAAACATAGCATGGAATCAAGTACATGATATAAAAATGAAAGCATAAATGAATAACACAAGCATATGGAAAAAGCTTTGAACACTTTATTAGTAAAAGGAAGAGTTGCAACCCATTGCTTGATTCAGCATCACTCCTCCAGTTCAATCCCATCCTATCCTCATAACAAGCAAGACATTTTGACATCATTACAATACTTGGAATCAACTCAAGTCTCATACTAACAACATCTCTCTATAATTCAATAATTTCCAGCCCTTGATCACTTAGATGAGTGGTCTTTTTATAGGTGAATGAAGGAAGTTATGCCATAAATGGTGATAATGAATGCCCTCCCAAACTTAGAATTTAGTTCCATGGAGGAAGGGATAAGGGATTGATGTTCCTTAACTCCCTTCCTCATCCAAATATGAGCTCAAAGGAGTAGATAGCCTTGAGAAACTTCTAGAGGCATCCAATGGATAAGGAATATTTCAAACCCTCATGGAAATTCACTCAAATTCGCCCAATGTAGGCCAAAGAGGAACCAAGTGTGCTTCAGAGCACCCTGTCAATGTATGGTTTGCATTGCAGCGCACCCTAATGAAGGCCTACCTGTGCTGATCTTCTTAGAGGCAGTTTCTAGATGATTTTGGTCATGAAACTTCTTGGGAAGCTAGGCATTCTGATGGTTGACTTCTTTAGGGAATGTAACAACTGAATTAGGGTTTGATGGGCCCTAATAGTACTGATCTGTAGGTTGGGGTTGATGTGCCCAAATGGATCTATAACAGTTGCCCCCTAAAGCATGAAGTCATAAATATGTATGTCAAGTGAAATGCTTTATCATGTGGAGAGGAGGTTTTGAAGCAGAAGGTGACCTGCATGAATTACAATACATATATCATGATAATTTTATTTTTTCTTATGAACTAGCTGAGGGAAGGCATACCCATGCTTAGCTTATAAATTTTCATTACATGTACAAATATAGTCGTCTACAGATATAGACCCATGAATGGATGACCATGAATGTAAGGCCATTGTACATTTGACATAGTACTCCTGAATATATCGCAGCCTAGATGGATGAAACTAGATCCGAGATCTTTAATTTAATCTAATCGTTCGCTCAAGTACAAGTCTAACAATGTGAATATATGTTCTGAAGTCGAACATGGGAAGACATCGTCTGATTACCAGCCAATGATGTAAGCCATTAACAGACGTGAGAGGAATCACTGATAATGATAATGACCCTCAAGGTACTACAATACATTTCGTATGGTGTGAATAAATGATTTGATGTCGAACACCATACAAAGTCTTTCAGTTGAAGGCCAGTGATGTCAACCTATCGTCGAAAGCGAGAAACCTGCCATTGATGTATGCAAGCCTCAAGGTACTGAAGGGGTGTTTTTAAGTCAACTTCTTGGATAATTTGTTGATGTCGACAAGAAGTGACTCGTCGCAGAAAGGCCTTGATGTATGCCACATCAATGACACGAAACAAGGTAAATTATTTTGGAGATGAAAAATCGACTAACAACACAAGGTTCACGAATGGCGGTCATGAAAATGAAGGTTTGTGGTATTGCAAAGGATGAAGTTTGAACTGAATGACTTCTCTTGAACATGTTGGCAACACTAAGATGAATTGGTAGCATTGGCCCAAAACAAATTAATGGATGGTATGATAGACCAACCGTGTGATAACCATCAAGCTGAATGACCCAACCCACATAGTCATGGTGATGAGGTGAAAGTGTCATGTTTAAGAGTGACTTGCTACCATAAAGTGTTTTCCCCTTTTTCCAATTTTCCCCAGTCATTGCTGACCAATACATCTTTATTTTTTATCATGCTAGAGGAGGATAACATATGCTTGTTGTATAATTTCACCCTTCGCGTGAATCCATTGCTATTTGATGCTTTAACGAGTCTAGCGAAGGTGAAACTTGGTCTGTCTAGATGGACGAGTTTGTCGCTATTTGATGTTTTTAATGAGTTTAACGACAAAGATAACTCGGTCCTTTTCATGTTTTAGGGAGTTTGAAAAGGAACGAAAAGGAAACTCCACAAGTTCTTTTTCGTAAGTTAATCTCTCAAGTCTGAAAGAGTGTAAAATAATACAAGAGAGATATCGTTTCCAATCCTTTAATGAGCTAGAAAATACAAGCACTCAGCAATCTTTTCATATTTAGAGAGTCTGAAAGGAGCTTTAAAGAGGACTCCAAGGAGGTTCCTTTTTCATTTTTAACAAAGCTCGAAAAAGAGATAAAAGTTTGCTTTGTGGTCAAATATGTTCAATTTACATTTTAGCACATAAGATTCTACATTTTAGTTGTTAAACCTACTCAAAACACCATCAAAATAGATTAAAAATACCTGTTCCACGGATAAAAATGAATAAAACTAATGTTTACTCGATTAATGTGTAAGAAATAAACATAAAAACAAGTTTTACCATTTCACTTTTACCCTTTGATTTTGGTTCTCTGGAGCAGTTTTTACCTCAAAGTTCACTAGTTGAATGTGGAGGATTAAGTGGACCATTCCCCGTGCCATCCGGACCAGGTAGGAGCTATCTCTATTCTCCTTCATTTCATTCCATTTATTTTCAGTTTTAAGCAAAATTTTCAGTTTTTGAGGCCCCTAGGGTTTCATTTTTCAAACTCTGGATCAACGCATCCTTTCAGTATGGAAAGGTGTGCTGCATTACACACACCCAGAAGGCTGTATGCATTGCAATGCATTGTCTCTAAGGGAGGGGTGCGCTGGGCGCAAAAACGAAATTTACACAATTGTTTTCTCCCAAATTTATAGCTGATTTTTGCAAAAAATGGATCCTAATTTGTCTAATGGTTTCATTGCAGACATTCATCGTATCAAAATGGTGATTATATGGAGAGAACGAAAGCATGAAGAACAAGATATGATTACCATAAATAATCAGGGTACGGTTGAGGCCCTAAGGAATTGTGGGTTACTCAAGTATTTTTGATTATCTAGCATGCAACAACAAAATAAGCTTTTATAGATCCTTGTTCGTTCTTGGGATCCTACCGATCAGGCCTTTCACATCAGGGAAAAAGTGACCCCTTTTATCATCGATGATATATATGTTCTGACTGGACTGTCGAGGCGGGGTGCCCCCATCTCACTATCAGGATTTACCAAAGGAGGTGAATCAATGAGAGACTATATACGACAGTTCTGCTGGGAAGGAGCTCAACCTAGCAAAGACGAAAAGATTAACATCAGGGATGTTAATGATTTACCATTGAGGGCGATCTTCTTTACCCTTGCCAAACTGGCTGGCATTGTTTAGAGCCAAAAGTGTTCAACTGGTGTGAGGCATTTCTTTCATCCATGAAAAAACCACTAACCAAGGTAAAGAATGGAAAGACAAAAGATTTTGGCAATGGGTCGATACTGATTTCTTTTTCTCTGGAGAGAATACCACTTATGCAGCCACAACTCATTTCACTGGGAGTACCTGGACCTAGAGATCCACGGATGCAGAGATGGGTAGATCTTATGGCTAGACATGCTGGTCAGTCATTGATCTCATTTACCCCTGCATTCTTTGAGTGGTTTGATTGACAGGATATGGCCTTCGCAGAATATCCATATTCAGGAATGGATTTCCGTGGTGATCCGGATTTGATGTTACCAGTTGGGGCACAATGGAGTGCTATAGGTAAATTGTTTGACCAAAGTGTTTTTGATTTTTAAAGTTTCTACGTTTTTTTTTGTTTTGTTTTTTGATTATTTCCAAGACTAAACAAAACATTTTTTTAATGTATGCAGATGTTGGGCTTGTTCAACCTATAGGACACCAATGAGAGGCAGGTGGGCCAGCACAGAGACTTGTTGGGAGAGCAGTTCTCCAAGACTTAGATTTAGCTGAGACATTGGCTGAGCTACAGGATCACATAGAGGGTTTGACCCTAGGTGTTCCGGATGTTTGGATCGAGGAGTTGCCTATGCGATTGCAACGCCACACCATCTGTGTCCCGGGTCATTGGATGAGACTTTTACGTATGATAGCACAGGTTGTGACCTGTTATCATGAGCAAAACTAGTCTACTTATATGTTTTTTGCATACATTTTGAGTTTTTGGGTCAGATGACCAATTTTTGTCTTGGACACAAACTATTTGTAAAAACTTTTAACTCAATTATCTATTTTACTTTCAGAGTTTTATTATGGTTAAGTGATGCAATCCTATTCAATTGATGATATGAACTAAAAATATTTACTTTACATATGTCGCAAATGTCTATTTAACACATAATTGTCTAGAGAATCAGTTAATGTGTTTAGATTTCTGGAAATATGATGATATTGAATCAACTTAAAATACCTTTCCAAAATACGAACTCTAAGGAACATGCGATGAATTGCTGGGGTTCGGATGGTATAAATGCTAGTAAGTTGTAGTACAACGAGTTGTGAGTCTAAACTAATGATGATTCGGCATATGCAAAGTGAAATGGCATCAGAGAGGAGTTTAATCAATGCACTATAGTCAGCGATGTTGTTCGTCGATCATCCAATACATATCCCTCTAAAACTCACTAACTTGCCACTTGGAGCGAAAATGGCCCATGCTGCAGAGGATAAATTCTGTGTACTACGACTAGCCCCATTGGCGTAACCAACAAATGGTTCTGAAAAGTTCGACATCTGCACCAAATGCAAAGTGGATTACTTAACCAAATAAGAACTCTAAAAGAAACACACACACACATGCAATCAAAGCATATATACAGTGAGTTTTACTACACTTAACTAAGCATAGTAACATTTAAGGTATAACCCATTTCGAGGTTGCGACAGTGGAACCCCATCATAGTCCACTAACTCGTAGGCACTTTTCATGCTTAACAATGTAAGGGCCCATCCAAAGAGGTTCAAATTTTCCTGCGCCAAGTTTATCAGACTCCTGGTCGTAAAGCAAGACTAGGTCACCTTCTGAGAAGACACGAGGCTTGACATTTTTATCATATTATGCCTTAATAAATTTATTGTGCGCTTCGTTAGCCAATGTGGAATTACGACGGGTTTCATCTAGATGGATTAACTCCAAGAAACATGCTTCTTCTTCAGAAGTGTCGAGTAGCAGGTCAATCACGAGTTTTAGAGACGAGATTTCACATTGGATTGGTAAGACTGCTTTCAAACCATACACCAAATTGAAATGGTGCAAATCCGGTCGCATTTCTCACCGAGGTTCGATATGCCCACACAGCTGAGTATAGGATTAAATGCCAATTTCTTTTATGAACTCCAATCATTCTTTGCAACTTGTGCTTAAGGACTTTGTTGATAGCCTCAACTTGTCCATTAGCTTACAAGTAGTATGGAGTAGAACTATCATGTGACAGTCCTAACTTGGCGATCAATTCAAACATCATTTGATTGTGAAAATGTGACCCATGATCTATAACTATGGCTTGCGGGACACCAAACCTGGCAACCACATGGTTGAAGAAAAATAAAGCAGCCATTTCGCCACTGTTGTTCAATGTTGGCATCGCCTTGGCCCATTTGGTAAAATAGTCAATGGCAACTATAATATACCCATGCCCCCCAGCTGAGGTGGGGTTACATGTCATAAAGTCAATGCTCCATTTGGTGAATGGGCCAACAACAACAACTGGATGCAGTGGTGCAGGTGGTAATCTGGCTTTTCAGTCAAATATCTGGCAAGCATGGCAACTTCTGACAGCGATAATGCAATCTTTGAATATAGTTGGCCAGAAGTAACCAGCACAAAGAATTATCTGTGTGGTAGCGTAACCAGATAAATGCCCCCCACAAGCACCTGAATGACATTCATTCAAAGCTTTTTTGGCTTCCTCATGAGTGAGGCACCTACGTAAAATCATATCACCACGACGGTAAAGTGTATCACCAATGATCAGATAATCTTTGGCTTGGTATCGAGTACGTCACTGTTCAGAGCAAGAGGTATTAGGTCGAAAATCTTGGGTCCAAAGATAGACTAGTATACCTCCATACCATGGATCACTTGACGAGATAAGAAACAGAGACTCATCCAAGATTGATGCTTCTGATGTTAAATCATTGGAGGATGAGGGAAGATCGCAAAGTAACTCGACAAAGACGGGATTTCTTTGATTTAGACTTTATGAATTCTAAATCAAACTCCTGCAAAATTACTATCCATTTTGAATATATGCCCCCTAGTAATTGACGTGACAAAATGTATGTAATAGGGTTGCAATCTGATATAATGGTAGTTTTATGAAGGGGGATATAATGAAGAAAACTCTGTATATCTTGAACAGCTGCTGTCACACGGAATAAGTCGATCTTGCGGACAAGATAGACCTTCCTAGAATCTAAAGAAGACCTAATGACAAGCAAACCAACCAGACACTATCTTTCTCTAAATATGCTTTAATAAACAAAGGCAAACAAGTGTTTTTAGGGCCTACCTTAGGTCCAACGCAAGTTTGTGGATGCCCTCGTTCCTTTGATCCAAATGAATTCCTTTGTCGCGAATCTACAAACACAAACAAGCAAACAAATTAAATAGCACCTGAAAAGCCAATATCATAAAACATATTTAACATGAAAGTCAAGGAGTTCATGAAAAAATAACATGAGATACTTGTTGAGAAAAATGAGTTTGATTGTATTAATTCAAAAGAAGAAGAAATTTACAACCTGTGCCTTGACGCTGTACAAGCTCCTCCCACGGTCCAGCAAGAAGTCTCCTCTACTTTGACAAGTTTCACTCACTTCCCAATGAAGCCAAAAAGGTATGTGATCTCTCCTCTTAAGCTCAACTAGGAAGTCTTAATTTCACCAGAATTTACCCTCAAAAAGGTTCAGCTTCTAACCTCCCCAGCAACCAGCCCAATGCCTGAATTTATAGTGCAATGGAGGGAGGTTACTAGGTCCTCCTTCAAAGGGATAAAGCCCTCCTTCAAAGGGATAGCTACTCTCATCAAGGGATTAACTCCTTCTCTTTTTGGATGCATGAACCACCTAAGAGCGGCAAATCCACGTCAAAATTCCTTCTAGAATCATCTAGAATTAAACCAAAGTGAGTTTCTTATAATAAACTTGCGCCTTTTTGACTTTCACAGGGGTCCGCACCCACACCTTTATGGATAGAGTGGGCAGGTCCGTAGTTTTTGTAAACAGAAGGTGCGGGACCGCAGGTAACAATGAGAGAAAGTGCGGAACCAGAGTTTCATTGATTTTCAATGTCTTTCTCCCATTTTCAAAGCTTGACTTGAAGAGCTGAGGTCTAAGACTTGCTTAGGAGGACAATACAAGTGATGATAGACCCATACTGACTGCAAATAATCATGGTGATGATATTTTCGTGTAATAGATTGCCCCCTAAAGTGCGAAGTCTGTATTAGATGAGGATTTCATTTATCATTGAGGAAGAGTGAAGTACTTTATCATTTCGAGGATCATCTTGTGGAGAGCCCGGTTGGAACCTGTAAAAACATTCAATGCAAGATATATATATGAGATCATATCATCGCTGAGGTAGGAATTCCCATACTCAGATAAAAACTAACTTAGAAAACTAACTACTGCTCTGATACAGGAATGATCTTGTAAAACATCACAAGTATAGACTCATGTGGACACAATATGGACACAACCATCTGTTTATGAATAGTCCATTATATAATGAATACAAAATTCCTCGCAGTCTGAATTGTGGAAACTAGATCCAGGGTCTTCATTTCTACTTCCCAAAACAGTACGATTCTATCCATGCGAATGAATGTGTTGATGTCGGACATGGTAGAAACCACTTGATTACCAGTCAATGATGTAAACTTGTTATAGACATTTTTGTGCCTTACAGCATTGAGCATGAAATGTCCATAATCAAGGGATCCAAAGTCCCTAAACATGTTGTTCCTACCCCTAGAGGAACAAGGCCAACAAACCACAGCAATTCACAGAAGTTCTCCACCTGAAACTGCTCAAAAACAAGTCAATTCAGGATCATGTCAACTGCTCCAATGAGCATCTGCGCTGAATGTCAACTGCTCCACTGTCTACCTGCGTTGAATGTCAACTCCAACAAAGGCTACCTGCGCTGAGCGAGTTTGGACAAGTGGCAGGCTCATTTCTCAAGGTGTCAATGCTCAGGAAGCTTCCAAAATGACACTTGCCTCAGGGAATTCGACTGGTGATGAGTAAGAGGTTCCGAATCTCCAAGTGGAAGCAAGAACTTCCAAGTGGACTCAAGAACTGAGAGAGGGAGAGGACACTAGTCAGATCTCAAGCTGACTCATCCTCTCTCCAAAATAACTATATATAGATCTCTCCTCCATGAGATCTAGAGGCTGGAATTTTGTTATTGCAAAGAATTGTTGTTGGTTTGAGACTGGAATCATTGGGTGCTTAATGCTTTGAAGGGTGGTGAAGATAGGAATTCCATTCTGCTGGGAAGGAGATGCTGGATTGGAGCCCTCTGGGTTGTATCTCTTCCTGAACCTTGTTATCAATGAATAAAGCTATCTTGGTTTTCTCCCATATACTGGTGTATTTGTATGATTGCATTAGTGTATTTGATTTACTTCTAATCCTGAATCATTTGTGAATATGAATATTTGCCTTTGTGTTGTGTTCTTCTCTTGTCGCAAGTAGCTATTCTCTTGTCGCAGGTAGTTGTTCTCTTGTGATCTCGCGGGAATCAAGTAGTTGTTCTCTTGGACGAGCGAGGAGGCAAGTAGCTGTGAACACCCAAAGAGAAGAGGATCTAGATCGAGGGACAAACGGAAGACAACGGTAAGTCTATTGATCTCTCCTCTTTCACATTTCATAAAGGAAGAAACCAGAATAGCTGTATCTGTTTGTTGCTAAGGCACTGTCACACCTTAGGTGGATAGGATCGTCCTGCATAGGCATTTTTCCCCACAACAAATTGGTGACTCCACTGGGGAGATTTGTTTTAGTCATTTTATTTGTGTTTACATCATTGTTTGCTTCATAGACTCAACAGCAACAATCGAACTGCTTCTGCAAAGTAGACTGTTGCTGCCTTGATCCTTCACTGGATTTTGTCTATGATCTGAACAATGGACTCACAAATGACTTGATGATCCTTTGTGATAGTCTTTAGTACCCTCTCAAAGCATCCCTTTGATTATACCTTGCTTGTGTTTCTGATTTGGCCTGAAACAGTTGATTTTTGAGCATTTTATGACCCGGAACCCAAGAGAAACGAGAGTTTCTCCTTCAGCGCAACTGCTGTGAAGGCAGTCTGCATTTCAACGCAGGTCCCGTGAAGGCTACCTGCGCTGAATGTCAACTCCACAGTGTTGAGGTTGCGCTGAACCAGTTTGGCCTTGTGCAGCTGGGGTTCTTTGCTGTTTGTTGCCCTGTTTTGATCTCTGTTTTTGCAGCCTTTAACCAGCATAGGTATCAGTCTGATAACCCATTTTCTTTGCTTGAATTACGCCTCCTTTTGTACAAAAATACTGTAAGTGTTTTTATGTGTTTGTGACGTCATTTATAGTTTTCCTTTGCATGAGTGAAATAATCATCCTCTAGCCCTTGATTCAGATCTGATTGATTGTGATCTTAGGAGAGAGTTCATTGGCTGTTTGCAGTTGATTATACATTTTCTTTTGCTTATTGGTTTGAGTTTGTCTCTTTTAAGTGTCGAAACAAGTATTCATTTCGAAAAATCGCAAAGTGATTGTAATCTCTTCTACCCTTGTTGATTTTGGGAAAAATTAAACTTGTTTATATCTGTCATTTAAAAGCAAATTCAAAGTTGTACAAAAAGCTTTCTTTGTAGGCATATATACTAAGAAAGCGGAAAACAAACACCTGCATTGTGCATTTGCATTTTGATAAGTTTGCATGATTGATTTAGGAAAGAGTGCATTAGAGTGTGCTGATTGCTCTTTGAGAAAAGATAGAATATTTCTTTTCCCTTAGTAGCTAGGATTTTCAAAGTTGAAAAGATTATAAAGCTTGCTTATCATCTTAGACTGCATTTAGGAATTGTACCATACATCTCGTGGTGATCCTGAAAGGCAAACTTCTAAAAATATCAACTTAAAATAAACTGAATGAACCTAACAACGCTTTGCAACATAACGCACAACATAGAGGTCTAGGCTAGAGACGTGTTCCAGCGTCGTTAAGCCTAGTGACTGTCGATCTCGTGGAAGGTGGGTGATTCCTCCTGAGGGACGATAGCGCTAGTACGGATTGTGCTCCCACGTACCGTCGCGTATATATTGGGAGACCCCTATAGGAATATATCCTTTATCCTTAAGAAGCCGTGTCGGCCGCCCTACTGATCGCAATGCAGTGAACACAGCATTCACGAAGATCGACCGCCCGTACCGTAAAAAGTATTCTGCGGTTTTGCGAAAATTTTGGCACACCCTCTGCCTAGATCTCTAGAGCAGTTTCTTTTGGCCTTTTTCAGACTCTATAATAGAAAAATTCCATCCGAGCATTTTTCACTTCGGGCTCGTTAAAACATCGAAGGAGACTAGAGTCATCTTTAGCTTTTTCTCGACTCTTTAAAAGTGAAAAAACAAGTTGTGTCTAAAGCGTCGTTAACAATTTATTTTAAACGGAACAATCACCCATTATTCCCGCGTTGATCTTTAGGTTGAAAAGATGGAGCACACCAACCAAGGAATTCCCCTTGGTGGAAATCCTAGTCCCTTCTCCTCTTGGGGAGATGTTGGTGCGCCCCACATGGCCACATTGTCACTTCTAGGGCAGACAATTGGCCTACCAGTCTGGCTCTTTTCAACCAGTGTCGTTCAGAATACCACCGTTCTTGAACAGTCGAGTCAACAGTTAGATCAGACAAGAGTTTCCCACCAGCCTTCCACTTCATCTTCCTCTCCTCCTTCCTCTTCGCTTGACGGAACTGGTCGAACAAAGAACCAGGTTCCTAAGGAGAAGAAGGAGAAGAAGAAGAAAGAAAAGAAGAAGAAGGAGCCAAAGGCGATTGGGGGAAAACAAGTGTCATCTAACAAAAATCCACACACAGCACTCGTAAGGCCTAAATCTCCATGCGTCATATGCAGGGGAGACCACTTCCATAGAGATTGTCCATGTATCCCCCGGATACTAAGAGACTGGTCCCCCCGATTGCACAATTCGGTAGCATCGACCTCTGATAGCCATGTCGACTGCTCACCGTCAACTAGTGGGAGTGAAGCCCCAAGACAGAGCGGGAAAGCTAAGTTTCCCTGCAGACTATGTGAAGGCGATCACGCCATCCACCGTTGTCCCTTCTTAGATGAGGCAAAAAGAGTTCTGGAAGATCGCCCGATTTTACGAGCGCATATTCCTCCTGGATATCAAAGACTCCTGCCAAGTCCCTCGCTAGTTGAGAACCCGGCTGACCCGCCCAGGTGGTCAGCCGAAGCACCTGTCATTGAAGATGAACCGTCTAAATCCATACCTGACGAAAGCCTAAAGGTTGAAACGGCAGTTGACCCGGTTTTGCCTTTAGAGGCTCTATCTTCGAATGACACCATCACAGAGGAGAATAAAGACGACACCGTCCAAATTCTCTTCATCAGCACTGACTCTGATGATCAAGGGGGCAATGCCACCATTCCTTTATCGCAGGAAGGAAGTTCATCAGAGCGATATCCGGCCGTATTCTCGGTCCCACCACCAAGCAACCTGGTTGTGTCTTTTGACTGGAACCAACTAGGCAGACCCCGCTTGCCAGCTAGCATACCATTCAGAATTATTGTCCAAATATACAGAATGGTAATGGCTGGTACAGTTATTGATGAAGGGGCATCTGTGAGTATCCTTTCCTCTATTGCTTGGAAAGCGCTTGGTTCGCCTGCACTTTTTCCTGAAATGAGAAATCTATCAGGCTTTGATAAGGGAACCAGTCGACCTTTAGGGATCCTCCCCAATGTGCCAATAACATTGAAAGGGAAGACCGTTCAAATGAACGTGATGGTCATTCAATGACCCTTGAATTATAACCTACTCCTTGGACGAGACTATATATATTGCATGGGAGCCAACGTCTCATCACTCTTTAGAGTAATGTGTTTTCCGCATGAAGGAAGAATGGTCAAGCTCGTGGACCAACTTTCATTCCCCGGATCACGCATCGCAAAATGTCATATACCATCCCTAAATGGTCTCTTCACTCCAGAAGTGTCTCAACCCACGGTTCGTCCTCCTGATGAGTGCGAGTAATCTGGGAGGATATGACTGGAACCCAGGGGGCATGCGTCCTGGCCTGCTTCGGCAGGGAAGCTTTGGGTATAGGGTAGGTTTCCGCGGGAGAATATGACTAGTCCATACCCCGTCCATCTAGGAAGAGGGTTGTTCTAGAAAAAGATTCTTTTGTCAAAGTTATGTGAGGTGGCGGGATTATGTCACTCACCTTTGTCTATTTCGGTGGACATTACTAAGGAAGTGTTTTGTTTGAAAGATTAACGAGACAATCTTTGGGTAACCTGAAAGAGGTAAGCCTCTCTCGTTAAAACAAAAGTTTTGACGGAAAAGAAGTAGAGGTAACCTTGAAATTCTGTCTTATGCCTGGGGGCATGCAAACCTTTTGGAGTGCAAGCAAGGGGCGACTATTTATTTTTTAAATTTTTAGGTCCTCCCTTTAAACCTGTAGGTCTAACCCTTTAAACTCGTAGGATTAGTCGTTTCCGAACTTGCATAAAGAAAGGATGCGGAGCAAAGCTTAGTGAGATGAAGCTCCATAAAAAATAGCGATCTCCAATGAGACACTCTTATCATATGACTGGTATAAACGAGCAGTTTTAGCATAAAGTTCATGCTCGGTAAAAAATAAATGCAAGATCCGAGCAGTTTTAGCACATAGTTCATGCTCGTTAAAAAATGAACCCAACCCGGTAAATAACCATTGTGTATGTAACTTTATCAGCCATAAAAGCCTTGGTCGTGTTTGCACCGTCACCTCCACTTTTCATTTGGCCGATCGTTCACCTCCATATGATTGTTTACCCATTTTGAGGAACAGCTGCGAAGAGTGATTTCACCTAGCCATCCTTGTGACACTGTCGTGATTGGAAAATTCCAACCTGTACCTAGAATCAGCTGCTAACCCTGTTCATCACTCGTTCCTCAAAAGACGAGTCTGCTTTAAGCTCTTTTCAACTGACTCGTAAAACATGAAAAGATTGCCGAGTTTTGGCCTTCCAGCTCGTTAAAGCGACCGGAAGAGCTATCCCTCCTATAGATTTTAATCTTTTTGGACCTGAGGGATTATTGCACAAAAAGATCGAGCGCTTGTTTTGTTCGGCTCGTTAAAACTATCGAAAACTCATCCCTTCTGTATTGTTTTATACTTTTTTTGACTTAAGGGATTAGATGACGAAAAAGGACTTTTGGAGTTAACTTTATGTACCTTTTCAGACTCTCTAAAAATGAAAAGGACCGAGTTAGCGTTGTCGTTAGACTCGTTAAAATCACTAAATAGCGACAAACTTGTCTTTAGACGAGAACGAGTTTCACTATCGCTAGACTCATTAATACATAGCGATGGGCTTGCCTGAAGGGCAGGTTATAGAACAAGCATATGTTATCCTCCTCAAGCTTGAAAAAAATAAAGAGGTACTGGTCAGCAATGACTGGGGAAAAATTGGGAGAAAATCAAGAAAACTTTGATGGTAGCAGGTCGCTCTTGAACATGACACTTTTCCTCCGTACCACAATCGGGTTGGGTTGTTTCATTCACCGGTCACATCACCATGGTCTCGCCATACCATCCATACTTGGGGTAATGCTACCGATCCATCGCATCAGTGTCGACATATGTTCAAGAGAAGTCATTCAGAAAGAGTCAACCAAGTCCCATCCACTGCCATACATTATCCTTCATCCATTCATGACCGCCACCCTGAATCATATGTCACAGATTGTTTTCACCTCCACTAAAATCATTAGCTCCATTCCGTGTCACTGATGTGGGATTCATTAAGGCCCTCCTTTGACGGATCGCTTCTTGTCGACATCAGCTCATTATCCAAGAAGTTGATCTAGGAACAACCCCTTCAGTACTTTGAAGCTTGCATGCCTCAATGGCAAGTTTCTCACTTCCGGCGACAGGTATACATCAATGACCTTCGACCAGAAGATTTTGGTGGTGTTCGACGCCAAGTCCTTTATTCACACCACGTGAATTGTACTGCAGTACCTTGAGGGTCATTATCATTATCGGTGATTCCTCTCACGCTTGTTAACGGTTTACATCATTGAACGGTAATCAAGCGATGTCTTTCCATGTTCGACTTCCGTGCAATTCTCACATGGATCGACTTGTACTTAGAGTGAAGATCGAACGAGTTTGAAGACCCCGGATCTAGTTTCATCCATCCGGGCTACGATATATATTCAGGAAAAATAAAGACATTTGACATGTACATCATTGCAGCAGATGATCATCCTACTCAAAGGATGATAATTTCACCAAAATTATCAGTCTACCATCAGACGATCGTCTGTTCTATGTACAAAAATGAATTTATAAAGCTGAGCATGGGAATGCCCGCCTCAGCTAGATCATGAAAGCAGTATGAATCATAATGTATTGTATTGTATCTTATTACAGGTCTCCTCCCAGCAAATGGATGAACTTCGGACCCTCCCGGATAAAGCATTTCACCCGATAAACGACCTCATACTTTAGGGGGCAACTGTTATAGACATTTTTGTGCCTTACAGCATTGAGCATGAAATTTCCATAATCAAGGGATCCAAAGTCCTTAAACATGTTGTTCCTACCCTAGAGGAACAAGGCCAACAAACCACAGCAATTCATAGAAGTTCTCCACTTGAAACTGCTCAAAAACAAGTCAATTCAGGACCATGTCAACTGCTCCACTGAGCATCTGCGCTGAATTTCAACTGCTCCACTGTCTACCTGCGTTGGATGTCAACTCCAACAAAGGCTACCTGCGCTGAGCGAGTTTGGACAAGTGGCAGGCTCATTTCTCAAGGTGTCAATGCTCAGGAAGCTTCCAAAATGACACTTGCCGCAAGGAATTCGACTGGTGATGAGTAAGAGGTTCCAAATCTCCAAGTGGAAGCAAGAACTTCCAATTGGACTCAAGAACTGAGAGAGGGAGAGGACACTAGTCAGATCTCAAGCTGACTCATCCTCTCTCCAAAATAACTATATATAGATCTCTCCTCCATGAGATCTAGAGGCTGGAATTTTGTTATTGCAAAGAATTGTTGTTGGTTTGAGACTGGAATCATTGGGTGCTTAATGCTTTGAAGGGTGGTGAAGATAGGAATTCCATTCTGCTGGGAAGGAGATGCTGGATTGGAGCCCTCTGGGTTGTATCTCTTCCTGAACCTTGTTATCAATCAATAAAGCTATCTTGGTTTTCTCCTATATACTGGTGTATTTGTATGATTGCATTAGTGTATTTGATTTACTTCTAATCCTGAATCATTTATGAATATGAATATTTGCCTTTGTGTTGTGTTCTTCTCTTGTCGCAAGTAGCTGTTCTCTTGTCGCAGGTAGCTGTTCTCTTGTGATCTCGTGGGAATCAAGTAGCTGTTCTCTTGGACGAGCGAGGAGGCAAGTAGCTGTGAACACCCAAAGAGAAGAGGATCTAGATCGAGGGACAAACGGAAGACAACGGTAAGTCTATTGATCTCTCCTCTTTCACATTTCATAAAGGAAGAAACCAGAATAGCTATATCTGTTTGTTGCTAAGGCACTGTCACACCTTAGGTGGATAGGATCGTCCTGCATAGGCATTTTTCCCCACAACAAAACTGTTAACAAGTGTGAGAGAAACCACCAGTGATGTCAATGGCTCTCAAAGTACCCAGTACAATCCATGAGATGCGAATAAATGTGTTGATGTCGAACATGTCACGGAATCATTTGATCGAAGGTCAATGATGCAACATGTCGTCAAAGGTGAGAAACCTGCCATTGAGGCATGCAGATCTCAAGGTACTGACGATTTCTAGATCATCTTTCTAGATAATGAGCTGAAGTCGATAGAAAGCGATCCGTCGCAGGCAAGCCCACAACACGAAATCATAGATCAAGTTGAAGAAATTTAGTTGCAAGGACTGACTCAGGAATGGTCAAGATGAATGACAGATATTTTGCAGATGAATGGCTTATTGACAGTGACCTCTTGAACACATAACGACACGACAGATGACTTGGTGACAATTTACCCAAAGTTAATACCCAGAAAACGGCTGAAGACTTTCAATGTGGTTTGATCAACTGTTAGGCAAAGGATGTCCCAACCCAGATGAATAAAAGTGTCGTGTTCAAGAGTGGTTACAAAGTATGACAAACAGGCTCATTTTTCTCTCTTTTCCCCCACCATTTTTGGTAAGTACCTCTTTATTTTTTACAAGCTTGAGGAGGATAACATTTGCTTGATTATAAGCTCATCCTTCAGATGAGTCCAACTTAGTTTAAATTCGAACCCTAAGAAGGAGTGGTTCGTTCCTGTTTGTAATTGAACAGGTCCTTTACTGTGAAATTTTAACGAGTCCAGTATAGGAGAAACTCAACGTTTTTCAATTTTAGAGAGTCTGAAAAAACTTAAGAAATCTCCAGGGTTGACCTTTTTCGTAAATTTGTGTCTCCCAAGCCCGAAAAAGTATAAAATAATACTTGAGAGAACCGCTTGATCTTTTACGATGAAGGAGTACTTTTCGTCATTAGTGCCCTTGACCCGAAAAAGTAAAAAAGCGATCAATGACACGTCGTTTTATAACCATTATCGAATTTGAAACGACAAAAATCCGGCAATCTTTTCATGTTTTTACGGTCAGAAAAGAGCTGTAAGTGGACCATCTTTTAATTCCGTTTTAATGAGTTTAAAAGAAAAACTCGGCGATCTTTTCATGTTTTAGGAGTCAGAAAAGAGCTTAAAGGTGACTCTAAATGTTTTTTCGTCGAAAATGATAGATTTCGCCTAAATAATCCGTTATCCTGAACAAAAACGCAAACATTACTCATACCTGTTTGAAATGGATAAAAATGTCGCAAAAATACCTTTCCAAAGTGAAACATAAACAAATTTTCAATTTATTTACTCAAAAAACTTATAAAAAGGGCCTTCGTCAATTCATTTTTACCGTTTGAGTTTTGGGTGAGAAAATAGTGCTTTTGTTTAGAAAACTTCCCGTGAAGATTTCAGAAAATCCAACCGTCGAAATTGAACGCCGTCTTCTCCAGGTAATCCACATCATCTTACTCTTCATTTTTAACCGTTTCAATTTTTGTTTTAGTCATTCATTTCATTTTTTGGGAGCGTTTTTAGGCTTAAAACCCGTGCGCGGGGGCCCGCAGGTTTACCACTGCTGGCCTGTGGACCCCGACTTTTTTTCCATTGGGAAAAGTCAGGGGTCCGCACCTTCCATGTAGACAAGGTGCGGTTCCACGCACTATGTCTAACCCGGAGGGTGCGGTCCCCGTCGCAAGGGTTTTTAACCCAAAAATTCTCAAAATTGGACCAAACAAAATAATTTATAACATTTTAATTTATCTTTTTACTTGATGCAGAGAGTACATCATGCTAGATTGGCGTGAACGAGAGCATGAGGACGTGGATGCTACCGCATGGAACCATCAACCTTCACTTGATGCTTTGAGGGCGTGCGACATGTACAAATTCTGGGCCATTCCTGGCACGAGGGCTTAGGTGGATTTCTTACAGTGGCTGGTTGACAGATGGAGCATATAGGACCAGTGCTTCTTCATTGGTGGCCACCAGCTCAAAATCGAGCCGGCGGACATATATTTCTTGACTGGTTTGCCTAAGAGAGGTAAAGACTTGACTCTGTTTGGGGCTAGGCCAGGTGGCCAGTCTGTTGATAGCCTCCGGCTAGAGTTTTGCAACAGCCAGGCTAGAGACAAAGGGATAGACATAAAAACCATATCCCGTCCTAAACTCATGGTGATTGCGTTTACTGTTACCAGACTTTGCAGGGCTACCGCATTACATATTGCCATCAAATCCCAGATGCGTATGGCAGTTGATTGCTTTTGAGGCACCATCTTCAACTGGTGCGATGATGTGTTGGCCAATCTGAAAGGCCAACTGACCAGGGCCAAAAAAAGACAACTAAAGACCTTTGGTTATCGGGCTTTGGTTGTGATTTTTGGCCTGGAGAGGGTTCCCATGTTGATCCCGCAGCACCTTACTGTTGGAGCTGGGCTTCCTCGAGAGCCCAAACTGATGCGATGGGTCGCAGTTATGGCCCGTCACCCGGACGAGAGGACAGAGGTTGCTCGATTCAAACCTGAGTATTTCCAATGGTTGGAAAACCAGGTCTTTTCTATTCAGGACTTCCCTTATGCTGGGGCAGATTTTCGTGGCGACCCAGACATGGCTCTTCCACCAAGAGAGCAGTGGGATGACTCAGGTAAAATCATTTTCAACATTTTTCCTATTTTAATTTCTTTTATTATTTTTCATCGTCTCAAAACTGATAGCAAAAGTTTCAAATGCAGATGTGGGTCCACAACAACTAGCCGCTCTACGACCTTATGAGATGAAACAACTGGTTGCAGCCGTGCCAGCCCCACAGGACGAATCAGCAGAGATTTTGGCCAAGTTGGAGGGTCATCTAGAGCGCTTGACAGGAGATATTCCGGAGACCACTATAGATGACATTCCTCGTCGACTTCAGTGCTATGTGATTGGGGTCCCAGGACCTTTTAGGAGGTTCCTTTGCAAGGTGGCCCGTGCAGTGGTTTCTTATCGAGATCATCACTAGTGATAGGATGATCGCCTATTGTGGGCACATATGACATTTTTGTTTTTTGTACTTATCATTTTTGCCGATCATAAGGTGTTTTTTCAACCTATGAATGAGGACGATGTATTTTTTGACACACTCCTATATATATATATATATATATATATATATATATATATATATATATCACTATTACCGACTTACCTTGTAAATCATGTTATGGAATGGTTTTAAATTTACATGTATGATTATTGCAAATGTCTATTTAACATTCGAGAAGCAATTGCATCTGCTAATGTATTTAAAGATCTTGGAATATGTTGATATTCAATATAATCAAATTCACGTTCCAAGAGACGCACTCTCAAAAATAATCTTAATAACACTGGATTTATAATGGAATACACTCTATTAAGTTGTAATACAACGAGTTCATAATCTAACCTCACTATCAAAATCTGAATCCCAAATGAAATAGATTCAGATAATAACTCAATCACTGCACTATACTCGGCAATGTTGTTCGTTGTTTGACCGAGGCTTACCCCATGCATAGATACTAACTCGTCAGAGGGCGAACAGATAACCCAAGTTGCGGAAGAAATGTTCTATGTATTACGACAAGCACCATCAACGAAACCAATGTATGTTTGGAGAGGCATAGACATCTGCAATATCAAGAGTAAAACCAAGATAAGCAAGAATAATGAGGAAAAAAACACTCTCTAAGCTAAGCACATTGTTTAAACTAAAACACACCAGCTAGAAAGAAAAACTATCCTAAGTAAAAATCTCCATACCCATTCTTTAAGCATAATACCTCTTCAAGTAAAGACCATTTCTAGGTTTACCCAAAGAGTCCCCGTCAAAGTCTACCAATTCATAGGCCCCTTTTGCTAGCTTTCGCTTGACAACATAGGGACCATGCCACATAGGAACGAATTTTCCAACGCCTAATTTATCATTAGCTTGATCGTAAACTAAGACTAGATCTCCTTCTGAAAAATTTCGAGGGGTCACATTTCGATCATACTGAGCTTTCATGCGTTTTGCGTGAGTCTCGATCGCCAATGCAGCATCACATCGATTCTCATCTAATTGAGCCAAGTATAACAAACAATTTTCCTCTTCGAAAGTGGCTGGAAGTAACTCGATGGCCATTTGTAGTGACGGGATTTCGCATTCAATGGGTAACACAACTTCCAAACCATAGACTAGTTGGAAAGGAGTGAACCCTGTTGATGTTTTTACTGAAGTTCGGTACGCCCAAAGCGCTGAAAATAGCATGTTATGCCAATTCGACCGATGAATCCCAATGATTCGTCGGATCATGATGACTAAAACTTTGTTGATGGATTCAACCAGACCATTAGCTTGTGGATAATAAGGAGTTGAACTATCGTGATGCAAACCAAGCTGGCCTGTAAGTTCGATCATCATAACGTTTCGAAAATGACGCCCATGATCAGTGATTATCGCTTGCAGGACACCAAACCTAGCAATTATATGATTGAACACGAAAATTGCAGTTGTCTTGCCGTCTACCTCAAATGTAGGCATCGCCTCGGCCCACTTGGTAAAATAATCTACCGCAAGGATGATATATGCATGCCCCCCAGCCGAGTGAGGGTTACATGTAATAAAATCGATACCCCATTTGGCAAAAGGACCAACGGAAATTATAGGGTGGAGAAGAGTAGGTGGAGCGCGCATCTTTCGATCAAAAATTTGGCAGTTGTGGCATTTTCGGACCGCCGTAATACAATCTTTAAATAAAGAAGACCAGAAGTAGCTAGTGCGCAATATCTTTTGGGCTGTGGCATACCCAGACATATGACTTCCACACGCTCCAGAGTGACAGTCATTTAGAACCCTTTCAGCTTCTTCATGGGTTAAGCAACGTTGAAAAACAGAGTCTGCCCCACGGCGATAAAGAGTATCTCCAATAATCTTGTATTGTTGGGACTGGAATCGTATTTTCCGACGTTCTGACCTTGATATTTCTGGCCGAAAGGATTGGGTCTGGAGATAAACGATGATATCCCCATACCACGGATCTAAAGTACTGATTAGAAACAAGGATTCGTCCGCAATGGGCTCCTCCGCCACAGTTTCCGTATCAGTACGCAGGAAATCACACATTAACTCTGCAAAGACTAAAGATTTCTTAGACTTAGATTTCTCAAATTCCAAGTCGAACTCCTGCAGGATAACAATCCATTTAGAGTACTTGCCCCCTAGCAATTGCTTGGTCAAAATGTAGATCATAGGGTTGCAATCCGAAATTACTGTAGTTTTACGTAGTAAAATGTAGTGACGAAAACGTTGGACAGCTTGAACGGCTGCTAATGCCAATTTCTCCACATGTGAGTATTTTAGCTCAGTTGAATTTAAAGTTCGACTAAGGTAATATATCACATGCTCAGTTCCGAATTCATCTTCCTTAACTAAGACCATTCCAATGGTGGAATGAGAGGTGGCAAGGTACAAGAAGTAATCTTGGTTGTAGTTGGGAGGATGCAATAACAGTGCATGGGTCAACGCGTGTTTGAGTGCATCAAAAGATTTCTGAGCTATCTCATCCCAATAGAATGGAGTATTCTGTTTCAACAACCGGGTAAAACCCTTTGTAACCTCGACGTAGTTAGGGATGAATTGTCGTAAAAAGTTTGCTTTCCCTTGCAAACTTTGGAGTTGGCGAAGACTCGAAGGAGGAGGAAATTCGACGATAGCTTCGACCTTCGAGGGATTGACGCGAATGTCGGCTTTCGAAACTACAAACCCCAGAAATCGACCCATTTCTATACAGAAGACACATTTTTATGGGTTCAACCGAATCTGATAATGCCTACACCTCATAAAGATTGCTCGTAAATGGATGAGGTGATCAGCTCGATGTAATGAATGAGCAGGCAAGTCATCGAGATACGGCTGCACAATGTGCTTGATGTCATGAAACGCATAAGACATGGCCCTTTAAAAAGTTGCTCCGGCATTCTTGAGCCCAAAAGGTAACTTGCAATAAGAAAATGTCCCCCATGGACAAATGAAAGCCGTTTTTGGTTGATCGGCAGGTAGAATATTGATTTGATTGTATCCGGAAAAACCATCTATGAAGGAGAATATTTCGCTGCCAGCACAATCATCAATGATTTGATCGATATAGGGAGTTGGGTAATTGTCCTTTGGACAGGCCCGATTAATGTCCCTATAATCGATACATATTCTTATTGTTCCCTGCCTTTTGTTAACCGGAACAATATTCGATAACCGATCCGTTAACGGGATCGGATAAATGAAACCTGCTTTGAGTAATTTTTCAACTTCTGCCTTAATTGCAGCAGCTTTTCTTGGGTGAATCTGATGCAAACGTTGCCGGACGGGTTTAGTGTCCGGGTAAGTCTTGATCTCATGAACAACAATTGCGGGATCAATTCCTGGCATTTCCTCATAGGACCAGGCAAACACGTCGCGAAATTCTTGAAATAGGGCCTTATATATCTGAATTTCGTCATCTGTACACGAGGCACCTATATGAATGTTCTCAACAATTCCAAGCTTAACCGAAATGTCAATACGAATAGTTCGATAGATGTTTCCCAAATTTAACTCTGAATCGAGATGTTTCATTGGATTCTGAGGTTCCTTGACATATTCAGTCGTAAAAATTGATGAGAAATTATCTTCAAAACGATCATTCTCGGGTAAAAACGAAGATCTGTGATGGAGATCTTCCCATGGTAAATCATCTACACATAGGATTTCACGAATTTGCTCATTAGAGTGAACAAGTTCAGAAAACGTGATTAAATCCGAGCTTGATGTGAAAAGTGATTCCTCACGAACCACATTCATGAAGTCAATTTCGGTTGAAGATGGGTCGGTAAACGATTGCACGGCCTCATACGCAATTTCATATGGACTCAAAGGCATGACATCACCAAATGAGTCTATCTCAGATTCAGAAGGAATGATCCAAGGATCATCATAAACAATGGTGTCTGACGTAATCATATGAATAGTTGCAAATGAAGACGATGCGTTGATTGAAGGAAAAGGAAAAGTTCCCAGTAAATCGACATCTTTAACTAATCCTACTCCAACATCCTTATACGGGATAGTCGTTTTACCGACATGCTGAATGCTTTCAGAAGAGGCTGGGTCGGATGAAAAGTAAGCCAGCGGTCTATTGTTACAATCTTTCCATTATGAGGAAACTTTATAACCCAAAAGACCGATGAAATGACCGCTGTCATAGCGTAAGACCAATTTCGACCCAAAAGAAGGTTGTAATCTAGAGGGGCATCAACCACCTCCACATCTAGATTAACGGTTTTTCCTTCAACCCCTATAGGCAAATCCTGTAGAATACCAAAAGGATGAAACCCATGGCCATCAAAGGCCTTTAGAATCGTCGGGGATTGATTTAGCGAAGGAGAACAAAGCGATCTCCAACACTGTATCGACATAATACACGTTGAGACTCCCTCATCAATCACACTCCGATGAATAGGCCTATTTTTTACTATCACTGGGATCTGGAAAGCCATTTGATGAGGCAAACGCGGTGTACTATTTTCTAGATTGAAAATTATTAGGTTCGAGTCCTGAACATCAACAACTCCTATAGCCGACAAAAGTAATTTACGTTGTGCTGGACATGATTGTAGCACTTCCAAAGCCGACATTGCTGAGGGTGAAACAGCTAAATCCTCAACAATGTTATAGTTCTGAGTCGCTCTCGCATGTGGATTGAAAGCTGACTTTCGAAGTATACCCTTGGCGGGCGGTTTGATTACCAAGTCTGGATTAGGTTTCTCGATCTATAGTGGATCGAAACCGGGAGCTGAGGTTGATGGATTAGAATGAGAAGATTCTGCTTCTTTACCATCAACAAGACTTTTACTACCATAATCTTGCAATCGAGTCGCAATCCAAACATGGGACATCATCAGTATGGGTTCTTCATTGGCACTCGAGGAAGAACCTATCATCTTACTGTCTTGAGCTAGAAAAGGATCCTTCAAAATAGCAGGAGTTTGGGAACCTTTGACAATCTTCGCAACCTCTGCACGATGAGGGAAGTCTCTTGTAAAAAGTTCATCGTCACAAATGAGACAAGGATAACAAGGTTTGCGCTTTTCATCATTGGATTCCGATTTTTTAGGTTTCTTCTTTGAATTTTTGTCCGTTTTATTCTTCTTCTTTCCTTTCTTCTTCCCGCCGGATTTTGATTTGGCTGTAGATGACTCTACAACGTGAATATCGGCAGAAATCTCTGCAGAAGAATCTCCTGTTGGGGAATCAGGCAAGGTTATGATATGAGAATAATTCTTGGAAGATTTCTTCTTAATTTTAGTGTTAACCGTACCAATCATACCATCGGCGGCATGAGATCCCGAAGGAGCTGCAGCGATTTGATTTTGCTTGGGAAGATCGAGGATTTTCTCGTGTAACGTACCTGACTGAGTATAGACCAAGTCAAGGTACTGTACTTGAGAAATTACTTGCTCCTCAGTAACAACTCCGGCTTTTAGCTACATCTTCAGTGATCTTTGGCAACAAGGATTTTACAAACCACTCAGCCAAGATCTGATCCGGAATAAAAACCTTCACTAAACGCTGTCGACGTCTCCACTCATGAATATGATCTGAAATGTAAGTGGATGTCGATTGTTTTAACGAAGTTAACAATTCCTTGCCATTGTCATATCGGACTAGCAACTGAAAATGAGTTAAAAACGAGGTAGCTAACTGACTAAAATTATAAAAAGTGCCTCGCGGTAACTCAATGTACCACTTGGCCACGAGACCAATTAGAGTGCATTGGAAAAGTCTAAGACGGATTGAATCATCTGAAATGGAGTTAGACACACACCAGAGGTGGTAAGTCATCACATGGTTTGACGGGTCCTCTCCTAATTTACCTTTGAACTTAGGAATGTCACTGGGCAACTTATTCGGCATTGGCGGCCAAAACAGAAGATAATTAATGGGATCATTCGTTAGGCACGACAAGTCAGGTAAGTCCAAAGTTGCGATAAACGTAACTGACGATTAGGGTCCCTAAAACTCTAGGTCATGAGACTAGCCCCAGGAGGAGGATATCCAGGATAACTAGAAATAGGAATTGCATTTGGGATATTGTATCCTCCCAGAAAACCAGGATTAACCAGACTGTACTGGGGTTGCTAAGGTTGTTGATAAGTGTACCCAAGGTATGGTTGATACTGATAGACTGGCTGTTGCACAGCTGGACCGAATTGGTACTGTCCCTGTTACGGTTGATAAGTAAATTATGGCTGACTTGTGACAACCGTACTTGAACCAGGTTGTCCTACAGGCATCTGAACCGAAGTTTGAATCGTAGATCCAGACGGTGGTAAAGATGTCTGAGGAGTAGATACAGGAATAGTAGAAACCGGAGCTGTCGATACTCCAGAAGTAGCTGGGGTATATTGAACAGATGTTGCGGCAGTTGTAGCAGTCGTTTGAGGCGGAGTACGAGGCATACTAGGCCCAGGCTGAGAAACTAACGAAGGTGCAGAAGTTTGAATGTTAAACTGGATTGGTTGCTGGGGTGTACCAGAAACTAAGGGTTGTCCAGTTTGAGATGACAACTGTACATTTGGATACAACACCTGTTGAGTTTGCGATGGATCCCACACTATATTCATTCCGGGGTACTGACCCATAACAGGTTAAGAATATTGAGGACCATAACCGGGTTGAGGGTAGGATTGATAATTTAAAGGTACATTTCCTGTTCCTTGAACATACGTTTGACTGGAGGGTGGTTGGAAACCTTGGTTCGAGTACTGACCTTGGGGTTGATACCCTTGAGGCACGTACTGATACTGGGGTTGACCTTGAGGTATAAATTGATACTGGGGTTGACCTTGGGGTACATATTGAGTCTGGGGTTGACCTTGAGGAACGTACTGTCCTGTAGGTATGTACTGTCCTTGAGGTTGCCCCCCAGATGCAAATTGGGTACCTTGAGGTTGCCCCCCAGGCGATAATTGAGAGTGACCCCCAGGCGGTAACTCGCCACCTTGAGGTTGAGGATTGGGAATAGAACTTGACATCATGAGAATGTCTTCTACGCTCAACGACTTAGTACCATTGCTTCGAGTTAATAACCCTTTCTCAATGGGTTGAGGAGATTCTCCCAAAAAAGTACCAGAAAGTGACTGATACCCAGAGGGAACAGAAGGACCGCCATACAATAAGGATTCAGGCGATTGAGTAAACATGGATGACTGCCTTGACATATTTAACGGAGGATAATAACCTCTAGGTGTTGGGTGATAAGGAACGTGAGGTGGTGAAAAACTTAACCCTGGGTTTTCTAAAAAATTAGTCAAAGAAAGATACCAAGTACTGCTCCTAGGCGGACTGTAAAAAATTGATTCACGCTCCTTTAGTTCAATAACAGGTTGATTTTCAGGGATAGGGATGCCTACTTCTTCTTCCGGAGTAGCAAGTTCTTCAATAGCTATAAGTCCAGAAGGAAGATCTTAGGTGATTACTCTTTCTACCCTAGATGAACCAAGACTGCTAGAAGCTGGAGAAACAAATCCCGATGTCGGAGTAGCAGCAAATTCACTTTCAGGCTCGAATATTTCATGTTCCTCACCTATATCACTAGTAGATGAAAAGCTACCAGTAACTTCGGAAACAGACACTGACTGCGGATTGTAATCTGCTACTAATGCTTGAAAATCAGGATGTACTATCAAAGAAGATTCTCCTTCTTCAGGTGACCCAACTCTACTATCTCTAGGAGTTACGAGGACTTTCAAGCCTTCAAGCTGGCTCGGTGAAAACTCAGGAGGTTGGCCCCGAAGTCTACGGGACTTCCTCGGTAATTCAGCCACGGTTAAAATCTTTTAACTACTTCACACGCAAACAAAGTAAAATTTCAATGAAAACCAGCTAAAGCCTCTAAAGAACCAAACAAATTTGAATCACACGCCTAAAGAATCTAGGAGATCAAACACACACAAACAGTACCTTTCCGTACTGAAAACACTAGTTGGTGATGAAATCCAACGTCGCAGAGTTCAATACAGAAATGGCGGTTGGAACAGTTACCCCGGCAACCTGCTTAATGAATAGACTAGCACAAGTTCCTCCACTTAACCGTCTCGAGTGAAGAGAACCCCCCAGAAAATCCAAGTGAGTCTAGCCGACATCTGCTCCAGGTACAGTGGGATATTCCCACCACTGTCATCTTAGGAAGAATCCTAAAGAATATGGCCACTAAGGTTACCAACTGAAACAAATATACCTGGGGGAACAGTCTACGATCCGATATGCACGCAAGGGCAGAGTAGCAAGCTCAATCCCCTTGAAGGCTCCTTGACATAATCCAAGGTTTACCAACAAGTGACCCCAGGCTCCTCGACAATGGTTAATCCGAGGTTTACCGTTTTTAATACGTGAATATCTGGCATCGTTCCCAATGAGGAAGGATTGATTCCCACACTGGTTCGGACACGATCTCGTGCTTCTCCTTTAAGAGGAGCTTTCCCAGAGCATAAATGCAACAATTGGATTTCCTCCATACCACAAGATATAGCTACTTGTTTGTTTTTACTGTCTTGGAGAGTTAATTACTCTCCTACTCCAAGACACTAGCCTATGCTAAGTTGGTGTATCAGAGCCCTAGAAATAAAAATGTTACTAGATGAATTTTACTTTAAGCGTTATTTTTTATTGGTTTTTGTTTAAGTCAAAAGGTGCGGAGATGAAACTCGTGGTATGAAGACTCAACTCAAAATCACTAAAAATGCACCTAAGATGATTTAAACAATCTTTTTCTCTTCGATGAACTTCTAAACTAAGAGAGAGTTTGAGAATGCAAATACTTTTGTAAACACAAATCTTTCTTAATCAAACAAATTAAAAGAAGAGCTTTTGTCCTTTCCAATGCACTCAAAACGAGACAACTAGTTATTTCACAAAAATTTCCCTTTTCGTTTCAAAGCACTCAAACACTACAAAAAACAAAATTTTTCCAAAAGAGATTTTTTATTTTTATAAAACACTCAAAACTATGGAAATGACTAACTTTGAGATCTATAAACTATAAAAACCTATTTGAAGTCAAAGCCTACAAGATGTCTTTTTTAAGGATGTTTTACTTAGCTAGATGTAAGCTAAGGACCAATTTATGCAGAATCACAAATCAGTCAAGAACAACCAATTTTGTTTTCCTTTTGAAAATGAAAATCCAAACTTTTAAACACAAGCTTTTCGAAGTTTTGTAAAGAGAAAACTCAAAGCGGATTCCTCAACAAGGGGAGATTTCATAAATGGTCAGACTCATAAGAAGGCTAGTAGACACCAAGGTGATCTGAAGTCCCTATAGCTTCTAAGCTCAGAGCCACTACACAACCAAAATGAAAAACAAGCCCAACAAGCAAAACCCTTAGGAATTTCACCTAAAACCCTAACACTAATGAAATCAACCTAAGGAAAGCTTCTGACAAGTTATATGCAAGTCTGGGCAGTGGATAACAATTTCTAAAAAAAAACTAAGCTGACTAACAGAGGAAATCTTAGGTTTTCCAAAATTTTGACAGGGTCCGCAGGCCCACAGTTAACACAGGTGCGGTCCCGCTCTGTGCTAAAAGCAAAGATGCGGATAGGTATGCACTGTGTCAAAAGGCTAGGGTGCGGTCCTCTCCCAAAGTTATGAAAAATGAAAAATAACCATGGATCTACAAACTCTACCCAATTTTGCACACAACAAGCCAAAAACAGAAACAAAATCACAGTTTCTTAGGTCAAAGCAAAAACAAGGAAAAAATCAAGCTCCCCAGTATGGTCGCCATTTTGTCACACGGAATAAGTCGATCTTGCAGACAAGATAGACCTTCCTAGGATCTAAAGAAGACCTAATGACAAGCAAACCAACCAGACACTATCTTTCTCTAAATATGCTTTAATAAACAAAGGCAAACAAGTGTTTTTAGGGCCTACCTTAGGTCCAACGCAAGTTTGTGGATGCCCTCGCTCCTTCGATCCAAATGAATTCCTTTGTTGTGAATCTGTAAACACAAACAAGCAGACAAATTAAATATCACCTGAAAAGCCAATATCATAAAACATATTTAACATGAAAGTCAAGGAGTTCATGAAACAAATGACATGAGATACTTGTTGAGAAAAATGAGTTTGATTGTATTAATTCAAAAGAAGAAGAAATTTACAACCTGTGCCTTGACGCTGTACAAGCTCCTCCCAGGGTCCAGCAAGAAGTCTCCTCTACTTTGACAAGTTTCACTCACTTCCCAATGAAGCCAAAAAGGTATGTGATCTCTCCTCTTAGGCTCAACTAGGAAGTCTTAATTTCACCAGCATTTACCCTAAAAAATGTTCAGCTTCTAACCTCCCCAGCAACCAGCCCAATGCCTGAATTTATAGTGCAATGGAGGGAGGTTACTAGGTCCTCCTTCAAAGGGATAAAGCCCTCTTTCAAAGGGATAGCTCCTCTCATCAAGGGATTAGCTCCTTCTCTTTTGGGATGCATGAACCACCTAAGAGCGGCAAATCCACGTCAAAATTCCTTCTAGAATCATCTAGAATTAACCCAAAGTGAGTTTTTTATAATAAACTTGCGCCTTTTTTACTTTCACAGGGGTCTGCACCCACACCTTTATGGACAGAGCGGGCAGGGCCACAGTTTTTGTAAACAGAAGGTGCAGGACCGCAGGTAACAGTGAGAGAAAGTGCGGAACCAGAGTTTCATTGATTTTCAATGTCTTTCTCCCATTTTCAAAGCTTGACTTGAAGAGCTGAGGTCTGAGACTTGCTTAGGAGGACAGTACAAGTGATGATAGACCCATACTGACTGCAAATAATCATGGTGATGATATTTTCGTGTAACAGCTGCCAAAGCTAACTTTTCGACATATTAATACTTAATTTCTGTATCGTTGAGATTATGACTCAGGTAATAAATAAGATGTTCAATTCCACTTTCTTCTTGAACTAAAACCATATCAATGATTGTATCTGCAGCGGCGAGATATAGGTAATAGTATTTTTGATAGTTTGGGGCGTACATTAATGATGCTCTAATTAGGGAATCTTTGAGAGCATCAAAGGAAGCTTGCGCAACCTGATCCCAATGGAAGGGTACCTCTTTCTTCAATAGACATGTAAAACCTTTAGCCAACTCAACATAGTTTGGAATGAACCTGCTCAGAAAGTTTGCCTTCCCTTGAAGTCTTTGTAACTATAACAAGTTCGAAGGTGGAGGCAAGTCAAGGATAGCCTAAACCTTAATTGGGTCAAGTCGAATTCCATCTTTTGAGACTACGAATCCAAGCAATTGACCAAAGCCAACAAAAAACGCACACTTGTGTGGATTGAGTCTTATCTTGTAGTGTTGACACCGTAAAAATATTGCTCTCAAATGTTGTGGGTGATCAAACTGCTTTCGTGAATGAGCAGGTAAATCATTAAGATAAGGTTGAAAAATGTGCTTGATTTCATGGAAGGCATAATTCATTGCCCTATGAAATGTAGCCCCTGCATTCTTAAAACCAAAATGTAACTTTTGATAGGTGAATGTGCCCCAAGGACATATAAAAGCTGTTTTAGATTGGTCCTATGGGCGGATATTGATTTTATTGTAGCCAGAGAATCCATCCATGAACGAAAAGACTTCACATCCGGCACTTTCGTCAATAATCTGGTCAATAAAGGGTGTAGGATAATTATCTTTTGGACATGCTTGATTTACATCCCTATAATCGACGCACACTCAAATTGTCCCTTGTTTTTTCATCACTAGAACAATGTTTGATACCCAGTCGGTAAGAGGTACAGGAAAAATAAAGCTAGCACGCAAAAGTTTTTCAACCTATGCTTTAATGGTAGCAGCTTTCTTAGGATGCACAGGTCGAAGCCGCTGTCGTACTGGCTTGACATTAGGGTACATTTTAATCTCATGTTCAACAATACTTGAGTCAATTCCTGGCATCTCCTCATAAGACCATGCAAAAATATCTCTAAATTCACGAAACAGAGCATAGTAATTATCAAGTTCCAATGGAGAGCAAGATTCTCCGACATGAATGTTCTCTAGAATATTAGGCTTGGTTGAAATGTTTATAGAAATTGTTTCTTGTATGTTTGACAAATTACGCTCAAAATCTACAATTTCTATTCTAACAGAATTCGACGAGAAATCAACAATTGATGGGTGTTTTAACTCGTTTGAATAATCTTTATTGTCATCTGGAAGATTGGAACGATGATGATAATTGCCCCATGGTTCCTCTCTTATCATCATTGATTGGATAATTCCTTCATCCGTAGAATGTATACGTGAAAAAGGATCCGAAGAGGTACCATATTCTAACGACCTATCTACCCATACAAAAGTTGAGTGCGGATTTGGGTTTGCCGCACAAGCCTGAAATATTGATTGCTATGATAATTCAATGGGGCTTAACAGTAATACCTCTTGATTACTGTCAACTTCAAATTGGTTGGAAATCCTCCTTAAATCAGATGAGGTGGAGGAAATCATGTTGCAGGTTTCTACTCTTGCCACTTCCGCCAAATCAGATGGTGACAGGAGGGTAAAAGTACCCATTAGGGAAGGATCTTTAAAGAGACCTACTCCAACACTTTGAAGTGACAACGAGGGTCCATGTACCAATGGAATGCTTCCCGTAGCCTGCAAACTATTGGCAAAGAAGGCTAGCTGATCAATGACTGTGATTCCACCCTTAAAAGGGAATAAAATAGTAAGAAAGTACGTGGAAACCACAACATCCATAGCATATACCCAAGGCCTTCCTAGTAAAATGTTGTAATCAAGGGGTCCGTCAACTGCCTCAACTTAAACAGTAACCGTTTTTCCCCCTAGTTCAACTTGCAGGTCACTCAAAATCCCACATGGAGTATATGTTCTTCCATCAAAAGCTTTCAACGTGGTTGGTGATCGTGACAACGACGATGAACCAAGTGTTTTCCAGTAGCTCATGGACATAATGCAAGTAGATGCTCCCTCATCAATAATAGTTCGTTGAAAATTCTTATTGAGAGCTTTTACTTGGATTACGAAAGCTAATTGTGCTGGTAACTATGGTGAATATCCCGCATGGTTAAAGACTACAAGATTTGAATCGATAAGATCTATTCTGCCTATTGCTGACAGTAAAGCTTGTTTCTGGGAGGGACAGTTTTGCAACACCTCAAGGGTCAACATAGTTGAAGGTGATTGAGCAAGATCTTCTACTATGTTATAGTTTTGAGTTGCTCGAGCCCGAGGGTTGAATGTCAATTTGTGTACAACTCCCTTTGGTGGTTTTATTGTCAATTCAGGTACAATAGGTGGAACAACTTTAGATGAAGTCGAGGTCAAAGGATTAGGTTGATCAGTGGCCTGATTATTCGACGACGACGGATTTCCATAATATTTGTTTCTTGTTGACACCAAAACTTCATTTTGTGGCTTTGCGATGGATAACATAAGTACTTGGGATGTGGAAGCATGGTCTATTGCAACCAAATGTGTTTCCAGGGTTGGAAACGGATATGTCAAAACTGCCAATGTGTTTGAAGTCTTCAAAAGTTTAGAGACCTCAAAACGAAGTGGACAATATCTTGTATAATGCTTGTCATTACATATTAGACATGGATAACAAGGTTTCCTTACGTAGTAGAGGAATCAAATGATTTCTCTGGAGGGGAATTTTCTTGTTTCTTTTTGTTCTTCCCCTTTTCCTTGCCTACTGGTTGCTCTGGATTTTTGCCTTTGTCAGATGACATGGCATTAATCTCAGAGGCAAGAGTATTTTTTGATGCATTGTTAGTTTGATTGGAAACATCAAGAGTTTGACCAGATGGTCTTCCTGCTGATTGTGTGCTTGAAGAACCGATCACACTGTCGCCGGCATGAGAGTCCTTACTCAATTGTGGAGGAGGTGGAACAGTGAAAGCTGGTCAAGGTGCATTGGGAATTTTATCATAAAGCGTGTCAAATTGTGTGTAAATTAAATCCAAGTATTGGGCATGAGCAATGACTTGCTCTTATGTGACAACTCCACCTTTTGCCACATCCTCGGTGATTGATGGCAACAAGGATTTTATGAACCACTCAGCTAAAAGCTAATTGGGAACATATGTCTTAACCATTCGACGACGACGCCGCCACTCATGAATGTGATCTGATATATGAGTAGCAGTAGTCTATTTAAAGTTGGTTAGGAGTTCCGTTCCAGTCTCGTATCTGCTAGGTAACCAGAAGTGGGTCAAAAAAGTAGTGGCTAGAGTGGTGAAGTTATCGAAAGAAGCTCTTGGTAACTCAATGTACCATTTAGCAGCTAGACCAATAAGTGTTCTTTAGAAAAGATGAAATCTGACCGAATCATCATTTAAGGAGTTAGATGAACACCACAAATGAAAGGTCATAACATGATTTGATGGGTCTTCTCTAGGGTTTCTGTTAAACTTTGGAATGTCAGAAGGTAACTTATACGGAATTACCGGCCACCAAGGTGCATATAAGATTGGATCATTAGTAAGCTGATTTAAATCTGGTAATTCTAAAGTTGCTACAAATGGCAATTGTCGATTCAATTCAAGTTTAACATACCCAGGATATGATGGAATTGCTTGGGAAATAGGTCTTTTCAAACTGGGATAGGGCATCTGCATTTGGTAACCTTGGTATGGTTGTTGAACAAAACCAGTGTAAGTTGGTTGTTGATAACCAGGTTGAATAAGTGGTTGTCCATAACCTGCAAAGCCTTGTTGACCTTAACCTTGGTAATCTTGTGATTAACCAAACCCAGGTTGAGCCTCTGAAATAGGTCCAAACTGAGGTTGGTACTGCTGGAATTGGGGTTGTTGAAATTGAGACTGCCACAGTTGTTGAATCAATTGTTGTTGTTGTTGATATAACTGTTGTGGATTCAACAATTGTTGTTGTCCAACAATGAAAGTTTGGCTAGGTTGTGAATAAAATATACCAGTGTAAGCCTGGGTCAACCCAGATAAGGGTACACTAACCTAAGGTTGTTTTTGGACTCTAGAAACAAGTGGTTGTTGTACAACAACTTGAGGAGTTTGAACTTCTTGACTTGAAACTTGTGATTGCAAGGTAGAAGGATCAATTTGAATATGTTGAGATACAACAATTTGAACTTGTGACTGTGGTACAGTAATAACAGCAGGTGTAGTAGGAACAACTGACACGGTTTGCATTGGTTGTGTTAGATACACAAGCCTTGGTTGAACTAGCATTGTTGGTTTCCATTGACAAACTCTAATTCCAAGTTGACTTGAATATTATGGGATATTACCATATGGTAGTCCCTTGGAATAAGGAGGATAAAGTGAATAAGCATATTGCTCTCCATATGGTGGCAATCTAGTATTTAATGGGTACATAAATCTTTGTTGACCAGATTGCCCAGCTTGATACTGATATGCAAGATCAAACTGTTGAGTTCCCATTAAAGAAGAACCAGGTAAAATTCTGGTTGAGGACATGAGTGATGACCATGGTGTAGAAGAAACCCCTTAGTGAGTTCCAGATAATAATTGGTAACCAATTGGGACTAATGATTCACCATACAGGTGCTACTCAAGTGTGGTAGAAAACATCGAAGAAGTGACAACAGACGAATCTGTTGCAGCTGCATCAAATGATACAGTCTAAGATGTTAACAGTTGTTCAGCCATAGTTAACTGGCCCAAAAGTTGTCCTAAAGATTCTATGGGTACTTGAAAAGAAGTAGGATCAAATGAAGCAAAGAAATCAGGAGTACTTGGGTAAAGATAAAGCCCAGTTCCAAAATGAAATGGGGTTCCAGGTGTGGAATCTTCTTCCAATTCCTCCTCTATGGCAATCAAACATGGTGGAAGAACTTCACAATCAGGTCTATAAAATATTTCTGTTGTTGGTGAAGTTGAAGTTTCAATAGTTACTGATGTCTGAGGGGTAACCGGTAAAGTAATAACTTCTGAGTGTTCAACTTCAAAGTCTATATGTTTCGGTAAATGAACAACAATTTCAGTGAGAGGTTCCTGAACAACTTCAGGTTCAGATGTAACTTCTATTTGAACTGGGACTGTTTCTGGATTAACTTCTAATTGAACTGATTCAAATTCAGAAGTACTTTCTTGTTGAGCAATCTTAAGTTGAGGATCTATTAGCTCTGCTACATATTTTGACATTTTGAGGACCAAATATAAGCTTGGTCGTATTTTTTATGCTCAAAAGAGGACTCGCAACAGTCATCTTCCTTCTTCTCCTTCATTCCACGTACTCTCTCTTAACCCCGCTATCTCTGTTTTTCCTTCAAAAACCTGGCATAAAATCTTGTGTCTCCAAGCCCCGAGCGCAAAGCTTAAGCCCCATAAGTCCATATTCACGCGACCCCGCGCTCCAGTAGTCCATCACCACCTTTAATCGCAGCCGTTGATCGCCATATGACCGATCCAACGGTAGTCGCTCTCCTCACGCCCTCGAACCGCTAGGATGATAATGCGCGATGGAGAGCGGTTTGCTCTCTCCTTTGCTGCCATGCGTCGCGCCCTGACGAGATCACGCGCCATTGTCCTTTTACCACCCTGTGCTCGTAAGCGGTGAGACCAATACCACCTACCACCAAAACCTCCATTTCCACCCGATAAACGTCGCACACCTTCAACACCCGACGACCGTTGGATCTATTCGCCCGAGATCCAATGACATGTGCTCACTCCACTTCTGTATCTCCCGATGTTCTTCACCAAGCAATCCCCGCCATCTAACCTCTTGATCCAACAACTGATCTTCCCCATTCATCTGACCCGTCTATCTACCATGCAGTACACGTCCGTGAACCATTCCATGCACCCGAAGGACAAAGACAACCGTCTACTAGTACTAGTTGCATTTCCTCCTCAACAACCGCATTTAACAGACAGTATGGAAGAGAAGGAGAAGGACAGAGTTCAAGTAGATAACTGCATTTAACAGTTATGGACTTCATCTTCTACGACACTCTAGCTGCCCAAGAGGACAACAGAGCCCAAGAAAAGATCAGATTCACCCACTACAGCAAGCAATCGCACCAGAGACTCCATCAGGTAGTTAAAGCGGTTGCTGGTCAATTATAACCCCTCCCTACTTAGAATGGCCGAGTGCCTTTGTATTCAAACTCTATATATACCCAGAAACAAGATGTAATCAAGCTTGATGGTTGATGTAAGGTTCAACTTCTGGAGACTGTAACTATTTTGATACTTGCAGTGTCTCATCTTCATTTTCAGCTAATACAAGCTTCTTTTGTTGTTAATTGTTCACTTTCCATTCTCCTCCTTTTCCAAGCTGTGCCTGATATATTGTATTTCTGAGCTCCTAATGTTTAGCATTAGAGAAGCTATCATCCTATCTCTATGTTAAGGTCTTGTATGTATCAGTGAATGAGTTATTCAGGTTTCTTACACCTAATGCCAGAGAGTTGTCATCCTATCTATACATTAGGGAATAGATTTGTAGACTTCTTTACTGGTTGCAGTCGGCCATCACATTGTCTTGTGCATCTGCTGGTGTGGTCAGTATTCTCCATATTCACCCAATCCTTAAACTGTGAGTAATTGGTGGTCTAAAGCCTTGTAGTTTGGGGGTGTTCACGCATGTCTGGAGTTAAGCAAAGTAGAAGTGGTTATCTGGCTTGGAAAAACATCATTCCTTCCATTCATCCATTTGAAATATTGAGTTGAATTTTGATGTTCCCGAGCATCTCTGAGCTACAACCTAGGAGAGTTTCTTGGGATGATAACATTAATTGGTGCCGTTGTCGGGGAGAGGAGATTGAAACTCACCTTCCCTGGGAGAACGACAAAGTTCCAGCTTTGATGATAGACAAAGTCTGGACACATTTCTGGTTGTAATCATCTATCTGGCGACTCTATTGGAGAACCAACCTAGTGGCGACTCCACATTTCAGTTCTAGCTCAGTTTGTGAGGCATACTCAGAGAAATCCTCAGAAATCACCAGCTAACCCAGTGCCTGACCCTGAGAAGATTGTTAAGCAAATAAGAACATCACAGAAAGGAGCATCAGGATCAAGTAAGCCTAAAAAATCTTATGTATCTCTGCAAGAGAAGATTATAGCTGAGAATGTACAGTTTGAATATATAGAGCCTAGCATTGTTAGTGAAGAAATACCCGCAGAGATTCATAAAGCTCCTTGTTCGTTTAGTTCCCCCTTGGATCTCAGTCCAAAGAAAGCCTCCCATATAGTCCATCGTATTCCTTTGTCCCTGTCATCTATTTCATTGCTTCCTTCTATTTCATCTGCCAGTATCCTTCCATCCCTCACAGTCATGGCAGGCCAACAAGCACCCACTAAGATAGAAAGAATCATAGCTGCTAGGTATGGACTCTTGGTCTTGCCTGTTCCTTTGAATGCCATGTCTGCATGAGAATATCAGAAATACATGCCTAAGTTCACTGGTACAGAGGGAGTAAGAGCTGAAGAACACCTTGAGTCTTTTTACAGTTATGCTGATAACCTAGACATCAGTGAAGATGATGTGTGGATGAGAGTGCTTGTAGAAAGCCTTGATGGAGAAGCTAGAAAATAGTTCAGAGAACTGGCCCCTAGGTCTATAACAGACATCGAAGCATTAGATGATGCATTTTTGAGGCATTGGGGAGATAAAAAATACCTGCTATATTACCATACCGAGTTTGGAAACCTTAAGAGGGAAAATGGGGAATCATTGCCTGATTTTAATAAGAGATTTAATCGTATGTATAGTAAGATACCAGCCCAAGTAAAACCTACTCCCACCTCTGCCAAAATCACTTATACCAATGCTTTTGACTCTGATTTTTGTTTGCTATTGAGAGAAAGAAGATGTGCCACTCTGGCTGAAATGCAGGATGCGGCCCTAGAAGTAGAATCTAATATCATGGCTGTGGAAAATCTCAAAAGTCATGTTGATAGAAGGAGATAGAGAGGTGAGGCTTCTTCTTCCTCTGCTTCATCTTCAGAGCCTAAGCTAGAAAAAATGACTAAAATGAGAGTCATTAGCTGTCGAAATATCCAAGCTAAAGGTTAAGCAGAATTCAGAGAAGGCAAAGCTTCCAAACACATTCGCTCCAAGAAACCCAAATACATTCAGAAGAGCAAATGAACATTTGTAGATCATTCAGAGGGGTAAAGAGGCCAATGAAGAACAAAAGGTTAAGGCTCCTTTCCAAAACGTAGTCATGGAGGAGGAGCAGTTTGAAGAAGAGGATGAAATTCACTGTATGGAAGATAAGGGCAGTGCTGCCTTTTTGACATTGGTTGCTTACAAAGAATCATTGCTACAGGACCAAAACAATCAAAAGTGGGATAGAGAGGCTGTTATATAGACTGATGAGTAGTGAAGATACAATCTGAAGTCGAATGCAAGCAATGTCGAGGAGAATCTTGCCCAAAAAGTTGTTATCCCAACAGAGCAACAGAATATCAGACAGAAGAGACCAACAGCTGACCCAGTCATCCTCAAAGCACCAGCTCAAGAGGTAAGAGGTCCTGACAAGTCCCCTTCTCCTTTCAGCTTTGAATCAGAAGTCCAGAAGTTAAAAATATCCGTACCTCTGATAGAACTACTAAAGAGTGAAGTTTTTAGAAAGCCTATCCTTGATGCTCTTGAGCTGAAAGCCATACAAACCTCCACTGACTACGTCAATTTGCAAGATGATAAGCCTGCAGTTGTGCTTAGCCCAATGACTGAACCTGCTGATGATAATTCCCCATCATTTTATGTCTCCTTGACCATTCATGACAAAATCCTCCACAATTTCCTGCTAGACACAGGGGCCAGCCACAATTTGATGCCTAAAGTTGTCATGGAAGAGTTAGGCCTTGATATCACCAGACCATATCATGATTTATTCTCATTTGATTCAAGAAAGGTAAAATGCCTAGGATTGATCAAAGACCTGGCCATTACCCTAACTTAGCTGCCCATGAAGAGCATGATGATGGATATTGTGGTAGCAGATGTTCCCCCTAAGTTTGGCATGCTATTGTCCAGAGGGTGGATTAAGAGACTAGGTGGGACATTACAAAACGATTTATCTTATGCCACTGTCCCAGTTTTTGGAGGGAAAGCAGAAGATTGTACAAAGAAGCACAACTGGCCTACATCATTAGTGATGAGAAGAATCCTTCTAATCATCCCATTTATGCTGTGGACACCAATTTTGGAGCATGTCTCCTCCAAATTGAAGAATCCCAGAAGGCCTCAATGCATATCAAGAAACCAATGAATCAGGGAAAGGGAGAGCAAGGAAGTGAGGTTTGAGAAATGTTCTTTGATGGAGCATGTTCAAGAGAGACTGCAGGAGTAAGGGTGGTGCTGATATCTCCAAAACGAGAAAGCACACATCTGTCTTTTAAGCTAGCTTTCCAAGTCACCAACAATATAGCAGAGTATGAGGCTCTGATATTGGGCCTTAACGTAGCCAAAGACAGAGAAATCAGAAGCATAAAGGTGTTTGGAGATGCTGATCTCATCATTCAGCAAGTGAACAAAACATTTCAAGAAAAAAACCCAAGGCTGAAAGCATATAGAGATGAGGTATGGAGACTCAAAGACTCTTTTGATAAATTTTGTATCTCATACATCACTAGAGTCAAAAATCAGCTCACTGATTCCCTTGTTGTGTCTGCTAGCATGTTTATTCCTCCCTTACCTCCCAGACTAGTTTATGAAGTCCAAATGAAATATAGACCATCCTTGCCTGATAATGTTCAGTATTGGAAAGTTTTCGAAGATGATGATGAAGTAAATAGATTCCTTCAAGTCATTGATGAATTCTCTGAAATGCAAATTGATCAAGAAAATGAAGCCTTAGAAGAAAGTCCCCAGTCCCATCTTAAAAACAAATTTGGCAAAAATAGCATTGTCCAATTACCCATCAATCACATACCTAAAGGCCTAGTCCCTTTAGAAAAGCTATTTGACCAGAATGATGTGCCTTATAAGGCTGCTCAAAAAGAATATCAATCTGCAGTCTATAAGCATAACATAGGGAGTCCAGAACATCCAAGATATGTCAATCTGTCCACTCATCTGTCTGCTACCCAAAGTTATGAGTACTGCAATTTAATGAAGCAATTTACTGATGTTTTTGCCTGGGAATATAGCGACCTGAAAACATATGACAAAAAGATCATCTAGCATAAAATCCCTTTAGAGAAAGACACCATCCCTTTTAAACAAAAGCTAAGACCCATAAATCATTTGCTCCTTCCCCTGATTGAAAAAGAAATCAAGAAATTACTGGCTGCCAAAATCATAGTCCCTCTCAAATATTCAAAATGGGTAGCCAATTTGGTAGTGGTAAGTAAGAAAAGTGGAGAAATCAGGCTCTGCATTGATTTCAAAAACTTAAACAAATTCTCTAAGAAAGATAATTATCCTCTACCCAAGATGGAGCATTTGCTGCAGAAAGTCTCAGGAGCTAAAGTAATGTGTTTCCTAGATGGATTTTCAAGGTATAACCAGGTTGTTGTGTATCCAAAAGACCAAGAGAAGACTGCATTCACCACTGCTTGGGGCACTTTTATGTATTCCAAGATGCCTTTTGGGCTGATGAATGCTGGAGCCACTTTTCAAAGAGCTATGGATATAGCATTTGTGGGAGAGAAGGATAAGTTTGTCCTTATCTATCTGGATGATATAACAGTGTACTCCAGCGGCCATCAAGACCATTTGTAGCATTTGAAGAAATTGTTTCTGAAGTGCAGAAGGTTTGGGATTTCAGCCAATCCTAAAAGGTCACAGTTTGCTTTAGAAGAAGGCAAGTTGTTAGGACACATTGTTTCTGCCGCAGGTGTCAGAATCGACCCAGAAAGAGTAAGAGCAATAGAGACCTTGTCTGTCCCGAGGTCAAAGAAGGATATCCAGTCCTTTCTAGGCAAGATAAATTTTGTGAGGTTTATCCCAAACTTTGTAGAACTTGTAAAACACATTACCTCCATGTTAAAAAAGGGGTCAGAGATCAAATGGACTGAAGTAGCAAGAAAATCCTTTGAATCCATTAAGAAAGTCATTATGGAAGCCCCAACTTTAATCAGCCCAAATTACAGCAAGGAGTTGCATATATTTTCATTTGCCTCTGATGATACCCTTGCAGCAATTTTGATGCAAGCAGATGAGGAAGGCTCAAAGCATCCAGTGGCATTTTTTAGCAAAACATTAAGAGATGTTGAGCTGAGGTATGATATCATTGAAAAATAGGCATATGCTCTTATCAAATCTTTGAAAACCTTCAAAATTTACATCCTGCATTCCAAGGTAATTGCATATGTGCCCTCTTCTTCAACAAAAGATGTCCCAACGCAACTTGATGCTGATGGAAGAAGGGCTAAATGGATTGCAAATCTTATTGAGTTTAATATAGAATTGAAGCCCACCAATCTTGTCAGAGGTCAGCGCCTTGCCAGACTAATGGCTGAAGATAATTGCAGAACGCTGGACATAAATCTCATAAGCACAATTTCAGAGAATGGTCAGACAGAAGAAGAAGCAGCCGAACTTGGGAAAAAGCAATCATTAGTAGAAAATATAGCTTCTTGTGATTGGTACCCTGCAATAGCTCAATTCTTGGTGAAGCTGGAAGTTCCTCCAGGCCTTAGTTCAAGCCAAACCAAAACTATTAAGCTCAGGGTAGCTAAATATTGCATCCATGAAAATCTTCTCTACTAGAGAGACCCCTCTGGAATTCTTTTGAGGTGTCTGGACAAAAAACAATCCATTGAAGTCATGCGTCAGTCTCATTCTTGTTGAAAATAATACTGAGAGGGGGGCGGGGGGGGGGGGGGGGGGGTGAATCAGTATTATCAAATTCTTTTCAATATATCTTCCTTATTTATACTTTGAATTGTTCTTCAGATATTGATCATTACTTTGTGTGTCAGTATCATAAAATAATGAGCATGAACAAGAAAAACAGATAGTCACACCAAAGAACACCAGATATAAGGTGGAAACCCAATGTGGGTGAAAACCACCTGCTGCAATATGTCTCTATCTTCTTTCAATTAGAAACTCTTTTACAATGATTTTGTACTGGTGCAGTCCTTTACCAGTACGCAGGCTGCAACCTGCAGAGAACTACAACTCTCTCTCGTTTTCCAGTCTCTTCTGGAAGGGAGCTACAACCCCCTTACTTATTTTCTTTCAAGGACCAGTTTTCATAAATTTTCAAACTGGATCCAAGAATATCAAATAATCACCAAGTACATGCAACCCACCCAAACTCCTTATACAATCAACCAAGAATCACCCAACTTCTTAGAATGCTGTAAACAAAAAGATAGTACCAGAAATATAAACCAAGAACTCTGCAACAAGAGATAAAAGATAACCAACAAATGTTTTTAAGACAGATCCGCAGGTTTTCCTTATCTGGACTACGTGACTCCGGACCCCACCTTCGGTTTTCCTGTGTACCCACGCAGAGTATCTTCTGCTTCACTGCGTATCTGCGCAACTCGCCTTCTGTCTTGCTGCGCACCTTTACTGTACCAACGCACCTGGTTCTTCTATCGCGCCCCGTACTTCTATGTTCTTCCGCACCTTCTCCTTCTGTTGCGCCACGTACCTCAAATGTCACTCCGCACTGCTTCTTCTGTCGCGTCGCGTTCCTCTACACTGCTTCTTCTGTCGCGCCGCATATCTCTCCTGTATCTCTGCACTTTACCTTTGATTGCGCTGTGGGCCTCCGCACTGTGCCTTTCTACGGGCCGCGTACCACCGCACTGTACCTTTCACTGATCTGCGAACCTCCGCATCTGGACTGTGAATCACTTGCGTACCTCTGATTTGAGCCGAATTAACAGCCCTCCAATGTGCCTCTGACAGTCAAATGCACGGATCTGATCATGCGCCTGAGAGATCACAACTTAATAGATTCACCCTCAAAGTTACTTTGATTTAGATCAAGCTTTTAACATTGATAACCCAATATTTCAGATCTTAAGATATTCAATTTTCAAAGATACTTTGGCCAAGTGATCTCCATCCCTATTTATAGTCAAGCCCTTATCCACACCATGGGGCAAAACCATCATATAACCAATACAACGGATCCAAACCGGAGTTAAATTAGATCTTATACCACAGGCCAAAACCATAGGATCATGAATGACGGGCTAAATACCACGGGCCAAACATAAGAAACCCCACGTGAGCGCGCTTCTCTGCCTTGAAGTGAGTGAACTGGGGAACCGCACCTTCTGAACGGATAACCTGTGGGTATGAACGCACCTCCTGGATGGCGAACCTACAGGTCCGCACCTTTTGAACCATTCACCTGCGGACCTCTTAATTTCCATTATTTTGAGAGTCTGAACATAACATTGCCACTTGAGTGAGTTGCCATCAAGTACAACACCTGTATCATAGAGCCATACCAGAATCATAATGCCAAAAATCTCCCCCTTTGGACTTGATGGCAACCTCAAGATCCTCAACATCATTCTCCCCCTTTGACATCAAGGGCAAAGGGTTATGCTCCCCCTAAGAACATGCTCCCTCTGACTATAAACCAGATCTGCAAAGAAAAACCATAATCCACCATAAATGACCATGAAAGAGATAGAGACATATTGCAACAATATTCAGACCAGCATCCATGATCTCCTTCTGTACTTCCTCCATAATGCCAACAATGCATTATATGCTCCCCCTGAACCTGTTCCATTCGATCTTTGACCAATCCACAACCCAGCAAATGTGCGCATATACCCCAGATGAACCTTGCGTACAACGAACAATCAGAAGAGATTCAACAACAAGATGATGCATCAACAACCCCTAGCTTTTGCCTGAGGTATTCAAAAGTATCCCTGGGCAATGGTTTGGTGAGTATATCAGCAACTTGTTCCTTAGAAGGAACATACTCCAACTTGACCTTTTGTTCAAGCACTTGTTCCCAGAGAAAATGATACTTGATCGGTATGTGCTTGGTCTTTGAATGCATGATTGGGCTCTTTGAGATGCTGATTGCACTTGTGTTATCACATAAGATGGAGATAGGTGGTGTACAAGTGATTTGAAAATCCTGCAAGGTCTGCATCATCCAAAGGAGTTGAGTGCAACAAGATGCAGCAGCAACATATTCCGCTTTAGCTGTAGACAAGGCAATCGAACTCTGTTTCTTGCTGAACCAAGATACTAATCTGGAACCCATAAAGAACGCACCACCACTTGTGCTCTTCCTGTCATCCACGCTTCCGGCCCAATCTGCATCTGTATAAGCATGAAGAGTGAGATCTGTATCTCTAGGATACCATAAGCCATAATTTTGAGTCCCTTGAAGATATGTGAAGATTCTCTTCACTGCCTGAAGATGAGTTTCCTTTGGATTTGCCTGAAATATTCCAACTATTCCCACTGCATGCATGATGTCTAGTCGGGTACCTGTCAAATAAAGTAGACTTCCAATCATAGATCTGTAGGTTGGTTGATGCACTGCTACTGATTCATCATTTGCACTGAGGCTACATCCTGTGACCATGGGTGTACATACTGGTTTTGCATCTTCCATGCCATATTTCTTCAAAATTTGCTTGAGATACTTAGTTTGAGACAAGAAGATCCCTCCTTACTTTTGTTGGATTTGCAAACCAAGAAAATATGTCAATTCTCCAAGCAAAGACATTTCGAATTCTTTCTGCATCACCAAGGCAAAGCTTTGACTCATAGATTCTTCATTGCTGCCAAAGATAATGTCATCTACATACACAACAAGTATTAGTAGTTTGTCATTTTCAATTTTTATATAAAGATTTCTATCTGATGATCCTTTTGAAAAACCTTGTTGATGAATATATTTGTCCAAATGATAGTACCAAGCCCTTGGAGCTTGTTTAAGACCATAGAGAGCCTTTTTCAGTCTGCATACCAGATTTGGATCATTTCCAAGAATGAAACCATCTGGCTGCTCAATGTATACTTCTTCTTCTAAGTCTCCATTCAGAAAGGCTGATTTCACATCCATTTGAAATACTTTGAACTTTTGAAAGCTTGAGAGAGCAAGGAACATTCGGATGGCCTCAAGTCTTGCAACAGGAGCAAAAGTTTCTTCAAAATCTATTCCTTCTTACTGCGCATACCCTTTACAAACAAGTCTGGCCTTGTTTCTAATTACTTCCCCGTTTTCATTCAACTTATTTTTAAAGACCCATTTTGTCCCTATAGCATTCTTATCCTTTGGTCTAGGAACCAACTCCCAAGTGTTGTTCTTTTCGATCTGCTCAAGTTCTTCATCCATTGCTTTGACCCAACATTCATCTTTGCATGCCTCTTTTACATTTTGTGGTTCAATGGATGAGAGTAATGCCAAATAGCTTGAAGCTTCTGCAATTGTTCTTCTTGTTTGTACGCCTGCTTCTTTCTGCCCCAAAATCTGAGATTCTGGATGATTCTTCTGAACGTACCTAGATGGGGTCTTCTCTTCTATCCTTATCTGTTCCTCTGGTGCTTCTTGAGGTTCTTCTTCTTCATCATTCTGCCTTTGAGGGTAGTCTTCATCTTCTTCGATATTTTCATGATTTACTTGCCTAGGAATGTATCCTTTTTCATCGACCACTACATCAATGCTGTCAACAATTCTTCCAAGTCTTTTATTGTAGCACTTATATGCTTTGCTGTGTGGAGAATAACCAAGAAGAATGCCTTCATCTGCTCTAGGTTCAAGTTTGCCAAGTTGCTCATCAGTATTCTTAATATAGCATTTGCTCCCAAAGATTTTGAAATGCTTTACCGAAGGAGTCTCACCATACCAGAGCTCATGAGGAGTTTGAGTGTTGTTCACTCGGACATTTGTTTTATTGAGAATAACAACTGTAGCATATGCATCTTCACCCCAGAAGGTTGCGGGAGTTCCAGACTCATCAAGCATAGCACGAGCCATTTGTTGTACTGTTCTATTCATCCTTTCCACCACTCCATTTTGCTGAGGAGTTCTAGCTGTAGAGAATTCCCTTCTTATCCCATGTTCTTCACAGAAATCGAAAAATTCATTTGAGGTAAACTCCACACCTCTGTCGGACCCGAGGCACTTAATTTTGTAACCTGATTCATTTTCAACCAAGGCTTTGAAGGATTTGAATTTTTCGAATGCTTCGTCTTTGTGCTTCAAAAGCCCTAACCAAACAAACCTGGAGAAATCGTCAATGAATAATATCAAGTATTCTTCTCCTCGAGGTGACCTTGTCCTGAAAGGACCACATACATCTGTATGGACTAGTTCAAGAGGCTTGCTGGCTGATCTTTCCTTCTCAGGGAAGTTGGTTCTGGTTTGCTTACCAAACTGACATGATTTGCATATGGTGTTGTCTGGAATTTTGATATCTGGAAGACCACGAACTGCCTGATATTTGCATGCTTTCCTTATTTGTGAAAAGCTTAGATGCCCCAACCTTTGGTGCCATAACCAGTGTTCATCATCCTTGCTCAAATAGCATTGTTGTTGTCCTTCTTCAAATATGTATAGATTATTTGGAGTTCTTCTACCTTTGATCACTGTTTCACCTGTATTAAGATCACGAACATGACATCCATTTGATCTAAATATTACCTCGGTTCCTTGATCACACATCTGGCTGACACTCAGAAGATTATGCTTCAATCCATCAACATACAAAACATTTCCAGCTTTGACCTTTTCTTTTAACTGAGCAATGCCTTTTCCTTTTATAGCTGCAGGAGTATCATTTCCAAAAGAAACTTTCTTTCCCTTTTCTAAAGCAGAATATGATTCAAGTTTTTCTTTATCACCTGTCATATGCTTCGAACATCCACTGTCGATGTACCATAGATTTTCCTGTCCCTCTGCATAAAATGCTATCCCACATCTTTCTGTTTGTGGTTCCTTTATTCCCCATGTTCTGGTGCTTGAGGCTTGTTCCTTTCTCTGCTGAAACCTGCTCCTGCATTCAGAATCTTCATGACCAAAGTTATTGCAAATAGAGCATTCAACTTCATTTTCAAGAGCCGAAAAGTTGTTATAGGTCCTTTTTGTAATCCCGGTCATACTTCTTTGTTTTTGAGCTTCTCTAGTCATGATTGTTTTATATGCAACACATTGAGCTGCTTTGTGACCAAAGTTATGGCAAGAGAAACATTGTCCATTGAAGAAACTTCTGCGATTATCAAATCTACCGAACAAATGATTGTAATTTCTAGTGTCATCCATTCTTGAAGCAAATTGAGAAGATTTTACCTGTGGCTGGTTGTAGCTTTTTTCCACCCTTAAGACGGATTGCCCCTGGTTTACCTGATAGTCTTTGTTCATTCTTGATGTAATTCGTCCCTGCTTTACCTGGTGATCTCCATTGTGCTTTTGCTCATTCTTTCTTGCTGCATCAAGATAACTCTTTGAGGTGGATGCTTGAGATGTTTCTCCATTATACCCCAGACCTGTCTTGTTTAGCGGAGAGCGCTGAACATTGATGATCTCATCCAGAGTTTCAGATCCTTTGACAAACTTAAGATTAATAGCCTTTGTTTTCTCAATTTCGTTTCTAAGGCCAACAATTTCACATTCTAACTTTTCAAGAAATTTTTCTTTTTCATCAATTTGAAATTGTAGAGTATCAATGATCACATTCTTTTATTCTATACATGTCTTGAGTCTAGAAATATCTTCATAAAAGCTATCCACATCTATAGCATCCATGTAATCATCATCTTCAAAGGCCATTAAAAGTTTATAGTCATTACCTCGTTCATCTTCATCACTATTTGATAGACCATCACTGTCTTCATGAGTGTAGTAGCTTTTCTTATTTGTATTTTGTTTCTTGTTCCATCTAGCAGGTTCCTTTCCTTTGTCAAACTTATCCTTATGAGGACATTTGGCAGAATAGTGACCTACTCTTCCACAAGCAAATCATTTGAAGGGCAACTTACCTCTGAACCGTCCAGTACCCCGTTGAAGATTTCTAACAAAATTTGATTCTTCTTCTTCTTCTGACCCATGTCCTGATTCATAGTACTCTCCTTTGCCTGAAGCCTTGAAGGCAGCTTCTCGCCTATCAGATGGACCTCCTTTCCTCATTTCATAAGCAGTTAGAATTCCATGCAGTTGTGACATTTTAAGCTATTGTAGATTCTCCTTTTCTTCTATAGCAGAAACTTTAGATTCAAACTTAGGTGACAAAGATCTTAGAACTTTTTCTACCACAACAACCTCTTTTATTTCTTCACCCAAATTTTTCATACAATTAACATTCTCATCTACACAAAGAAAATATTTAGCCACACTTTCATCATTATACATCTTGAGATTTTCATACTGAATCCTGAGGGTTTGAAGTTTTGCACGTTTTACCTGATCATCACCTTCATAGCTCAGAACAATCTTGTCCCATATTTCTTTTGCGGATCTATACTACATAACTTTCACAAATTCTGATTGAGATAGACATCCTAGAAGAGTATTGACCGCCTTTGCATTCGTTTCATATTTCTTCTTTTCCGCTGGATCTGTAGGAGTAGCTGATGGAAAAGTATACCTTGTTTCTATGATGTCCCAGAATTCTGTACCTAAATATTGAAGATAGGCAGTAACTCTTATCTTCCAATATACAAAGTTTGTCCCATCAAAAATCGGTGGCCTGATTGATGCTTCCCTCTCGTAGTTGCTCATGATGAAAGATCTTCCTTCAAGCGATCAAGCTCCTTCAGAAGGACCTGCTCTGATACCAATTGTTGAAAATAATACTGAGAGGGGGGGGGGGTGAATCAGTATTATCAAATTCTTTCCAATATATCTTCCTTATTTATACTTTGAATTGTTCTTCAGATATTGATCATTACTTTGTGTGTCAGTATCATAAAATAATGAGCATGAACAAGAAAAACAGAGTCACACCAAAGAACACCAGATATAAGGTGGAAACCCAATGTGGGTGAAAACCACCTGCTGCAATATGACTCTATCTTCTTTCAATTAGAAACTCTTTTACAATGATTTTGTACTGGTGCAGTCCTTTACCAGTATGCAGGCTGCAACCTGCAGAGAGCTACAACTCTCTCTCGTTTTCCAGTCTCTTCTGGAAGGGAGCTACAACCCCCTTACTTATTTTCTTTCAAGGACCACTTTTCATAAATTTTCAAACTGGATACAAGAATATCAAATAATCACCAAGTACATGCAACTCACCCAAACTCCTTATACAATCAACCAAGAATCACCCAACTTCTTAGAATGTTGTAAACAGAAAGATAGTACCAGAAATATAAACCCAGAACTCTGCAGCAAGAGATAAAAGATAACCAACAAATGTTTTTAAGACAAATCCTCAGTTTTTCCTTATCTGGACTGTGTGACTCCGCACCCTGCCTTCGATTTTCTTGCGTACCCACGCAGAGTATCTTCTGCTTCACTGTGTATCTGTGCAACTCGCCTTCTGTCTTGCTGCGCACCTTTACTATACCAATGCACCTGGTTCTTCTATCGCGCCACGTACTTCTATGTACTTCCGCACCTTCTCCTTCTGTCGCGCCACGTACCTCAAACGTCACTCCGCACTGCTTCTTCTGTTGCGCCGCGTTCCTCCGCACTGCTTCTTCTGTCGCGCCGTGTATCTCTCCTGTATCTCCGCACTTTATCTTTGATCGCGCTGCGGGCCTCCGCACTGTGCCTTTCTGTGGGCCGCGTACCACCGCACTGTACCTTTCACTGATCTGTGAACCTCCGTATCTGGACTATGAATCACTTGCGTACCTCTGATTTGAACCGAATTAACAACCCTCCAATGTGCCTCTGACAGTCAGATGCACAGATCTGATCATGCGCCCGAGAGATCACAACTTAATAGATTCACCCTCAAAGTTACTTTGATTTAGATCAGGCTTTTAACATTGATAACCCAATATTTTAGATCTTAAGATATTCAATTTTCAAAGATACTTTGGCCAAGTGATCTCCATCCCTATTTATAGTCAAGCCCTTATCCAAACCATGGGGCAAAACCATCATATAACCAATACAAGGGATCCAAACCGGAGTTAAATTAGATCCTATACCACGGGCCAAAACCATAGGATCATGAACGATGGGCTAAATACCACGGGCCAAACATAAGAAACCCCACGTGAGCGCGCTTCTCTGCCTTGAAGTGAGTGAACTGGGGGACCGCACCTTCTGAACGGATAACCTACGGGTATGAACGCACCTCCTGGACAGCGAACCTGCGGATCCGCACCTTTTGAACCATTCACCTGCGAACCTCTTAATTTCCATCATTTTGAGAGTCTGAACAGAACATTGCCACTTGAGTGAGTTTCCATCAAGTACAACACCTGTATCATAGAGCCATACCAGAATCATAATGCCAACAATTCTAGCATATGTGAAGGACATCATTATTGGAAAACTACAACCCAAAAAATCCTCAGGGTTGGATGCTATTGGCCCACCTTGTTTGCTGATGTCTTTTCATTTGTTAAATCTTGTGACAGGTTCCAAAGATTTGAAGGGAAGTAGCGATTGAAGTCCCTACCCTTAAAACACACACACGCTAGTGGTCCTTTTCAGCAATGAGGCTTGGATTTCATTAGAGAAATCAATCCACAATCCAGTGACTAACATAGATGGATCTTAGTAGCCACAGATTACTTCACTAAAAGGATTGAGGCCATCCCTACTAGAAAAGTTGATCATCATGTGGTCATGAGGTTCTTGACAGAGAGTATCTTCACCAGGTTTAGTTGTCCACATAAATTAGTTACAGACAATGTAGCAGCCTTCAGGGCAAAAGAGTTGGTGGACATGTGTGACTCAATGGGCATTAAGCTGGTTCATTCCACCTCATATTACCCACAAGGCAATGGTATGGCAGAATCTTCCAACAAGAGCCTAATAAGGATAATTAAAAAGCTATTGGAAGATAACAAAAAGAATTGGGATTCTAAGCTCAAGTATGCGTTGTGGGCTGACAGAGTAACCACCAAGAAATCCATAGGGAATTCTCCATTCAAGTTAGTCTATGGCACTAAGGTTGTATTCCCAATACAATTGACCCTCCCTGTGGCCAAGTTCTTGCAAGAAGAGCAAAATGAGGAAGAGAACATGGCAAAAAGGATCACTAATTTAGCAGAGGTACATCAAATCAGAGAACAGTGTGTTGAGAAGTCTATAGCACATCAGAAAAGAATTAAGGAAGTTTTCGATAGGAGGACATAAACAAATAATTTTCAGGTTGGGGACTTGGTTCTTAAGTGGGATGCACTGAAAGAGAAGAAAGGCAACCATGGGAAGTTTGATGCTTTATGGACAGGGCCTTTTATCATTTCTCATATCCAAGGGAACAATACTTTTATACTACAAAGTACGGAAGGGGAGAAGATTTTTTATGGCCCGGTTAATGGCCAAGTTTTGAAAATTTACGTTTTTTAAGGTCTTCAGGCCTTAAAGTTGTAAATACATTATTTTATCAGTTTTAGTGTAGATTCAGTTAGACTCCATGCCTAATGGAACACTAGGAAATTTTGCTAATCTGGTTTTCACAGGAAAGGCGATGATTTGCAGTTCTTGAGACCTCATAGGGAGGGTCTCATCCCCATAAGGAGCCAGTGTTAGCTCTGCTACATATTTTGACATTTTGAGGACCAAATGTAAGCTTGACCATATTTTTTATGCTTAAAAGAGGACTCGCAGCAGTCATCTTCCTTCTTCTCCTTCATTCCACTTACTCTCTCTTAACCCCGCTATCTCTATTTTTCCTCCAAAAACCTGGCATAAACTCTTGTTTCTCCAAACCCCGAGCGCAAAGCTTAAGCCCTGTAAGTCCGTATTCATGTGACCCCGTGCTCTAATAGTCCATCACCACCTTTAATCACAGCCGTTGATTGCCGCATGACTGATCCAATGGTAGTCTCTCTCCTCGTGCCCTTGAACCACTAGGACGATAATGCACAATGGAGAGTGGTTTCCTCTCCTCCGTTGCCATGCGTCACGCCCTGACGAGATGGCGCGCCATTGTCCTTTTACCGCCCTGTGCCCATAAGTGGTGCGACCAATATCGCCTACCGCCAAAACCTCCATTTCCGCCCGATAAACGTCGCGCACCTTTGACACCCGATGACCGTTGAATCTGTCCGCCCGAGATCCAACAGCCCGCGCTCACTCCACTTTCGTATCTCCCCATATTCTCCGCCAAGCAATCCCCATCGTCTATCCTCTTGATCTGACAGCTGATCTTCCCCATTCATCTAACCCGTCTATCTTCCATGCAGTACACGTCCATGAACCATTCCATGCACCCGAAGGACGAAGACAACCGTCTACTAGTACCAGGTGCATTTCCTCCTCAACAACCGCATTTAACAGATAGTATGGCTGAGAAGGAGAAGGACAGAGCTCGAGTAGATAACTGCATTTAACCATTATGGACTTCATCTTCTACGACACTCTAGCTGCCTGAGAGGACAACAGAGCCCAAGAAAATATCAGATTCACCCACTACAGCAACCAATCACACCAGATACTCCATCAAGCAGTTAAAGTAGTTGGTGATCAATTATGACCCCTCCCTACTTAGTAGGCCAAGTGCCTTTGTATTCAAAATCTATGTATACCCAAAAACAAGATGTAATCAAGGTTGATGGTTGATGTTTTGATGTAAGGTTCAACTTCTGGAGACTGTAACTATTTTGATACTTGCAGCGTCTCGTCTTCATTTTCAGCTAATACAAGCTTCTTTTGCTATTAATTACTCACTTTTCATTCTCCCCATGTTCCAAGTTATGCCTGATATACTGTATTTCTGAGCTCCTGATGTTTAGCATTAGAGAAGCTGACATCCTATCTCTATGTTAAGGTCTTGTATGTATCAATGAATGAGTTATTCAGGTTTCTTTTCACCTAATGCCAGAGAGCTGTCATCCTATCTGTAGAGAATAGATTTGCAAACTTCTTTACTAGTTGCAGCTGGCCATCACATGGTCTTGTGCATCTGCTGGTGTGGTCAGTGTTCTCCATATTCACCCAATCTTTAAACTGTGAGTAATTGGTGGTCTAGAGCCTTGTAGTCTGTGGGTGTTCACACATGTCTGGAGTCAAGCAAAGTAGAAGTGGTTATCTAGCTTGGACAAGAATCATTCCTTCCATTCATCCATTTGCAACATTGAGTTGAATTTTGATGTTCCCGAGCATCTTCGAGCTACAACCTAGGAGAGTTTCTTGGGCTGATAACAGGATCAACCTGTGGTTGAACAACTTCGGTTACTGTTTCACTAGGATCAGTGCTAATGTCCTCAGGTAATTGTGAAACTTCTTCTTCAGGAATGGATGTACCTAAAATAGTTGGAGTAACTAGAGTCTCTATACTTATTGAAATAGATGATTCAGGTAACTCAGATGAAGAACTAGGAGTTCTTGGTGTACTAGACTCACTTAAACGGGACCGCTTTGCCCGAATTGGTGTCTCTTCGGGAGGAAAAGGCGGTTTTCTCGATGTTCTTTGTGAATGACGGGGTAGGGGTTGATGTTCCTCCATGATTGCTGATTAATTTTATTATCAAAAAAGAAATAAACAAAAAGGGGTAACTAGGCAAAAGGTTCACCAGGCAACTGTGAACTACAAAATACCTCTTGGCGAATCAAGAAGTACGAGCAAGCAATCTCCCCGAATGTTGTGTTCGATGTATCATATTTGCAAGGCAGCCGACTTGGATACTTAAGGATGGATAGCAACCTATAGTTGTCCTCTCATATATACCTGAAGGTACATGGAGGCCCAGTCCGTATAAGCGTTGTCTAATGCGAACCACACAGTGAGAGCATTCCCATATACTTTATGTACTGTAACACCACCCTATATACCCGAAGGTACATGGTTGAGCTACGATATACTCAGGTACGTGGAATGAGCTATCACACTCGAAATGTATTGCAGACAAGTTAGCAACAACTGCTTTGTTTTATGACACTGGAACACATCTCTAGCCTAGAAACACTAAACGGTTGCGTTAATGACAATGCTCCATTAGGTAAATTGATGTTTATTTTAAGTTGGTCTTGCTTAGGAATTTTCCTTTCAAGTTCACCACGTGATGTATTCTGAAATTCCTAGGAATGCAACTATCATGATAAGCATTCTTTCCATTCAATTTAACGATGAGAATCCTAGCTACTTAGGGATAGAGCAATCAGATTTCTTTTGATTAAAGAGCAAACAACACAATCTAAATGCAAATTCCCTACACTATTCCTTATCAACACACACAAATGTTTTCAATGCAACATGCATGTATTTCTTTTCAATTTCCCTTAATATGAATGAACAAAAAGGAAATATGCACAATTGATCAAAAATCTCTTTTCATAAAAAGGACGATTTTGCAACAATTTCTTTTCAAGGAAAGAAAGACTTTACGAAACTTTCGTTTTCAAGGAAATGAGGAATTAGGACACTTTCAACGAAAAGATTAATCATTTTCACACATCAATCAATCGATCTTTCATGAATGAAGATTTGACGACAATTCAATTTTCGAAGGAAAAGACGATTTTACAACACTTTCTTTCGCTAAAGATCAATCGATCAAAAAACTAACTTTCGACTATAGATTGAAAATGATAAAGTTAATACATAAGAAAAATTTATCAATCCTAGTCTAATTAGGGCTAGGTAAGGAGATGAAACACTATTTTCAGAAATAAAATATCATTGACATTCAGAAATCATTCAAACAGGAGAAAATTGGCTCAAAAACTTCAGCTCCTAGATGGGAAACTGACCCTCAAGGGATTAGCATAAGCAGAAGTGAGAGTCAGTGTACTGAAGCACACTGGGTCTATGTGGGAAGTGCATTGTAGCTCACTGTGTCCTTCATTGGACTGCGCTAGTGACAGTAAGCAAATTTGAAGATAATTTAGCACAGTTTTGGCTCAATTTTCAATGATAGAAGACTGAAATTCAATGAACGAACACAAGTACAGTATGTAGAAATGTCTTAAGAGGTTGATAAGCTACTAGGATGGATGATCGTTCCCCAGTGGATTCTCCAATTTGTTTTGGGAAGTTTTAGTGTCTACGGATAAACGCTTAAACCCCTAGACTAGTTTCTAAGTCTAGAACAACAATTTAAAGAGTTCTCTACTTTTCCTATGACCAATAGATTAAATAAGAGGAAAAGAAGCCTACCTGTACCCTTCGCTTGCTCCTTATCTCCCTTGACCGATTTTGTTGCTCCTCTCCGTAATTAATCTGCTTGAAGAGTACCTCCACACAGATAGAAGACAACAACCAATCAAAGCATATGATAATGATATATTGATTAAACATAGCATGGAATCAAGTACATGATATACATATGAAAGCATAAATGAATAACACAATCATATGGAAAAAGCTTTGAACACTTTATTAGTAAAAGGGAGAGTTACAACCCATTTCTCGATTCAGCATCACTCCTCCAGTTCAACCCCATCCTCTCCTCATAACAAGTAAGACATTTTGACATCATTGCAATACTTGAAATCAACTCAAGTATCATACTAACAACATCTCCTTATAATTCAATAATTTCCAACCCCTGATCACTTAGATGAGTGGTATTTTTATAAGTGAATGAAGGAAGTTATGCCATAAATGGTGATAATGAATGTCCTCCCAAACTTAGAATTTAGTTCCATGGAGGAAGGGATAAGGGATTGATGTTCCTTAACTCCCTTCCTCATCCAAATACGAGCTCAAAGGAGTAGATAGCCTTGAGAAACTTCTAGAGGCATCTAATGGATAAGTAATCTTTCAAACCCTCATGGAAATTCACTCAAATTCACCCAGCGCAGGCCAAAGAGGGACCAAGTGCGCTGCATAGCACCCTGTTAGTGTATGGTTTGCATTGCAGTGCACCCTAATGAAGGCCTACCTACGCTGATCTTCTTAGAGCAGTTTTAGGATGATTTTGGTCATGAAACTTCTTGGGAAGCTAGGCACTCTGATGGTTGACTTCTTTAGGGCATGTAACAACTGAATTAGGGTTTGATGGGCCCTAATAGTACTGATCTGTAGGTTGGGGTTGATGTACCCAAATGGATCTGTAACAAATCATCAACGAGGAAATGTGACAGAAAAGCTCCGGTGAGACATCAAGTAATGCTTTGACTGCAGAGACTAGGGGAAGGAAAATGGAAAGAGGAAAGAGCCCAAGATATCACAATAAGTCAAGGAAAGGTAGATCCAAGTCTCGATTGGGGATAGTGTGCTAGAAATGCAGGAATAAAGGACACCTGAAGAAAGACTGCAAGTCTCAGAAGGGAAAAGAAGGAGACGTGCATCAAGAAAACAATCATGAAGGGAATGTGACAAGTGATGTGTTGCAAGATGCTTTGATTATTTCATTAGAAAATATTATTGATGCTTGGGTGGTAGACTCATGGGCCTCATTCCATGCCACACCTGATAGGAAACATTTTAATGATTATGTTCAAGGAGATTTTGGACAGGTTCAATTCGGTGATGATAAACCTTGTAAATTCATTGGAATGGGTACAATTTTCATAAAACAGTGGAATGGAAATGAATGGCTATTGAAGGAGGTAAGGCATGTTCTAGATCTGAAGAAAAATCTAACTTCAACAGGGCAGTTGGGAGGTGAAGGCTGTGTGAATACTTTTACAGATAAAACCCGGAAGGTCACTAAAGGATCCCTGGTAATAGAAAAAGGAGAAAAGGTTGGTACATTGTATTTATGCAATGGTATTTCTAATTTTGTTAATGCTTTAACCTCTACAGGAGAAGATATGACATTGTGGCATCATAGGCTTGGGCACATGAGTGAGAAGGGGATGCAGATTCTTCACTCAAGAAATTTATTGCCAGGTTTGAAGCATGTTGATTTAAAATTATGTGAGAATTGTGTTTATGGAAAACAGAAGAGAGTTAGATTCCTCGGAGTTGGGAAAGAAAAGAAGAGCGAAAAATTAGAGCTTGTGCATACATATGTATGGGGACCTTCTCAGGTATCATCTCTTGGTGGTTTTCGTTATTATGTTACTTTTATTGATGATGCAACTAGAAAAACCTAGATTTATTGTATTCAAAATAAATCTGATGTATTTGATACTTTCAAGAAATGGAAATCTTTGGTTGAAAATGAGACAGGAAAAAGGTTGAAGTGTCTCAGATCAGACAATGGAGGTGAATATTGCAGCAAAGAGTTTGATAGGTGTTGTTCATAGAATGGAATTCGCAGAGAGAAGAAAGTTCTAGGAACACCACAAGAAAATGGTGTGTCAGAAAGGATGAATAGGACAATCATGGAGCATGCAAGGTGCATGAGATTTCATGGAGGATTTCCTTTACAATTTTGGGCAAATGTTGTAGATACTATTGTTTATCTAATAAAAAGAGGGCCTTCAAGTTCCTTGGATGGTGGTATTCCAGAGGAGGCATGGACAGGTAAAAATGTAAACTACTCATTCTTAAAGACTTTTGGTTGTGAAGCCTTTGTCCACATTAATAAAGAAAATAGAACAAAGCTTGAGGAAAAATCAAATAAATGTACCTTTATTGGATATGGTGTTAATGATTTTGATTATCGCTTTTATGATTATGGAAAACACAAAACCATTAGAAGCAAAGATGTCATATTCAATGAAAATATTTTGTATAAGGATCAGCTGCAGGAAAAGAAACAGGAAAAAGAAAACAAAGAATACATAGTGCTTGATGAGATCATAGAAAAAGTGATGGTGCCTAAAAATCATAATGATCAACAACCAAAACAACAACAACAACAAGCACCTCAAACACTTGAAAGTGGTGTTAGAAGATCTACCAGGATAAGTAGACCCCCTGAACAATACTCTCCTTCATTATATTATGTATTGTTGACTGATTCTGGTGAACCAAAATGTTATGAAGCTGTTGGACACCTAATCCTCTATGGGTTGGTGTAGAATGTGAAGAGCCAAGAGAGTCCAAGAGTCTTAGGATGTGGAACCCAACGGTCACACAAATGCACTATAAACGTATATCATGTCAAAAATAATGCATTCAATGTTTATCATCCACCTTTGCTATTTACATTCCATGTGACTTAACATGGTACCAGAGCGAGCAATATCCTGGCTTGCTCATATTTGAGCCACTTGTTTTGTGGCTTCTCTATGCATGTCATTTATGCCATCAATTTTGCATTTCATGAATGTTTTCTAAGCTAGAATCCAACTAAATTCCAACACCATTCTTGGCTTCCCTCTCTAATTTGTAACTTCCATTCGGCCTATGTTCTGCATCCTTTGCAGACTAACATATCTCTCAAATCCCTGTGAAATTTCATGCATTATTGAATGGTGTGTTAAATGTTGAGTTTCATCGTAGCTGCCAAATGACTCTTGGCGATCTCTAGCCATACGTTTCTCGGTGTTCTCCTTCTACTTTGACGGAGAGTGGGGGATTATGGAGGATTGAGTTGCGATTGAATGGTATATCAGCTCATATATATATATATATATATATATATATATATATATATATATATATATATATATATATATATATATATATATATATATATATATATATATATATATATATATAGATGTTGACTGTGTTGTGCGCTGCTGCATGCATTGTTTTTAGAAATATGTGGATTTCTTTAAAGGCAATGTGGAATTGTTGGAACACTGGTCAAAAACAGTGATTTGGAGACATGTATGGGTTGAATGTTTTATTTGGTGTGTTGGACCGATGCGTTGAGCCCCTATAAGATGGTGCTTTGAGTGTGATTGGATATTGTTAGTTTGTAGAATTGTTTGTGGTATTTCATTATAATGTTGTTTGGTATTCCAGTTTCAATGCAGCTGTTTATTTGTTTCCTCCACTGTATAACGTATTCCATCCTCTGGAAACATTACCATATTGTGTTTGTTGTGGATGATATCCCATTTGGGTTTACATGAACGACAAAGTGAGAGGTGTTTCATTTTCCAGGAATCAAAGCATGTTGCCTGTCCCACTTGAGAACGCATCATTCATCAAATGAACAATGTCAGCAATATAAGGTTCTATTCGCTCAGAATATCTCTTGTAATGCTCCACTTCAGTCTGTAACATGCTTTTACTATACTCAAAGCATTTAAAACGGGATGCGGCATCATGCAAAAGAATATCCGACGTGCCTCAAATCACTTACCTGAATTCCATTTCGGATTGCCTTGACCAATCCCTCTTTTTGTCATTCTAATCAACGATCCTACAAGTTCTACTTCTCTCATTCCATCAATAGTTTGATGGAAATCAAATAGTAAATGAGCACGGTTAGAAATCAACAATCTTCCTTGGCAAGAAAATCCATTAGACTCAAGCCCATCTATCTCTTCAAATAGTCCTGGAAGATGCACAATGGCTCCATTCCCAATAACGCATAGGGTTTTTTCATTGAGTATTCCAGAAGGGACAAGGTGAAGAGAAAATTTCTTTCCCTCGCTGTTGTATATGGTGTGACTTGCATTTGCCCCTCCCTGACAACGAGCCACAATATCATAGCGTTGTGCTAAAACGTCTGACACCACTACGCAAATAAGTTGAGACATGCGATATATGCATAACAGCTTCAATGATTTGCCACAGAAAGTAAAGCTTAATATACACCTTTGACTCAATTCAAAAATTGTTCTTAGCTTTGGTCAATGGTGGAAGACACATTGAAGCTAGTGCCCGAGGATTTATTTGTGCCTTACGGAGGCATCCACATTAGTTGTTTGCTCGATAGATAAGTTGAAAGAATGAGGAATTCATGTGTTTGACGGAAGTTGGGACAATTTGTTTTTGGCATATTAACAAAGTTGCTTAAATTCATCCAATTCAATTTAAAGTTGTTGCTTGTTCAATTTACTTGTTCCTATTGTGGAGTTTGGGCATAAATTTATGTGCAACAAAGAAATTTGTTTTTCTCAACAGGTTCTAATGAGAAGGTTGCTTTAATTTTTTGGGGTGATATCAGTGTTATATGCACCAATATTGTCTACATTTTGTTTGCAGCAACAATTCAGGTTTCTATCCTTGGCTTTCAGTTTGTACGCCTATCTTTTGGTCTACGTTTTCTCTATTTTTTGGAGCCACTCTCTATTCTCTACAAGAAATCCGGTGATTTTCAGAGGGTGGTGCCCAGGTGGGCTCGCAGCAAGCGGCGCAGAAGCTTAGGAGCACCCAATTATCACCTATGCGTTGGACATTTCTGCATGATATCTTCTCCTTAGAAACTACTCATTAATTGTCATCGGCAGATTCGAGGATCTTGGAGAGAGATCTGACCATCAGATTGGCACAATATTGTGACTCTTCAGAGGCATGTTTACAATGGAATGAATTCAGCACCGAACTGTACCTGAAACCTATGAACGACTTTTTGGTGAGCCATTTGTAGTTGGCAACGCCTATTTTCTATATTAGAGGAATGAAAATGTGTGAATGTTGGACTGTTCTAGTACACACCCGAGGAAGGACAAGATAATGAGTGTTTTGCTTGTTGTTTTCGGCATCGCAATACAGTAAAGGACAAGCACAGGTATAAATTCCAACATGTGCTAACTTGAAGTGCTTTCAATTTCCTTCAAATACTCGAAATATGAAGCCATTAAATTAAGGAGGAAGGCAATTATTTCAAAGGGGACAAGATTGTTTTATATGAAAGATAACCAGGGAAAATTTTCTCTCATGAAAGACATAGTCCAAAACTGCAATTAACTTTATTATTTTGATAAATAGTTGCAATCGACCCTGCTGCAAGTGTCTATGTATTTCTTTCTAGAGAATTCAAGTACTTAAAATTGTTGTCATTATTTTGCATTTTTCTTGGCACTCTTGAATTGGAGAAAATGGGGAAAGCTTATGAAGTATTAGAGTTTTTGAAAATTATGATACAGTCTACTACTAGTGACACAGTAAAAATCAACAAATCCTCTATCGCTGACATTAGAATTTGTCTACAAAATGCACAAGAAAAGATTGATTTTTTGCAACTAGAATCTCAGTTCCAACGAGATGAGCTTCAACAGATTTTCCATTCTAAATTGTTTTCTGCCCAAAACAAACCTCTGTTCAAGGATAATCAACTTCCAACAAGTGATGAAATCAGTGAGATTGAGGTTGATTCACATTTAGTGCCTAGTGCAAGAGCAGAGTTACATGCAGAAGCAAAAAGCCATCCAACACTTCCCAAGCCAATCATCAAACCTTGGGAAGAGCTTGTCAGCAACAAGCATATAACAGGTCTTGGATATGATAAGGAGGTTTCCTTTCATATTCCAGATTACTCAAAGCCCATTCAGTTTCAGAGTGTTGGATTCCCTCATGACAATTCATCTTCAGCTATTCCAGATTATGTTCCTCTTCCATAGCAACAACAACAGACTGCAAAATGCCAACACTGTGACCGAGTTGGCCATGTAAAATATCATTGTTTTGATCTTCATCCATGTAAGCACTATCATAAAACCAGTCATTCTTCAAACAGGTGCTTCAAAAACAAGCCTCCTGCAAGAACAAAGATTCATCTTTGATGGATCGCTTCTTGGCAATGGGCTTCAACAACCAGGAAGATATTTTGCTCATACAACAAGATTTTTTCTCAAATATTGAATAGTCTTGCAGTTGAGTTTTGTCCATCATCTCATCTTGTATTTGATAGGGGGGAGTGATGGTCATCTACGAGCTTCAAAGCCACATCAAGTGAACCTAAGCCACAACCTACCATACCAAATTAAGAGTTGTAGCCAGAGACAAAGATGCCCCTGAGCATGCCTTTAGTTGGTGATTCCTCTTCAAAGAATTGGAGATACTTCCTCTAGTAGAAGACTTCAGATTCTTGCCAGTTTTGAAAGATTTCCAAGAATTGCATTAAGCATTCCGAAGTTGTTGGTCATCCTTAAACCATCACAGGTTGAGACCTCCCTTTTCAGGTTGAGGTTCTCCCTTTTATGCGGGGTGAGACCTCCCTTTCATGGTTGAATGTTGCCTTCTTCAAAACATCCGGAGCACTTCCTCTAGCAAAAGACCTGAGCTTCATGCTAGACTTGGAAGAGTTCTGAGAACTGCACTAAGCGTTCCAGTGTTGGTGGTCATCCTTAAACCACCCCCCTTATACCAACATTTCAAAGAGCACATTCAGCCTAGTGATGCCATGCATGCTTTTTCACATTTTTTATTACAACTCTCTTCTTGGACTCATACATACCCCTTCGGATTAAGGGGGGGAATCTTGGGCACCTAATCCTCTATGGGTTGGTGTAGAATGTGAAGAGCCACGAGAGTCCAAGAGTGTTATAGACATTTTTGGGCACTGCAACCCCAAGCATAAAATGTCCATAAACCAAGGGCTCCTAAGTCCCTAAAAGTGTTGTTCTAACCCCTAAAGGAACAAGGTAATCTGATTACAGCTTCTCCCAGAAGTTCTCCATGAAAAACTGCTCAGAACTGGTCAAAACAGAATTATTTCAGCTGCTCCATAGGCAAAGTGCGTTGCATCTCACCTAAGTACACTTTGTGGGTGTGTTGCATTTCAAAAATCCCTTCTATGGGGTGTGATGGGCAAGAAGTGACAAATGGCAGTGTCAATCCGCGAGGTGGAGAGGCATGGAATCTTCCAGAAACTTCTCCTGTGACACTTGCCTCTCTGAATTCGACCAAGGATGAGTAAGATATCATCAATCTCCAAGTGGAAGCAAGAACTATTAGAGGCAAGACACTAATCAAATCACAAGTTGACTCATCTCCCTTACAGATATCTATATATGGATCCCTTATCCCAGAGATCCAGAGGCTGGAATTTTGCATCTTGTAAGGAATTGTTGTTGGTTTCTTGAGACAACATCATAGTGTTGGGTGATCTAAGCTTTGTATGAGGTGAAGAAGGGCTTATTTGCTGAGAGGATGATGTTGGGTCAGAACAACTGGTTGTAACTCCCTTGGCTCTTTCTTGATTATCAATAAAAGCTATTCAAGTTTTCCTCCATACTCTTGTGTCATTTATGTTTTATGCATTTGTATGTTCAATTTACATATGATCCTAGATTGTTTATGATTATAGATCCATGTTCTTGTATAGTGTTATGCTACTTTGATCCTACAGGTACTTTGTGAAGCTGGGCGTACAAGGAAGCAAGTAGTGAAGGACTATCAGGAGAGAGAGGAATTGAACTAGGAGATAAGCGCAAGACAGAGGTTTGTCTCCTTTGCTCTTCTCTCATCTACATTTCATAAAGGAAAAACGAAAGTAGCTTTACTTTGTTTGTTTCTAAGGTAGCTACCACACCTTAGTGGGATAAGCAGTTTTGTGTAGACACTTTTCCCTGTAACAAAATGGCGACTCCGCTAGGGAGCGACTAGGTTGTTTGTTTATCTTCCTTGTTGTTTATTTTATAAACTTACAGACGGAGCCTGAAGTCGAGCCAGGTAGCTTTCGAACTGCATTTTCTATGCAAATGCAAAGTAGATAAATGCCGCTTCAGTTAATCTTCGGGATTTTTTTATGAATTAAACAACTGATTTACAAACTCTCTAATTGCCCCTGTGGTAGCTCCAGTAACCTCCTTAGATCTACCCCTAATTGTTGGTTTACTGATTACCATTTGCTCGGCTAAAACCCCTAAACTGAACTGCAAACTATGACCCGAAACCCAAGCAAAGTCTTGTCTCTGGCCCAACGAAGGCTCTGTTCTGTGAATCTAAAATTCAGCGCACTTCCCGAGTGTAGTAGGTGCGTTGCATTTCAAGTTCACTGTGTTACAGGTGCGCTGATCAGACTAGGCATTGTTCCTCAGTTTTGCTTTCTGTGTTCATTCTTTTCAGTTCTATTCATGAGTTTTGCTGTTTGTAATCAGTATATCTCTATTTGAAACCCCTTTCCTTGCTGATATTCTGCCTCCATTGTGCAAAAGAACTGTAAATGTTTTTGTGTATTTGTTGAGTCATTTTCAGTTCTCCTTTGCAAAAAGTAACGTCATTGTACTGTCGTTTCTTGATTTGAAAGTGTCGTTTTCAGTCATAGGAGAGAGTTTGGTGGCTCTTGATAGTCGATTACCCTGTTACTATTGTATTTGGTTTGAATTTGTAGTTTTTCTAGTGTCGAAAGCAAGTATTCATTTCCGAATCGTAAAGTGTTGTGATTGTCTTCATTTTTTATTTTGAAAAGAAACTTGTTAGTAATTGTCGCTTGAAAAGTAATTCAGATTTGCGCATTAGCTTTCTTTTTATCATTCACATACTAAGAAAGCCGAAAGCAAATACATGCATGTGCATTTGCATTTAGACTGTTTGATTGGTTTGATTTGGGACAGTGCATTTAGTGTGTGCTCTTTGCTCTTTGTGAAAGAATACTGTCTCTATTTCCTTAGTAGCTAGGATTTTCATTGCACAAAGAAGATAAAAGACTGTTTATCATCTTAGATTGCATTTTAGGAATTGTACATCTACATCTCGCGGTGAACCTGAAAGGAAAATTTCTTAAGCAAGATCAACTATAAAATAAATTTAATGAATCTAACAATGCTTTGGAACCTAACGCACAACATCTAGAAGTCTAGGCTAGAGACGTATTCCGGCGTCGTAAAGCCTGGTAACTGTTGTTCTCACTGATGATTGGGTGATTCCTCCACTTTGAGATGATAAGTGCCAGTACGGACTTGTGCTCCCACGTACCATCGAGTATATTTTGGGAGACCACAATAGGCTTAATCCTTTATCCATAGGAAGTCGTGTCTGTCGCCCTATCGATTGCAATGCACTGAACACGACATTCAGGAAGATTGACTGTCGTACCGTAAAAAGTATTCTACAGTTTTGCGATTGGTTTGGTAATCCCTCTACATAGATTTCCAGAGCAGCCCCTTTCATTCCTTTTCAGACTCCTTAACAGAAAAGGTCCATCTGAGCACTTGTCACTTTAGGCTCATTAAAAATCGAAGGCGACTAGAGTCATCTTTTGTTTTTTCTCGACTCTTAAAAATTGAAAAAACAAGTTGTGTCAAAGCGTCTAAAATTCATCTAATTCGGAAACATACTTCCCCTTGATTTTTTAGTTGATCGAGTAATCCGTAATCGTGGAAGAAATTCAATTGAAACCCCATCGTTTGCGGAGGCTTACGAGTCAACTGTCTTTGTCTCCAGAATTGAAACTAGTACGGACAAAGCGAACTCGTTTAACCGGTTCCAAATCTCCTGGTAAAGTTAGAACAAGTGTTCCAACAAAATTAGAGACTCCAGTTACTCCAAACATTTCTGGTATCCCTGCCTTTACAGAAGAAGTTCAGCAGCCACCGAAGGACAGTAGTACTGATCCTAGTCTGAGGGTAAACACTTGTATCACTGAACCAATTCCATCTACAATCGGTTCGAAGAGTGTTGTTCCCCAAACATCTGTCGCTGCAGATTCTATAACTTCTTCGGCACCAGAAATATTCTACGGACCCGACGGTCTACCTCTTCCACCTGGTCTGATTTCTATAGAAGAGATTGTGGAGGATCCTCAATCTAGTACTCCATCGCAATTTGGAGTCGGGATCACTCTGTATCCTTCTTCATCATAAATTAGTCTACTGCCAGCGGAAGCTCCTATAGAATCGCTAGGTAATATTTTGGATAGACTAGAAATGTCTAAACAACCGTCAACATCTAGGGCTGTGTCGTCTGACACAACGACGGCAGAACTTCCGGCTATCACTCCAACAATGTTCGCCGGTATACCATCTGTCCCAACTAGCTCTCAATCGCTAGAAGGAGCCCACTCAGAGGCTATTTCGATGGTATGGTCCGTTCCTGTTTGTTCATCCGGAATAATATCCAGAAACTCTTATGTTGAGTCTCAACAAATTGATCCATTTGGAGTTCAATTTGGGTAGTCTGGTCCTCAAGGGAAAACCATTCCCTTAAGTACCAGATTACCTCCGTATGGGGGGCAGTATACCCTTTCATTGTCCCCTCCGGGAGGACAGACATACGGAGTTCACAACAAAATTCGGGTTATGCTGGAATTACGTCAAGCGGTTGGGTACCGATACTACCTCAACAACCAAGGGTTTTATATTCGATGCAACAACGTTTACTTATGTCAAGTATACCAACTACGCCAGCTATTGTGACGGTGTCGCAAGTTCAAGCGCTACCTGTTGTATGCCAACCTCAGGTTTCTCAGGTTGTAATGCAACAGCCTCTTGACCCTGCAACTCAACCACAATCGCCAACTGGTGGAATGACACAGGTTCAAACGGGTACAATTACCCCTCATCTTGGTCAAACAGTTAGTATCAGGAAACAACACATGGCTTCACAATCATGGCTAGTGCAATACCAACAACCGCAGTTCCAACAAGTATACCAAGGTTCTGAGCAACAAATCTTTGCAAATAGTGGGCAGTCGTATATTCAAAACGGTCAAAATCAACCATTCTACAATGGTCATGCCCACCAACCTTACCAAAGTTACCAACATCAAATGCATTATGCTGGTATGCAAAGACCAACTGCTCAGGCAATCCCATCTTATCCTGGGTATGCTTCACCTAACCTGAATCAACAGTTACCCTTCGTGGCGACTTTAGAGTTACCTGATTTAAATCGGTTAACAAACGATCCAATCGCTTACGCCCCTTGGTGGCCAACAATTCTGCATAAACTTCCATCAGATATTCCTAAATTTAATGGAAATCCGGGTGAAGATCCGTCGAATCATGTGATGACCTTTCATCTGTGGTTTTCATCAAACACCCTAAATGATGATTCGATTAGGCTTCGCCTTTTTCAGAGGACGTTAACTGGTCCGGCAGCAAAATGGTATATCGAATTGCTCAGAGCTTCATTTGAAAACTTCAATACCCAAGCCACAACCTTTTTAACCCATTTTCAGTTACCGATAAGGTACGAAACGGGAATGGAACTTCTTACCAATTTCAAACAAACAACGGCCACTCACATATCTGATCATATACATGAGTGGCGACGTTGTCGTAGAATGGTAAAAACGTATGTTCCTGATCAGCTTTTAGCTGAATGGTTTATTAAGTCATTATTGCCTTCCATCACGAAAGATGTGGCAAAAGGGGGAGTCGTCACCGAAGAGCAGGTTATCGCTCGTGCACAATATTTGGACTTGATTTACACTCAGTCCGGCATGCTCTACGATAAAATACCTGATGCTCCTAGACCGGAATTCTCAGTCCCTCCTCCTCCTAAATCAAACAATGAATCTCATGCCGGCGATGGCGTGATTGGCGCAACAGACATGAAATCGACAAAGGCTACATCTAAAAAGGCCCGTAATATTTCCAGTCAAAATGCAAAAGAGGAACTTCTTGCCTCGGAAGTAAATGCCGTATCAACAGATAAAGGCAAAGAAACCAAGCAACAAGGGGGCAAGAAGAAAGGCAAAGGGAAGAAGAAGAAGCAGGAAGAATCATCACCTGAAAAATCTTCTGCAAACCCTTCTGGAAATAGGAAACCAAATCATCCATGCTTTATATGCGATGAGGATCATTGGACATCAGATTGTCCGTATAGAGCTGAGCTTAAAAAATTCTTCAAGAATTCAAAAACCTCGGTAATGTTAACTGATCCGTTTCCAAATCCAGGAACAAATCTGGTTGACAATGGAAACGCTTCACCGTCTCAAGCACTAATGTTGTCGGTTTCCAAACAGTAAAATGATGCTTTAATATCGACAAGGAACAAAGATTACGGGAATCCACAGCTGTCGAACAACAAGGATAAAGATCAACCTAGTAGTTCGACAACAACTTCGACAGAAGTTGCGCTGCCCATCATTCCTGAGTTGACAATAAAACCGCCAAAGGGAGTAGTACACAAGTCGACGTTTAATCCTCGTGCTAGAGCAGCACAACATTATAATATAGTGGAAGATTTGGCCCAATCGCCATCCGCTATGTCGACGCTTGAGGTACTGCAAAATTGCCCATCCCAAAAGCAGGCTTTATTATCAGCCATCGGTGGGATAGACCCAAAGGATTCCAATCTTGTATCCTTTGATCATAAAGGATACGATCCTCAGTTACCAGCTCAACTAGCTTTCCTCGTTCAAGTGAAAGCCCTCAACAAAACTGTTCATCGAACAATTATTGATGAGGGGGCATCTACATGTATTATGTCGATGAGTTGCTGGAAAACTTTAGGATCTCCAACCTTGTCGCGATCTTCGACGACATTAAAAGCATTTGACGGACAAACATATACCCCATATGGTATTCTAAGTAACTTGAAGGTGGAACTAGGAGGGAAAACAGTAGAAATAGATGTTGAAGTAATCGATGGAAATCTCGATTACAACATCCTACTGGGAAGACCATGGATATATGCAAAGGTTGTTGTTGTGTCGACCTATTTTAGGAAGATTGCATTTCCCTTTCAAGGAGGGATTACAATCATAGATCAACAAAACTTCCTCCCCAATGGTTCGCAAGTTACGGGAAGCATTCCAATGATCCATGGAAGCCCCCATTCTCTTCAAAATATCGGAGTAGGCCTACTAAAAGACCCTATATTAATGGGAACTTTTGCCCTTCCACCTCCAATCAATTTGGCGGAAGTAGCGTCGATAGGAACCTGAAATATGATATCTTCAATTAAAAAGATCTCAGGAAATGATATCAACATGGATCATGCACAGGTGTTGCCTCCAAGCCCAACAGAAATATTGTAGCAATCAATGTTCCTAGCATGGGAGGCAAACCCAAATCAACGCTCATCAAGCGTTTGGATAGATAGGTCTAAGGAATATGGCACCCCTTCAGATCCTTGGTCGCGAGTGCATGTCACCGACAAGGGAATTGTTCAATCAATGGTAATTGAAGGGGCACCATGGGAAGATTACCACCATCGTTCCCTTCTTCCGGATTGTGAAGAAAATACTCCTAATGACCTTTGTCATCCTTCAGTTTTTGATTTTCTATCAAATACTGTAAACACGGTGGATTCCGAGCAAAACTTGTCCAACATTGAAGAGACTATCGCCATAAATATCTCAACCAAAACAGATGTTGTAGATAATATTTATGTTGGCAAATGTTGTTCTCCTTCAGAACTGGAAATATATAACGCTCTTTTTCGTGAATTCAGAGATGTCTTTGCTTGGTCATATAATGAAATGCCAAGCATTGACTCGAGTATCGTTGAACATGAAATCAAGATGTATCCAGATGTCAAACCAGTACGACAACGGCTACGGCAGGTGCACCCTAAGAAAGCCACTGCCATCAAGGCAGAATTTGAAAAACTTCTCCATGCTGGTTTCATTTACCAGGTTCCTCTAACCGATTGGGTATCGAATATTGTCCCTGTTATGAAAAAACAAGGAACAATTAGAGTGTGCATCGATTATAGGGATGTAAATCAAGCTTGTCCAAAAGACAACTACCCTACACCCTTCATCGACCAAATAATTGATGAATGCGCCGAATGTGAAATCTTTTCATTTATGGATGGATTCTCTGGGTATAATCAAATAAATATCCGCCCACAGGACCAGTCAAAGACTGCATTTATTTGTCCGTGGGGCACATTCACATATCAAAAATTACCCTTTGGTTTAAAGAACGCAGGGGCAACATTTCATAGGGCAATGAATTATGCCTTTCATGACATCAAAAACATTGTTCAACCATACCTCGATGACCTTCCGGCTCATTCACGAAAGCGGACTGATCATCCGCAGCATTTAAGAGCAATATTTCTACGTTGCCGACACTACAAGATACGCCTCAATCCACACAAATGTGTATTTTGTGTCAGTTCTGGTCGTTTACTTGGCTTTTTAGTCTCAAAAGACGAGATTCGTCTCGACCCATGTAAGGTTCAGGCAATCATAAATTTGCCTCCACCTTCCAATTTGCTTCAGATTCAGAAACTCCAAGGGAAAGCAAACTTTCTAAGGAGGTTCATTCCAAATTACGCCGAACTTGCTAAAGGTTATACGCGTCTTTTGAAAAAGGAAGTACCCTTTGTCTGGGATCAGGTTGCACAAGCTTCCTTTGATGCTTTAAAAGAATCCCTAATGAAAGCATCATTAATGTACGCTCCTGATTATCAAAAAGACTTTAACCTGTATCTGGCTGCAGCGGATACAACCATCGCAATGGTTTTAGTTCAAGAAGACAACGGAATTGAACATCCTATATATTATTTAAGTAAGAACTTAAATGATACAGAAAGCAAATATTCTTATGTTGAAAAGCTAGCGCTCGCAGCTGTTCAAGCGATACAGAGATTTCGACACTATGTCCTCTTTCGAAAAACTACCATTCTGTCAGATTGCAACCCCATGACTTATATATTGTCATGACAGTTGCTAGGGGGAAAATATTCAAAATGGATAGAATTCTACAAGAGTTTGATATGGAATTTGTAAAATCCAAGTCAAAGAAAGCCCTGGTTTTTGCAAAATTATTATGCGATCTCCCATCGTCGTCCAACGATGAAACATCTGAAGAAACAATCGTGGACGAAAATCTGTTTCTGATATCTTCAAGCAATCTGTGGTATGGAGATATAATCATTTATCTCCAACCCAAGAATATAGGCCCAATACCTCTCGCTCCGAACAAAAACGTATTCGATACCAATCAAAAGACTACATGATCGTCGGTGATACACTTTATCGTCGTGGTGTCGATACAGTTCTGAGGAGGTGCCTCACCCATGGGGAGGCCGAAAAAGTCCTGAATGATTGCCATTCAGGCGCGTGTGGGGGGCATCAATCCGGTTATGCTACAGGGCAAAAAATTTTACGAGAAGGATACTTCTGGCCAACAATGTTCAAAGATTGCATAACTGCAGTCAAAAGTTGCCATGCTTGTCAAATTTTCGATAGCAAAACCAGAAGACCACCCGCACCTCTGCAGCCAATAGTTGTTGTTGGGCCATTTTCCAAATGGGGCATCGATTTCATGACATGTAACCCCACCTCGACCGGGGGCATGGGTATATCATAGTCGCAGTTGACTATTTTACCAAATGGGCCGAGGCGATGCCTACATTAGATAATACTGGTGAAACAACTGCCCTCTTCTTTTTCAATCATGTAGTCGCCAGATTCGGCATCCCACAAGCTATAGTCACAGATCATGGATCGCATTTTCGCAATCACATGATGGTCGAATTGGCTACCAAATTAGGGTTGTCTCACGACAGCTCTACTCCATATTACCCGCAAGCCAACGGACAAGTTGAAGCAATCAACAAAGTCCTGAAGTGCATGCTGCAAAGGATGATTGGAGTTCACAAAAGAAGTTGGCACCTAATCCTGTACTCAGCCTTGTGGGCTTACCGAACATCGGTAAGGAATGCAACCGGGTTTACACCTTTCCAACTGGTATATGGCCTAGAAGCAGTCTTACCAATCCAGTGTGAAATCTCATCCCTCAAACTCGCAATTGACCTTCTCCCCGGGACTTCAGAAGAGGAGGCTCGTTTCTTGGAACTAATCCAATTGGATGAAACCCGTCGTGATGCCTCTTTGGCTAATGAAGCCCATAAGAAACAAGTCAAGGCGCAGTTCGACAAGAATGTCAAACCCCGTGTCTTCTCAGAAGGTGACTTGGTCTTGCTTTATGACCAAGAATCCGATAAATTGGGAGCAGGTAAATTCAAGTCTTTATGGATGGGCCCCTATGTTGTTAAGCGAGTTTTAGCAAAAGGAGCCTACGAGTTAATAGATTATGACGGGATTCCACTGGCACAACCTCGTAACGGGTTGCACCTCATGCGTTACTATGCGTGATTCAGTATAGTAACCTATATGCTTTTGTTATGTTTTTGTTTTCACTAAAGTATTTGTTTTAGTCAAGTAATCCACTTTTTACATTTATTGCAGATGTCAAACCTATTGGAGTCATGTGTTAGATATGCTGACGGAGTGAGTCGTAGTTCGCGGAACCTATCTTCCGCGGCCTGGGCCATTTTTTATCCAAGCAGCGATTTAGTAAGTTTCAGAGGGGTATGTATTGGTTGATCAACGAATAACATCACTGAATATAGCGCGTTGATATAACTTCTCTCTGATGCCATCACACATGGTATACGCCGACTGATTGTCAGGCTAGACTCACAACTCGTCATACTACAACTCACTGGTATCTACTCTGTCTGAAATCCAGCTATTTATCGCATGTTCCTAAGGGTTAAGATTTTGGAAAGGCAATTTGATTTTATTCAATATCAGCATATTTCCATAAGCTTAAACACATTAACTGACTCATTGGCAAATTATGTGTTAGATAGACATTTGCAACATTTATAAAAAGAAGCATCCCATCAATATTTGCATTTGGATCATGTAACTTAACCAAAATAAAACTCCGAAAATCAAAAATATATATATAATTGTTTATGGTTTACACATAATGTTCTGTAACCAAGACAAAATTGGTCAAATGACCCAAAACTCAAAACGCTAGGGGGCACCCTAGTCTAATGGTGCTCGTGATAGCAAGTCACAGCCCATGCAATCATGCGTAAAAGTCGAGTCCATCGTCTTGGCACACCAGTAGTATGACGCTGCAACCTCAAGGGCAGCTCATCAGTCCTCACATCTAGAATACCGAGAGTGAGGCCCTCGACCTGGTCCTGTAATGCTGTGAGAGTCTCGGCCACATCGAGGTCGCGAAGGATAGCCCTTCCAACAGCCTCTCCTGCTGGGGCGGCAGCTGGCACTCTCAGGCGTACTACTGGCCGAACAGGACTGACATCTGCATGAACACATGAGTTTGATTAGTCTTGATAGAATAAAGCACAAGGACATTATAAAAGAAAAACGGTAAACAAGAATATGGTCAAAGAATTTACCAATGGCACCCCACTATTCGCTAGACGGCAGTACTAAAACTGGGTCACCCCGGAAGTCCATACCAGCATATGGATACTCAGAATAAACCATCTCTTGACGATCAAACCACCCAAAGAAGGTATCAGAAAAGGAAATCTGAGACTGACCAGCATGCCTAGACATATGGTCGACCCATCTCTGCATACGCGGTTCAGTCGGTGAAGGTAAATCGAGTGCAATATACTGCGGCTACGTCAGTGGTATCTTTTCCAAGGCGAAGGCAGTCAAGATAGAACCATACCCAAAGTTCTTCAACCTCCCACTCTTCACCTTGGTCAACTGTTCTTTTATCACAAGGAGTACTGCGTCGCACCAGTTGAACACCTTCGGTTGGAGACATTCCAAGGTATACTGCATATAAGATCGGTTGGCTACATGAAGAGCCGCACCACCAGCCAGCCTACCAAAAGTAAATAGAATAGTCCTCAGGGACCTGTCAGTGACGTCATGGATGATGATCTTGCCGTCTTTACTCCGCTGAGATCCCTCTCTGCAATATCTGTGAACATAATCTCTCACAGATTCACCTCCTCGGGCCGAACCTGATAAAGAGATGGGGGCACCCCGCCTCGACAAGCCGGTCAAGAAATAGATGTCCACTAAAGTCAAGGGGATGGATTTGCCCCTAATCTGGAACACCTGGCTGGTAGGATCCCAAGCATTGAGCAAATACTGCAGCAAGTTGATCTGTTGTCTCATGCTAGAAATGCGGAAAAACTTCTGCAAGCCACAGTTCCGCAATGCGTTTACTATAACTGGATCATGTAAAGAAAGCATGTCCTCTTCTTCATGCTCACGTTCTCGCCATGTAATAGTCATCTTGCTCCAAAAATCTCTAAAAACAAACAAGAGAAGAGTTAGATCCTAATTTTGGTGAGAGACAGGCAAAATTTCCATCACAAACTGTGCATAAACTTCCTTCCTTGCGCCCATCGCACCTACAGTAGTGTTTTGGGTGCGTTGCATGTCAGTTAGCCAGTAGACAGGCTAACATCCAATGCACCTTTCGATACACAAGGGGTGCGCTGAAGCCAGGGCGAGTTTTTAAAACCATAGAGGCTCAGAAAAACCAGGAATCAAGCTCAGAATGCAAAATGGAAAGCATGAAATGAAAGAGCTCAGGTTTAGCTCCTACCTGGTCCAGACGGCACCGAGAATCGTCCACAGAATCTCCTGGAATAAACTGATGAAAATCAAGGGGGAAAAGCACCTCCAAAGCTCCAACAAACCAAAGTTCAAATGAAATGGTAAAGTGAGAGGTAAAAGCACTTTTAAATTAATTTTTACATAGTTCGAGTAAAATATTAGTGTTCTAACTCATTTTTCAAACATATATTGTTCATTTCTAACTAGTTTGATGAAGCAATTGAAAATGCAGTACAATCTTTGAAAGAACAAAGCTATTTATGGTAAAATCAAAAAATGACCGTTGTATCGAGCAGTTTTAGCACATAGTTCAAGCTCGTTAAAAAATAAACATAAGTCATGAGCAAATGTTTCTCTCCCCGTTTAAGCTCATTAAAAAATGAACTATTTCCCGGTAAATAACCATCGTGAATGTAGTACTTCAACCTTTAAGCTTTGGTCGTGTTCTCATCATCACCTCCACTCTGTATTGGCCGATAATTCACCTCCATTTGATTTTTTACCCCTTTTTGAGGAACAGCTGCGAAGAGTGATACCACTAGCCATCCTTGTAACACTGTCGTGATTGGAAAATTCCAAACCTTACCTCGAATCAGCTGCTACCCAATTTTATCACTCGTTCCTCAAAAGACGAGTCTCCTTTAAGCTCTTTTCAACTGACTCGTAAAATATGAAAAGATTGTCGAGCCATTGGCCTCTCCAGCTCATTAAAGGGACCGGAAGTGCTATCCCTCCTTTAGATTTTAATCTTTTTGGACCTGAGGGATTATTACACAAAAATATCGAGCGCTTGTTTTATTCGGCTCGTTAAAAGTATCGAAAATTCATCCCTTCTGTATTGTTTTATAATTTTTCGGACTTAAGGGATTAGATGACGAAAAAGGAATTTTGGAGTTTCCTTTACGTCCCTTTGCAGACTCTCTAAAAATGAAAAGGACCGAGTTATCTTTGTCGTTAAACTCGTTAAAACCTAATAGCGACAAACTTGTCCATAGCAGACAAGAACGAGTTTCACTATTGCTAGGCTCGTTAAAACATAGCGATGGGTTTGCCCGAAGGGAAAATTATAGAACAAGCATATGTTATCCTCCTCAAGCTTGACAAAAATAAAGAGGTACTGGTCAGCAATGACTGGGGAAAAATTGGGAAGAAAACTTGAAGAAACTTTGTTGGTAGCAAGTCGCTCTTGAACATGACACTTTCACTCCGCATCCAAGTCAGGTTGGGTTGTTTCATTCACCAGTCACATCACCATGGTCCCATCACACCATCCACATTTGGGGTTAATGCTACCAATCCATCACGTCAGTGTCACCGATATGTTCAAGAGAAGTCATTTAGAGAAATCACCTGTGTCTCACCCGCTGCAATACATTTACACTCCATTCTTTCATGACCGCCACTCTGAACCTTATATCACCAGATCGTTTTCACCTCCATTAAAATCATTTGCTCTGTTCCATGTCATTGATGTGGGATTCATTAAGGCCCTCCTATGACGGATCACTTCTTGTCGACATCAACTCATTATCCAAGAAGTCGATCTAGGAACACCCCGTTCAGTGCTTTGAAGCTTGCATGCCTCAATGGCAAGTTTCTCACTTCCGGTGAGAGGTTTACATCAATGACCTTCGACCGAAAGATTTTGCGTGGTGTTCGACGCCAAGTCCTTTATTCACACCATGTGAATTGTACTACAGTACCTTGAGGGTAATTATCATTATCGGTGATTCCTCTCGCGCCTGTTAACAGCTTACATCATTGGCTGGTAATCAGGCGATGTCTTTCCATGTTCGAATCCAGAACATCTCTCACATGGATAGAATTGTACTTCAATTGAAGATCGAACGAGATTGAAGACCCCGGATCTAGTTTCATCCATCCGGGCTGTGATATATATTCAGGCAAATAAAGACATCAAATGTACATCATTGCTGCACAGATAATCATCTAATCAAAGGGATGATGGCTCTACCAGAATCATCAGTCTACACTCAAACAATTGTCTATCCTATGTACATGAAAATGAATTTATAAAGTTGAGCATGGGAATGCCCGCCTCAGCTAGATCATGAAAATATTATGAAGATAATGTATTGTATTGTATCTTATTACAGGTCTCCTCCCAGCTTGAAAGAACTTCGGATCCTCATAATAAAGCATTTCACCCGACATCAAAAGATTAACGACCTCATGCTTTAGGGGGCAACTGTTATAGACATTTTTGGGCACTGCAACCCCAAGCATAAAATATCCATAAACCAAGGGCTCCTAAGTCCCTAAAAGTGTTGTTCTAACCCCTAAAGGAACAAGGTCAACTGATTACAACTTCTCCCAGAAGTTCTCCATGAAAAACTGCTCAGAACTGGTCAAAACAGGATCATTTCAGCTGCTCCATAGGCAAAGTGTGTTGCATCTCACCTAAGTACACTCTATGGGTGCGTTGCATTTCAAAAATCCCTTCTATGGGGTGCGATGGGCAAGAAGTGACAAATGGCAGCGTCAATCTGCGAGGTGGAGAGGCATGGAATCTTCCAGAAACTTCTCCTGTGACACTTGCCTCTCTAAATTCGACCAAGGATGAGTAAGAGATCATCAATCTCCAAGTGGAAGCAAGAACTATTAGAGGGAAGACACTAATCAAATCACAAGTTGACTCATCTCCCTTACAGATATCTATATATGGATCCCTCATCCCAAAGATCCAGAGGCTGGAATTTTGCATCTTGTAAGGAATTGATGTTGGTTTCTTGAGACAACATCATAGTGTTGGGTGATCTAAGCTTTGTATGAGGTGAAGAAGGGCTTATTTTCTGAGAGGATGATGCTGGGTCAGAACAATTGGTTGTAACTCCCTTGGCTCTTTCTTGATTATCAATAAAAGCTATTCAAGTTTTCCTCCATACTCTTGTGTCATTTATGTTTTATGCATTTGTATGGTCAATTTACATTTGATCCTAGATTGTTTATGATTATAGATCCATGTTCTTGTATAGTGTTATGCTACTTTGATCCTACAGGTACTCTGTGAAGCTGGGCGTACAAGGAAGCAAGTAGCGAAGGACTATCAGGAGAGAGAGGAATCAAACTAGGAGATAAGCGCAAGACAGAGGTTGGTCTCCTTTGCTCTTCTCTCATCTATATTTCATAAAGGAAAAACGAAAGTAGCTTTACTTTGTTTGTTTCTAAGGTAGCTACCACACCTTAGTGGGATAAGCAGTTTTGTGTAGACACTTTTCCCTGTAACAAAGAGTCCTTGGGATGTGGAACCCAGCAGTCACACAAATGTACTATAAATGTATATCATGTCAAAAATAATGCATTCAATGTTTATCATCCACCTTTCCTGTTTACATTCCATGTGACTTAACAGAAGCAGTATAGGTAGAAACCAGGAAGAAGTGGGAGCAAGACATGAAAGAAGAGATGGACTCCTTAGCACATAACTAGACTTGGGACTTAGTCAGGTTTCCCGCAGGTAAAATAACATTGCATAATAAATGGGTTTACAGGTTGAAGGAAGAAGTTGGAGGTAGAAAAGGGTATAAAGCTAGACTTGTGGTGAAGAGGTTTTCACAGAAAAAGGGTATATACTTTGACGAGATATTTTCTCCTATTGTTAAAATGACTTCAATCAGAACTATTTTAAGTCTAGTAGGAGTTGAATATTTGCATCTTGAGCAGTTATATGTAAAGACAACCTTTCTCCATGGGGATTTGGAGGAAGAGATATATATGCAACAACCACAAGGATATGAGGTAAAAGGGAAAGAGAAACTAGTATGCAGGTTGAAGAAGAGCTTGTATGGCTTAAAACAGGCTCCAAGGTAGTGGTATCTAAAATTTGATAGGTTTATGTCTGAACAAGGTTATACTATATGTCACTCTTATCATTGTGTTTATCTCAAAAGGCAAAATGATGCCAGCTATACTATATTGTTATTTTATGTAGATGACATTCTTGTCGCATGTTCTAACATGCAGGAAATAAATGTGCTCAAAATAAATTGGCAAACGCATTTGCAATGAAGGATTTGGGTGCTAAAAAACAAATCCTTGGTATGAGAATAACTAGAGACAGGAAGAATCGAAAATTAACATTGTCTCAGAGTGAGTACATAGAAAAGGTGTTGAAAATATTTAATATGCAAAATGAAAAACCAGTTAGTATAGCTTTTGCTAGCCATTTCAAACTAAGTAAGGAGGTGTGTCCCAAGACTCAGGAAGAAATGGCTTATATGTCTAAATTTCCATATGCATCAACAGTTGGAAGCTTAATGTATACAATGGTCTGCACAATGCCTGATATTGCACATGCAGTGGGAGTTATAAGTAGGTACATGAACAATCCAGGAAAATAACAATGGATGGCGGCGAAGTGGATTCTCAGGTATTTAAGAGGTACCACAAATCAAGCATTATGCTTTGGTGGTTCAAACATTGCTCTATAGGGATATGTTGATGTAGATATGGTGGGTGATAGAGATAACAGGAGGAGAACCATAGGATATGTGTTTACTGTAGGTGGAACAACTATTAGTCGGGTTTCAAAACTACAAAGTGTTGTTGCACTCTCAACAACAGAAGCAGAGAATGTTGTTGCTATAGAGGATAGTAAAGAAATGATTTGGTTACAAAGGTTTCTGGATGAATTGGGTAAGGGGCAGGAGTTGGGCAGGTTATACAGTGACAACCAGAGTGCCATACATCTTGCAAAGAACTCTACATTTCCTTCCAAGACTAAACATATGCAACTCAAGTACCATTTCATACAGTTAGTGTTGGAAGATGGACAGTTGAAGCTGGAAATGATACACACCAGCCAGAATCCTGCAGATATGTTAACGAAAGTTGTAACCAGGGAGAAATTGAGATTCTGCTAAGTTTCAATTGGTCTTCAAGTATGATGAAGAAGATGGAAATCCAAAGTGGAGTCATTGCCAAAAAAATGAAGCAACGGTGGAGTTGCTATAATCAGTCTCCAAGTGGGATATTGTTGGGTTTGGAGCTTGATTATCTTCTTTATTCAGAGGTATCACCGAATTGGACCCCAGTTTGTAATGTGGCAACAACATTGCCCGTATTCTTTGTGCTACAAGGGGGGTCCGAGGGGGTAGTTGCGATCTTTGGGAGCCCCCTCCTGGTGGGGATCGAGGATAGTGCCCTTGAAGCTAAAAATAGATGTAAAATTGTTTTGTAAAATGTTATAATTTCGTAGTCAATCTAGGTCGTTCATTAGGCGGAGATCTGAAGTTAGAAGTTATGTTTAATTTAGGGTTTTTTTTTCCTAGAAGGCAACCCCTTGCTATATATGAGGGAATTGTATTGCGTATATGTAGATCTATATTCTGAGTGAGAAAGAGAGAGGATATTGTGTGAGATAAAAAAGGGAATTACAGTGGATCTGCTGTAGGTTGTATATCTTCATTTTGCTGGATAATATAAAAGGAAGGACTGGTTGTTTCTCTGTGGATGTAGCCCAAATTGGGTGAAGCACATATATCTCTGTCTCTCTTGTTTTATGTGTTTTCTATGTTTATATTTCTGCAATATATTTTATGTGTTTCATTGCTCTATAATATATAATTTTATAACACCTGCCAATTCGTCATCACCTCCATCTGAACCTTCTCCACCTGTGATTCCTATAGAGTTGAATATTAAGCCTCCAAAGGGCTTTGTTCATAAATCTTCTTTCAACCCTCGCACCAGAGCTGCTCAAAATTATAATGTAGTTGAGCACTTGGCTTAGTCCCCATTAGCTATGTCGACCCTCAAGGTGTTGCAAAACTGGCCTGCCTAGAAAAAGGCTTTACTTTTAGCTATCGGATGTGCAGATCCATCAAATTCCAACCTAGTTGTTTTCACACATGAAAACTATACTTCTCACCTTCTAGCCTGATTGTATTTTATCATTCAGATCATTGTCTGTGGTTAGAACATTCCTATCTTAATTATAGACGAGGGAGCCTCAACCTACATTATGTGTATGTCCTACTGGAAAGTGATCGGTTCGCCTCACTTGAGTCAATCTCCTAGCACATTGAAGGCTTTTGATGGGAGAAAATATAAACATTGTGGTATTCTAAATTCCTTACAAGTATAATTAGGGAGCAAGGTTGTATCCATAAAAGTGGAAGTTATTGATGTATCTCTTGATTATAATCTTCTATTGGGTCATACGTGGGTTTATGCCATGGATGCAGTGGTCTCTACTTATTTTTGTATGGTCGCCTTTCCTCATAAGGGTGGGATTGTGGCCATTGACTAACTCACCATTTTCACCTCTGATTCTCATGTTATTGGAAGTGTCCTGCTTGTAGGGGAAATTATGCATTCCTATCAACATGTCGGGGTTGGATTGTTGAAGGATTCCTCACTCATGGGAAAAATTTTTCTTCTTTCTCCTTCTCCTCCTGACAACTCATCTTTGGTTGCTTATATCAATATGATATCATCTTCTACTTTCTAGGTCAATCCATGGATCATGCCAGATGAAACTAACATCCATAGTTTTGGCGACTGATGTCTCTTAGCCTTATTCAATTAGATTACAAAGCTATCTATTCATCTTATGCGGCCCATACCTTTTATTCGATAAATTGGGTTGATCAATCACTGGATTATGGCACGACTTCTGATCCATTCTCTCACGTATTCTCTACTTATGAGAGCATCATGGATTTCATAATGCCAGATGATGTGTTGTGGGATGAAAATCACCATCATTCCTCCTTACCAGATTCCATTGAGGATAATCTTTGTGATGTGTATCTACCTAATTTCTTCAAATTTTTATGAGTTTCATTTCTATCCACAAAGTCGATTCCGAGAAGAATCTCTTGAATATTGAAGAGACAATACTGCTTGATATCTCCATTAAGCTAGGTGTTGCTGAGAATCTACACATTGGTTCATCTTGCTCTCCATTCGAGATCAATACTTATAAAGCCCTATTTCAAGAATTTTGTGATGTCTTTGTGTGAACTTATGAACAAATGACAAGTATTGACCCAATTATCGTAGTGAATGAGATTAAAACATATCCTGACGCTAAATCAGTCCAACAACGCCTCCATCTGGTTCATTGAAAGAAGGCTGCCAGGATAAAGAGTGAAGTTGAAAAATTACTTCTTTCTAGTTTCATATACCTCATTCCTCTCACCAATTGGGTATTGAATATTGTCCTTGTCATGACGAAACAGGAGACAATTCGTGTATGCATCGATTATCAAGACATGCATCATGCTTGTCCAATTAACTGACCCCATTTATCGACCAGATTATTGATGATTGTGTCGATTGTGAAATATATTCTTTCATGGATGATTTCTCCAGATATAATCAAATCAACATTCTCCCAGTGGATCAACCTAAGACTTCATTTGTTTTTCCCTAGGGTACATTCGCTTACCAGAAACTACCATTTGGTATGGATAATGTTGGGGCCATATTTCAATGGGCCATGGATTATGCTTTTCATGATATCAAACATATCGTGCAATCCTATTTGGACAAGCTCCCTGCCCATTCCAAGTATTGGACTGATCACCCGATGCATTGCAGGGCCATTTTCCTAAGGTGTAGACACTATAATATTTGAATGAATTCACACAAATGTGTGTTCTGCATTGGTTTTGGTCAACTTAGGAGTTTCGTAGTTTTGAAGAAAGGAATTCATATCAATCTTTCGAAAGTTAAGGAAATCATCGACTTGCCTGCCCCTTCTTCACTTGTTCAGTTATAATGACTTCAAGGGAAAGATAATTTCCTGTGATGTTTCATCCCAAATTACATTGAATTGACCAAAGAGTTTACCCATCTGCTTAAGAAAGGGATACCCTTTCATTGGGATAATGAAACTTAGAAAGTGCTTGATGCCCTGAAAGATGTTCTGATTTGGGCATCTCTATTATATCCCCTTGATTACCAACATGACCATTTCTTGTATCTTATTGTTGTCATTTCTACTATATAAATGGTATTGGTCCAAGAAGACAAGGTTGGGACAGAACACCCCATTTATTATCTAAGTCAAAATCTCAATAATACTGATATCAGGTATACCCACGTAGAAAAATTAGCTTTGGTGGTCGTTCAAGTCATTCAAAGGTTCCATCATTACATCTTACTCCAGAAAACTATGGTAGTTTCAGATTGCAACCCTATGACATACAATTTGTCACATCAATTTTTGGGGGGGAAATACTCTAAATGGATCATTATCCTGCAAGAGTTTGACTTGGAATTCATCAAATCAAGGTAGAATAAATCCTTAGTTTTCATTAGGGGAATTTTGAGGTCTAAAATGGGCCTCCTAAGAAAAATTTACAACCAAAATAGACTTTACAAGAACCAATAGGATTCAAGATGATGATGTCAACCATGGAGGATGATTCAACATTTTTGGAGTAAATAGTAAAAAGATTAAAAATAATAAAATAATAAAACTACTTTTTCAACTCGTATTTTCAACTTATCTCCCTAAGGTTTTACTCAAATTTCAAGGGGGAGTACTCATTGGATGCAAAATTTAATTCCTCATCCTAGGAGTACCCATGTTGCATACTTTTGATGGACCTTACTACACGAAAAATGAGAAATACATGAAAAATGTGATTGCAATCATGTTTTTCATGTAGCAAGGTCCATTAAAAGTATGTTACATGGGTACTCCTTGGATGAGGAATCAAATTCTTCATCCAATGAGTGTTTCCGTTCAAACATTGAGTAAACCTATAGGGAGATAAGTTGAAAATACGAGTTGAAAAAATAGTTTTTTTCCCTCTGAATTTGATGATGTAAACTAATCTTATTTTACTATTTCCACTATTATTTTGTAATTTCCTTAGGAGGCCCATTTTAGACATCAAAATTCCCCTAATTCACTGATATTATATGCGACCTTCCTTCCCCTGAATCTGAATCGACATCGGACAATTTTATCCCTCACGAGTCGTTATTTCTGATTTTGTCATATCACCCGTGGTATGGAGACATCCTGATTTATCTCCAAACCCAGACTTTCTGATCTGATACGTCTCGCTCTAAGCAGCGATGTATTCGATACCAAGCCAAGAATTACATCATCATTGGCAACAAGATTTATAGACATGGTATTAATATGATTTTACAAAGATGCCTCATGCATGAGGAGGCCGAGAAAATCCTGAATGAATGCCACTCAGGGGCATGTGGCAATTATTTATTGGGCTATGCTACTGTGGAGAAGATCTTGTGCCCAGGTTACGTTTGTCCTACTATTTTTCGAGACTGTACTCTCATTATCCAGAAGTATCACGTGTGCCAAATTTATGATCGTAAGACTCATGCTATTCCTGCTCCATTGCATCCTGTTATCGTCGTCAGACCGTTTGCGAAATGGGGTATCGACTTCATGACATGTAACCCTCACTCAGTCGGGGGTCATGTTTATATCATTTTCGCAGTAGATTATTTTACTAAGGGGGTTGAGGTGATGCTTGCATTTAACAACACTAGCGAAATGACAAAATCCTCATTTTTCAATCGTGTCATCACATGATTTGGTGAGCCCCAAGTTGTAGTTATGGATCACTGAAAACATTTCCGAAATCATATGATGACTAAAAAAACTACTAAGTTGGGACTTTTTAATGAAAGTTCCACTCCCTACTATCCTCATGTTATTGGACAAGTTAAGTTTATCAATCAAGTCCTTAAAACTATGCTTTAACGTATGGTAGGGGTCCATAAATCAGACTGGCCTCTGCTCCTTTATGATTCCTTGTGGGCATACTAAACCTCAGTAAGGACTGCTACCATATTTACACCCTTTTAGTTGGTTTATGGTATGGAAGCAATCCTTCCAGTCAGCTTTGAGATTCCATCATTGAAACTAGTTGTCGAACTTCTTTCTACCACTTCTGTAGAAGAGGAATGTCTTTTACATCTGACCCAATTATATGAGACATGTTTTGATGTCGCTATAGCTAATGAAGTTCGTAAAAGACATATCAAGGTGCAATATGAAAAACGTGTCAAGCATCATGTCTTCTCAGAAACCATAGGTGTATGTGCCTTTGTATGATTGAAACCATAGCCTGGTCAAAATTGTTATATATCTAATTTTGAAGTTTTGATGTTTGTAACTAGGGTTTACAATAAAAACCCTAGTAAGAGATTGATATAAGTTTCTAGGGAATAACAATGAAACCCTAGAATGCTAACTTGATTATTGATATCTATGATTTAGTTTTATTGATGAAATCTAGGGTTTGAGACAAAACGCTATTAAAGGTTCCTTTAAAAGTCGAAGGTATAAAATATGTAACCCTTGTTGATTGTGAACCTAACTAGGTTTAGGTTTTATATGTCTAAAGCTTGATTGTTTTGATGCTCCCATTATAATAACATGCTAACCCTATTTTGATAAAGTTAACTTCATGCTTCTGTATATTTGTACTAGGTTGTACTTGTTGAAGATTTGCAGGTACATAATCTTCAAGATGTTGAAGATGTTCACCTACCTCATAATTGAAGATGACTTGATAATAATAAGCATGATGGAAAGAGGGAGTTGTAAGAATGATGATGACATTAAAAATGGATAGATGACCTTGTTGCCATAGAAAGAATGATGTTCCTAAAGGAATGAAGCTTTGAAAGATTGAAGTTTCTCCGATGATATGATGATACAAATAAAAGAGCATGTATGGCTAGAAGAAAGAGGTTTCTGTTATAAAGAAGAAGCTTGGATAAAGAAAGGGTATATCTCCCCAGTTAAGAGGGAGGGCATATTGTGACAACTATAAGACCTTGAAGAAAGAATGTGATCGGAGAATAGCTAAAGCACTACAGATGGTTGTTCATGATTAATGAAGTTATAAACAAGATTTAGATGTTCTGGAAGAAGTGTTGAGGTTGAGTTTGGTGCTACTGAAAATTTGAAAAAGGAAGCTTCCGACGAGATGTGATGATGACCTAAGCAGCATCAGAATATTTGAGGACCCTAGAGGTTTGTGCTAACTTGTATATATTTGAAAGTTTGTTACTAATTGGGGTTGTGATTGTACAAACAGATCTCTCCATAAGAAGGTTGAACATTTTGGAAGCATGCTTGGACTGGTGGATATATCTAATTTAGTCTATAGGGAGAGATTAAGCATCTAGGTTTGCGTCCCTGTATGATGCTTGGGAGGACATCCCGTCGACCTGTGAGGGTATCATGGGTCTTGTGGAGCTTCGACCTTGGATATGATACCTAGATCCCTGTGGGTTGGTGTTAGAGTTGAAGCCTAATGGTACCTATAGTGGAAGATGCTTGGAATACACCTTAGACCCAACCAGATAGATATCTTGGTCAAGTTTCTAATCTTTAGCATTGTGTATGCTAAGACTCTTTGTAGAACATATCATTTTGACTTCATCCTTGTACCTATATATGTATAATTATGAATACCTCCTTAGTTAAGAGGGAGTGTTGAAGCATGTAACTAGTGTTGGTCTTCATAATTGTATTTGAGACGTGATGTAATGTATTTGACAAAAGAAAGAAAAAGAAAAATTATTATTTATTAGCATGGGTTTCATGCTTATTGTAGGTCAAACCTCCATTGTAGGCTTCTAGGGTTTGTGTCTTGAGTAAAAGTCTATGTCAAAGACCCTTCTTGGGCTCATTGTGTCAAAGAAAGAAATTTATTATGTATTTTAGTCATGTTAACCCTTCCACCCTCAAGTCAACCTTAAGCACATAAACTCGGCCTCAAGCACATCATGTTAGCCTCAAAAAGGACTCCAACCACTATATATAGCAAATGAACTCGACATATTTGGCATCACTCAGATCTGCAACCCAAGAAGAAAGGATGAAGTGTGAATATCATAAAGAGTTTATCTCTTAACAAGAAAGTGAAGGGAAACCCAGTGAAGAAGGAAGAAGCCCAATATTTGTGTTTTTTGTCACATGTGTGCAGAAATTTAAGCTCTTCAAGACGAAGCTACAAGATTATGATTGTGGGTCGAATTGCCCTAATTGGTTAGTTTGATGGATGGTTTGATAGACCAAAGATTTTGCATTATCTTGAAGGAAAATTCTTGAGGGTAGGCTTGATGGATGGAGGGGTAAAGTCATTGTCAAAGGTCTTGGTTGTCCCAATTTGATTTGAATCTACTAGTGGAAGAGATTGACTAGGTTTTCATCTTCATAAGGGTTTTCCCCTAGCTGAATGCCTGCATCTTGTGTTCCTTGTTATGTTCATGATCTTCATTGTTTGGAATTTGTCTTGATAATAAGAATATAATAACTACAAAGAAGAATTGATAAGAAACTTCTTGAGAAAGTGTCAAAGATAAGAGAAATCAATTTAAATAAGCCCTAATTTCGCTACCCTAGATTTCTCAACAGTCCTCCAACAATTTGATCTCTAGCATAAACAACTCGGTCTCCTTGAGTTCTTGGACCTAGTGAAATAATTTGGCCTCAAGGAAAATAAGAGTTGATGCAATAATGGTGTTACTCCTTCAGCTCCCATGAACTCATATAATTAAATTCTCCAATTAGCACCTATGAAGAATCTGGATGACTCTTCCTCTAGACTAGTTAGGGTGGTTGAATCTCCCCACCAAAACTAGTTTTAATCAGCTAGGGTGTATAATTACGAAAATAAAACCAATATGGTCAAATCATCTAGGGTGGATCACACATCTATGGTGGATCTCACACCACCAAAACTATCCTCCTTACATGGGTTCCCATCCTTATATTCAAGTGCAAAGAGCTCACAGTCAATATCAAAGACAATAACCAATGCATACCCAAAGTGAGCTTATAAATTTTATTATTAGAATATAATGGGCCATCGAAATACCATGGGTCATAAGAATACCATGGATCTCCCCTTTTTATCTTTCTCACACTCAATAATATAAAGTGACTTTATAAATTTTGTACTCTAATTAATCAAGTCACTTAATAATCACTTTTTTATTTAATTACTCAATATCACCTTAGAGATAGCATTAAATAATTAAATTAATTAACTCATCTTTTGCTCTTGAAAAGGGACATTACAAGAAAGGTAGCTTAAGTGATTTTTATGACATGTAGTTTTATAACTTTTCATATTCTTGTATTGCCATGTTACTTTAGTATTGATGCCTATGTTTATAGAATCTAACAATATTTTTAGAGTGATGCAAGTTACAAGTCTTGAGTAACAAATATGTTGAGGTTCTCATGCACTCTAAGGTAGGCACATGGATCATGTGCTCTATGGTGAGCAAATGTCCCCAAGATGGAACTAGATGTTATCCATATTTAGGTATGCTTCACTTTTTATGCTTCAATGACTCTTGTGCCTATGCTAGTTGATCTTACTCAATTCCTTGAGCTTGTACCTTGTTGTCGCCACGGATGCACACCTAGAATAATGTGGGAAAAGTCCCGAATCCCAGCAGATGTGGTCTTAAAGGCGCAATGCTCAGAGAAGGGGTCGTCCCTAAAGATAACACTAAAGGAAAACTTGTGAAGGATAACAAGGCCTAGGAGATAATAGGCAAGGAAATCACCATTCAATATAACTTGAATTTAGAGATTAATTAGCAAGTATGAATGTTTATGAGCATGTAAACATCAATAAGATAGATTCAATGAAATCAACAAGATATCCTGCAAGATAAAGTATGAGAGACCAATGCCTTTAGAGATAACTTGCAAGAAACAATATGCTCAATAAGAAATTACGATACTTGCAATTGAAAAATGATCTTTCAAGTTACAAGAATAGCAATGCTGCAAGCAAGCGTTAGTAATCTAAAACCACATTCGGAAAGCGTTAGTAGAAAGGAGGATGGTACTTTGGGGCACTAGGTCTTTAGAAAGAAAACACATACAGAAAGCTATGTACATGTTGATTCACTAGGGGCACTAGGGCTCTTAGAATTTCTGACTCTAATCACCTAAATGAAGAAATTAAACACTTAACCTCTGTTTTTAAGGATATAGGATACAAGGAGTTTAATATTAAGAAAGCTATAAAAAGAGCTCAAGAAAAGGTCCTCTCCAGGGGTCCCTAAGAAAACTACGGGAAAGAAAATTGTGGGAAAGTGTACCTCCCATTCATTCAAGGGGTTACAGATAAAATCGCTAAAATTTTAAGAAAGAAGGACATAGAAACTCAGTTTACAACATGTGGAATGATTAGGCAGAAAATGAAGTCAGTTAAGGATAACATAGATCATCAGCAACTTAAGGGTGTGTATAAGATTGATTGTTTGTGCGGCGAGTTATATTGGGGAGATAGGACAATCTTTGAAAATAAGACTTAAAGAGCACGGAGCCGATATTAAGAATGGGATATCTCCTACATCGGCCCTTGTGGAACACTCATCCAAAACCAAGCATCATGTGTTTGGAGGACGCTAGAATTATTGCAAGAGAGGATCATTATCAAAAGAGGAAAATCAGAGAGCCTATTGAAATTATGAAGTTTCCTCATAATCTCAACCGGGACAATGGAAATGAGATTAGTGGAAATTGGCTTCCCTTGATTAGACATATCAATCCCTCTGAATCTTTCGAGGTTTAGTATCATTGGTATCTTCCTCCCCCTTCCTTAATTAATAGCATCTATCTTAGTGAAAGAAAAAAAAATAGGAATTAATAATTATTTATTTGACATAATAACCATTTATTTGTAAATAGATAAATAAATGATTATTATTAATAATAAATAATTATTAAGATTATTTTAAGTTAATATAGATGATTATTAACTAATAAATTAATTAAGTAACTAATAAACCAAAATAAAAATATTTATTCTAGTGACAATATATTTAACATTAACATTATTATAAATAAAATTAATCTATAAATAATTTATTTCTTTATTAGTTAGGTACTTAGGGTTTAATTATTTATTAATAAAATTAATCTATAAATTATTATAAATAAAATAAAAATAAAATAATTTAAATCTAAATCAAATCAAATCATTTATTACTTTCCTAGTTAGGTATTTAGTGGATTAATTAATTAATTAATTAATTAATTAATTAATTAATTTGTTTGTTTCAGTAAAAATTAATTAGATTTATTTTTATATATAAAAATTATATAATAATTTAGTAATCCATATTAGGTTAGAATAAAAATTTGAATTTAAATTGAAATAAAATAAACTAATTTAATTAGGTTACTATATTAAAAGAAAAATTAAAATTAGATACTATTTAAAATTAAAAACTAATTATAAAAAAAATTAAAAACTAATTATACAAAATAAACTTATTACATTATACAAATAAACTTATTACATTTAATCTATTTAAATCTATTTATTCATTTTTTATTTCAATAGAATTAATTAGTTTTATTATTTACTAATTCATACTAGGTTAATTAAAATAAGAATTTAATTAAAATAAATAAATTAAAATAACTAAAACTAATATTATAAAAATAATATAGTTTAGTTTTTTGAATTAGTCGGCTTCTACTTGAATTTATCATCCATTAGGTATTTATTTATCTGTTATGGTCGGTAAATTCTTCTCTCAATCTATCATTCATTTTCTGTCCTGATGATGGATCCCCTTTGGGGTTCGAAACGTTGACATAATGAACATAGTATTGTGGATAATCTGGATCATACTTTTCCAAAAAATGACCATAGAAACTTAAAGTCTAAGATTATAAACAATTTAGATATATGAGAAACAAGATTTTAAAATAGAACTTGCAAGAGAAGAAAGTTTGTACTTAAAGAGAGATGCTCCAATATGATACAATCAATAAAAGACAATGAGCATAAATTTGAAATAAACAAGTACAAGGATATTAAATGGAAACTTGCAAGTAAATGATTAGCTCACAATCCCAATTACACAATAACCAATTGAATGCAAGATGAAACAATGTTATTAGTGTGTGTGTGATGGCAAAGTGGTTTTGGTAAATTTTAATTAAAGCCTATTCTACAGTGAGACTTCCACTAAATTCCTCAAAACATGGTAAGGACTGAGGTGAATTGAAAGAAGGCTAGGGTGAGGAGGCACTTGTACTTCATTAATGATACCCACCTAGACTTCAAGACAACCCAGGTGACTTCGTTCCTACAAGGGCTTGGCACAAGAGAATTATGAGGTCACGTGTTTTAATCTTTGCTCCCAACTAAAATATAAAAAATTGAATGACAGTTAGGGAAGGTTTTCCTAAATTTCTATCAACCAAGCCTGTTACACAGTAATTTGTCACTGCCTTCACTCCCAGTCCATCTACTGTGTCATGTGTCCAAGTCAAACATGCTCATACTGAACAAATGCTCTCTTATGCTGCCAATTGACCCACTTTTCCTAAGTTATCTGCCTCATCGCGACTATGGACTTAATATACGCGCTGAAGGGCGCTCATAAACAGTCCAACTGCGCTACCAGCGTGGAAGTACATCTGATTCCCGTGATGGTCCGATTTCATGCTCCAACGCGAGGTTACTTATTATCTTTAGCAATGATCTGACTGGCTACATTTCTCACTAGCGATGTCAACGATGAAGCTTAGTTATGTACTTGCGATGACCCAGATTGGGCGAATTTGTTCCAGCAGTCGGCCTTCTATATGACTCCAGAACTGGTTGTTGGCATAGTTTGTGTTGCCCTTCCTTCTCTGGCATGGCAATTTCGTCAATTGTGCTACCTTCCTTGGTGATAAGCTCTCTCTTCCACCTTTCATGGAGACTCCTTCTCCTATTTAAACACTCACCTTTGTTATGATCAAGCTAGTTGGTAAATTCTTGGATTGAGCAGTGTTGTTAGTGCTTTTGGGTTTGATAGATAGCTAGTGTGGGTGTGGAATTGTTGATAGCTTGTGGAAGGTTGTGAAGTGCCCTTAATTTTGTGTAAAACTTATGAGAGAGAGAGAACTTTGTATGTTGGGAGATCCATCTTCAAAGAGTGAATGCTTGAAGAACATGCTGGCTGGATCCCTCTGAGAAGGCTTGCGACGTCAAGACTTTGGTTGTAAGCTTGCTCTTATTTCATTATTAATACAATCAATGATGTTTTCCTATGTCTTGTATGTAATTTACTTGATAGCTCATGACTTCTTGACTTTGTGAGTAAATAGATCATTGTTGTTTTTCGGTTACGTGCTTTGTTGTATTTCCTTTGCATTGTTTCAGGTTGATCACTCATTGAGGAGAAGGAAGCGAAAGTTGGAGCAACACAATGGAACTCCATCAACCACCGGTTGAGGTAGGCCTCCAACTATGACTGTTTAAGGAGATCTATTATTGATTTGTCCGTGTTTTTTACTAGACCCACTCTAGGGCTAGAGGGGTTACCTCTGTCCGCAGAGGGAACACTTTCCTGCATCACAAATTGGCGACTCCACTTTCCGTTCGCTCGGATCCTTGGGGTCTTCCTCCTATTGATCAGATAGAATCCTGGGGCGATGAGATGCCGTTGAGTCCCACCGAGCTCAACTACGTCGAAATTGTTTCTGCATCAGCCCCATCCTCTGAATCTGCTCCTTCGAGTAGAGCTCTCGACTCGTACATTCACTCCCCTTAGCATGGAGATGATGCTTCTTCAGACCCTTTAAAGGAAATTTTTCCTACTGATGAAGTGATTATTGAGACCATGTCTTTCGAGGAACCTCCTTGGTCAGATCATCACCATCGTTCTTCGTTTCTCCCTACCCATCGAGAAATGCTTACTTGTCTTGAGCGGTTTGCTCCCTGTCTCCCATCTCAACCCCTTCAGACACCCATCCAGATTTATCAAGTGTCTTCTGAAGGAAATATGGGAAACATTACACAAACTCAACCTATCGACATCTCTATTAAACCAGGGATTGTAGAGCACATCCATGTCGAAGTAACTTGTACTCCGAAGGAGATTCAGCTTTATACCAATCTGTTTCGCGAATTCCATGATGCGTTCGCTTGGTCGTATGAAGAAATGCCCGGCATCGATCCTAGCATCATGGTGCATGAGATACCTACCTATCTGGGCGCCAAACCTGTTCGACAATGTCTACGCCCTGTGCACCCCCGAAAGGCTGCAGCTATTAAAGCGGAAGTCGAAAAGCTTCTTAAGGCTAGCTTCATTTACCCCATCCCACTTACAGATTGGGTTTTTTAATATTGTCCCTGTGACTAAAAAGCAGGGCACTATCAGGGTATGCGTTGATTATTGTGATATTAATCGGGCCTGTCCCAAAGATAACTACCCTACACCCTTCATTGACCAGCTCATTGATGAGTGTGCCGGGAGTGAGATATATTCATTTATAGACGACTTTTCTGGTTATAACCAGATTAATATTGCCCCCGCAGATCAACACAAGACCGCCTTTATCTATCCGTGGGGCACTTTCGCTTATAAAAAGCTCCCATTCGGTTTAAAAAATTCTGGTGCCACCTTCCAGCGTGCAATGTCTTACGCGTTTCATGATATTCGACACATTGTGCAACCTTACCTGGATGACCTTCCAGCTCATTCAGCAAAGTGCCAAGACCATCTGACTCACCTTCGCGAAATATTTCTTCGTTGTCGACACTATCGTATCCGGCTTAATCCGCATAAGTGTGTCTTTTGCGTGGAGTCTGGCATACTTCTCGAGTTCATCGTCTCTCCGGAAGGTATTCGCCTAGACCCCCTCAAAGTCGAAGCCATCCTGAATCTTCCTCCCCCTGCTTCTTTGCAGTAATTACAGAGTTTGCAGGGTAAAGTGAATTTTTTACGATGATTTATTCTGAATTATGCCGAAGTGGCTAAAGGCTATACGCGGTTACTAAAACGCGACACCCCTTTTCTTTGGGATACCGCTGCACAAGAGTCATTTGAGCACCTCAAGGCTCTCCTTGTTTCTGCTCCGTTGTTGCGTCCCCCTGATTATCATTGTGACTATACTCTTTATTTAGCGGCTGCTAATACCACTATCGGCATGGTTCTAGTTCAAGACGATGATGATAGTACTGAGCATGTCATTTATTATCTTAGCCGCAATCTACTTGATACGGAAACTCAATATGCCTATGTCGAGAAGTTAGCATTGGCCGCCGTTTGTGCCATCCAACGTTTCCGCCATTATATCTTATTGCGCACCACGACTGTGATTTCTGATTGCAACCCAATGATGTACATCCTGTCACGTCAGTTACTAGGGGGCAAATACTCAAAGTGGATTATCATCCTCCAAGAGTTTGACTTGGAGTTCACCATTGCCAAGTCTTAGAAGTCTCTCGTCTTCGCTGAATCGCTTTGCTCTCTACCATCTGTTACCACACCCTCTCGGTCAGAGGACCATATTCCGGATGAAACTCTGTTCCTGATTAGTACCCTCGATCCTTGGTATGGGGATATTATTGTCTATCTTCAGACGTCCTCTTTTCATCCCAATTTGTCTAAGGATGCTCGGCGACGGATTCGCCATCATTCTCAACCTTATCGCATTATTGGGGACACCCTGTACTGTCTCAGCGCCGACTCTGTTCTCCGTCGATGCTTAACATTCGAAGAGGCTGAATGAGTTCTAAATGACTGCCATTCTAGCACCTATGGTGGTCATATGTCCGGATATGCTACTGCTCAAAAGATCCTCCGTGCTGGTTACTTTTGGCCCTCCATCTTCAAGGATTGCATTCTTGCCATCCGCTCTTGTCATGAATGCCAAATTTACCAACGGAAGATGCGTGCGCCTCCCGCTCCATTACACCCTGTTGTTACCGTAGGTCCTTTTGCCAAATGGGGCATTGAGTATATGACCTGTAACCCTCGCTCAGCCGGGGGGCATGGATATATCATCATTGCCATTGATTATTTTACAAAATGGGACGAGGCGATGCCTACACTATGTGAAGACGGTCATACAACGGCGCAATTTTTATTCAATCATGTTATTTCACGATTCGGAGTCCCTTAGGCTATCATCACTGATCACGGCAAACACTTCCGTAATCATATGATGACTGAGTTAACAACCCAGCTAGGCTTGCTGCATGATAGCTCGACACCGTACTATCCTCAGGCCAATGGCCAAGTGGAAGCTGTCAACAAGGTTCTAGTTACAATGCTTCAACGCACCGTTGGCATGCACAAGTCCAACTGGCACTTGATATTGTTTTCCACCTTGTGGGCCTACCGAACTTCAGTGAAGGATGCCACCGAGTTCACGAAGTTCCAATTGGTTTATGGTATGGAGGCTACCCTTCTGATTAAGTGTGAGATCCCTTCTCTGAAATTAGCCGTCGAATTACTCCCCAACACTACTCCGGTAGAAGAACGTCTTCTCTATCTAGAGTAACTAGACGAGACCCGTCGATTAGCCTCTCTAGCTATTGAAGCATAGAAGAAGAGAGTGAAAACTCACTTCGATCACACTGTCCATCCTCGTTCTTTTGTTGAAGGAGATTTAGTCCTGCTCTATGATCAAGCAAATGAGAAGCTGGGGGCAGGCAAATTCGAGCCCATGTGGCACGGGCCTTATATTGTAAAGCGAGTTTTGCAAAAAGGGGCCTATGAGCTGATTGATTATGAAGGGAACCCTCTAGATAAGCCCCGAAATGGGCTTTATCTGAAAAAATATTATGCATGAACCCCATGCACTCTGATTTGTACATGCGTGTGTTTTCAGCGTGTGTGTTGTGTGTGTGTTTTCATGTTTGGCTTGGTGTGTAGGCATAATTGCTGCTTATTGTGTCCTTTGCTTCTTGTGCAGATGTCTGGTACACCTTACGTTGGTTTTGCTGATGGTGCCTGCCGCAGTACCCGCAACCTTTTTACTGCGGCATGGGTGATCTATGATCCTCACAGTGAGTTAGTAGACCTTCAAGGTGTTTGTCTGGGTTGTACCACAAACAATGTCACTGAAAATAGTGTTGTTATTGAATTATTAACCGAGGCTATCAACCTCAGCATTCGTACATTGGTTGTGAATCTGGATTCTCAGCTTGTTGTCCACCAACTTAATGGGCGTTATTCCGTCAGAGATCATCGCATTTTAAGGTTGTATTTACGTGTTAGATTGTTAGAAAGGAATTTTTATTTTATTACATATCAACACATTCCACGAAGATTAAACACGTTAACTAATGCATTGGCAAACCATGTATTAGACATACATTTGCGTAACATGTGATCAAAACAGCATATAGAAGCATGCAAAACACAATAATGAACCACAGGAATATGTATATATATATATATATATATATATATATATATCTTGTGTGGCGCACCGAGGCGCTCAAAAAATAAGTGTATATGTCCAAATAAAGTCTGTGTTCTCTGTACATCTGAGACACATGTCTCTCCAAAAATCAATAGGAAATAAAACCTAGGTGTCTACTGCGGTGGGTTATGCTCCCTATAGCACACCACCGCTTGTGCCACTCGCCTCAACAGGCGGTGCACCTTGGGTATCACCCCCACTGTGTGAATCTGGAACTCTATGGGGACCTCCTCGATCCCCATGTAATCAGGGATTCCCACCGTCAAACCCTCGAGATTCCGGGCCACTGTCTCTATAGAATCGACGACCGGAGGAGCCAAGGCTAGCTCTCTAATGCCCTGTGGATCCCTCCACGCCTCTGGAGCCAATCCAACAGGCATCACTGGTCCCACATATGCAAGCACCATAGAGTTCATTATTAGGACATATGCATGAAATAATTTAAAAAAAACATCATAAAAGATAAAATACAAAAATAGTGTGATCAAGTGCTTTACCACCATCATCCCACTGCTCACCAAGGGGCAACTGCATGTCAGGGTCTCCGCAAAAGTCCATCCCAGCGTATGGCCAGTCTTCGATAAAGATCATCTCGCGCTCAAGCCACTCACGGAACAATGTCCCCCATGACACTGGGCGGCCGCCAACTCCTCGTGGCATAACGTGTGCCCACCAGGTGATCCTGGTCTCCCGTGGTCTGGGCGCGTCCAAGTCCATGTCTTGTAACTACAATGATGGCACCTGCTCCAGCATGAGCGGGATCAAGATGGACCCATAACCAAATTTCTTCGTCTCTCCTCAACAACAATTGGTAAGTTGTCTCTTCATATTCGCCGTCACTGCTTCCGCCCAATTGAACATGGTTGGATTGAGGCATTCGAGAGCCAATCGAAGATGGGTCTTCGATGCCTCGTGTTGGGCGTGGAAGCCCACTACCCTCATCACCATGAATAGAACTACACGAAGAACCACGTCTTCCACCGTCGGAATTGCCACCTTCCCGCTCTTTGTCTTGCTTGCCCGTGGGCACACTCGTGCCATTAGCATCTCTAGAGATTCGCCCCCGGGTCACTGCCCCTCTAGAATTGGCCTCTCACCGCGACAGGACAATCCAGTCAGGAAATATATGTCTATGGCATCGAACTCAATGTCTCGGCCTCAGATTATGAATTTTCCATACGTCGGATTCTAGGCAAGGATTATCAGCTCTAATAAATTGAGTTGGGCGCGAAGGTGCGAAGTGAGGAAGAATTTTAGCAACCCGCACGCACGTAAAGCATTTTGGAACCCAGCGTCAGCAAAAGCTTCCATATCATTTTCATCGTGGGTTCGTTCCTGCCAAACAAAGCCCATAATTCCCTACATGACTGGAATAAATGAATTAGAACTTCGTTTACAAATTTCAATCCATAATTTGCACAAAAAAAAAATTGCGTCGTCATCGCGATTTTGATTAAAATAGTCGCAATGGTGCGAAGTTGACAGTTAATTTTTCTCACGATCATCGCAAGAATACATCATATTCTCGCGATGATCGGAAAGCGTTACGTGTAAATGGTGCTCGGTCATCGCAGACCCGAGCGGCATAGCCGCGATGACCGAGCGGCGGACTCCGACTCAAAAATCCGTCTAAACTTAGACATCTAATGCTAGAATGCATGAAAAAGCTACTGAAATGAAGCACAGGAATAAGTCTACTTACCTGGTAGAAGTTTCAAGGTGAACCGTGGACGAATGAGGGAGAAATCAGCTCGCAAATTTTGCTCAGCTTGGTGCTCCAAAATGCTCCAATGGTAAAATGAACAATGCAAATGGTAAAAACAAATGAATTACCCCCCTTTTTATAGTAATTTTTGGAAATTAAAAAATTATATTTTAAAATGTGGGTTTTTCTCATTTTTATCACATGGTTATTTGAATTTTTGGGTTTTTAACTATGTTTTTGCACATATTAATCATTTGTATCGAATGGGTTTTACGTTTGACATGTTTTTGTGCAGAACTGCAGGTGGTGGAGTTATGACATACTTTGTGTGCACTTGGTCTGTAAAGTCGTCTTTAACGCTCTTTTCCGACTTAAAACACGAAAAGATAGCCGAGTTATTCCTGTCAACTCGTTAAACGAAATGAAAGGCGGTGTGCTTTAAGCTTTTTTCCGACCGTGTAAACACGAAAAGATTGTCGGGCCTTTGTCGTTTCGGGTTCGTTATTGGTTACGAAACGACGTGATTTCGATTGCTTTTTTACTTTTTCGGGTCGAGGTCACTAATTGCGAAAAGCACTCCTTGATCATAATGGTCAAGCGGTTCTTTCGAGTATCGTTTTATACTTTTTCGGGCTCGAGAGACACAAATCTACGAAAAAGGACCCCCCTGGAGTTTTCTTTTCCGTGTCTTTTTCAAACTCTGTAAACATGAAAAAAACTCCGAGTTTTACCTATGTCAGACTCATTAAACCCGGACGACATTGGACTCGTCACCATGATGAGACTCGAGATTCTCCTCCCTAGGGCTCGTTAAACTATTACTAGGTTGGATTCGACCAAAAGTCGAACTTATATTACAAGAATATGCTATCCCCTTCAAGGTTGTTTTCAAAAATAATTGGGGTACTCGCCAGCGATGGTGGGGGAAAATTTGGAAATCATCATTGATTGTCCTTGGCAGCTAGTCACTCTTGAACATCGACACTTTTGCTTCTTGTCGGGTTGGAATATCCATATATCGTCATTTGGCCTTCCGCGGGTTTGGGTTGCCGTTTAGCCTCAATCCATCCGATTCATGTTGTCTCCATCAAGCCTCTGATCCCTTGGTACTTGAATGCTACCACCCTCCGGAGTCGTGTCGCCGACATGTTCAAGAGTATAATCCTTCTACAGTTTACACCCTTGCCTCTTCCTCTGATACTCTGTTTTACCATCTACCACTTATTCCTTATCTCATGTCGTTGATGGGGGAAACATTATGGCCCTCCTGCGACGGATCGTCTCCTATCAACTCCAGCTCATTATCCAGGAGATTAATCTAGAGATCCCCTTTGGTACCTTGGAGCTTTCATGCCTCAACGGCAAGTTCTTCTCGCCTGACGGTCGAATTTCATCATTGGTTGTCGATTGGGTGATTCCACGAGTGTTCGACTTCAGCTCCTTCTTCACAGTCTATGGATTGTACTAGACAGTACCTTAAGGACCATTGGCATTATTGGTGGTTTCTCTCACGCTTGTTAACGGTTTCCTCATTGACCGGTAATCAAGCGACTTTCTATCATGCTCAACCTCAGCACATCTATTCGCATGCTAGAATTTGTACTATGATCGGTTGGGTTCAAGACCTCGAACTCAGATTACACATGTTCGGGCTGCATGGGTTGGTTCGTAATTACATGACTCATTGATGGATGGCTGCGACCATACCTTTATCATTATCATGGTCTTATTAGCTGGATGGCTACATCCACACCACAGACCTAGTCTGTATGTCTTTTGGATGGCTGCGCCCATGCCTAGACTACATGTATTTCACTATCAGAGATATCAGTTGTACTTGTGTGCAGGTTCTTCCAGATGGCGTTCCGGCTCAGTCAGTTTCGTAAAGCATTTCACCCCTCCCACTCTCTCGGGCTTCATACTTTAGGGGGCATCTGTTACACAGTAATTTTTCACTGCCTTCACTTCCAGTGTATCTATTGTGTCATGTGTCCAAGTCAAACATGCTCATACTGAACAAATGCTCTCTTACGTTGCCAATTGACCCACTTTTCCTAAGTTATCTGCCTCATCATGACTATGGACTTAATATACGTGCTGAAGGGCGCTCATAAACAGTCCAGCCGTGCTACCAGCGCGGAAGTACATCTGATTCCTATGATGGTCTGATTTCATGCTCCAGTGCGAGGTTACGTATTACCTTTAGCGATGATCTGACTAGCTACATTGCTCATTAGCGATGTCAGCGCTGAAGCTTAGTTATGTACTCGCGATGACCCAGATTGGGTGAATTTGTTCCAATAGTCGGCCTTCTAGATGACTCCAGACCTGGTTGTTGGCATAGTTTGTGTCGCCCTTCCTTCTCTGGCATGGCAGTTCCGTCAATTGTGTTACCTTCCTTGGTGAAAAGCTCTCTCTTCCACCTTTCATGGAGACTCCTCCTATTTAAACACTCACCTTTGCTATGATCAAGCTAGTTGGTAAATTCTTGGATTGAGCAGTGTTGTTAGTGCTTTTGGGTTTGATAGATAGCTAGTGTGGGTGTGGAATTGTTGATAGCTTGTGGAAGGTTGTGAAGTGCCCTTAATTTTATGTAAAACTTATGAGTGAGAGAGAAATTTGTATTTTGGGAGATCCATCTTCAAAGAGTGAATTCTTGAAGAACATGCTGGCTGGATCCCTCTGAGAAGGCTTGCGACGTCAAGACTTTGGTTGTAAGCTTGTTCTTATTTCATTATTAATACAATCAATGATGTTTTCCTATGTCTTGTATGTAATTTACTTGATAGCTCATGACTTCTTGACTTTGTGAGTAAATAGATCATTGTTGTTTTCTGGTTACGTGCTTTGTTGTATTTCCTTTGCATTGTTTTAGGTTGATCATTCATTGAGGAGAAGGAAGTGAAAGCTGGAGCAGCGCAACAGAACTCCATTGACCATCGGTTGAGGTAGGCCTCCAACTATGACTGTTTAAGGAGATCTATTGTTGATTTGTCCTTGTTTGTGACTAGACCCACTCTAAGGCTAGAGGGGTTGCCTTTGTCCGCAGAGGGAACACTTTCCTGCATCACAAAGCCTATGCTTGGAGGTAAATTTTTAGAGAATGCAAATTGGATGCTAAATTAAAATAAATGCTTTAAATAAGATACAATTAAGGGAAGTGCTTCAAAAATGAAAACTCTTATGATTATCAATTAGTAAATACCATTTCACTTTGATGATCAATTTAGAAATTAGCACTTTGAGCACAATTTAATATATTATAATGAGATTAGCTTATGTCAATGAATAATGAAGCAAGTTAAAATTAATCAATGAAGCAATGTGAATTGGATCTATGGCAAGATAGAACAATTTAAATGGAGATACCAATTAGCAAATTAGATCAAATTATTGAAATGCAAATTAAACTAAATAGCTAGTGAAACCAACAAATAGTTAGATCAAGGTAAAAGATAAGTGATTACAAAAATATGAGATGCAATGAACTAATAACTACAAAATGAGCAAATTAGCAATGAGATCTAATAGCTACATTAGTAAGTTAGTGATTAAATAGAGATCCTCCTACCAAATGAGGAGGTGGGATACCATGGGGAAGAGACCACAAGCTCCCTCAAGGAAAAACTTCTTTTATTAAAATTACGAAGAGAATCCTCTTAGACAAGACTGAGGGTTTTAAAACCCCAAGGAGGATTTATAAAATGGAGTTTTTAACATCCTTCCTTAAAATACCAATGAGAGAAAATTCTTATAACGATTTTACAAAATTTATAATGAGAAAATTTCTCCCAAAAGGGAATCGATTTTCCTCGAAATGAAATTCGCTCCAACAAATTAATGACCAAGCTCTAGGAGGAAAATTATGCAAGGGATGAAAGAGAAACCTTGTCTCTAGGAGATGGAAGCCTCAAAATATTAAATGTTAAATTCTCAATTCTCAAAATGCTTGATCTCTTCAAAATCGAACTTGGATAATTCTCAAAAAAAATCCCTCAAATCTTCTAAAGATTCCTGCTCATGAAAAAAAGAGGAATTTCCCTTGTGCTTGTGGCTAAGGAGAAAATGGCTCAAAGATTTAAGACGGCTTCCACAAAAATATTTTCCCAGCCTCAAGCAAGCTCTTCTTCGAAAATTGAAATTTGAATCTCACCTCAAAAAAAAATTATTTAAACCCTTGAGAGGAATTCGCTCGACAAAAAAGGGGATTTCTTTCCCAAGCCTACACCTTGGAGAGATAGGCCTCAAAATGCAAATGGCCTCCCAAAGTTTTCGATCAAGTTTTAAGGATGGATCTCTTCAAAGAAAATCAAAAATGAACAGCCCTAGAACCCTTGTCGTCTAGGATTGAAAGGAAAGTCTGCAAAATGGAGGGGTTTTATCCACGAGCAAGGTGATGTTTAACTTCCAAAAATTTGTTTCCTTAATTTCCAAAGCATCCACCTGCAAAAATTTATTTCAAGACAATTTTCCAAGCCCAAACCTCATCCCTCAACTAGATCTGCACACAAATTAAGCAAGAAAATCCCAATATATAGATATAAAAGAAATAAAATTTATATACAAGAGGGTTTAGTAATATTTACAAAATTTAGAAATTTGCTAACCAAAAGAGTGTGAGTACAACTTCGCTCTTGGGTAGAAAAAATACAAGCTCTAAGTAGCTAGATCTAACAATTAAAATGCATAAATAAATAAATCTGAAGAATATATGATTAGATTTGCAAGCTATGGCCAAGAAAACCCTTCAAATATTCTTATGATAGGCCTTTGAGATAGATCTAAGTGGGTTCTTCCACTTCTATGCCTTGAGAGTTGGTTGGTTCAACCGAAAAGATCCCCGAACACTCAAGATCTTATTCATAAAAGAGATTTCTACACGCTTCCGAAATATTTTGTCAAATCCAAATGGGATTAGATAGTACAATGAAAAGGAAGACTGGGGGTTCAACTGAAAACCCACTAGCGCTTCCATGTCTAGAGTATTTCTCTAATCCAAATATCAATGTAAGATAACTATACACCAATAAATCCAAATAACAAATGGAAATAACAATTTATAGCACTAGTATAACATTAAGCATAGAGAATTAGAAAAATATTACCATAGTTATGGAGGAATAACACCACAAAAATTTTACCCCAAAGATATTCTTTTATTAACTAAAAAAAAAATTAGTACAAAGCAGAGCTTCAGTAGCCAAGAGCTCGATTACAACTTGTGTTGATCATACAATGAGGAGTTTAGAGCCTCTTTAAATAGAAAATGAGAGATAGAGACCCCTCTCCAAGTGAAAACGGCTAGATCCAAGGAGGCAATGGGTAGGTCCAAGCCAAAAAATTTCGATCCCTTGATGAGTTGCACAGATCTCTAGGAGGGTAGATGTTTGCCTTGAAAGAGATGTTAGATTGACCCAAAACTTTGATCCCGAATTGGTTTGGACCACTACAATATTTTCTTTATTTTTCTCCCCAAGAAACTCTCATTCAAAATAACTATCTTGGACCATTCCTCAAAAAACTTTTGTTAGGTCATTGACTTCTTTTCTAGACCCATGGCACCTCCTCATCATCATCTCCAACTGCAAATGTAGTATTGGTGGAACTAGGAGGATGTGAAACAACTGGACGTTGAGATAGACGAGATATGTGCTTCTGTCGTGGTTGAGCAGAGGAAGCGCTTGCAACTGGAGGACTTAGGGCTGGCCTGAGGCTGGTACAAGTGGATCTACATTCAACTGAACATCTTCTTGAAGTGATGCCACTGCCTGTAATCAAAATCAAGATCCTCATCAGAATCAAACTCTGTTGGATGACTCTCCACTACCCAATCTGATGTTGCATCAATATCTTCCAACACAATGGGATCTGAATCAGGTTTTTTGTTCAGCAATTGGTTGTGTCTGAACCGGAGGTTGTATTGGACATACACTAGATCATTTAACCATTTTTTATCCAAACAGTTTCTCTTCTTCGTGTGAATCCTCTCAAAGACAGACCAATTGCGCTCACACCCAGTAACACTACAAGTTTGACTCAAAATACGAATTGCAAACTTCTGCAATTGAGGACAATGGCTACCAAAAGCCTCCCACCATTGTGTTGCAAAAAACATAGTAGTGTAATGAGTTAGCTCAAGTTTCAACTTTCAACAAATTATATCCAACTTTCAAATTATAAACAATTTAACAAAATAAGTATTAAGAATTTGAAATTGAAATTTTTGCTTACCTGGCTCATCTGCTTCCCTTGCAATCTTTGCTAGGTTCTTCCCAAAGGTACCTGTGGCTTTGCTGAAGGTTGTGATCTGTCAGTTTATCTCCAACTGATCACACTCCAATGGGATCATGTGATCAATGCAGTCAATCAATCCATATGTAACCTCCCCACTCAAAGCTCCTACCGCCAGAGCTTTATAATGGTACCGTGGGTTCAAAAAATACCCAGTTGCATATATAGGGCAATGGAGTTGATTGTTCCAACTTTCATCAATGATTGCCAAAATGGGCCAATACTTAGCCACTCTATCCTTGTATTCCCTCTTTATTTGCTCCTTTGCTTGATCCATAACCTCATAAATGAAGCGCATAGCCAATTTTTCCCCATCCACCAACCACAACACCTTAACCAGTGGCTCAACAACCTTCACAATCTCTGCTGCCTTTCTCCAAAATATTTCTTCATTAACTTTCTTTTTCAATTATTTGCCTTCCTGTTTGAGAAACCACTGGCTTTGATTCCATTCATCACTGGAAAATATCTTTTGCAAGTTTCTATGTTGTGAAAGCATAGATTGCAATGTCAAAAAATGAGTTGCAAATCTAGTGATGGCAGGCCTAATAATATCCCTGCCCCCTGTGTGTTTCCTCATCAGGCTCAAAATCCATGAATGATTGTAGATAAAAAAATTTATGCTTTTGGCATGATCTACAATGTTTTTGACCCAATCTAATTTGTCAATATCCTCAAGCATGAGGTCTATGCAATGTGCAGCACATGGGGTCCAAAAGATGGCTTTGTGCTTTTCCTATAACAATTTACTAGCAAGAACATAATTAGAGGCATTATTTGTGATGACTTGAACAACATTAGCCACCCCCACCTCAACAACCTCAGCCAATAGCTGAAACAACAATTATCCATCTTTCACGCTATCAGATGCATCAACTGATTTTAGAAGCATGGTTCCCCGTGGGTAGAAGATAAGAAAGTTTATGATGGTACGGTTCCTTTGATCAATCCATCCATCTGACATGATGGTACATCTTGTTTTTGCCCATGATTTTTTTTAAATCTTTCAAATACTCATTAATGGAGGAAATTTCTTTCTGCAAACAATACCCCCTTATCTCATGCATAGTAGGGCCTTTGTAGCCTTTTCCAACAGCAAATATGGCATGAAACATAGGCTCATAATATGGTGAATAGGAAGCATTGAAGGGGATATTAGCATCACACCACCATCTACATATGTAATCACAAGCAGTATCCCTCAATTCTTTCTTCCAATGGTCATCTAAAATGGGATGCAAAGTTCTACTAGCTTCAAAACCATGTGCATCTGATGGAGAGGAGAGTGTGACAGTGAAATAACTTTTGATATTCATATCACCCTTCTTTTTCATTTTATCCTTACCCTTTTCTTGAATAGACTCCAAAGAGGGAAGAACATAGTGGAAGGGGTTGGATGCATCAATACAAATGATAGAATAAGAACCCTCAAAATCAAAATGGGGGTTGGTAGCCATCATTTTTTGTATACTCCTCTTCCTCCCAATTTCTGCCTCTATTTCTTTTTCCCTAGCTTTTTCTTCTTGAAACCTCTCAAAGCTAATTTAACAAATCCTTCCTAATCTCCCCAAGTTGTGGTGATTCACATGGAGTAATTTGGCCTCTAATCGCTGCCAAGTGTTGTTTCATCCTATTAATGCCCCTAGGACAATCCTTAATTTTTCTATGGCAAAATTTGCAATGCATTTGATTATCAACCAAATCAGCATATGCCCAAGTAGCATCTTTCACTCTAGGAGCCATTTTTTGACTTGGAAATGAAAGGAAAAATTTTGAAAATGAAAAAAAAAAAAAAAATAGGATTTCTTCAATGTTCATTTCTTTCACAAAAAACACTCTTTTCAATTTCCAGATTTGCACAAAAAAATAAATAAGCAAAAATAGATTTTTAGAAGTGAAAAAAATACCTCTAGGCACAAACTGCCTCCTCAAAGTTGCTCCAACAAACCAACTCCTCAATGATACTCCAATGGCTTCCCAAGAAGCTCCTCACTCCTGCTCCAATGCTTGCCCAAGACTCCTCACTACTGCTCCAAAAACAAGCTCCACAACTCTTCACAAACTCCTCACAAATTCTCACTCAAGTGCAATGAGATGGCTATGAGGTAATGAGAGGGGTTGGGTAGGTTTTATAGGGTTTGGGAGAGGGAAATGGACCCCAAAGAACCCAAAGGCATATAAGAATGGGCTTTGGGGTCCCCAAAAAATCAAACAACAAAAAAAAAATCTGCTTTTCGGCCGCGCCCACCGAGCCGGCCAAGTTAGCTCGAGCTCAGCCAAGCCAACCAAGTTGTTAGTTATCGACTCGGCTAGCTCGGCAACAACCTGGTCGGCCGAACCGAGCTAGCCATCGAGCCGACCTAACCAGGCTTTGACTTGGTCTGGCTCGGTCGTTTCGTAGTCGTTTCTGCCGAATTTTAAAACAATGGTAAGCACTAGAACCCCCGTAACAGTTTCCTTGAGCATCCTTAATGCCCCATGATGTAAGTGCCCCATTCTTCTATGCCACAATTCATTTAAGTTTTTTTCTCCACTGACATTATTGCTTATCAATGCCATGGGAGACTCAAACTGCAACTTGTATACCCTGTTGCTTCGAGTTTGAATCTGGGCCCTCTTTTTCCACTTAGGATGCTTGACATATACTTTGTTACTGATGAAGTACACATCATATCCTTTATCTTGTAATTGAGATACAGAAATCAAATTCATTCCCATACCTACCACATGTACTACGTAAGTAGCCCGAAGACTATCTCCTGCTGTTGTTTGGATTCTGGAATGTAACAGTTCCCTTTCCTACTGGGGTGCATTTCGTCCTGTTACCCATTTTGATTTGGAAGTTTTTTTGTTCCTCTTGATAGCTCGAGAAATATTCTCTTTCTCCAGTCATATGAGTTGAAGCCCCGCTATCAATGTACCAATTCTCGACTGATGCAGAACTCGATAAACAAGCAAATTCCTCTTCCAGCCTGGAAGCTAATTCGTAAATATTATGATCCCTGATGTTCTCCATGCTCTTTTTCTCTGCTCCATGTTGCTTGAACCTCGCTCTGACACCATGTGAAAATTTCGCTACAGTGGTTGATTTATTTATCCTACTTATTTACAATAATAAGTTATTTACGGATGCTTCAGTAAATAAAAAAATAAATCCAGCTGCAGAGTTCACAATTTAAGAACTGAAAATTAAATAGGCAAGAGAAACAACAGCATACGAACAATCACATTGACACGCTTGTTTTTGGAAAATCGTCCCCGGAAAAACCCAATGCGAGAAAACCGGTGCGGCAAATCTGAAGGTTTCTATTATTGGCAGTAAATTTCTGAATATAATCTAGATGCCCCAAAATGGCAATCCACTCAGAGAAGATAACTGATAGATAAATAGTGAGAATTTTCTCACGCTGAACCTGGAGATTTTACATTGGCCCCAGCTCCTAGATGACCCACTACTCAGTCTCTGCGTGAGCCTACGCAGTCACTGCGTGGCTTCTGCGTGGAGACTCCCTCTAGCTGCGTCACCCTAGCTGTTGTTGGTTCTGCTGCTGAGAAATCGAGATTTCTCCTGCCCATCACCCACAGTGATTCCCGACACTGATCCCTGCTATCCCCCAGCAAATTTGCGTCAACCTCCTCCAGTTACTGCGTTGTCCCTCCTTGGCACTGCACTGGCTCTTTTGATCCTTCACTGTCTTCTTTGAAGTATATTCACTGGGACTGGAAATCACTTCCTTCCAGTATTGTCTCTGATCCTCACTGCTTGATCGCTTGTTCGAATTCCTTAGCAAAACCTGCCCGCGGAATAACGAACTAATTGATCAACTCTATGTGTGTTACAAATGAACCCCAAGCCTCCTTATATGTTTCTCGTTGAGACTTCAACGATCGAGATTAAGTCTCTAATCAACGGCTAAGATTAAATCTTGACTTGATCCGCTTTTTAGAACATTCTCACCCATATTTTAATTAATACTCGTTAATATTTTAATTTTCCTAAGTTTAAACTTAGGAACCCCATTAAAAATATTAATTATTTTAATAAAAATACAATCTGGGTGGAATTTCACCAAACGGTTTATGGGATCTTTAGAAATCATGTGTCTTAGCCTCTCCACCAATTTTCATGGCTAGAGCACATTCGATGCTACCAAAAACTAACATTGAAATGTCGTAAACACTATTTTATTTACTTAATAATAGAGTTTAAAGGAAGCTTTAACTCAAAAAAAAGTTTGATTGTTGTGTTATATAGTCAATTAAAAAGCTGATTGCACACGAAAACAGATCACTTGAATTCAAAAGGTTTCCGCCTTTCAAGTAACTCCTACAATTCCTACCTATGTTCACTGCTGAGACTGCATCCATTGGACATGTTGGTTAGTTTTCAGTTTAATACTTGAACTGAAATTTTCATATGATATTCACTATTTTATTCTTACAATATATGGCTGTCCTTAGCTGCTATAATTTTTTATTTTTTTCAAAAGAAAATAAACTTATATATTCATTAAATTCAATATATATAATGCTCTCTGTACCATCCAAGTGCCTTTTGGGCCTTAATTGTAGCCAACATTCTCTTTTCTTCCTATTGTTCATTTTCTAGCTTCTATGTTTTGTCATTTTCTTCTATTGTTCCCTTTAGTCTAAAATGGGAGACATAAACAAAAGCTTACAAAAAATTCGAAGGAGCCATGAGAGAAACAAACATTTACATATGAAAATCCATGGCGTTGAGTACTTGTCCATTGTTGAATTCATATATGCCTGAGAATCCTGAAGGGAGGTCAAGGGCCTCTTTGGAGAGGGCATCAGCTTCCTCATTTAATTCTCTCAAGATGTGACAGTATGTCATCCATTCAAAAGAAGAAAGAAGAGGCTAGTTGATGAATTTCCTACATAATTGGCACTAAGTCAATGTTTTGGACTGTTGCCCACCCATTGGCCCAGTCAATAACTAGCTTCGAGTCCCCTAAAACTTGGATCTTGTTGATGCTTTTCCTTTTGGCAATCTCAAGAAGTAAACAGAGCCCTGAAAATTCCACCTTATTATTGGCTCCTCAGCCAGGAGTATCTACAGTAGAAGAAATGAGATTGATTAAAATAAACGACCACACCAACTCCACAACAAGGCAGGTGACCTTGACAGGTCCCATCAAAGAACCCCCATGAAATAACATAATCAATTCTGGCATGCTGGGGACACACTATGGCAAGGATTTCTGTTCTGTCCTACGCTCCTTTGTCAGGGCAACAATTTTGGAAGCACACAACTCTGGAGTCATAACCTTGTCTAGAAACAGAGGCACATTGCGGGTTTTCCAAATGTAGTCAATCATGATGCACAGGAGGCCTGAAAATTATCAGACAGATTTATCTAACATCCACTGTCTGATTGAGCCTACAAGTGAATTTGAAATCCAGCAAGCTTTGGGGGAGAATTCTAACTGAATACAAGTAAAGACCTGTGTCACATATGAACAGTTGAAAAATACGTGCTGCATGAATTCAACCTTCTCCTTACACAGAGGGCATCTGCTGGGCCCGTGCCATCCACAAGAGATGAGAACCTCCCAGGTGAGCAGCTTGTTGTTGAGAGCAAGCAAGGCAGTAATTTTAGATTTAAGAGGAGCTCTAACTTTCCAGAGGGCCCTCCACCACCATAACTTTGGGCCTTCAAAATTGTCCTCGACTGACGTCTTATAAACCAATTTGGCTGTGAAAGCACCTGATCTAGGATTTTTAGACCAGCAGAGACTGTCCAGGGAGTCTGGATGGAGAATGATAAAGTTTTGTGATACGAGAAGTATGTATCGGTCCCACTCCTCCGCCAAATCACCTGCCAATCCTAATTCCTCTGCCAATTTCTAACCTGCCTGTCCTCTAACTTGAGGGACCTGCACCATGGCATCAACAAGATGGTGTATATTAGCAGCCTCCAGAAACTTAAGGAGAGGAGGAGAGAGCTCATAATCATTGCCAGCCGCACACCTCGGATCCCTGTGAAGTAGAATAACTCAGCGATGTATCATAAGATTATATATATATATATATATATATATATATATATATATATAATAATGAATGTAGGATGATTTACAAAGTGAGAGGCTCAGGCTTAAATACAGCCCTACGTGCCTCTTGGTGAATGGGCATGATCTTTGATCATGCCCTATGCCCTAATTAACTAATAGTTTTACAGAATACTAAATTTTTTATATAACATTGCCTTCCTCCCAAAAAGATGCTTTGTCCTCAAAGCATACGTAACGACAGATGTTGTTGATGTAATGCTTCAATCTCCCAAGAAGCTTCTTCTTCTAGTAAGTCCTTCCACTTGATCAAGTATTCTTTGATTACTCGTGATCGGAGCTTCTTTTCCCTCATGGATATGATACCTTCTAGTTCTAAAATGACCCTTCCTTCATCATCTAAGGATGGAAGCGTTGTTTGTGTTGATTGATGGTCACCAAGTGCCCTTTTAAGACAGGATACATGGAAGACGTTGTGGACACGACTTTTATTCGAAAGGCTTAAACTATATGCAACTTGGCTGATCTTTTTGTTGATTTGGTATGGTCCATAGAACTTTGGTGCCAATTTATTTTTCCTTTTTGTTTTAAGGACAACTGTTTGTATGGTTGGAGCTTGACAAATACCCAATCTCCAACTTCAAATTCTCTCTCGGTTCTATTTCAGTCAGCTTGTTGTTTCATACGATTCCTTGCATTATTCAGATTTTCTTTTAGAGTTTGGATGACTTTTTGGGTTTCTTCTAACTGGTTTTTAACAGCTAGCAGCTTCGTCTCGATGATAGCAAAGTCCTTCCATTTCGGAGGTTCGTAACCGTACAAAGCTTGAAAGGGAGTCATTTTCACTGATGTGTGGTAAGTGGAATTGTACCACCATTCGACGAGATGTAACCACTGAGCCCACTTGTTTTGTTTGTCTGTGGCATAACAACGTAGGTAGGCTTCCACACATTTATTGACAACCTCAGTTTGGCCATCTGTTTGAGGGTGGTAAGTGGAACTCATGTTGAGGTAGGTTCCTATATGATTGAAAAATTCCTTCCAAAAATTACCCTTAAATTTGGCATCTCTATCGCTCACAATAACCTTGGGAAATCCATGTAATTTGTAAACATTTTTGCAAAATATTTCAGTGATTTGTTTTGCTGAATCTGATTTCCTCATTGCAATAAAGTGAGCATACTTGGTGAGTCTGTCGACTACTACAAGAATTTTATCCTTACCATCAGACACAGGTAAACCTTCAATAAAGTCCATTGATATTTCCTCCCATTTCTGATTCAGAATGTTTAAGGGATGAAGTAATCTGGGTGTCATAATATTTTCATTTTTATTTCTCTGGCATTTATTGCATTCGGCTACATATTTTTTAATATCATTGCTCATTCCCTTCCAAAAGAAGGATTTGCATGCGTTGTAGTAGGTCTTAAAGTATCCTACATGTCCGGCTGACAGTGAATCATGCGACTCTTTGAGAACCTTGGCTTTAAATTTGGAATTTGCATTCAGATAAATTCTTCCCTTGTACCATAGAATATCGTTCTTCCATTCAAATTGTGAATTTGGGGAAGATTATTGATTAGAGCACTTGTTTCTATATTTTTGCGTATTCGCTTCGAATCTCATTAAGCCATTCGGGAATAACCACTGACATTGCGAGTAACGATGGTTCTTCATCTCTCCTCGATAAGGCATCAGCTACTACGTTATCTTTCCCTTTCTTGTGTAATATATCCATGTCAAAGGTAGCGATTTTTCCTATCCATTTTTGTTGTTCTGTAGATAGCGTTTTCTGTTGGAGAATATGTTGAAGACTATTATGATCTATTTGTATTAAGAACTTACTTCCCAAGAGATATTGTCTCCATTTGGCTAATGTGTGCATAATAGCAAGCATTTCCTTGGTGTATGTAGACTTGAGACATTCGTGCTTATTGAGCTTTCTGCTTTCGAACATGATTGGATGACCATCCTGCATTAGTACTGCTCCTATGCCAAAACCTGAAGCATCACATTCAATTACAAATGGTTTTGAGAAGTCTGGAGTTGCTAATACAGGGGCATTAGACATAACTTCCTTCAAATCTTCAAAACACTTTCCTGCTTCATCATTCCATCGAAATGAGTTCTTCTTTAGAAGGTTTGATAGGGGTGCGGTTATATGGGCGTAGTTTTTAATAAATCTTCGATAATATCCGATCAACCCTAAGAATCCTCTTAGCTTGGAGATATTAGTTGGTTTGGGCCACTCCCTTATAGCTTTGATCTTGTTAGGATCTACTTTAACTCCTTCTTTGGATATTATATGTCCGAGATATTCTACTTCTTCCTTCCCAAAGGTACATTTGGAATTCTTGGCATAGAACTGATACTCTTCCAATAGTGTAAGAACTTTCTCCAAATGTTGTAGGTGCTCCTTCCAAGTTTTACTGTAAATTAAAATGTCATCAAAAAACACTAGCACGAACTTCCTTAGATATGGACAGAATAACTCATTCATAGTGGCTTGGAATGTAGTTCGTGCATTAGTTAAACCAAAAGGCAGTACTTTAAATTCGTAGTGACCGTCATGTATTCAGAACACAGTTTTTGGTATGTCTTCCAACCCTACTCTGATTTGATAATACCCTGACCTTAAGTCCAATTTTGAGAAATATCTAGCGCCATGTAGTTCATCCAGCATTTCATCAATGAATGGAATTTGGAACTTGCTTTTGATTGTTATTTTGTTTAGTCCTCGATAATCGATGCATAATCTAAACGATCCATCTTTCTTCTGCACCAATACAACTGGAGCAGCATATGGACTTCTACTTTTTTGAGATGATGCCACACTTTAAAATATCTTGGATTAATCTCTCAATTTCCATTTTTTTATGATGGGGATATTGATACAGTTTGATGTTAACAGGGTTTGATCCTGCTTTGACTTCTATTGTATGCTTGATTTCTCTATTAGGAGGCATTTTCATGGGCAGGTCTTGGAATACTTTTTCATGCTTCTGAATTAGCTCATGTACTTCTAGTGCTTCTTCGCTGATCAATTCTGAAGTTAATAACTCTAATTGGTGACATTGTACTACATAGGCTGGTGCTCCTCTTCGAATCATTTTCATCATTTGGGATGAAAATATGATTTGATTCTCAGGTGCTTATAACCCATATAATTTGTATTTCTTCCCTTCCCATTTAAATTTTATAAACTGCTTTTGATGGTTGGTCGAGTAAGTAACGAGGGTTTGTAACCATTGGATACCTAAGACCACACCCCCTCCTCCTAATGGTACCGTGTAGAATGGAGATTCTAAATTAAAGTCTTGAATCTGCAATTTGACTTTATGGCATTTCCCTACTTTTTCGATTTTCTTACCATAACCTTCATGTTGGGCATGGGAAATGTGAAAATGTTGAGTCTCTTCACCATGGTTGAGTCCAAAAAATTGTGGGTGCTACCGGTATCGATGAGAACCATTACATTGTTCTTCTTGATATGTCCTTTTAATTTTAATGTTTGGGGTTGTGATATACCTGTCATGGCCGATAATGATACTTGCGGAATGCTCTCGTCATCTAGTTCTGGAGAGAATTCTGGGGCGTCTTTGATTTCTTCAACGTCTGATTCATCATTGTCTGAATTATTAGTTGCTTCGCATTTATACAGGTTTTTGGTCTCTTTTCCTTTAGCACACCTATGTTTAGTGTCTCATTTCTCGCCACAGTGTTTGCATTTGCCCTCTTTCATCCTTTGCATTTCCACGTTAGTTTTTTCTCCTTCACGAAGATGTGGTGGAACATATTTTGTGTTATCCGTATTCGCAGATTGGGGAAATCTTCATCTCATGTATACTCTTTCAGCCTTTGACCATAGCATCATGTCAAATTTCTTTTCAGCAGCTTTTTCTTTTTGTCTTGCTACTTCTATTGACGTAATGTCATGAAGCTCAAGTTTTGCTTGAAGATGGGGTTAAAGTCTCAAGGTGTATGATTGAATGAGATGAGTTTCTGACAATCTAGGTACTCGTGTTGCTAAAATCTCCCATTCTCGAGTGTATTCATCCACATCTCCTTTTTGTAGTAATTTGGTGAGTGTTGAGAAGAACTCTTCTTCTTTGACACCTTGGAACCTTTTAAAGAACGCATCTTTAAATTTCCTCCAACTAATAGAAAGTGTCGTCTTCTTCCACCACATATACCAATTATATGTTTCGCCTTCCATTTTCATGGAGGCATCCCTGATCTTTTCGTCATCATTGTCAATATCGTAAATCTCAAAATATTCTTCTAATTTTTTAGACAAGTTTTCAGCGATAATCACATCAAAATTCATTTGTCGACGCGTTTCGAACCAACAAGTGTGTTTTCGAACCAACTTGTCTCAAAAATTGATATGGATCACAGAAGCCTCAATTCAATAATTCTTCTACTTTATTGAGCCAAGCAACGCTGCATTTTTCATTACCGTCGAATTTGGGTAACTCAATTTTTGCTCTACGTTGATATGTCGCTATTGGCAGAGTGAAAAAGGGGTATTGATTTGAAAACAACATATTGGTGTAGGGATCCCCGAGCTGCTTATTTTGAAAATTTGTGTTACTATTTTCTTGATTAAGCGTGGAAGATGTCTTCGGAGACTCGGGTTTCTCATGTGCATCTGATGATCTTGACGAATCTAGAGAATTGAGATGCTGAGTAGCCTCATTATTCTGGGGTATTTGATCGGGTGTAATTTTTAGGCTGGTACAAATACAACCCAACATCACCATAGCTTGATCCACCTTAACTGAAAGGTCTGCCTGATCCTTTTTAAAGTCATTCTTGTTTTCCTCAAGCTGACTCTTTATTTCCTTTGTTGTGTTCTGGAGCTCTTCGATTTTATCGCCCTGCCCGGTCACCTTAGTCTCAAGGTCTACTAGTCTTTTATTGAAATCGGCCATCGACATTGATGAAGCCATTGAGCGAGTCTGAGGTGGGGTATAGTTATCTAGTTATATATATATATATATATATATATATATATAGTTTAAATAATAATTTTTTTTTTCAAATAAATTTTCTTTAATTAAATTATAATTATATATTATATAACTTAATTTTATAATTAAATTATAATCATATAATATATAACTTCATTATATAAATTATAATTATATTATTACTATACTTTATATTAATAATATAATACTTTTATAAAGTTTAATCGCTAATGGAGTGAAATTCGAATGAGATTGGAAGTCGAATAGAGGGTTAATGGCAGCGATCGGTCAACATAGACACTTGGACACGGGGATTGAGGTTTGGGCGGTGCAGAGACTAGAGGAAGGATGGCAGCAGAGATAGCGGCAGGGAGGGAAAACAGAGGACGACAGAGTTTCTGGGCAGAAATCGAAGGTGAAATGAGGTTTAGTCAATGGCAACGTGGAATAGTGGAGAGAAGACAGGGAATGACAATAAGCGGGTCGAACGTAATGAACACAGACAAGCAGAGATGAACAACGGAATGGTTACAGCGGCATGGGTGAAGAGGTGATAGCGTCATGGTATGGTGAAGAGGTGAAAGCAGCGTCTGAAACCAGAAAAGGAATCGGCTATTTGCGGCAAGGGGAACGACAACACTGGATACCACCGGCTCTAATACCAAATGAAGTAGAATAACTCAACAATGTATCATAATATATATATATATAATGAATGTAGGATGATTTACAAAGTGAGAGGCTCAGGCTTAAATACAGCCCTACGAGCCTCTTGGTGAAACAGCATGATCTTTGATCATGCCCTATGCCCTAATTAACTAATAGTTTTACAAAATACTAAATTTTTTATATAACACCCTGCCTATTCGGACTTGGGATCCATTACCAATTTTCCAAATTATCCGCCTACCAATCAAAAAGAAGGATGCCACCAAAGTCTTCCATACATTTGTGCCTGCTAAGGATTTATGAGGGAGCCAAATCCATTCAATAGTGGATAAGCTTTTGAAGTATTTACACGAAGTGAGTTTCGTCCAGAGAGAATCCCCAGTCAGCATTCTCCACATATTCCTGCCTGCTAGAGCTTTAGCAAAATAGGAAAAGGTTTTTAAGGCCCCATCCCCCAAATTCCTTTGGAGACACAATCTTTGACCATTTAACTAGTATAATACCAAGTTTGTCTCTAGCACCCGTCCATTAAATAACTAAAACTTAGTCTATGAATGCAGTTAAGAATGCCCTTGGGAACCAAAGCAATGGAAATCCAATAGACCAGGATGCTTTCTAAGACAGATTTCAAAAGGATGAGTTGACCTCCATGAGAAAGGAGACAATGAGTTCAGACTGAAATTCTGGCTTCGACCTTCTTTATGAGCCATGACTAGTCGACTTTTCTATATTTGTTGGGTTCCAAGGAGAAGCCAAGATATTTGAGGCCCTCCTCCAGTGACTTAACAGGATAACAAAGAATTTCAAGAGCCAAAGAGCCAGACTTTTGTGAATTGATGATCATACCAGCTGACTGACAAGATGAGTCCAAAATTAATTTCAAAGCAGAGATATTTCTTCTTGTACCTTGTATGCAAATAAGTACATCATCAACAAAGAGTAGGTGTGAGACATGAATTGCTTCAGAGAAGAGAATGCCCTTAATGTCACCAGCATAGTTGTGTGATTCCATAAGTTCGCTGAGAGCTTCAGCTACAAGCAGAAATAATAAAGGAGAGAGGGGATATCCTTGGCGGAGCCCTCTGGTAGCATTGAAAAATCTAGGAGCCCCATTGATAAGGGCTGCAAAGGAAACGGATTCAATACATCCCATTATCCAATTAACTGTTGGAAGGAACATACCCATCTATAAGAGAAGAAGTTGAATGAAGGTCTAGTCCACCTGGTCAAATGCTTTCGAAAGATCCGGCCAAAAGAGAAACACACTTATTTTTTATATTTTGATTTGGAGCATAACCTCTTGAGCTACAGCCACAGCGTCCAATATGTTCTGATTCTAAAGAAAACCAAGTTGTTGTTGTGAATCGTACGAGCTCAGAATGGGCTTGAGCCTCCCGGCTATAATTTTGTACATGAGCTTGTATATAACACTGCAGCGTGCAATAGGCCGATAATCAACAAAAGTAATGCCTTCCTGAGTCTTTGAGATTAGGCATAGAAAGATGGCATTAATTGAGCCCAAGATTCTGCCCTGATCCTTAGATACTTTACCAACTATTAACAGGTCATCTTTTAAGAGATCATAAAAACCCAAATAGAATTCGACCGTGAATCTATCCAGGCAAGGGCTTTTAGATTTCTCCATAGATTTCAGAGCTGCAAAGATCTCTAAATCCTTGACTTCTTCAGTCAATTGAGCATTCAAGTCTTCATTGATAGTGGAGGGGAAAAGGGAGACCACCTGAAGAATGTTTTCAATTGGGCAACCAAGGGGTGCTTGGTAGAGCGATTGAAAATATCCAGCACCTGCTTCTACTTTCTCCTCCAAAATATGCAAGTTGACTCCATCTTCAGCTTTTACCTCCCAGATTGTATTCCTCTATTTCCTATATTTGGCATATTGGTAAAAGAATTTCATGTTGCTATCTTTGGATTCAAGCAAGATAGCACAACTTTTGAGACGCCAACTAGATAGCACAGCTTTTGAGACACCAACGCTCCTCTTCTAGGAGTAGTAAAGAGTGTCTCCTTTCTTTGAGTGAGCACAACTGTAGAAGGGACTCCAAGGGGACCAGCTCTGTGTCAAATGAGTTTTGTAGCTCCAAAAGCTTCCTTTCCACTTCCAATAGCTCTTTGTCCAAATTTGTTTGGTGTGCCTAGGCCCAAGTGCAAGAGGTCTCCTTGACAGTATGAATATTTTCCATAAATTGAGCCATATATGTCAAACCCTGCCTAGGGGGCAGGTGCCTCCAAGTTGATCTAATGAGAGAATGGTAATCCTCCTCTTGGAGACAAGAGAAATTGCACCGGAAAGCGTAGGATTGAGAGATGCCCATAGAACTAACAAAATGAAGAATAGGCTTGTGGTCAAAGAGACCCCCCAATTCAACTAATGATTTGAAGGCGTAGCAAGTGTTCCAAAGGCCGTCCAAGATGAGGACACGGTCGAGCCTTTTTGATACTTCATTGTTATCTAAACAACCATTGCTCCAAGTCGACATGAAATTAACAAGCTCTATGTCGATTAAGCCATGGTTGGAGATAAAGTTTCCAAAGAAGTCACTTTATGGATCCAGCCTTGAGTTTGGACCCCATACTTCCCGCAAAGAGGTCATGAAATTTAAGTCACCACCCACAATGGTGTAAGGGTCCACAAAGCTGCCTGCAGCTTCCAATACCTCCCAATATGTAGTCTAATCAACATAGGGCCCATATAAATTAAGAACAAATAAATCAAAATTGAGATCCTTGTATTTTAACTTGAGAAGAATAGCATACTGAAGAACATATGAGGAAATCCCTAAGCAATAAGGGCTCCATCCAGAGATGAGGCCACCAGAATGTCCGTTGACATCCAGGTGGCAAATTGACCAATTCCTTAAGAAACTCACCAGAATTGTCTTCGCTTTATCACTTGGACACATAGTGTCCGGAATAAGAATGCCATATAGCTCATGTCTGATAATCATTCATTTGATGGCTAGTAGTTTCAAGCACCCCCCAACCCTCTAGCGTTAAAAGAGAGGGTGATCATTTGGTCATAGAAGAAGGGGCTCTTCCAGCTCTAAGGGCCTTGGAGATGGGAACTTGCTTCCCTTTCTTGATTTTGATTTGATTCTCATCCAACTTGGTTAGGTATTGAGGGGTCAAAAGCAAGACCTCTACTACAGGGCGACACCCCTAATGTTTAGATCTACAATGGAGAACGTACGTACTTTTCTCCTCCATTTGAGGGGTGGGGGAGGAAAGGGAGGAATAGATATAGAGGCAGGGTCGGAAGAGAGGGAAGCAGGCAAGTCAAGTATTGAGGCGAAGGGAGGGAGTGAGACCAAAAAAGAGAAAGGAAGGGGGAAACAGAAGAGACCAGAGGAGAAAGTGACAGGGAAGGGTGAGAAAAGGGAATGGGGGGGAAAGGGAACCAGAGGGGGAAAAGAGGACATACCTAAAGGAGTTGATGCCTCGAGAGTCAAACTTGTTGAGCTTCTAACCGATGTAGAAACAGCCAAAGCTTCCTGTGCAACAGTGCTGGAAGGAGGGGGACCTACCAAAGTGGAGAGCATTGATCTGGAAATGTGTTTTCTACACAAAGGAGCAGTTGAATACGAGCCCCAAGACTGCCAATCTTCCTGAAGATGACCTATTTCATTGCAGCGAAAACACCTGCAAGGGAGCTTCCAGTAATCAATCTTCTAAGTCCAACTATGTCCTTCCAGATTGATTTCCAATTCTAGCAGGAGACCTTCCTTTAAACAAACTTCCACCTGTATCCATGGCCACCTATGATTGGCCTTTATGTCCCAGCCAGGTTCCAAACCAATAAAGGTACCAATTTTGTTTCCAATTGCCGTAAGAATGTCATCTTTCCAAAGGGGAAGAGGCAACCCAAGCAGGATAGCCCAAACAATGGATGATTTCACTGGCTCTCTAAAAGGGTCAAAGTGGATAGTCCAAGGATGAAGGGAGAGTCCTGCTTTACACCACGACCAATGGCGCCCCATGATGATATTGCAATCTTCCACCGAGCAAAAAATAATAACCAACCACCCCTAAGCGAGAAGATGAAAGGTTGGGAGGTATCCAAGGGAGGGCTTCCAGTTTTTAGCGAGCCATTTCCCTAGTCCAGATAGTTTTATGGGGCTTCCACTAAAACACCACATTGGGTTCTACTCAAGAAATCCAAAACCTAGGTAAGTGAGATATCTTTGCCCACTATAAAACTAACCTAGTCCTGTCAATGATAAATAAATTTCTTTTTCTGCCTTCCCGAGTCACCTTCTGGACCCTGTGTAGGAGACAAACCAAGGATGGCAGAGAAGATGCGGGGAGAAGGAGGGTTACAATGTGACTATGTGGCAGGAGCGAAAGGGGGAGCAAAGCCTAGAGAGGAGTAATGATGCTGGTTGAGGAGGGAAGAAGACCTGAGCTTCAAGGGCGAAAGGGTGAAAGCCAAAAGATGGACAATTGTCGTAGAGAGAGGCAAAAGGATGTTAGCGAGCAAAGGTTCCTCAGGACATGTCGAGGAAAGTGAAAGGTGTGACGTGCATTCCTGCTGAGATACAAAGATGGGGTAGGAAATGGGGCTAGATCAGTAGACCACCTCATCCACCCCCCAATACTCCATGTTAACAAAGATCATCCATGCCAAGCCCAGTGGGAAGATAAAAAATTGAAACCCAAGATTGGAAAGTCAAAAGTGATAAACCAGTGAAGCAAAGAGAGTATACCCAAAGATCCAGCTTGATTTTGCAAAAGAAAAGAAACTTTAGTCCTCGATGTGAAAAATATGTTTGTGGACAAGGAGAGCGAGGCCACAAGGGCCTCCACAGAGCCTCAGAGCCACTTTTTCCACTTTTTCATGTCCTTACCTACTATATGTTTTACAAATGTATAATTATAAAATAGATAATATGGTATTTGCTATTTTATGTTTATGTAACTTATTTCCTAGCATATTATCTCAAATTTACTAAATAAAAGCAAGATTGGGATCTTAACATAAACAAAAATATTCAGTAGAAGCAAATTAAATCAACCATTCCCAATCACATAAGCACACAAATATTCTGCCCAATCAAAAGTTCTTCATTAAAATAACTCAAAAACTACTCGAGCTCCCTTACTAGGGAAATGAACCATTGAGTTAGTTAAATATACAACAATGAACTTAGATCTTATCCAGTTGATCAAGCCCTAAATCAATCTTTCGATCTGTCCTGGCTCATATGGATCTCCCTTGTTACTCCTTGCACCTTCCTCAGACCCAACATACTTGAATGGAAGTCCTCTATCCAACCACTGAGATCTCATTCTCATTGTATCTCGTGCTCAAGATGTCTTTTGTGTCTTCTCTCTTACCCTATTCTTGCTTTTATAAACTCAAGTTATGACCGAATCCACAACCCTAATCTCCAAAGTGATTGACAATTGGGATTTGATTTCACCTCACTTGAGATCGATGGTTGAGATTCATCTATTTCATTAATGCAAAAACCTTTCATTTCATTAGATTAACTCACTTTTGTCTTATAAAATGAAATTACTTTAATCACTAAAGTACATGAAAGTAATTGCTAAGGTTAAGGCTGTATTAGGTGAATTTTGCATGCCTAGACACTTAGGCCTATGCAAAAATACCTGCATGAGCTACAAACATCAACAAGGACCTCTTTTTGAGATAGAGATTGAAAAATGAATTTAATTAAAATTTAATCAAAATTTTGAACAAGAATTCTAGGTTTTTAGGATGTCGTTTCTCCAGTTGAATAGTTCAATTATGAAACTTCCTAGTTCGCATTAGTATTTGCGGGATTAACTTGGAGAGGTTTATGAATGCTAATGTTTTCTAATATATTTCTAATGGGATAGTAGGTTGAGCAGTTAAGGAGTAAATGTTTTTCGTCCTCCATAGCTTAAGTCATACAAATTTTAGTTGTCACGAGTCACGACTGCTAATTTGCTAAATAGCATATAATTGTGTAATTATAAATATTGGTAATATTAACATCTTTCCCTGTTTTCAATATTATTTAGGAGCCACTTTCGTACTGGATGTACTTTTTTAGTCTAATTGACCTACTTTGCATCTACACTGGATGTACTCCTTTAGACCCATTGACCTACTTTTGTTGGACATTAATAAAATTGTCTTAGATGGTTTTAAAAAATAAATCTCATTTTCTCCACTTCTTAGAATGAGATTTTGGTTTCACTAGAAATGTATGCATGCATACATGTGTTTGTCACAACTATTCTGTAAAAGAATTCTATGAAAGCCTGTGTACTTGCTCTAAATCACTGGAAACACCTCAAACATCTTCACATAAATAAAAGTATCTAGAAACAAATCAAGTTCAAGCTAAAGAAAACCCTTTCAACAATGCATGAAAAGTCTCGGAAGATAATGTTTGAGGAAATTGTTGAAAGATGAAGAAATCAGTGAAAGCATGACCCAAACATGAAACACACAAATCTCATCCACCTGACATCACGTCATAGTAGTGCCTAAAAATGCAATGGACCTAGCTCTTGGCTCTCACACTCGATATGAGTCATGACCTAGCTCTTTCTCTTTTCTAATTTTTAATAATCTTTTGGGTTGCGGCCACCCCAATCGAAAGGACATATAGAATCACATGGACAATGTTAGTTGAAGGTTTGCATAATTGTTCGTGTTGATGAAAGTAACAGTCAAATAGTATGTTAACAGTCACAGTCACTAAATGATTCCATGATCTATATCTATATCTATATCTATATCTATATCTATATATATATATATATATATATATATATATATATATATATACACACTTTGAAATAACTAACAATCTATGATCTATACAAGATTGTGTTGGAACTAGGATCACTATTGAGAGGGGGGTGCATTAATAGTGATAACAATTACACAATTTTAAACTTATTTCTCCAATATATTAATCCATTCATTACTTAACAAATTAGCACTATATTTGAACATATAGCTTCAACTATAATCGACACATGAGAGACATAACATGTGAAATAAAAATGCACAATGAGACACAAATCATCACACCACATAGGAACACAGTATATCTAGTGGAAAACCCCCTCCGGGTCAAAAACCACCCTTGTTGTTGTTGTGCTACTCAATATACTTTATTATCTCTCAAGCAAATCATTACATAGAGAGTACAATATGACAACTATATAAAAGGAACTTTGATCTCCATATCATGACTCTACAGACACCCATCTGATCAAAGCCTTTCCCAACACCCATTGGACTTATGAAGAAATTTGTTCTCAATACTTGTTTTGCCGGAGCAGCCACCCCACTCCTCTATGTAGTTCACTTTTCATACATTTTCAAACTAGAACCCTTGAGCTGCTTAACATGAACATCACAACAACAATATCTTCATAGCACATAATCCAAACAAAAACATCAATCATTGAATCAAACTCAAATCATAGCCATCTCTCACTTTCATACATCATCCTCAACTCATATAGTCTCAATACATTTTTTGCAAATAAACTAGATGCATAAACTCAATGATGCAATATATAACTGCCATATAAAAACATGAAACACTACTGTAGCCAATCTATCACAATCATATCAGCAGCATATATAAACTCAAATAAAAAATATACCCCTCCATGCACACTCTACTATAGCAAACTCACACTCCTCACCACTGGCTCTCCAAAACACTATGACAATTTTCTCACACAAGAGAACCAACCAAATGAGCAACCTTTCTTCTCATATTTGTAATTTTTGGAAATGGTTAAATCAATAAATTCTTCAGATGATGGAGCTCACCCAAATCCTTTTCACATGCTTCATATTTGATTGAGATAGGCATCTTGACCAAATCAAGCCACTTACTCCACTAGCCTTTTGATATTTTCAACTTTGATCATCTTTTAGAGGTTCCTCAACCTTTTCTGACCTTAACATTAAAAATTCCGAAAAAAACACTACCGGAAAAACCAAAAAATAGCTGACAAGCACGAAGAATGCTGGGAAAATCACCTCGAGGTGGCATACAGTTTTTTCCTTCACAAGACTAGCGTATGTATGCTAGTTTCCTTCACCAAAACAGCATATACATTCCAAAACTGAGATCTCTAAAGAATTGTGTAGCCCTGCTTCAAAAGGATACTTGGTACACTGAGACAACCTTGCCCATGATTTTGTATCATGACACTCACCAAAAGCCTTCAAAAACATCCACACCAAGTACCATAAACATGACTTGATAGTCTCCATCAAAGTCAGCTAGGTGTAGCATCTCCACATCCCGCAAAGACATCAACATACAGGCCATATACCTGCACCATCATCTGCAACCACTGAACTAAGGTCTACAACCAATGCACAAACCACCTCTGCATCACATGGTACCAACAACTCATGCTATCGGGTTGACATCAATGCCAACCATCAACACTACACCACAACATCAATGTTGCATCACATGGTACCCACAACTCATGCTATCAGGTTGACATCAATGTAAACCATCAACACTGCATCACAACATCAATGCCAACAAATTGGAGTCTAGGGCACAAAAAAATAGAAATCTATAGACAGGAAGGTTGATGCAACCCAAAAGTTGCAAAAAATCCATATTAACAATGTAATATGGCACTCTATAGGCATTAACAAGCCTCTTGGACAAAGCCAAATGTAATCCCATAAGGCTATTGCGGATAAGTTAAATACATGTTCCCATATGTCCTCCAATTTGTCCCATAAGGACAAGCAAGCAAATCAAAAGGGAGTAAACAGATACAAGGGAATGATCAGCATTGACTACAACATACAAAAATGAAAAACATTTGAGAACTCTTTTTTTGGGACTGTCTGCGTAGAAAGTAAATCATTAAGTTATAACCATATCCATGATATTTGGCAGTAGCAAGTAAATCATTAAGTTATAACCACATCCATGATATTTGGCAGTAGCAGATGTTTTTCAATATTTTTTTTAAATGTACTTCATATACATCCTCTGCATTCCATGTATAACTTACTGTTGCTAACCCTTTGATGCCCATTTAGGGTTTCCTACATCCGCCATCTACATATTTTCAAAGCCAATCTCAACGGCTGAAAGCATTTGATGTCATTTACTCCTTGATGGCATGTTCAAAACAGCGTTAATACTGACCTTGACAGAATTGACGTCGAGCTCTAAAGCTTTCCTGCAATCAGATTCAACCTTTTCCCAATCGCTGCTGGAGACAAGTGAAGCGAATAACAATAAAAAAACTACTAAATAAGTAAAAATATCACCACAACTGCAATAAATAGCTATCTTACTCGCGTTTCCTATGGCAAAGAGCTTTGTTAGTCCAATAGACGGTAACATTCAGGCATAGAGTTATAGCCTATGCAGAAATAGTGGGGCAATTAGCTTATGATAACATAAAAGCTTTGCAATTCTCATTGTGAGTTTAAAGGCAGAAGGGCAAAGACCTGTGTATAAGCCTCGATGGCTGCACATAGACGATCTTTCTTGAAGTAAGTATTGCCATCTTGCTTCAGTAATTCCGCTTGTTTTGCCACGTTCACAGGAACGTCCAATCCTGGAGCCATAATTCTGCTTGATCCTATGAATCAATCCACAACGACGGAGTCGTTTCTCGACCTTTCGAATCCCCGTCGTTTACGCTTTCGTTTGGGGAGTGGAATGAATCCGTTCAAACAAATTATATACCGGCTTTGCTTTGCCCATCACAGAACAAACGAGGATATTCTTTCTCCAGCCTTCAGCTTTGACATGTTCACTTGTCTCTATTTTTAGTCTTGTCCTATGCCGCGCCTCGCATCCCTTCAACCTTTCCCTATATCTTCGCAAACATGAGACTGGCTCTTTTCGGGCCTCTTTAATAGGCCATTTAAAATAGAAACGTTAATGTCGAAATTTGCGAAACTGAATCTGCTTATCCGCTTTACTTCCCTTAGCATTGGATTTGGGTTACACCATGGTGGACAACTTAGGTGTTTCTGTTTTTTTTTAATGGGGTTATTGATTTGGTAAAACATGGTGTACAACCTATGTTTTTATGGTGGACAACTTAAGTGTTTCTGTTTTTTTCTGGGTTATTGATTTGGTAAAACATGGTGTACAACCTATGTTTTTTGTATTTTTAAATGCATAATATTTATTGTTTCAATGAAATTGGGTTTGTGTAATGAAATGAAATGATATTTTAAGGTCCACGAGATTAAAAATAGTCTATGAGACCATTGTTTTCTGTTTTTCGCTTTTTGCAATTCAATCATTTTCCAATTCAAATTGATGATGAGCTGGCCTAAACTTCCAACAATCCCCTCGACAAAAAGACAACGCCAAGAAACTGATGCTAACATGTTCTCATAACTTTCTCTGATGTCTTTGAATGCATCACATTCCAAAATGAAATGTTTTTCCGATTCCACAGCCCTAGACATGCAAAATGTACACACTCGTTCTTCCCAAGATTTTTTAGGCCTTTTCAACCGTCTTGTTTCACACTGAAGTTGATGCGAGTTGGTCCTTAATTGAGAAATAAGAGCCTTTTCCCTCCACGAAATGCTAGCTCCAATGAACTCTTTTTGTTGTAGATAACACGTAGGATTGAATTCCTCAATGTAATATTTTTGCTTTCTACCCAACTCTTTTCCCCATACATTTTTATGAAATTTCTCCACAACAAAATCCTTTAGCTCCTTGCTATTTGTGGGACAGGCATTGAGGTAGATATTCCATTTTTGCATTCATGTGTAGTTTTGTTTCATCCATGTTTTTTTTCTTTCACTCATGCCTTCATTGAAGATAACATTAGGTCATCTACCTACTCTCATTTGCTCAATTCTTTTTGGATATCTTATGAGCCGCACCAAAGCAATTGCTTCAATGGGAGTTGCTCCTGTTTCACTCAACATTATCTCATAAGGTACTAAACTTTTATTTTGAACTTGCTCATGAACAAGCGTTTTTGGATTTTCTCAATTTGTTTCCATTTTGAGACGGGGGTGTTGTTAGCCCACAATTCACACCCATGTAGCATCACTGGACAAACTAGGAGTCCATAAAGCACTTTAATCATTTTCCAATCCCATAACTTTGCCTCTCTATATCTGTTTTGAAGAGCATATAATGCTTTCCACCCTCCTAAAATTCTCTTCTTTCTGCAGTCCTCCCAATTGAGTTTGTTGTTGAAATCAATCCCAAGGTACTTGTACTCATTTACTTCTTCAAGAATGTTGTCTTCAAAGAAGAAAGTATGTTGGCTCTGCTTCCTTTTATGATTCGTTAATGAAAAAGGTATTATAAACTATGTGTGACTTTGCTTATGTTACTTAGTGCAACGGATCGAAAAGATTGTGAATAACATAAACACATAAACAATTTGAAAACACATTCAAACACATCAACACAGCCAAATTTAATAAAGGAGTTCACCAGACTTTTTGGCTACGTCTCCTAGTCCTTTCGCTTCTAGTGCTGACCTCTTTATTTTGTCTTCAAATTGTTGTTACAGGTATGATCTCGAACGCAGAGTCTCAAATAAGAAAATGAACATCACCACTGTGTTCAGCTCGAGGTTTCGATTCAAATGAGTATAAACTTGACCATATTTGGCCATTGTGACCTCCAGACCCCCTGGAATGGTCCAAAACCATAATCGTCTGTTATCTTTCGATGATATGGTATTAATATACCACATGCAGTTGCAATCTGCGGTGAATGTGGGATAATGCGATAACATAAAATCAGAGGACCAGCAGTCGTGGGGTTGACCCCGACGTCTGGCCTTTTTCCGGCAGAAATCCCAACACCAAAATAAATACAAGTTTATCATATCCTCCAAATCTCCACCGTCGATCTGTCCCATCTGATCCAACGGCTATCGTGTCATCCACTCGCCAACTAGCTCGAACGATCTCCACCGTCGATGTGACCCGTCCAATCGAACGGCTATCGCACAATCTCGCGTGAAATCTTGCACGACCGATATCAGATCGAGAGCACGCGAGAAAAGTGGCTTTCTCGTGCTACGTGTCGCACGCTAAGGTTAATCGTGTGAATTTTCAAAAAACCGTTTACCACCTTTAGGGCGTGCAAGATACCACTTCCCATTTTCCTGTTGGAACTCAAAGAAGTTAAACTTCTTTTTAATAACCACATCGCATCCGTTTAGAACATTAACCTGCTTGCGTGTTCTGACGCAATATGCGTCAATCTCCTCTGTTCGGACGTTCACCACTTCCCGGCGATTTCCATCAGTTTTAACAGTCTGCCAAATTTCTTTCTCATCCGCCACATTGGGATTTCATGCCAACATTGGGCAAAATCAGGCTGCCATGTGTCAGCACCAGATTGGCCCATGTGAACCAATCACAAATTGCCACGTCACCTTCTCTGTTGACATCATCCAGAACCCGTGACTCATTCCCGGGTTGCCACGTGTCCTGCTGACATAGGCATTGACTATTGACCGTTGACCGTTGACTTGGTTCCACTTTCATCTGCATTTGAAGACTTTGATCCGGAGGCAAAACTTAATCCATTTTGGATCACTCCTCCCCACTGGAAGCTTTTGGTCCACCAAAAGTTGGTTTTAGCTGTCGAGTAAGTGAGGATAAAGTTCCCTCACTTTTCCAATCTCTATCCATTGTGTTTTACTTGGATTTGTACCTTTGAGTCCAACTCGAAGATACTCAATATTTCCCCGTCGCGAAGTTCTTATCCTCCTGTCAAGAACTGTGTCCTCCTGTAGCTCATTAAGATACTCGGGTAAAAGATCTTCAATGGAAGGTAGCTGACCTTGCTCTTCGGGATCTTCAATCAATGAAGGTTCATACAACCACAAGTTTTCAACATTTACGATGGAATAGATCTGCATATAAGCTGGTAGATCTAAGCGGAAAGCATTTTCACCAATTTTGTCAAGTATTTTGAAAGGACCATATCTAATTGGTTTCAACTTTTTACCTTCCCCTTGCAGTCTTTCTTTGCTGATGTACAACCAGACTTGATCACCAACTTGAAAACTATGCTCAACTCGATGCTTGTCATGTCGCGCCTTATACTTTGCTTGGCTTCTTTCCAGTTGTTCCTGTACTGCCTGGTGAATTTCCTAGATTTGTTCAATGAACTTGGTTGCTTTGTCCACATCACTGTGTCCATCAACTGCTATGTCTTTACCAAAGAAAAAATCCAAGGGAGACTTTGGTATAAAACCAAACAAGTCTCAAAAGGAGATCTCTGAGTAGAAGAATGTTTTGCATGGTTGTAAGCATGCTACACATAACACAAATGCTCGTCCCAAAGTTTGGGATGCTTGTTGCAATATTCTCGAAGCAACTGTATCACTGCCCTATTTACCACTTATGTCTGACCATCTATTTGCGATGAAATGTCATGCTCTTTTTTAACTTCGTGTCCATTAACTCCCATAGACTTGACCAAAATTTCCCGAAAAATCGAGAATCTCGATCGGATACAATAGAAGTGGGTAACCCAAAATGAACCCATACATTTTGAAAGAACAACTTTGCAGTTTGTTCAACTGTGACCTGTTTATTACATGGTGTTAAAATACACATCTTACTGAACCTATCCACAACTACGTACAAATAATCATGACTCTTTATAGACTTTGGCAATCCCCCAACAAAATGCATGGAAACACTTTCCTAAGGATGAGAAGGAATTGGAAGTGGAGTATACAAGCCTAATTTTCTATTACTTGGCTTGCTTGTAGCACACATAGTACATCCTTTAATATATCTAGAAACTGTCTCATTCATTCATGGCCAATAGCAGAATCTTTGTAATTGTGCAATTGTTTTACTTACACCAAAATGACCTGATATGAGAGAAGTATGTGCTTCTCGAATTATATTAACTCTTTCAGTTTGTGGAATGCGTAACTTTCCCAAATGATATAAGAGTTTGTCCTTTATAAAATAATGCAATTCTTCTACGTGTTTGCCATGACTTAAAGTTGCATATACATCCTTAAAATCTTTGTCTTGGGCACATTGTTCGATGTAACTTTCATGAATTACCAAATTATGCTTAAGTATTGTGGATGCATTTATAATTGGTTTTGATAACATGTCTGCAACCTTACTATGTATGCCATTCTAATATTTGATAACAAGATGAAATTGTTGTAGAAAACCCATCCACCTGTAATGTCGTGACTGTTGCAATTTAGTTTGTGAGTGTAAGTATTGTAGTGGTTGATGATCTGTATATATGATTCTTTCTTTACCCATTATGTAATGTTCCCACTTTTTAACACTCTGAACTAATGCATACTATTCTTTATCATATGTAGGATAGTTAACTACTACTGACGTGAATGTCTCAGAATGAAAGCATATAGGCTTCTTGTGCTGCATCAACACTGCCCCCAGGGCATATTCACTTGCATCTGTCTCCATCTCAAATGGATGTTGAAGATCTGGTAGTGCTAGTATTGGCGCTGTACTGATTCTTTCTTTCAATGTGTCAAAGGCTTTCTGTTGTTTGCCTTCCCACTGAACCACATGTTTCACGCTTGTCAAAGCATGTAAAGGAGCTGCAATCAAAGAAAAGTTAGCAATAAACTTTCTCCAATATTGCACTGCCCCTAGGAAACTTCTAACTTTTGTAGCAGTATTGGGCTTAGGCCAATTTACAATGACTTCGACCTTAGAGGGATTTATCTTCAATTCACCACCCCCTACAATATAACCTAAATAATTCAAAGATGTTCTACCATATTCACATTTTGACAGTTTTACATAGATATTTTCTCTTTTCAAAACATTAAAATTTGCTTTACATGCTTTACATGTTCATCCCATGTTCTACTGAAAACAAGAATATCATCTAAATAGACTATTACAAAATCATCAATGAATGGTCTAAATACATCATTCATGACTCGCATGAATGTAGCTAGAACGTTAGTTAATCCAAAAGGCATAACCATCCATATAGAGTCCTTGCTTCGTTTTGAAAGCAATCTTCCATACATCTTGTTCTGCAACTCTGATCTGATGGTAGTCGCTTCGCAAGTCCAATTTAGAGAAGTAAACTGCATCTTTTAACTGATCTAACAAATCATCAATACGAGGAAGAGGATAACGATTCTTTATTGTGATTTTATTTAATGCTCTAAAATCAATGCACATTCTCCACGAACCGTCTTTCTTTCGCACTAACACAATAGGTGATCCGCACGGTGATGTGCTTGGTCGAATAAACCCTTGATCGAGCAACTCTTGTACCTGCTTCTTTATCTCTGCATTCTCTAGAGCTGATAACCTGTACATTCCAATGTTAGGTAGTGGAGCATCTTGCTGCAAATAAATCTCATGTTCTATCTCTTGCTTGGGTGGAAGCCCTTTAGGCTCTTGAAACAGAATATCATAATCGGAAACAACTTTAACTAGATCTGCTTTCTGTTTAGGATTATAGCCTTGGAAAGCATCAGATTTATCAATATCCTTTGCTTTTACAATCATAAGTAAAAATTGTTTACTTGAATTTACAATTCTTTTCATCTGTCCTGAATTTATGAGAGAGAAATTATCTTTGAGTTTATGAGCCCTTACAATATATTCAGTTCCATCCTTAGTGAGTTGATACTTATTTTCAGTTCGATAGAAGATAGCATTTCTATTGTACAAGTATGGACTTCCTAATACAATTCCACATATGTCCAATGGGACTATGTCTAACTCAACCTCATCTACAAACTTTGACCCAATAGCAAAACGAAGTTTACATTGTTTCGTAACTTGTAGCTTAGTTTTATCACACACCCAACCTAATGGATATGGATTTTTATGAGGTTTTGTTTCTAGACCCAACTTCTTTACAATTGCTTCAGAAATCAAACTAACTTGTGACCCACTATCAAATAATGTATCAATTTTAGTATGCTTGCAAATGACTCTAATATGAAATAGCTCATTTCTTTTACTCTCATCATTATCAACAGAATGCGAAGAAGTACTTGTAGATGCATTAGAATCTTTACCTTTTATACTTGTAGCTGTAACCATTGTCTCGTCACCTAAATTTGATCCCAAGTCCTTTTGAATAGCAGCAGCGTTCTTTCGCTCTTTACTCCTGAACTTCTTAGGCTTCAATTCCGGATGCAATGACGAGCAGTGTGCCTCATCGTGTCCTCCCTTCTTACAATGAGTGCATGAAGGTTTATCCTTCTTCACAATGTTTGTTTTCTTCCTTCCATTTAAGCTTATTCTTGCCTTTATTCTTGCTTTCAATAGGTTTGGATGATTTCCCAACATCTTGGGTTACATTTTTACCTCTAGCTTCTAGATGATTTGCTTGAACTGATACATCATCTAAGATAGTTGGATTAAACATAAGTATGGTATGCCTCAAATAACTATGAAGACCACCTATGTATTTCAACAATGTCTCTGGTGAGTCCAATGATATGCCTAATGTTAAAGCTTTCTTACGAAATTCTTGAGTATAACCTTGAACACTTTGACCTTTTAATTGATGTAGTGTTTGCCAACTCATCATTGCTTGTTGCATATAAGCCAAAGGATAAAATTTCTTTTTAATAGCAGAAACAAATTCATTCCAAGTTGAAATGATTTTACCATGCTTTTGGAGATCTGCTTGTGTCTTGCCTTCCCACCATACAAGTGTGGTTCCTCCAAGTCGAAGGCTAGCAAGCTGAATCTTCTTCCTTTCTGAAACAACTTTCTGCACCCTGCAATATACTTCAATTTGTCTTATCCAATTATCAAGATTTTCAACATTAAGTTCTCCATCATAAATTGGCAAATCAAATTTTACATCTAATTTGATCAAAGAGGATTTCTTCTTTTTCTTTTTAGAAGAACTAGTTTTATGAGAAGAAGACGATGATGGTGATGATGGAGGAGATGGTGGAGGAAGCTTTTCCCTTGTCTCTTTATCTGGAGGAACAAAAAAGAAAAGGTTCCTCTGTTCCTTTGTCTGGTTTAGGTGATGAAGTTCCTTCACCTTTACCCTTTTTAAACTCATTATACATCACTTCCACCATTGCATGTATCATCATGAAACTATCCAAGAATTGCGATTCTGACCCAAGTGGAGTTTCATCTGCCATCCTTCTTTGTGAAAATACCCTTCCAATCTCTGGATTTGCCTCAACAAGTTCACCTTCACCTCGTCCGAGCTTCAACCTAGTAAGCATTCAAATATCCACACAAACTTGTCAAACCTTAAAAACCTTGCGCTCTGATACCACTTGATCCATTAATGAAAAAGGTATTATAGACTATGTGTGAGTTTGCTTATGTTACTTAGTGCAACACATCAAAAATATTGTGAATAACATAAACACATAAACAATTTGAAAACACATTCAAACACATCAACACAGCCAAATTTAATAAAGGAGTTCACCAGACATTTTGGCTACGTCTCCTGGTCCTTTCACTTCCAGTTTTGACCTCTTTATTTTGTCTTCAAATTGTTGTTACAGGTATGAGCTCGAAAACAGAGTCCCAAATAAGAAAATGAACATCACCACTGTGTTCAGCTCAAGATTTCAAGTCAAACGAGTATAAACTTGACCATATTTGGCCGTTGTGACCTCCAGACACCCTAGAATGGTCCAAAACCATAATCGTATGTTATCTTTCAGTGATATGGTATTAATATACCACATGCAATTGCAATCTGCAGTGAATGTGGGATAATGTGATAACATAAAATCAGAGGACTGATGGTCGTGGGGTTGACCCCGACGTCCGGCCTTTTTCCAGCGGAAATCCCGACACCAAAATAAATACAAGTTTATCATATCCTCCAAATCTCCACCATCGATTTGTCCCATCTAATCCAATAGCTATCATGTCGTCCACTTGCCAACTAGCTCGGACGATCTCCACTGTCGATGTGACCCGTCCAATCAAATGACTATCGCGAGATCTCACGTGAAATCTTGCACGACTGATAGCAGACCAAGAGCGCACGATAAAAGTGGTTTTCTCGTGCTACGTGTCACACGCTAAGGTTAATCGCGTGAATTTTCGAAAAACCGTTTACCACCTTTAGGGCGCACGAGATACCACTTCCCATTTTCCTGCTGGAACTCAAAGAAGTTAAACTTCTTTTTAATAACCACATTGCATCCATTTAGAATGTTAATTTGCTTGTGTGTTCTGACGCGATATGTGTCGATCTCCTCTGTTCAAACGATCACCACTTCCAGGCGATTTCCATCAATTTTAGCAGTCTACTAAATTTCTTTCTCATCTGCCACATTGGGATTTCATGCCAACATTAGGCAAATCCAGGCTACCATGTGTCAGCACCGGATTGACCCATGTGAACCAATCACAAATTACCATGTCACCTTCTCTGCTGACATCATCCAGAACCCGTGACTCATTCCCGAGTTGCCACGTGTCCTACTAACGTAGGCATTGACTGTTGACTGTTGACCGTTGACTTGGTTCCACTTTCATCTGCATTTGAAGACTTTGATTCGGAGCCAAAACTGAGTCCATTTTGGATCATTTTATTAGAGAAAAACGTTATTTTGGTCTTGCTAGTATTGACTTGCATCCCCACTGCTCTACAAAAATGTTCAAGGGAGTATAAGTACATTTGCAATCCATGGGTCGATTTAGAAATCAATACAATATCATTAGCATATAAAAGAAGCTTTATCACAAACTCCCCCAACGGAACACCATCTCCACCTTGCAGATTTAGCCACTCTTCCAATTTATCAATATATAAACCAAAAAGAGTAGGGAGAGAGGGCAACCTTGCTTGACTCCAATGTCACTTCTAAAGCTTTTTGAAATATCTGCTGAGGTTCTAATTTTGACTTTCACTTCTTCATAATTCTATGGAAAATGGCTCTATAATGCACAAGAATTTCAAGTTCTTCCTTTCTACACCACAACTTATCCCTAGGGACACTGTCAAATGCTTTTTTGAAGTTAACAAAGCAGCAAAATACTTCTTCTTTGTCCTTCCAAACCTTTTAAACAATGTGTCTCAACGTGATACCATGATCCACTATAGAATGCTTCAACCTAAAACTCGCTTGTCCTCTTGCCCTCTTTTCTTTTTCTTCTGCCCACTTACTAATTTTGTTTTCTACCATGCTGCCAAAAAGCTTTGCAAACAAAGGATTGATCATAATTGTTCTATAGTTGGATGGATTATTAATGTCTCCACTTTTAAAAGGGGTATTGCTAGTTTAGTTGTCTAGTCTCTTAGGAATTCTTGTTGAATGATGTTGTTGAATATATCCATGATGTGCGATGCAAGAGCGTTCATTCCCCATTTTAGATGCTCTGCTTGAAGTTCAACCAAGTCCTTTGCCTTTCGTATTTTCAACTTCTTAATTCCATTCTCCACCTCCTATAATGTGAAGAACTTTGAAGTTGTGATGATCTTAGGGGGGGCTCACCTGAGATTCTTTCTCATAGAGTTGCCTTGCAGATTCAAACCATTGATTGCATATTATTTTCAATTTTCTTCCTCCTTGGTTGAAGTTCCTACCAGAAAAGCTTTGGATTTTTCTTGCTTAAATATATCAACTCTTCTCTCCTTGTTTGCATGAACTCATCTTTTTTCCTTTTTAGTATCTGTTTATATAACTTTACATTCATCTTCTCCTTTGCTGCCTTTTTCAAGGTTCTCCTTGCAATTTTGCATTCCTCATCAAACTAAGCAATTACAAGAAAACAATTTGATTCTGATTTCCTATTTTTTGCTCTTTTGCACTTCTCAAGTGTACTTTGAATTATATTTGTTAACTCATGACTGTTGAAGCTTTTGAAGCCAGTTTTCTCCTTCTGAATTAATCTCTCTAACATTGTCTTGAAGATAGTACAATTTTCTTGTGTTAGAAGAATTTTTCCCCTTGATAGTGATTGTTGAGAGCATTGGGTTTTCCTCCTATGTTGCCTTTCTTCTAACCATTATAACCTTATATAAATTGGGTTATGGTTTGATTTTAAGTCCCAAATATGCTCTCCAATATTAACTTTGTCTATCTTTTATATCAAGCTTTGTGAACACATCACATAGTCAACGACACTTGCCCCATTGTATGTGTTGCAAGTGAAGTTTCCAAACCTTTTCCATCTATCTAGACCATTGCAAATAATTAAGTTGAAAACCCCACACAGTGTAAGAAACTCCTCTCCAAAATGATTGCTAACTTTGTCATCTTCTGAACACCTCACCTATTGGGGATTCTCCTCTTCAGTGAGCCAAATAGGATTGTTATCCTCTTTGCAACAAAGAATACTAGCTTGATTATTTGTTGTTCTAGCATTGAAATCTCCCACTAAAAGAACTTCTCCTGCTAAGAGTACACGACAATATCTTTTTTTAAAGCTGCATACGAATCCTTGCTGTCAAGCCCCTTATTTTTGTAAGTTTTTTAGACTTGAGGGGCAAAATAGCATGCTGCAATTCTTATGTGATTCTCATTCTCTGATATTTTCAACCATAAATATTGTTTATTTGCATCTTCTTTAATTCACTGAATGTGACGGCCTTCTTTTTCTTTCAATAAAACTAGTATTCCCCCATACCCTTTGCCATTTTCTGCTACCTTGTTCCAAACTGCCAACTTCAAATAACCGTCAAACATAGGAGTTTTGCAACCATCATGCTCATGAGTTTCTGTGAGACAAATTATGTCTCTACCTTCCGCAATAGGCCCTAACCCAGGTCCCCTCCTCCAAAGGTAAATTTTACAATTCCAACAAGCTAAACTTAGGTAGACCTAGGTAGGATTTGTTGTTATGCAGTTTGGCGCATAAGACTCAAATTTGAGTCTTCACCCCTTTTCATCCATGTTGCTCTTGTTTTTTTCGTCCCTATTATCGAATTCTTTGTTTTTCTTTATTGCCAGCTTGCTTCCTTGTTTTGCCCGAAGGCCGAAACACTGCAATAAAGGATTTACCATTGTACAACCATGCCCTTTTCCCTTCATTTCTCGCTGTTCTAATTTTCTCCACTTCATCCCATGCCCTTTTCCCTTCATTTCTTGTTGTTTTTTGGTTAAATCTTCATCGAGGAAGAACTGTGAGCCTTTCAAGAGTTTCTTTTTGCCCAAAAGTTGGTGTTTGTCTTGTACGCCTACCATGGTGACTTTTATGGGTCGAGGCCTCTCTTCACATATCCTCCCAACCCTCCTTTCTTGGCAAATTTTCCCTTTCCAATGTAGTTTCTCTTTCAGAAAGACTCTTGTCAAATTGAGAGTACTTTCATTCTTCCCATAATCTCTTATTCCCCTAATAATAAAGTTTGTTTCCTTGCCCTATCTTTTTTGGTGTTCTATTTCATGTGCTCTACGAGCACTTGCATCTTCTTCTTCCTCTGTCCTTATGTAACCATTAACGTCTTGAGCTCTAGCTTTGATTTCTTTTGGACTATCTTTCCCAATGTTCCTTTTTGCCTTCTCTTTGGAAATGTTTGTTTGTTGAGATACTTGTGTATCTACCTGAGTTTGTTTAGAAATTATCACATCCATGTTTGTTGTTATTAATTCTTTCATGCTTTGCCACGCTGTCTTCATGCTTTGCCATTCTTTTTTTCCTATCTCTAGAGCCTCTTGTAACATTGTTACCTGTTCTTTTAAAATTCTATTACCTTCCATTAGACATCGGTTTGCAACTGTGATCTCTGAAATTTTGCGGTCCCTTTCCTGTTCTTTGGCTTCCAAAATCTCCTGCCTTGTCGTGACCTTCATCAGTTCTTGGACATATAGATCTGATGACCAAGTAAGAGGTGTAGATGTGGGACTGTAAATGACTAATTCTTATTTGTTTTTGTTTCTCTTATTTATTTTCTTTCTCTAGAACGATTTTCTTCTCATTTGTTCCCATGTAAGGAGAGCAAGCCCATGCCTTAAAATGCCCTGATATTGCTTTGCATTTACCCAAATCCACTTTCATGTTTTTTCTGTTCAAGCAATTTTGACTTGACCTAAATGATTTGTTTCCACAAAACCTAAGATTTCCTTGTCATTTTTAACATTTTAAACATTTTTAGTATTGGCAGCAGCTTCTTTCCCTTGCAGCGATTTTTCTACAGCAACATCGTAGGCATCCCTGCTCTTTTTCCTGTTGTACTCAATGGAAATAGAAGTGCCCTTTTGGACCTATTTAGCCATGGTATCCTTTGCCTCCTTTCTCTTCTCCACAATGTAACTCAAAACCCCATGCCTGCAGTTCACAACAATGTCCTTCCATTGTTGCAGTCCCGAAATCGTGTAATCTTTAACAACTCGGGTCTTCTCAGCAGTATAATCCTTGGCGGTGTTGGCGAGCTTCGTCACCGCATCCTTTGTTGGCTTCATTGTTTCGGCAGCGTTTTCCTTGGTAGTAGCCGCTTTCTTGGATATGTACTCCCCAGCGATGACAGATCGATCCATGGCTGCATCTCTGGCCTGCTGTAATTTCTCGCTCGCGATCTCCTTGGCTTCTTGGTAACGCTTCTCGACCGCCTTGAGAGACGCCATGGTGTTCTCGGGCTGAAAGATTATCTTATTTCATTGCGGGGAGACAGGTTCTTTGTCTCACAAACAAGCAAGGGTTCTCATATGGAGATTCAGGATTTGGTTTTGCTAAATAAATATTAATATTTTATTTTTTTAATATATATTAATATGAATTTTTTAATAAAAAATGTCTATTTATAATTAAATAATTATTTATTAATTTTGTAATATTTAAGATATATATTATGCTTATGTTAAATTATTTCAATGAAGTTGGATTTGCTTAATAATCATGGATAAATTATATTATTATTTTTTTGAATATATATGGATATCTTTGTAACTTTAGTAGTCAAATCACTAAATGGGAGGTGGTCCTTATCCCATACTATAGCAGTCACAGGTGGTCCTTATCCCATAAACAAGTAGTCCCATACACAAATTTTGTGTATGGCTTGGCCAAATAGACATTAACATGTTATTTTTTAAATATATATTAATCTCGACATTTTTAATTAAAATATGTGTATTTATTTTTATTTTATTTTTATGGTAATGAGAATATTTGTATTAATTGCAAATTTGTGCTTATATCATTATTATACATTACGAGCTACATTATGATTTTCTTCCATCTTCAATATCATCAATAGACTCCAGAACCAAAATTATCCTATGGAGAGGAATACAGCCGATACCAAGCATTAATTCTCCAAACTTCAAATTGCAACTTTGGTTTATTAGAGAATCAGAGAGATGCACAAAAATGAAACCATTTCTCATTGATCAAACTACTTGGACAACCAGTACATTATATAGGCACACATAGACAACCTCTAGGAGAATCTAGATCCAAATAATTCGGATCACCAACTCACAACACAAACTACAAAGACACAACTCATGACAGATAGATTCAAACACTAACTACGAGGTCACAACTCATCAACTCTATCTGGACTCATCATTTTGACATTATTCCAACATCCCCCCTTAATGGAGAAATGGATTTTCAACAATGCTTAGTTGTTGTCTACATATTTCAAAGTTCATCTTTCTAAGAGCCTTAGTAAAGATGTCAACTACATTCTCACTTGTATTACAATAGACTAAATGAATCTCAATTGATTGTCTCTTTTCCCTTATAAAATGATGTTGGACTTCAATGTGTTTAGTTCTAGCATGATAAATTGGATTATTTGTGAGCTTCATGGAACTTTGGTTGTCACATTTGATGCTTGTTGGTCCTCTTTGTTTTTCTCCAACATCTTCAAGAATCCTCATTAACCAAATAGCTTCATAAGTTGCATTAGTCAAAGCTTTGTATTCAGCTATGTGGATGACAAAGAAACAATTGGTTGTTTCTTGCTGCTACATGATATGATCCCCGATCCTAAATTGAATGCATATCCAGAGGTTGATCTTCTATCATCAGGATTTCCCAGCCCAATCTGAATAAGAAAAACCTGCCAACTCAACATCAGATTCATCAATATACAAAATACAAAAATAAAGTGTTCCCTTCAGATATCGAAGGACTTTCTTTGTTGCTTTCCAATGGCTTTCACAAGGCTTAACCATAAACTGACTAAGGACGCTGATAGAATACACTATATCTGGCCTGGTAGTAGTGAGATAGTTCAAACTCCCCACCAATTGACGATACAAAGTTCCATTCACCTCTTTAGATCCATCATCATTGTACAACTTAACATTTGGTTCCAAATGAGTAGACATTGGTTTGCATTCAAACATATGGAAAATTTCAAGGATTGTCTTTGCATATTTGCTTTGTGTGATGATTGTCTTACCATATTCCCTCCAAATTTCAAGACCCAAACAATAATGCAATTCACCAAGATCCTTCATTTCAAATACCTGTGACAACTGAATTTTAATTTCTTCAATCAACCTGAATGCACTACTTGTTATGATTGTTGAAAAGTGTAACTAGGTTTGGTCTTCATAATGACACGTAATTATGATTTTATGTAATGTGATGTAAATAAGAAAAATAAATTTATATTGACTTGCTTCATGGGTTTCATGAGCAAGGGATTTTGTTTTTTTAGTCAAGAATTCCATTGAGAATCTTTAAGAATTATTTGTCATCTAGTCATAAAATGATAGAGTCATTGTCATGTAATGAAGTCATGTTACACTTTGTAAAAGGTCAATATTGTCTATTGTTGATGGTGCTGGACCTGCCTACGTTCAGGGGATCACCCCGGTATGAAGTCCCAACTAGACCTCACACCATTTGGTGTGGGAGTCCCATCTAGTATGATGGCCCAGTTGTCATTATCTTAAAGATTTACCACAACTCTTGCTTGTCAACACAAGAGAGTGGTATGCTCTGTCTTCGAGAAGTGAGGTTCGCATCCCTGGTGAGTGTAAGTGTTACTTGTGTCAATGGTTCTTTCATTGTAGAGGGAGAGAGGGTGAGAGTGAGCTCCAAGTCGGTTGGGAGAAGTCCCAACTCCGCTAGGAACACACAACACAACACAGATACAGTAGTCACAACACACAAGGGAAGATAATATGTATAACACTCAGCGGATTAGTCTACACGAGTGCAACAGTTGTTATAGCAAGTTTTACGTGAAAGGTCTGTTTGATGTCCAGGAGAGTAGTCTACACGGGCGAGACAATGTTAACAACATATACAACACATTTCCATTAACATATGTGTATTACAATAAGTGAATTAGTTCAAGTGTTAAACACAGGTTCAAGCAACATGCATTACAAGTGTTAAAGATTAGTCTTACAACAAATACAATACATGTGTGAAAACGTGTTGGCATGTTAGCAGGCTTCTGAATTAAGCGAAAGTTCCAAGACACATCGTTACACCATACATCACTAACCCCGTGTGAGGGGCGTTGGAGCCACTGCTTACTCCTCAAAGAAAAGATAGTAGACTCTCTTGGCTATGTGGGAGGAGCTGAGGTGAAAATTCCTTTGCATGTACAAATGAGGGGGTATTTATAGCCAAGGGTGAAACTAACCCTTGTGGTTGTTCGACTACCCTCGTGACTATTTGACTTCCATGACTTTTTGACTTTACATGACTCTTTGTATAAACAGTGGGCCTCTTAGACTTCCACGTTACATTACATTGATAGATAGTATGGACCACAGTGGAGATGTGGACGACATGACTCATGACATAACTCGACATGACAGTGCTGGTACATTCATGTTGCTGGTGTGCATGTCGAGCTGCAGTGCTGCTAGGTGATGGATGTCCTCATGGTGTATCATAACTTCACCTTCACATGGCAAAGTGCGTGAAGTCCTTGATGGTCATTGGTTCGCTTGATGTTTCTTTTGCACATTGCTCCTTACTTGTATGTTGGAATGCTTGACAGCTTCGTCTTTTCACGAAAGGTGCATGTTTGTTCATTCATTCATCTGTGAGCACATCTTGCATGTTCGCTCATCCGTTCGTCCATGAACACATCTTCGCATGATCATACATTTGCAAGCATATCTCTTTACCTGCATCATTTGTTCGTCCGTTGGTGAACCTGTCCTTTTGCATGTGCTCCCTTTGTTCATCTTGTTCGTCGTCGCACCATGTTTGTCTATGTACCTGTTCCTGCAGTCACTCATGACGAGACGACATCAAACCCAAAAACCTCCTAGTCTACCATGATACATGACCATTTTAGATGTAGGTGACCAGGAGAGGCAACAAGGTTGCGAGGCTAGATGGAGGCTCCGAACACAGCTGATGAAAACCACACAAGAGTCACTGGGTGATGGAGATGAGCAATCCAGATCGACAGTGGCTGTCCGCAAGATTTGGCCCGGCTGGAGGACAAAACTGCGCAATTTTTTAGGGGAACAGTCTGGGTTGTAGGAAGGCTGGGCAGGCACAATTTGTGCAGTTTTTGGAACGAATGGGCAGCGGGGCTGGGCAACAAAACTGTGCAATTTTTTGGAGGAATAGGTTAGGCTGTATGGAGGCTTGGCAGGCAAAAATTGCACAATTTTTTGGGGGCACTGGCCGGGAGCCTCGCAGCCAAAATTGCACAATTTCTGGAGGGAACTGGCAGCTAGCTGCTTGGTCACTAGCAGCAGGAATTGCACAATTCTCGAGGGGAATTGGCAACCAGCTGTCGAGAGCTTGGCAGTAGAAACTGCGCAATTCATGGAGGGAACTGGCATTCTACTGCTGGTGAGAGAAATTACACTGATGCTGAGAGGTCGGACTTCTAATCATATCTGCACAATTTCTGAGCTGAGCGGACTACTGGGCAGCAAAGAGTCTTCTCATGAAAATTGTGCAATTATCTGGATGAGCAGCCAGTCGACTGTTAGGAGGGTTGGCTAGAAAATTGCGCAATTTCTTGAGGGAGACAGGGATGGGCACTGGGTGTCTGTCCGACCTATCTGCGCAATTTTCTCAGTCACTGAAACAGGTGATGCTTGCAGCTTCTATGCAATTTTTCAAGGGAGTCAGTCCCGGGGTGGCTTCCGGATCAAACTCTCCGGTTGACCAACATGGAAAATGATTGATTTGCTTGTGGGCAGTGCAGCTTGAAATGACTTGCTTGGTGCTCCTATGCTATTCTGGGTGATAGTCGATCGAGTCGATGGAGGGGTGATGGTTCGGCTGTCAGAGGGGAGTCCGGTCATCAGAACTTCAGCAAAATGACTAAGTGTGTGAACGAGTGAAAGATGCATATGTGATCTTGTAACACACACTTGCATGACTCGATGACGAGACGACTCAAACCATCCAGACACATGTACAACATGACTGACCGATGGTGTAGGCGACAAGTGCGACACTTGTGATTGATCGTTGGTCGGTCGCGACGATGCTTGTGCGACAGTGAATGTGACTCCATGTGTGAGTGCGACAGATGATTTCATAGCGAACACAACAAGTACACACGAAGCGAAGGCTTTGAAGCATAACCAAAACATAGTTGCAAGCATGACTTTGACATCAACATGCAAGACTTGGTGAAATGAACAAGCAAGGCAAATGCAAAGACTCATGGAAGCTCATGGAGCAAACCCGAGTGTGTGCAGTCATCAAGCGAAACTCTCAAGGGAGGCTCCAAAATTGGGTCCAGGCCAAAACTTTGGAGGGTGGTTGTAGCCGCTGCAACACTTGGCGACACATTGGTAGAATTCCAGCTTCTATATTTTGGTTCATTGACAATACATGGCCTTGGTATTTCGGGAGTATTGAATCGTTGTGCGGGTTACTTCGGCTTCCCCATTCACCCCATGGACATACATGGTTCACCTTTTGCCAACTCAGTCAAACACAATCAAAAGTTCAGCTTGATCACAGTGTTTTGAATTCGTGAAGGGTAGTTTAGCTCGTGAGTTGAAGATTTCCAGAGTATAAGTTTTCATCTCTGGTGTTGCTCTGCTGCCAGCAGGCCTGGATTGTACCCCAGCAGAGTCACGCAGGAACACGCACATTGCTCCCCTGCCAGTGAGCTTGGTTAGCACCCCAGTGGAGTTGCATGCTTCACCTCTCTGCGGGAAGCTTTTCTCTTCTTTCGCCTTTGTATTTTACAAGAGGACTGTGCATAGGCACTTATTTATTTTTGGGGCGGAAGCGGGATCCCGACTTATTGAGAGAAGAAGAGGTTTTTCCTTCAGAGAAGCATGTAAGACCTCTGACATAGGTTTGCTCGTTTAGATTTTCCCCTTCTCCGTTTATACTACTTGGATGAGCTTGAACACACAGAGCAGAAGGATGAGTGTAGGCATAAGGCTTCCCAGTGTGGACACAAGCTCGTGGTTGGACCAAAACTTGCCTTGCAGACAGCTCGTATTTTCCGCCAAGACTTCATCGGCCAAAGGTTGTAACCAAGCACAAAGAAGACGGACACAAGATTGGCCAAGTGCTAGAATGTCACAAGTCTCTTCATATTTCAACCACATACTCTATTCAAAAGCGAGAACGTAGTAGTCGGTAGCACTTATTTTCGAAAACAAAAATAGTAATATATCAAGCAAACAAAACGAATGTAAACGAAAATAGCAAGCAGAACAAACAAAGTGAAAACAAAGATATTAAGCAAAGCAAACAAGATGAAAACTACAAGCAGCAAGCAGACTATGTACATGGCACGGGGCGCAGCCCAACCTATTGGAAGTAACGCTTGAGATCTTGGTCGTTGACAAGAAGGTTGTTGACCCCCCCATCAAGTGATCGCAAATGGCATGTGTGTGTGCCAAGTTTCTCATGAACCAGTGCAAGTCCTGCATGCAAGATAGGCTCAGATGATGGCACGGGGTAGTTGTTTTTATTTCGGGAGTGGTTCAAGTTCCTAAAATCAATGCATAAGCGGATTTCCCCAGATTTCTTACGTGCAGGATTTAAATTAGAAACCCAGATATGATAACAAACTTTGCAAGTAATCCAGTCATCCAAAATCTTAGTCAATTTTTCCTGTATAAGGAGTTCAAATGACACATACGTTTTACCTAGCCTTTGCTGCAATGGCTTGGCTCCTCCTTTACCTGGAATCACGTGTTGGATTGCTCACGTGTAGTGTGTACTCAGATCATCATCTGCCCATATAGACACATCCCGGTACTATTTGATCAAGCAGTCAAAGACTTGTTGTTGCTGTGGTGTGTAGTTTGTACCGAGATTGGCTATCTTCAGATCGTGATTGGTTCCTAGGTTGCTCTATTCGTTCGTAATGGTGTAACTGTGGGTTCTGATGTGTCTTGGCCCTCGATAAAAGTTCTACAAATCATAAGGCTTGTTGAGGGAAATCACACCCTTGGGGTTGGGGTTGCCTTTCTTGCCCTCAGCTGTAGTTTTCAGGGGCTGCTCGTGCTTAACTTCATCAGCTGTTATGTCCTTGAAAGCATCAATATTGTCTGTGGGGTGTAGTATCACTTTGAGTGTGACCATGTTGAGGTTGATGGTCCTTTGTAATCTCAACACGAGTGCTTCATACTCAACAACGTTTTTTGTGCACTCGAACTTCAAACAACTTGAAATCATGCATTTTCTGTTATTTTGGGCGACTGAGATACACCCGGTCCTTGAGCCGTCATGTGTCTTTGATTCGTCAAAATCCATGGCCCACAACTTATCTGTACACGGACCGTTTGGCATGCTAGTACTGCTGCTACTACTATTGCTACTGCTACTACTACTATTGGTACAATGCACTGTACATGTTTCATTACCATCAGTCGGGCAAGGAAGGATTTCCAACTACGTGTCTGGTGGGGCTGGAGCTGGCCGTGTTGGATAACACTCCAATGTTGTTTATAGGAGGTAGTTTCCAAACATGAGTTCTGCGAAGGCCAACAGTTCGTTCTTGCCATTAAGGGGAGTGACATTGTGCTTCATATATTTCTCGGACACTACCCGGATTCGCTTAACCAGTCTCTGTTGAGTAATAGACCGTATGCTTCCGGTATGTCCACAACAACTATGTTGATGCATTGGTGGACTCGACCATCATGAGATAGTCAGATGATCACGTCTCATAGTTCACCAATGGCTGGTAACGATGTTCAATCAAGTTGGATGATCCGCGCAGATGTCTCGCTCCATTGTGCATTGATCTTTTTCACAATGGAGAGCGGCATGACGTTGGCTGCCGCGCCAGAATCAACCAAGCAGTTGTGAACATTGCAGTTAAAAATTTCAAATGATAGCAAGAATGGAGGGCAACCTGAGTTTGCTTCTTCCATCCAGAGTGTGTTGAGCAAAGTAGAAAGTGATCCAGGAGGTGTGCTTGCTCCGTTGCTAGTAGAGGTTGCGTTGTCCATTGTCGTCTGTTCCAATGCGCGCAGCAGGATGTCTCACTGACTCTGGATCTTAGCTAACTTGAAAAAACTAATGTTCGCTCGAGTTTTCTTCATGTCATCTACAATGTTGTAGTCAATAGGTGGAATACTCACCGAGGTATCCGGGGCAAGACTGATGCTCGCATTGTCCGGCGGAGTGTTCTGCGGTGTGCTGCTCATGGAGGTACTCTTGCCCGTCGTTGTCTTCCCAAACTTGTTTTGTGTCTTCTGCTTTGGGGCAACTGGTCGATCAACCTTCCTCATCAACAGTCTTATCTTTTCTTGTACTTCCCCAAGCATAAGGGGAGCCCCTTTACTTCTAATATTGTAACTGTCATTTTGTCTTGGGGGCTTCTTCTCGGTGTTTGTCTTTAGCATTGCTTGCGAGCACTGATATGTGTTCACCACATGCCCGAAACTTGATGCTTCATCAGGTGCAATATCTTCATCATTATCTCTATCATACGGCTGCTCTTGCATACTGCTCTCTGCATCAACTGTATGACTGTATACTGAGTTTGCAACTTGCTTCCAGTCCGAACAGAAGTTCTCGGGGTGATGTTCTTCATGGAATGAATAGAACTCGGGATCTGCGCACTTATCGACATTGAACAGAGAGTTCTGCGCATTTTTTTGAGTGAACCAATTGCTGCCTAATGAGTTACTTACCTGTCTCTGTCTAGGCAGATGACTGCATGCAAATGTGTTTGTTTTCCGTTGTTTAAGCTCGAACACTTCCGTTGTTAAGTTCTTGACGAGGCGAGTGAGGGTTTCAATATCATTTGCTTCCTTGTCTCTACCCTTTCTCGCCATCACTTGGGACTTCCTACTCGCATCTCTGGAGTACTTTGTTGGTTCATCATCCTTGATGACTCCAATCGTGCGCAGGTCATTTTTTAATGTAATAGCCTCTTCGCAGTTTTGCAAGAGTGTTGGTTTCGCAGCTCGCTTGACGAACTACGCAATGTTGGTCGGGAGTGCGGACATGTAGTAATCAACAGTGATGGAGTCATGAGGTTTGGTGTCCACCACAAATTTGTTCAATATGCATGTAAACCTCTAGTTGAAGTCTTTTACCTTTTCTTTCCCCTCCATCTTCAGGCTACCCAGTTATTTCAGTAACATAGCTGGGGTCTTGTCATCAACAATATTTTCAAGGAACATGAGTTTGAATGCACCCTAGTTCTGTATAGAGTTTGGTGGAACGCTATGATACCATGTAGCTACGCGACCGTGCAAGGTACATGGGAACAATCTACAAGCTACATCATCATGTCGTACCTCAAGGGTTTGCAACTACAGGTAGAAGTTGTCTAAATGATCTTTTACCTTCACTGTGTTCAACTTGAGGTTCATTCTCTCTGTTCGCTTCAGCATTTTTTGCAAAATAGCCAGGAGAGCCAATGGTCCCTGAGTCATCCATTCCAAATTTGGGTCAGCCATCTCTTCTTCTTCTTCATCCTCCTCCTCTCTTTCAGAATCTGACAGTTCTGACTCTGAGTCCGTTGGGTCATCTCCACCTCCGCCTCCTCTGCTACCTCCCTCTCTACCTCCTATACCGGAGTCTAATCCCAAGATCACAAGGGTTTCTCATTCGCCTTGCCGGAAGACTAGAGGTTCCTCTCCGTCTTCAATAGCTTCTTTCATACCTTCAAGTGTGGCAAGGACTGCCTATTCCACTGATGATACAACAACCCCTGCAGGAATGGCTTTTGGCTTTTTTGATATGTATGGAAGTTGTTGTATGCCTGGGATCAATCTGACTACTTTTGCGAAATGGCGAGTGATGGGATGGATGGAGCGAAGGTGGTGATATGGAATTTCGTGTTCAGTCCTGGGAGGTGAGGAGTAACCAACTGCAGAGTTGCGCGTAGGTGAGAGGGAGTGCGAGTTACTGCCTTGACCAGATGGTTGATGAATGAGTGTGAGAGGACATTCAACCATATATAACTAGCTGCCCTCCTTCTAGCGCCAGAAATGTTGAACGTGTTGGACCTGCCAACATTCAAGGGATCAACCTGGTATGAAGTCCCAACTAGACCTCACACTGTTTGGTGTGGGAGTCCCATCCGATATGATGGCTCGGTTTCCATTATCTTAAAGATTTGCCTCAACTCTTCCTTGTCAGCACAAGAGAGTGGTCTGCTTTGTCTTCGAGAAGTGAGGTTCACATGCCTGGTGAGTGTAAATGTTACTTGTGTCAATGGTTCTTTCACTATAGAGGGAGAGAGGGTGAGAGTGAGCCCCAAGTCGGTTGGGAGAAATCCCAACTTTGCAAGAAACACACAACACAATAGGACATGCACAGATTCCAGCAGAACAGTCCACACGGATGCGATAACCACAACATACAAGGGAAGATAACACGTATAACACTCAGTGGATTAGTCCGCACAAGTGCAACAATTGTTATAACAAGTTTTACGTGAAATGTTTGTTTGATGTCCAGGAGAGTAGTCTTCACAGGCGAGACAACGTTAACAACATATACAACACATTTTCATTAACATATGTGTATTACAACAAGTGAATTAGTTCAAGTGTTAAACACAAGTTCAAGCAACATGAATTACAAGTGTTAAATATTAGTCTTACAAAAAATACAATACGTGTGAAAATGTGTTGGCTTGTTAGCAGGCTTCTGAATTAAGCAAAAGTTCCAAGATACATCGTTACACCATACATCACTAACCCCGTGTGAGGGGTGTTAGAGCCACTTCTTACTCCTCAAAGAAAAGATAAGAGACTCTCTTGGCTGTGTGGGAGGAGTTGAGGTGAAAAGTCCTTTGCATGTATAAATGAGGGGGTATTTATAGCCAAGGGTGAAACTGACCCTTGTGGTTGTTCGACTACCCTCATGACTATTTGACTTCCATGACTTTTCGACTTTACATGACTCTTTGTACAACTAGTGGGTCTCTTGGACTTCCATGTTACATTACATTGATAGACAGTATGGCCCACAATGGAGATGTGGACGACATGACTCATGAAATAACTCGACAAGAAAGTGTTGATACATTCATGCTGCTGGTGTGCATGTCGAGCTGCAGTGCTGCTGGGTGATGGATGTCCTCATGGTGTATCACAACTTCACTTTCGCAAGGCAAAGTGCGCGGAGTCCTTGATGGTCGTTGGTTCGCTTGATGTTGCTTTCGCACGTTGCTTCTTGCTTGTATGTTAGAATGCGTGACAGTTTTGTTTGTTCGTGAAAGGTGCATGTTCGTTCATTCATCCGTCCGTGAGCACATCTTGCATGTTCGCTCATCCATCCATCCACGAACACATCTTCGCATGATCATTCGTTCGAGCAGCATATCTCTTTACCTACGTCGTTTGTTTGTCTGTTGGTGAACCTGTCCTTTTGCATGTGCTCCCCTTCGTTCATCCCATTCGTCGTCGCGCCATGTTTGTTTATGTACTTGTTATTGCAGTCACTCATGACGAGACGACCTCAAACCCAAAAACCTCCTAGTCTACCATGGTACATCACAATTTTGGATGCAGGTGACTGGGAGAGGCAACAAGGTTGCGAGGCGGGATGGAGGATCCAGGAACTCATGATGAAAACTGTGCAAGAGTCACTGGGTGATGGAGATGAGCAATCCAGATCGACAATGACTATCCACAAGATCTGGCCCGGATGGAGGACAAAACTACACAGTTTTTAAGGGGAATAGTCTGGGCTGTAGGAAGGCTGGGCAGGCATAATCTGCGCAGTTTTCGAAATGAACGGGCAGCCAGGCTAGGTAGCAAAACTGCGCAATTTTTTGGAGGAACAGGCCAGGCTGCAGGGAGGCTTGGCAGGCATAAATTGCACAATTTTTTGGGGGAACTAGCCAGGATCATTGCAACCAAAATAACACAATTCCTGGAGGGAAATGGGAGCTAGCTGCTTGGTCACTGTCAGCAGGAACTATGCAATTCCTGAGGGGAACTGGCAATCAACTATCGGGAGCTTGGTAGTAGAAATTGCACAATTCCTGGAGGGAAATGGTAGCTAGCTGCTTGGTCACTGTCAGCAGGAACTATGCAATTCCTTAGGGGAACTGGCAATCAACTATCAGGAGGTTGGCAGTAGAAACTGCACAATTCCTGGAGGGAACTGGCATTCTGCTACTGGGAGCTGCTGGCGAGAGAAATTGCACTAATGCTAAGAGGCTGGCCTTATGATCATCTCTGCGTAATTTATGAGCTGAGCAGATTTTTGTGCAGCAAAGGGCTTGCTCATGAAAACTATACAATTATCTGGATGAGCAGCTAGTTGACTATCGGGAGGGCTGGCTGGAAAATTGCACAATTTCTTGAGGGAGACAGGGACGGGCACTGGGTGTCTATCTGGCTTGTCTGCGCAATTTTCTCAGTCAGCGGAGCGGGCAATGCTTGCAGCTTCTACGTAATTTTTTAGGGGAGTCAGTCTCAGGGTGGCTCTCGGGTCAAACTCTCCGGTTGACCAGCATGGAAACTGATTGATTTGCTTGTGGGAAGCGCAACTTGAAATGACTTTCTTGGTGCTCCTGCGCTGTTCTGGGTGACAGTCGATTGAGTCAGTGGAGAGGTGATGGTCTAACTGTCAGAGCAGAGTTCGGTCGTCAGAACTTCAACAAAATGACTAAGTGTGTGAACGAGTGAAAGATTCATATGTGATATTGCAACACACACTTGCATGACTTGACGACGAGACGACTCAAACCATCTAGACACATATGTACAACATGGCTGACCGATGGTGTAGGCGACAAGCTCGACACTTGTGATTGATTGTTGGTTGATCGTGACGACGCTTGCGCGATAGTGAATGTGACTCCGTGTTTGAGTGCGACAGATGATTTCATAGTGAACACAACAAGTACACATGAAGCGAAGGCTTTGAAGCATAACCAAAACATAGTTGCAAGCATGACTTTGACATCAACATGTAACACTTGGTGAAATGAACAAGGAAGGTGAATGCAAAGACTCACGCGAGCTCATGGAGTGAACCCGAGTGTGTGCAGTCATCAAGTGAAACTCTCAAGGGAGGCTCCAAAATTGGGTGCAGGCCAAAATTTTGGAGGGTGGTTGTAGCCACTACAACATCTATGTAAAGTATCCTCCAATAACTTATCACTTATCCTCTTCAAGTCAGCCTACAAATGATGGAAGAACATACTATAAGAAGTTGGCCTAACCACTAGGTATCATGTCGGCCTAAAGGACATGTGTGGAGGTGTATATATAGCCACACTCAGCCTCCATTGAAGGTAAGAAACTCGACAAGAATTCATTGAAGAAGAAGTGCAAAGAAAAAGGTATCAAGTGAAGTGCGAAAAGGGATAAGAGAAGTTTCCTATGGGAAATATAAAGGAGGTTTCTTCCAGGTAATACGAAGGAAGTTTCTTCTGGGCAGTACGAATGAGGTTTCTTCTAGGTAATACGAAGGTGAGATTCTTATGAGTAGTGCAAAGGAGAGATTCTTCTGGGATCAACGAAATAAAAGTTTGTTCTGGGCAAGCGAAGGAGGATTTGTTTTGGGGTAGCAACAGAAGGATTCTTCTGGGTAACAGAGATCTAGAGACCAAGTTTCTCTCAGGGAGACCAATGGAATCCTAGAGACCGAGATTATATAGAGGAAGCTGAGAAGGAGCAGTGTGAACAATAGAGACGAAGTTTCCTTAGAAGGAGCCAAGGAGAGCAATTCAACATCAAGAAAGAAAGTCGAAGGGAAGAGGTAGAGCATCAAGGATAGTAACAAGGTTCGTGAGAGGATACTAAAGTCAAGAGTCTATGTCATGGTCTTGGTACTCATCAATTAAATATCTAGAAGAAGAATTTTGATCAGGTTTTCCTCTGAAGAGGTGAGAGGTTTTTCCCCTGGCTGACAAGCTTACATACTGTGTCACTTGTCTTTTATTGTGCATATTCGTAACTGTCTTGATGAAAAGAACACAATAATAACATAACAAAGAAAAGATCATAAGCTAAGAAGTAAAAGTATATCACAAGAAATTATCAAGTAGAGAAATCATTTAACTATCCATGCCCTAGATTTCTCAACATGGAATCAGAGCTTAGGTGTTGAAGTCAAGAAGGGGCATTCAAGCAAGTAGACACACGAAAAATCAAGCTTCCAAAAAGGATCGTAGCAAATCCAAGGGCTACCAAGGTGTTGTAGCGGCTACAACCACCATCCAAAATTTTGGCCTACACCCAATTTTGGAGCCTCCCTTGAATGTTTCACTTGATGACTACACACACTCGGGTTCACTCCGTGAGCTCGTGTGAGTCTTAGCATTCCCCTTGCTTGTTAATTCCACCCAAGATTTTTCATGTTGATGTCAATGTCGTGCTTGTGACCATGTTCTGGTCATGCTCAAGGTCTTCGCTTCATGTGTACATGTTATGTTTGCTATGAAAACATCTGTCGCACTCACACACGGAGTCAAATTCACTGTCGCGCAAGCGTCGTCACGGTCAATCAATGATCAATCACGAGTGTCGCGCTTGTCGCTTGCACCATCGGTCAGTCATGTCGAATATGTGTGTCTGGTTGGTTTGAGTCGTCACGTCGTCAAGTTATGTTTGTGTGTGTTTGTAAGATCACATTTGCATCTTTCACTTGTTCACACACTTAGTCAACTTGCTTAGTTTTGATGACCAGACTTCCCTCTAACAGCTGGACCATCACCCTGCCATGGACTCGATCAACTGTCACCCAGAACAGTGCAGAAGCACCAAGCAAGTATTTCCAAGCTGCGTTGATCACAAGCGATTCAATCAACTTTCATGCTGGCCACCCAGAGGGTCGGACCCGACAGTCACCCTGGGACAGACTCCCCTCAAAAAGTGCGCAGAGGCTGCTAACCTTGCCCGCTCTACTAACTGAGGAAATTTCGCATATAGGCTGGACAAACACCAAGTGCCCGTCCTTGTCTCCCTCAGAAAATTGCATAGTTTTCCCAGTCAGTGCTCCCAACAGTCGACTGGCTGCTCATTGAGGAAATTGTGCAGTTTTCATGAGCATACCTTCTGCTGCCCAACAGTCCGCTTAGCTTAGGCACTGATCACAAGCAATTCAATCAACTTTCATGCTAGCCACCCAGAGGGTCGGACCCAACAGTCACCCTGGGACAGACTCCCCTCAAAAAGTGCGCAAAGGCTGCTGACCTTGCCCGCTCTGCTAACTGAGGAAATTGCGCACACAGGCCAGACAGACACCAAGTGCCCATCCTTGTCTCCCTCAAAAAATTGCACAGTTTTCCCAGTCAGTGCTCCCAACATTCGACTGGCTTCTCATTGAGGAAATTGTGCAGTTTTCATGAGCATACCTTCTGCTGCCCAACAGCCCGCTCAGCGTAGAAATTGCGCAGAGATGATCAGCATGCCAACCTCCTAGCCTCAATGTAGTTTCCCTCACCAGTAGCTCCTAGCAGCAGACTACCAGTTCCCTCCATGAATTGCGCAGTTTCTGTTTCCAAGCTCCCAATAGCTAATTGCTTGTTCCCCTTGAGAATTGCGCAGTTTATGCTACCAGTGACCTAGTAGCCAACTACCAGTTCCCTTTGGGAATTGTGTAGTTTTGTCTGCCAGGCTCCCGGCCAGTTCCTCCAAAAAACTGTGCAATTTCTATGTGTTGATCCTCCATGCATCCTCACCTATTCCCCCAAAAATTTGCGCAAATTTTGCCTTCCAGCTAGTGCTGCCCACTTGTTCCGGAAAATGTGTAGATTTTGTCTGCCTTGCCTTCCTACAACCCGGACTCCCTCCCAAAATTTGCGCAGTTTTTCCTTCTAGCCAAGCTAGACCTCGCGAACAGTCACTGTCAACTTGGATTGCCGATCTTCATCATCGAGTGACTCTTACACAGTTTTTGTCAGCAGTGCCCAGAGCCATCATCCCGCCTCGCAACCTTGCTGCGTCTCTCGGTCACTTGCATACGAAATGATCATGTGTCATGGTAGACTGGGAGGTTTTTGGATTTGATGTCGTCTCGTCATGAGTTATTGTAGGCACAAGTACGCTAACAAACATGGCGCGACAACAAACAAGATGAACAAAGGAAGCACATGCAAAAGGATAGGATCACCAATGGACGAACAAACGATGCATGCGAAGAGATGTCCTCACGAACGAATGATCATGCAAAGATGTGTTCGCGGACACATGGACGAGAAAACATGCAAGATGTGCTCATGGACGGACGAACGAAAGAACATGCACCTTTCACGAATAGATGAGCCTGTTAAGCCTTCCAACATAAAAGCAAGGAGCAACGTGCCAAAGCAACATCAAGCAAACCAACAACCATCAAAGACTCCGTGCACTTTGCCATGCAGAGGTGAAGCTGTGATACACCATGAAGACATCCATCACCCAGCAGTACTGCAGCTCAACATTCACTCCATCAACAGCATGAATGTACCAGCACTGTCATGTCATGAGTCATGTTTTCCACATCTCCACTATGGGCCATGTTGTCAAATCAATGTAATGTAACGTGGAAGTCCAAGAGACCCACTTGTTGTACAAAGAGTCATGTAAAGTCAAAAATTCATGGAAGTCAAACAGTCATGAGGGTAGTTGAACAACCACAAGGGTCAGTTTCACCCTTGGCTATAGATACCCCCTCATTTGTACATGGAAAGGAATTTTCACCTCAGCTCCTCCCACATATCCGAGAGAGTCTGTAATATTTTCTTTGAGGAGTAAGTAGTGGCTTCAATGCTCCGCGCTCAGGGTTAGTGATGTATGGTGTAACGATGTGTCCTGGAACTTTCATTTAATTCAGAAGCCTGCTAACATGCTAGCACGTTTTCTCACATGTATTCTAACTCTTGTAAGACTAAACTTGAACACTTGTAATGCATGTTGCTTTAACCTGTGTTGAACACTTGAACTTATTTCACTTGTTGTAATACATAATATGTTAATGAAAATGTGTTGTTCATGCTGTTAATGTTGTCTTGCCCGTGGTGGCTACCTTCCCGGACGATAGACAAACCTTTCACATAAAACTTGTTGTAACAATCGTTACACTCGTGCGAAATCATCCTCTGAGTGTTGTACATGTTATCTTATCTTGTGTGTTGTGACTGTCGCATCTGTGTGGACTGCTCCTCCGGAAGCTGTGCACGTCCTGTTGTGTTGTGTGTTCCTAGCTGAGTTGGGACTTCATCCCAACCAACTTGGGACTCACTCTGACCCTCTCCCTTTACAGTGAAAGAACCATTGACACAAGTACACTAGCATTCACCAGGCACGCGAACATCACTTCTCAAAGACAAAGCAGACCACTCTCCTGTGCTGACAAGCAAGAGTTGAGGCAATTCCTTAAGACAACGACAACCGGTCCGTCATACCGGATGGGACTCACTCACCAAATGGTGTGAGGTCTAGTTGGGACTTCATAACGGGGTGATCCCCTGAATGTTGGCAGGTCCAGCACCGTCAACACAAGGGCAAGATCTTCAAAACCCTAGATCGAAGAAATCTACACCAACAAGAGCCTTGAAATCTTCTACAAGAAGGAAGCAGGAAGAAATACCGAACCCTAGAAGTACTCCAGGTATCATACATCACCAAAGAAGTGGAAGCTCTTCAAATCTAAGGAAGGCTAGATCGAAAGGCAATCTTCTCTTTATTGAAGCAAGGATCTCACTTGAAAGGGATCATCTAATGCAACAAGTTCGTCATCAAGTTGAAGATTCGATCTTCACAAGTAAGTACCTTTTATTATAATCTAATCTAATAAAAATGACTTCATGTTTCAAGGAGAACCAAGAGCTAGTTGGGATATCAAACTTCCTTGCATGGAAAAGGAGGATAGACATAGTCCTTGAAGTAAATTAAGTCATTGATCATGTCCATGGAAAGGTCTCCAAGCCATCCGAAGAACAAGAATTATCTGAATACAGGGAAAGGGATCGCAAGGCTCAAAAGATTCTTAAGGAGTCTATCAAAGATCCTCTCATTTCCTATGTAGCCGAGTTGGAGACGTCTAAAGAAATATATGACAAGTTGGGAGAAATTTTCTCTAAAATCACGATAGAAAAGATCATATCACTTAGATCTGATCTATATAAATTGAAGGTGTCAAAGGATGAAGGGATATCATCATGTCTCTCAAAAACATCTCAAATAAAAGGTCAATTGCAGGGTCTAGGAGAGACAATATCTGATAACAAGATAATCTTCGTTATTCTAAATGCATTGACTGGTGAGCAAGGTAACCTCATATCTACTAGTCAAGAGGAAGCTATCCCATTCATCAAATTATGGTCTCTCTGCAAGACAAAATAATACAGGTTGGAGAAAGAATGTAACAAAAGCTCAGATAGAAGGGATCAATTAGTGACAAGAATAAAAGGGAAATTTGGGAAGTTTGATCCTCCAAAGAAAAAGAAGCAGAACATGGCTAAGGAAAGATGTTATGGATGTCAAGGACTTGGGCACTATAGAAGAGATTGTCCTAAACGTAGTAAGGACAAGAGGAATAAGGAAGAAGCCCACATTATTGAAGAAGTGAAAGAGTCTGAGTCAAAGAAGTGTAAGAATGAAGAAGTAAAAGATATCTACTATAACTGAGGTGGTTTTCTTCATTAGAAGGTACTTTTCACTTGAAAATTATAGATAGGAAGAAATTTATATAAGATAGGATGCATTAGATTAGAAAATAGCATCGTGATAGAAGCATTAAAAGTAAGAGCTCGTGACATGAGTAGTATAAATAATGTCTGAAAGAAATTATATTGAGTACAAAGAATAAGAGCTCTTGGAAACGTCATTGAAATCCCAAGTGATACTTATATAAAGAAGTAGAGGTCATCATCGACTGGGATCATCATACAATAATCAATAAAGAAACATTTGACAGGTGAGGATATGAAAGATCCTCAAGTTTCTCTAACAAAATCCTTATCAAATGATTCACTAATCTAAAATGAAGGCAAGAGTTTCATCAGGAATTCCAACTCGTGTGATTCAAGAGATGGTGGTATGACTATATAACAGGAAACTAGGTCTAAAAGGATAAATTTATTTCATTCAAATAAAGCTATTACAGGAAGTCTAGATGACCGAAAGGAAAGATGAGGTATGTATGCTTACAAAGATTATTATGAAAGTCATGTCATATGGTTGTAGATAATATGATCACTATTTCCATCTTGGTAAATATGATCGTGAGAAGTAGGGATCTCCTCCTCCGAAAAGAATGCAAAAAGTCATAAGTCACACTAGATGAAATCAACATAATATGTTCTCATATAAATCATGAGGAAGGTGACTACAATTGAGGAACTTTGATTGGAAGCTCTTAGGAATGAAGTGTGAAAAGAAAGGAAGAGATCGTATGCAACAAAGGTATAAGGCATTCAACATCCGAGACCAAGAATAGTTGACTAGAATATCTCCCAGAAAGATATGAAGACTATGATAGGAGTCGGAAAAAGACGGAGACCCTTGATAAAGGATATCTTTGGGAAATGTGTCAATCTGCATGCAATATGCTAATATCTACAAAAAGATGTCATGATGAAAGACCATCACAAAAGTAATTTTGATTTCAATGTTCATTTCTTATTTTGAAGTAATATCTGGATGGGCTTATGTAGGACTACCAAAGGGAATATATGTGGATGACTTCCAAGAGGACCATATTGAATGATATAAGGTCCTTTCAGAAAATATGGCATAAAGGCATAATAACATAAAATAAAGGCCAAATGAAAAATATGATGGACCACTTTCTGAGGAGATGAGGACATGACTAACTCATGGATGAAAGTGATGGATGGTTTGCGCCCTATGAAGAAGTCCTTGAAAGATGAAGACTCCATGATAAAAAAAAAATTGACGACATTGAAGAAAAGAGTTCTTTAGGTAGTTGGTTGTTACACGAGGAGTTGTTGTAGGTCCCTAGTTAAGAGGGAGCCAGAAAAATAAGTTTCTTACTTGGAAGAAACTTGGAAATTCCTAAGTTAAGAGGGGGATTAGGTACATTCCTTTTGTAGGAGTGAGTACATTCCTTATTGGAATATGGCCTCCATATTTGAGAGGGAGAGATAAACATTACATTCTGGTCTTCACCTAGGAAGACAAAATGGAGGATTGGGTAATCATTTGGCATCTGATGCTCTTTGAGGATGAGATAGGGCATCCAACAAAAAGAGTAGTTGTGGAGGACCGATATTCTTTGAGGGTTAGGGATTCCAAGATAAGAGTAGTCCTCGTGGAACATACCTTGAGAGAACTAGGGTGGGGTATGTTCCGAGAGAGACAATGATGAGGGTGTCTATAAATCATCGGTGTCACCAACATTGAGCTAAAATATTTTGGAGATAAGGAGTTTTTAGCCAAGGCCTTGTATGTAACAATGTTGGTTGATATTATGTTATACAAATGAGTTACCAATCTGAATTCTTCTTATGAGACATTCTTTAGACTCAGAAAGTCCAAGTACCATTATGAATACCTCCCTAGTTAAGAGGGAGTGTTTAAAAGTGTAACTAGGTTTGGTCTTCACAATGACATGTAATTATGATTTTATGTAATGTGATGTAAAGAAAAAAATAATAATTTATATTGACTTTCTTCATGCGTTTCATAAGCAAGGGATTTTGTTTTAGAGTCAAGACTCCCATTGAGAGTAATTAGGAATTACTTGTCATCTAGTCATTTTCATGTAATGAAGTCATGTTACACTTTGTAAAAGGTCAATATTGTCTATGTAAAGTATCCTCCAAGAACTTGTCATTTATCCTCTTCAAGTCGACCTACAAATGATGGAAGAACATACTCGAAGAAGTCGTCCTAACCTCTAGGGATCATATCAGCCTAAAGGACATGTGTGGAGGTGTATACATATATCCACACTCAGCCTCCATTGAAGGTAAGCAACTCGACAAGCATTCGTTGAAGAAGAAGTGCGAAGAAAAAGGTATTAAGTGAAGTGCAAAAAGGGATAAGAGAATTTCTTTTGGGCAATAAGAAGGAGGTTTCTTCTAGGCAATACGAAGGAAGTTTCCTCTGGGTAGTATGAAGGAGGTTTCTTCTGGGCAAGCGAAGGAGGGTTTCTTCTCGGGTAGCAAGAGAAGGATTCTTTTGGGTGACCGAGATCTAGAGAACGAGTTTCTCTATAGGAGACTAGTGGAATCCTAGAGACTGAGATTCTCTAAAGGAAGATGAGAAGGAGTAGTGTGCAGAATAGAGACCGAGTTTCTCTAGAAGGAGCCAAGGAGAGCAGTTTGAGATCAAGAAAGAAAGTCGAAGGGAAGAGGCAGAGCATCAAGGATAGTGACAAGGTTCTTGAGAGGATACTAGAGTTAAGGGTTTGTGTCATGGTCTTGTTCCTCGTCAATTGAAGATCTAGAAGAAGAATTTTGATTAGCTTTTCCTCTCGAGAGGTAAGAGGTTTTGGCCCTGACTGACAAGCCTACATATTGTGTCAATTGTCTTTTATTGTGCATATTGGTAATTGTCTTGACGAAAATAACACAATAATAACACAACGAAGAAAATATCATAAGCTAAGAAGTAAAAGTATATCACAAGAAATTATTATGCAGAGACATCTTTTAACTATCCATGCCCTAGATTTCTCAACATGGAATCAAAGGTTAGGTGTTGAAGTAAGTGGCATTCAAGCAAGTAGACACACGAAAAATCAAGCTTCAAAGAAGGATCATAGAAAATCCAAGGGCTACCAAGGGAAATATATTCAAAACCCTAGATCAAAGAAATCTACACCAACAAGAGTCTTGAAATCTTCTACAAGAAGGAAGCAGAAAGACCGAAACCCTAGAAGCACTCCAGATATCATACATCACCAAAGAAGTGGAAGCTCTTCAAATCTAAGGAAGATTAGATCGAAAGGCAATCTTCTCTCTATTGAAGCAAGGATCTCACTCAAAAGGGATCCATTTGAAGCAATAAATTCGTCATCAAGTTGAAGATTCTATATTCACAAGTAAGTACCTTTTATTATAATCTATTCTAATAAAAATTACTTCATGTTTCAAGGAGAACCAAAAGCTAGTTGGGAGCTCAAACTTCCTTGTATGGAAAAGGAGGATAAACATAGTCCTCGGAGTAAATGAAGTAACTAATCATGTAAATGGAAAGGTCTTCAAGCCATTCAAAGAACAAGCGTTATCTGAATACAGGGAAAGGGATCTCAAGGCTCAAAATATTCTCTAAAAGCTGGGAGAACTTTTCTCTAAAGGCACGATAGAAAATATCATATCACTTAGATATTATATATATATATTGAAGGTGTCAAAGGATGAAGGGATATCATCATGTCTCTCAAAATCATCTCAAATAAAAGGTCAACTGCAGGGTCTATGATAAATGGTATCTGATAACAAGATAATCTTCATTATTCTAAATGCATTGACTGATGAGCAAGGTAACCTCATATGTACTAGTTAAGAGGAAGTTATCCCATTCATCAAATTATGGCATCTCTACAAGACGAATGAAGACAGGTTAAAGAAAGAATGTAACAAAAGCTCAGATAGAAGGGATCAATTGTTAGGATATTCCGACACATAGGAAATAGTTAAGTACAACTTGGTCTAGTATAGAGTTAGGTATAGAGTTAGGTAAAGTGTGTTTCTTTACCGTTGTACATTTTGTAACTTACAATCCGACAGTCACGATATGTAGTGATCTGACGGTTCATTCTCTCCTCGGTATTACCGACACTTGATTCGTGGCTTGACACCCGATTGGTCCATGAATTCTATTTAAAGCGCATGGAGGGTCATTTGTAGGGTAATCCGTGCATGAGAGAAGCTTATGTCAATTTTCATTCTTTGATTAATAAATTGCCTGAAGTGGCCGCGTTGGCTCAAGCCGTGGACTGTTTCCCTCTTTGAGGGTTTTAACCATGTCAAAAATACTGGTGTATTGATCTGTGATCTGGTTGTGAGTGGTGTCCTTTTGGTGTTCTTTCTGAGGAACTTACCCTGTAAATTCCTACATGGTATCAGAGCTATTTGAGGGCCGGGTTCGTTGGTGATCCAAATCTAAAGCCGGTAGAACTGCATCCGACTGCCGTTTCCTAGATCTACTATTTCTGACTGCTTTCGGGCTGAGAGGACTACTCTGTTGTGTTCGGAGCATCTGTTCCAGTGAGGAACCCCTTTCATTTCACGCGAAAAGGTTTCCGGTAGCCCTAGCTGCGTCATTTTTTAAGATCTGGAGGTATACAGTCTTTATTTGCAGCTTACTGTTATTTTCTCTCTGCTTATTTCGGTTTCGGTTTATTTAGCTTTTTTTTAACCGGATCTATACCTTTCATTTCTGCGTATGCTCTTTGCCCTGCGACTCTGTGCGATCTGGGCAAATCCAAAACAGAAAAGAAGGATTTTTCTCATGCGTATGCTCTTTTCCCTGCGCCTTAGGGTGATCTCAGAAAATCAGAAACATTGAGAAAAATATTTAGTTTCCTGCCAAAGCTAACTTTGAGCCGCAAGGTTTATTTTTGAAAATATCTAGTTTTTTGGCTAAAGCTAACTTCGAGCCATAAGGTTTGTTTTCTTTGCATGTCCGTGTTGGGTTTTGTGTTTTGTGGGGAAAAAGAGCTTTCTTAAGGCAACCACGTAAACCAAGCCCCCCCCCCCCCCCTCTCTCTCTCTCTCTCTCTCTCAAATTTTTTGTATAGATCAATTGGTTCAAAGATATTTTAAGAGAGTAGAGGTCTTGGGTTCAAGTCTCCATTTTGTGGGGGCGGACTTTTTCATTTCTGCACATTCCCGCACTTTGTCGGCAACTTCAACAACTTCTTTTTCAAAAAGCCATAACTTCTTCATCCGGAAGCCTTTTTCAGAGCCGTTTTTTTTAAACCAGCCTAATTTTTCGAGATCTATCCATTAGAACACTTACTTTCAGCATCTTCAGCTTCAATTTCTGTTGAAATGGAAAGTCAATACCAAGTTACCCTTGACAGCACCAACTACTTACAATGGTTGTCCTACATGGAGGATTTACTTAGAAGTAAAGGTCTCTACCGAATAGCCACAGGCCAAGAAAAGAAACCGAAAGATGAAGACAAGGCTGCTAAATGGGAAAATACACAAGATCAAGCACGTGGTTTGATAGGGATGTCTATTTCTCCAGATCTTAGATTCCATATTGCAGAACTTGAAACTCCTCATGAAGCAATGGAACAAATCAATAAAGTTTTTGGGATTAAAAATGAAATTAGAGCCCATCAACTTGAAAATGAGTTGCTTACATTGGACCCTAATAATTTTTCTTGCATTGAAGATTTCTTGTCTAAGTTCAAGACCCTTAGATATCTTTTGGAAGGTGTTAAGGTTAAGAAAGAAGATAGTAACCTTATTTATTCCATCCTTACTAAGTTGGGACCAACCTACTCTGTATTTGTTTCCACCTTCCATTCTACAAGGGAAGCCTTCATTTCTCAAGGAAAAGACTATAAGCCTCCTTCCTTTGACTCTTTTTGTGATTCTTTAATAAGAGAACAAGAAAAACTCTTACACCTTGGTCTTCTTAATCTTGGAAACTCTTCCAAGAAAGCGTTAGCCACCCAACAGCAACCAAATTCAAAGAATCCTAAGAAGTCATATCCTAAAAAGAATGGTCCTAAACCAAACAAGGGTCCTAAGCAAACTCAGCCTCAAAATGAAAGATCATTTCAGCAAAATTATAAGACCAATAAAAACAAATGGAAGAAGACTGACAGACATTGCAACTTTTGTAATCGAGATGGCCACTTAGAATCAAAATGCTTTAAAAAGATGGAAGCCTTGGAAGCAGCAATGAAGAAGCATAACATCCATTTGGGGAAATCTTCAACTTCAACTTCATCTTCAGGAATGGCACTTTCTGCATGTGGTTTTCAAGCATCTCGGTCTAGTTATGCATTAAATGTATCTTCTTCTTCTCATTCTCATGAGTGGCTCATTGATTCTGGAGCTTCTTATAACATGGCCAAAAACAAAACCATGTTTTCTTCTTTAAATGATTGTAACACCAAAAATATATATGTTGGTGATGATAGATCTCTTAATGTTGTAGGGACTGGAACTGTTCATCTAGACAATGGTCAGTTTAATGATGTATTATGTGTTCCAACCTTATCCTGCAACCTTCTATCTGTATATCAGATAACTCATTCAGGTGAAGGTAAAATCGTTGAATTTTCACCTCATGATGTTGTAATCAAGGACTTAAAAGATCCTAAACAGATTTTGGCTACTGGCATTGCTGATGATTCTACAAGGTTGTATAAGTTTCACAACTTTGGGTCATCAAATCTTCCCTCAGTATTTGTTGCTCATCACGATGAAGTGAGTAAACTTTGGCATGAGCGATTTGGTCACTTAAACTATCGCTCCCTTCAGCATCTATGTAAAGAAAATATGGTGACAGGTCTTCCTATGGTATCTTGCAGAGATGGTGTTTGTTCCGGATGTGTACTCAGAAAACATCATCGGGACAGTTTTGAAAAACGTGCCTCTTGGCACGCATCAGCCCCTTTACAGCTTGTGCATAGTGATTTATGTGGTCCACTTCCTGTTGCTTCATTCTCTAGCTGCAAGTATTTCTTAACTTTCATTGATGATTTCTCCAAACGCACTTGGGTATACTTCTTAAAACTCAAGAGTGAAGTATTTAACGCATTTTTGGTCTTCAAGGCCTTTGTTGAAAAACAATCTGGACATCAAATTCTTAAGTTAAGATCTGATAATGGCGGAGAATATGTTAAAAACACATTCATCAACTATTGCACTGAGAATGGAATTCAAATGCAACATATTGTTCCATATACTCCACAACAAAATGGTGTAGCTGAAAGGAAGAATCGCACCTTAAAGGAAATGGCTAATTGTATGCTACAATCTAAAGGACTTGGTCTTAGTTTTTGGGCAGAAGCAATTAACTGTGCAAATTACATAATAAATCGCACTCCTACTAAGGTTCTAAAGAATATCACTCCAAAAGAAGCATGGAGTTCAATTAAACCAAATGTAAGTCACTTTCGTGTTTTTGGAAGTGAAGCGTGGGCCCATATTCTAGATGAAAAGAATAAAGCTTTAGAACCTAAGAGTGAAAAATGTAATTTTGTTGGATATTCTAAAGATGTAAAAGGCTATAGACTTATTCCATTTAAGTCCAAAAATGTTATCATTAGAAGAGATGTAAAATTTGATGAAAATATATCGGCCTGCGAGCCTAGTTCGGCGGATGTGCCACCTCTCTCTATCTCTTCTACTTTTGAAAACATTTCTTCTTCAGATGATGAAAGTGAGGATGAGAATCCTCCCCCACCATCTCAGGATCCTCCTTCAGCTCCTGAACTTCCAAAATGGGTTCGTGCTACTCGAGATGCAGCAGGTGATCTTGCCGGTGATCCTTCAGATCAGCGACGCACACATTCTCAGTTCGAGAGAGCCTCTTCTTTACTAGCTCAAGCTCCAGTAAATTATGATCCTGACACCTTTGTAGAAGCTTCAGGCCATCCAGATTGGGAAGCAGCTATGAATGAAGAATATCATTCATTATTGGCAAATGATACATGGGATCTTGTTCCTTTACCAAAGGGACGAAAACTTGTTAGATGCAAATGGGTTTACAGAACCAAGTATGGACCAGATGGAAAATTTGATAAACATAAAGCTCGTCTTGTTGCTAAGGGCTTTTCACAGGTTGAAGGCATTGACTACACTGAAACCTTCTCCCCTGTTGCCAAAATGAACTCTATCCGCCTTGTTCTTTCCCTTGCTGCCTCTTTCAAATGGGAAGTCCATCAGATGGATGTTAAATCTACCTTCTTGCATGGGGACTTGCATGAAGAAATCTATATGGAACAACCCATTGGCTTCATACAAATAGACTCCCCTTGTTTTTCGACTTAAGAAATCCCTTTATGGTCTCAAGCAAGCTCCTCGGGCTTGGTATGCCAAAATGGATAGCTTTCTTTTGGAATCTGGCTTTTCTAGGTGTCATTCTGACAATATTGTCTACACCAAGAAAGTGGGCAACTCTCTTATCATCCTTGTTCTTTATGTTGATGATCTTATCCTTACTGGTAGTGATCCCAACCTTATAAACCATGTGAAGTCTAGCCTCAAAAGGAAATTTGAAATGACAGACTTAGGACACTTACACTATTTTCTTGGTCTTCAAGTCTTGCAATCCAAGGAGGGTATTTCCCTTTCCCAGTCCAAGTATGCTTGTGATATTCTACGTCATTTTCACATGGAAGACTGTAATCCAGCCCCTTCTCCCTTTCAGTCTGGAGTCAAACTCTCAATCACTTGTACTTCTCCTGAAGTTGATGCTACCTTATACCGTCAACTTGTAAGAAAACTTTTGTATCTAACCCATACTCGTCCTGACCTTTCCTTTGTTGTTGGCCTTGTTGCTCGGTTCATGCAAAACTCCCGTGAAAATCATTGGAAAGCCGCTAAAAGAATACTTCGTTATGTTCGAGGTACAGTTCAGTTTGGGATTCATTACAGTGCCGAAGCAGCTCCTCTATTGGTTGGTTTCACTGATTCTGATTGGGCTGGTGACCCTGATGATCGGAAGTCTACTGCCGGTTATGTCTTCACTCTTGGTTCAAGACCTATTACATGGGCTTGTAAGAAACAGGGTGCCATTTCTCTTTCGTCAGCAGAAGCAGAGTATCGTGGTGTTGTGGAAGCTAGTAAGGAAGCCTTGTGGCTTCGTCAGATCCTATCAGATTTTGGCTTTGAGCAGCAGCATCCGACTACACTTTGGTGTGATAATCAAAGTGCCATTCAACTATGCAAAGATCCAGTTCAACATCAGCCCAGCAAACACATTGAACTGCACATGCACTTCATCAGAAAGCTCATTCACGACCATGTTCTTGAAGTGCAATATTGTTCAACAGATGATCAAGTTGCAGACATCTTCACAAAGGCTCTCACAGAGGCGAAGTTCACTAAACTTCGATTTATGGTTCGAGTTCAGGAAGTTGTCACTAAGGGGGGATAGGCTCTAGTGCCTCCTTCCTTCTCCTATTGTGTCATATTTGTAAATCCTTCAATCCTATCCCAAGTTGTTCTTAAGGGGGGATGTTAGGATATTCTGACACATAGGAAATAGTTAAGTACAACTTGGTCTAGTATAGAGTTAGGTATAGAGTTAAGTAAAGTGTGTTTCTTTACCGTTGTACATTTTGTAACTTACAATCCGACGGTCACGATATGTAGTGATCCGACGGTTCATTCTCTCCTCGGTATTACCGACACTTGATCCGTGGCTTGACACCCAATTGGTCCATGAATTCTATTTAAAGCGCATGGAGGGTCATTTGTAGGGTAATCCATGCATGAGAGAAGCTTATTTAAATTTTCATTCTTTGATTAATAAATTGCTTAAAGTGGCCGCGTTGGCTCAGGCCGTGGACTGTTTCCCTCTTTGAGGGTTTTAACCACGTCAAAAATACTGGTGTATTGATCTGTGATCTGGTTGTGAGCGGTGTCCTTTTGGTGTTCTTTCTGAGGAACTTACCCTGTAAATTCCTACATCAATTAGTGACAAGACAAAAATGGAAATTTGAAAAGTTTGATGCTCTAAAGAAAAAGAAGAAGAACATGGCAAAGGAAAGATGTTATGGATGTCAAGGACTTGGTCATTATAGAAGAGATTGTTCTAAATGTAGTAAGGACAAGAGGAATAGGGAAGAAGCCCACATTACTGAAGAAGTGAAAGAGCCTGAGTCAAAGAAGTGTAAGAATGAAGAAGTAAAATATCTCTACTATGACTAAGATGGTCTTCTTCATTAGAAGGTACTTTTCACTTGAAAATCATAGATAGGAAACAATGTATATAAGGTAGGATGAATCAGATTAGAAAATAGCAACATGATAGAAGCATTATAAGTAAGAGCTCGTGACATGAGTAACATAAATAATGTCTGAAAGAAATTCTATTGAGTACAAATGATAAGAGCTCTTGGAAACCTCACTAAAATCCTAGGTGATACTTATAGAAAGAATTATAGGTCATCAATGACTGGGATCAACATACAATAATCAATAAAGAAACATCTGATCGGTGAGGATATAAAAGATCCTCAAGTTTCCTTGACAGAATCCTTATCAAAGGATTCACCAATCTAAAAGGAAGGCAAGAATTTTATTAGGAATTCCAACTCGTGGGATTCAAGAGATGGAGGTATGATGACATAACAGGAAAGCAAGTCTAAAATGATAAAGCTCTTTCATTCAAATAAAGCTACTACAGGAAGTATGGATGACCGAAAGGAAATATGAGTTATGTATGCTTATGTAGATTATTATGAAAGTCATGTCATATGGTTGTAGATAATATGATCACTATTTCCATCTTGGGAAATATGATCATGAGAAGAAGGGATCTCCTCCTCCAAAAAGAATGCAGAAAGGCATAAGTCACACTAGATGAAATCAACATAATATTTTCTCATATGAATCATGAGGAAGCTAACTACAATTGAGGAACTTTGATTGGAAGCACCTGGGAATGAAGTGTGAAAAGAAAGGAAGCGATCATATGCAACAAAGGTAGAAGGCATTCAACATCTGAGACCAAGAAGAGTTTACTATAATATCTCTCAGAAAGATATGAAGACTCTGATAGGAGTCGAAAAAAGATGGAGACCCTTGACAAAGTATATCTTTTGGAAATGTGTCAATCTGCATGTAGGATGTTGATACCTATAGGAAGATGTCATGATGAAATACCATTACAAAGGTAATTTTGATTTAAGTGTTCATTTCTTATTTTTGAACTAATATCTGGATGGGCTTATGTAGGACTTCCAAAGGGAAGATCTGTGGATGACTTCCAAGAGGACCATATTGGATATAATATCCTTCTGAAAAATATGGCATAAAGGCATAATAACATAAATCAAAGGGCAGATGAAAAATTTGATGGATCACTATGTGATGAGATGAGGACATGACTAACTCATGGATGAAATTGATGGATGGTTTGTGCCCTATCAAGAATTTGAGGAAAGATGAAGACTCCATGAAAAAAATAAATTGATGACATCGAAGAAAAGAGGAGTTCTTCAGGCAGCTAGTCGTTCCACATGAGGAGCTGTTGTAGGTCCCTAGTTAAAAGGGAGCCAGAAAAAGAAGTTTACTATTTGGAATAAACTTGGAAATTCCTAAGCTAAGGGGGAGCTTAGGTACATTCCTTTTGTAGGAATGAGTACATTCCTTATTGAAATATGGCCTCCCTATTTGAGAGGGAGAGATAGACATGACATTTGGGTCTTCACCTAGGAAGACAGAATGGAAGATTGGGTAATCATTTGGCATTTGATGCTCTTTGAGGATGAGATAGGGCATCCAAAAGAAATAGTAGTCATGGAGGACCGATATTCTTTGAGGGATGGGGAGTCCAAGATAAGAATAGTCCTCATGGAACATACCCTGAGAGAACCTGGGTGGGGTATGTCCCGAGAGAGACAATGATGAGGGTGTCTATAAATCATTGATCTCACCAGCATTGGACTCATTTCTTTTGGAGATAAGTAGTTGTTAGTCAAGGCCTTTCTATGTAACAATGCTGGTTGATATGATGCTATACAAATGAGTTACCAATCTGAATTCTTCTTATGAGAAATTCTTTAGATTGAGAAAGTCCAAGTACCATTATGAATACCTCCCTAGTTAAGAGGGGGTGTTGAAAAGTGTAACTAGGTTCGGTCTTCATAATGACATCTAATTATTATTTTATGTATTGTGATGTAAAGAAGAATAAAAATAAATTTATATTGACTTGCTTCATGGGTTTTGTTTTTGAGTCAAGACTCCCATTGAGAGTCTTTAGGAATTTTGTCATAAAATGATAGAGTCATTGTCATGTAATGAAGTCATGTTACACTTTGTAAAAGGTCAATATTGTCTATGTAAAATATCCTCCAAGAACTTGTCACTTATCATCTTCAAGTCAGCCTACAAACAATGGAATAACATACTAGAAGAAGTCGCCCTAACCTCTAGGGATAATGTCGGCTTAAAGGACATGTGTGGAGGTTCATATATAGCCACACTCAACCTCCATTGAAGGTAAGAAACTTGACAAGCATTCGTTGAAGAAGAAGTGCGAAGAAAAAGGTATCAAGTGAAGTGTGAAAAGGGATAAGAGAAGTTTCTTATGGTCAATACAAAGGAGGTTTCTTCTGGGCAATATGAAGGAAGTTTCTTCTGGGTAGTACAAAGGAGGTTTCATCGAGGTAGTACAGAGGGAAGATTCTTCTGAGTAGTGCGAAGGAGAGATTCTTCTGGGATCAACAAAAGAAAAGTTTCTTTTGGGCAGGCAAAGAAGGGTTTCTTCTGGGGTAGAAAGAGAAGGATTCTTCTAGGTGACCGAGATCTAGAGACCAAGTTTCTCTAGAAGAGACCAATAGAATCCCAGAGACTGAGATTCTTTAGAGGAAGCCGAAAAGGAGCAGTGTGAAGAATAGAGACCAAGTTTCTCTATAAGGAGCCAAGGAAAGCAGTTCGAGATCAAGAAAGAAAGTCGAAGGGAACACGAAGAGCATCAAGGATAGTGACAAGGTTCTTGAGATGATACTAGAGTCAAGGCTCTGTGTCATGGTCTTGGTATTTGTCAATTGAAGATATAGAAGAAGAATTTTGATCAGGTTTTCCTCTCAAGAGGTGAGAGGTTTTGGCCCTGCTTGACAAGCCTACATATTGTGTCACTTGTCTTTTATTGTGCATATTGGTAATTGTCTTTATGAAAAGAACACAATAATAACATAACGAAGAAAATATCATAAGCTAAGAAGTAAAAGTATATCACAAACAATTATCAAGCAGAGAAATATTTTAACTATCCATGCCCCAGATTTCTCAACAATGATAAGATCATCAACATATAAAGATAGCAAGGCAATATTCCCATCTTCATCTTTCTTGATGTACAAGTTGGGATCACTTTTGCTTCTCACAAAACCTTTTTCATAAAAGAATGAACCAATTTTCACATACCAAGATCTTGGTGCTTGTTTCAAACCATACAAAGCTTTCTTTAACATGCAAACAAGATGCTCTTGACCCTGCCTTGCAAACCCTTCAATGTAAATCAAATAAACTTCTTCTAATTCACCATTCAAGAAAGCATATTTGACATCTAATTGATGCATTTTCCAATTTTATTTTGTAGCTAATGCAATCATAATTCTAATTGTATTCAGTTTAGCTACAGGTGTAAAAGTATCTTCAAATCAATGCCTTCTTTTTTTGAATAGCCTTTTGCAACCAATCTAGCTACTTATCAATATTGCCATCAATATTAAACTTTGGTTTGAACAACCATTTACATCCTATGGGAACTTTATGTATGGGAAATTCTGTTAATTCCCATGTGCCATTCTTCATTATAAAGTTGTATTCCTCATCCATTGTATCTCTTCATTCTTTATATTCTTTTGCTTCTTCATAACTTGAAGGTTCTACAACATTAATTACATGAGACATCAATGCATAATATTTATACCTTTTAGGTGGATGAATTTGATGTGATGTCCTCCTTAGAGTTTTACTGCTTTCATCCTTCTTTCTGCTTTGTGGAGTCTCTTGCTCTCTTCTTGGAGTGTCATGACTGCTAGATGCTTCCTGCTCTTGAACATGTACCTGTTCTTGTACATGTTCATGTTCCTGTTCAAAAATTGCTTCTATTTTAACACAATCATCAATATCATGCCATACACGTGTTATTCATTTTTTCATCTGCATTTTCATGAAACACCACATCCCTACTTGCAAGCAATCTATGTGAACTGGGATCAAACAACTTATATGATTTTTTATCATCACAATAACCAACAAATGTGAACTTAATTGATTTTGCATCAAGTTTTCTTCTTACATCTTTTAGAATATGAGCAAATGCCTTTCATAAAAAAGCTCTTAAATGATTCACTTTTGGTTTATATCCATAAAATGCTTCAAAAGGTGTTTTTAGATCCAAACTTTTGGTTGGACTCCTATTTTTCAAATAAACAACAGTATTAATGGGTTTAGCACAAAAACCATTAGAGATTTTTTTACCTTGAAGCATGCTTCGTGCATATTCCACTAATGTTTTGTTTTTCCTCTCAGCAATTCCATTTTGCCGAGGTGTATGAGGCACTGTAAACTTTTGTAGAATCCCATTACTTTTACAATATGGATTAAATTCTCTTGATTTGTGTTCTCCCCCCTGATCAGATCTGATAATTTTGATGTATTTCCCAACCTTTTTTTCCACCATGTTTCTGAATTCCTTAAAGTACTAAAAAACATAACTTTTCTTTCTTATGAAATAGACCCAAGTGTATCTATATCTATCATCAACAAAAATAAGAGAGTACAATGCTCCTCCAAGAGATCTAGCTTGAATAGGTCCACATACATCAATATGAATTTATTCAAGTATTTTTCTCTGCCTTTTTTCTTCATGTACAAGAAATTCCTCTCTATGTTGCTTGTCAAGTGCACATGCGTCACATTGAACATGATTATTCATCATATCAGGAAGACCTTCAAACATTGTTTTTCTTTGAAGTAACATTAAGTCATTGTGATTTAAATGTCCATACCTTTGATGCCATAACTCTCCAGTTGACATTGTTATAGATGCCAATGCTTGATGCCCTGTCCCAGTCACACCCAATTTATACAAGCCTCCAACTCTGGTACTTGTGGCAATAACCTTGTAGCAATCCTAGATGTCTTTAACAACACATTGTGATTTGACAAATTGCACCTTTAGATCTTGATTAACAATAGTATAAACATAAATTTAGTTATTTTTTTATACCAGGAACATACATCACATCATGGATCTATCTCTCTTGTCCATTAGGCAACATCACACCTATTATTCCATAACCTTGAACTTTAAGGGATCTGTTATCTCCTAGATAAACACATGTTCCATCAATGTTCTCATGATATTCATCAAAACAATATTTATTACAAGACATATGGAGTGATGCATGAGAATCAATGAACCAAGCATTCACATCATCAGTCTCAGCAGACAATGTAGCATCAGAAACAAACAATCTGAGATTTTTAAATCCATCATTGATTGAGGTGTCTTTGTCCACAAAATTCCCAATATGCCTTATGTTTCTCTGTTTAGGCTCATTATATTTTATTTTAAAGCAATCTTTAGCATGATGTCCAGGTTTTCCACAATAATAACAATCATCATTTCTCTTATCATGAACTGGAAATTTAGATTGCACCATAGCTTTTTGCTTTGCTTGAAACTTTCCTCATTTCCCATGGCTCGCCTTTGTATGGTTGCTTACCCCTGGCTCCCAATGCCAAACCTGAACGGTTTGAGCCCAAATTGAAGCTCTTCATCCTCTCTTCTTCTTGTAGAAGAATACTTGCCAATCCATCAAAAGTAGGAGGTTTCTCGCTAGCTGAAAGACTTGAAACAAAAATTTGATAATCTTGCACTAAGCCATTTAATGTGATGCTGACCAAGTTAGTATTGGGCACCTTTTCACCAATGTCTCCTAACTTATCACTTAGTTCTTTGACACGGGAAATGAATTTTCTTATACTTTCATTGGCTTTCATTTCAATTGACAAAATCTTGTTCTTTAAGAATAAAATTTGGTTGGTACTAGACGTTTCATACAAGCCTTTGAGAATGTCCCATGTTTCTTTGGATGTTTTGCAGTCCCTAATATGAGGAATGATGTTGTCCTTAACTGACATTTGTAGCAATACATTTTCTTTTATTTCCCATTTTTCCCGATCTAGAATGGCTGCAGCAGCAATGGGTTTGGGCTCCGCCCCACTCACTATGGGCCACAAATTATTTCCCTCCAATATTGTTAATACCTTGAATTTCCAATTTGGATAATTTCCTCCATCAAGTCTCGTGGATTCATTCAAATAAGTTTCAGCCAAAAAATTTGACGTGATTGTTGAGAATGCAACAAGATGATGGAGCTTAGTGGAAAGAAGTCGCCTTCACTAAGTGGGCCCGCAGGCTATTTCTAGCGCAAAGTCTATTTTTAGACATATGGATCATGGTCAATGAGTTGCAAGATGTTGTTTATGGATGATTGGTCATGTTGGTAAAAATAGATGGACTTCGATTTTTAGACATATGGGCGGAGTCTATTTTTAGACTGCCAGGCTAAAAGTAGAAACAGTCAAATATTATTAGCCCTTAGTAATATTTGGACTATAAACATTATCTTATCCTCTTTGAGAACTTCAGTTCGAGCTACAGATGTGGCACATGTAGCTGACAGAAGGAAATACGCTTTTCTTATGGGTTACTTGAGCTATTGCATGAAGGACTTCAGTTAGAACCCAAGTGGTTGAGTTTGGTGGAGTTGATTGAGGAGTTAATGGAGTTGTGTTCAGTTTGACTTAGTTGAACTAGTTGTATTTAGTCTAACTGAATAATACACTAGTGATGAGTTGTGTGAATTAATTTTTAATTAATTCACTAATTATTAACTCATAAAGCAACTAAAGAATACATTAGTTAACTCAGTGCATGGATAGTTCAGTGGAGACAGGTGTTAGAGGTGAGTGAAAGGGCAAGACAGCTGTCAGTTGTGACTATAGTTGTGCATGAGATTTGCACATGCATTGATGGAGATTGCTAATGATGCTTGCGTAGTATACCAAGGGAATTCGAATTCATATTGTGGTTGATTCTCACATTGGATTGCGCAGTAGAGGCAGGCAAGCAGTACAGGAGATTTGAACCTGTGAATGGAGCAGATCTGAGCTAGTTTTGTGTGTAACAGGTGGAGCTAGTACTGATTACTTGCGAGGAGTATTGTACTATGTATTGTTACATGTTCTCTATCATTATAATATACAGATAGTTGGGGGTTTTCAGTTGTATGCTTTCCCCGGTTACATACTGTGTTGATATGTGTGATTGATGTTTCAATGTGCGCATGCTATTGTTTTTGATTCCGCAAATTGATGATCAACGTAGAGGAGGTTATGTATTATGCATGCATTCCGCAAATAGTGTATAATTAGGATAATCTCTGTGAATAAGTGTTATATTATTCAAAATTTCTACATGGTATCAGAGCAGTGTTGATCATCAGATCTATTATTCAGTAAGTGATTACATTTTATTTCTTCAGGCAGAGTCTGTAACCGGGCCAGGTAGCCTCTAGATTCATCCTTATTTTAGAAGGTGAGATATCTGGTAAAAGCCCATACAGTCAATCTCTGTATGAGAAATACTTTGTTCTCACGAATTTTAGATCAGAAGCAGTTGTTTTTTTGAGCTGGTGGAATTCGAATTTGCAGTAGTGTTTTCTTGGTGTCAAAGTTGCAATGTCTTTCAATGGATTTCGATTGGAGTATGCTCTTGAAGGCAGCTCGAATTATATTGCATGGAAAGACAGGATGGAGGCGGTGTTAGATGATAATGGGTTGAAGGAGTTTGTAAAGGCTGAAGTTCCAAAGCCTACTGATGCTGCCGAAGCTGAGGCTTGGCAAAAGAAGACAGAAAAGTGTCGAAGGATTCTGTTGGAGGGTGTGAAGGATCACATTGTGTCGAGCCTGCATGGAAAGGCTTCTCCATACTTGATGTGGAAAGCATTGACAGATCTATTCCAAAGCAAGAGCGACCAGAGGAAGTTGGCGCTCAAGGATAAACTCAGAAACATTAAGTGTGAGAAAGGAGACAATATGCCCAAGTATCTCACGAAGTTCACCCAATGCCGAGATGCGCTGGGAAGTGTGGGGGTGACTGTAGATGATGAGGACTTGGTGAGCTTGGCTCTCCTTGGTCTTTCGAAGAGTTGGCATTCCTATCAGGACTCTGTCAATGGTCGGGAGAAATTTCCAAGATGGGAGAGACTTTGGTCGGATCTTGTGCAAGAGGTGATCAGGCGGAATACCAGGGACGGATCTTCATCAAAGGCATCTGATGAAGAAAATTGCGCTTTGGCTGCCAAAGCAAAGAAGGGGAAGAACAAGAAAGCTTCTCATTCCGGTGCGAAAGGCAAGAAGCAGGACATGTCCAAGGTGAAGTGCTTTCACTATCACCAGCATGGACATTATGCCACAAATTGTCCGAAGAAGAAGAAAAATAAGCAAGCTGTTGGATCTACAGCGGGAGAGGCCTTAGCCTCGCAGTTTGAGCTAGATTTTTCGTTGATCGCATGCTTGGTATCAAGTGTGATGGGATCGGTATGGTTCTTGGACAGTGGTGCGTCTTTTCACATGACAGGAGATCAAGATTTGTTTTCTGATCTGGATGAGAAAGATCTTGGAGTGCACATCGAGATGGGCGATGATGGTAGATACAGTGCGACCAGTATCAGTACCATTTCCTTTGAGAGGGAGTCTGGTAAACCCTTCGTATTGAAGGAAGTGATGCATGTTCCAGGATTGAAGAAGAATCTTATCTCTGTGGCGATGTTAGAAGACAAGGGATATGATGTTGTTTTCAGCGAGGGAAAGGCTTTCCTGCACAGTAAGACAACTGGAGAAACCTGGAAGATAGGGGTTCGAGTCAAGAACCTTTATCAGTTACATGTAGATGACTGCGCAGCAATGGCATGCAAGGCAAAAGGATTGGTGAGCCGAGATGAAGGCGAGCTGTGGCACAAGAGATTAGGTCACCTTCACCATGGAGCCTTGAAGATACTGCAGCAGATTTCTACTGGGCTTCCTAAAGGCACTCTTGCGCAGTCAGATCAATGCAAGGGGTGTGCTTTGGGAAAATTTGTGAAATCCACCTTTCATGAGAAGGATAGTCGTGCCACGACGATCCTTGAGAGAATTCACACAGACGTGTGTGGACCTTTCTCAGTAGCTTCGACAGCAAAGCACAGGTACTACGTGATCTTTGTTGATGATTTCTCTCAAAAGTGTTGGATCTTCTTCATGCAGAAGAAGAGCGAGACATACTCAAAGTTCTGTGAGTTCAAAGCACTGGTCGAGAAGGAATCGGGGAAGAAGGTGAAGGCTCTTAGGAGTGACAATGGTGGTGAATTCATCTCTGGCGAGTTCAAGGACTTCTGCAGCGCAGAAGGGATTCGAAGAGAGCTCATAGCTCCCCATAACCCATAGCATAACGGGGTTGCTGAGCAGAAGAACAGAACGATCGTGGGCGTTGCACGGGGGATGTTGCATGATCAGGGCCTACCCCTTCACTTGTGGGCGGAAGCATGCAATACTGCATTATATGTGCAGAACCGTTGTCCTCACAGAATACTTGGCATGAGTACACCCGAGGAGGCTTATTCTGGTAAGAGGCCTGATATTTCCCATTTGAGGATTTTTGGTTCTAACGTTTACATGCATGTGACAAAGGATGCCAAGAAGAAGTTGGAGCCAACCGCAGAGGTTGGGATATTTGTGGGGTACACTGATATGCCCCACAACTATCGTGTGTATTTGCCAGACAGTCGCAAGACTGTTGTGTGACAGGATATCAAATTTCAGGAGGAGAAAGCCATGAAGTGTTCGCTTGAGAGGGAGCCACACTTGCATGCAGATGAGGAGCTATTAGTTCCTAAGGATGAGCTTCAGGACGTGGATCGGCCACAAAATGAAGTTCATGGAGTGGAAGAGACCACTCATGCAACGCCAACCATCAGAGGGTGAAAGCGTGATACAGAAGCTGAGCGACTGGCTCAAGATGCAGAGAAGGTTGTAGGACCACCTACAGCAGAGCGCAGGCAGAGACAGTAACCTGATTGGTACACTGGATACATGGCTCTTGTGAGCAACTGTGTTGTGACTGAGCCATCCTCTTTCGAGGAAGCTGTGGAGGATCTCGCATGGGTAGATGCCATGGTGGAAGAGTATGATTCGATTGTCAGAAACAGTGCATGGGAGATTGTCCCAAGACCGGAAGGGAAATCAGTGGTGGGTTCGAGATGGATCTACAAAGTGAAGCAGGCAGCTGACGGGAGTGTGGAGAAGTACAACGCAAGATTTGTTGCCTGAGGCTTCTCACAGATAGAGGGGATCGATTATGAGGATACCTTTGCACCTCTCGCAAGGTATTCTTCCATACGGATGATTCTTTCTCTCTCAGCACAGATGGGGTGGCACATTCATCAGATGGATGTGAAGACTACGCTCCTCAATGGAGTCATTGAGGAGGAGGTGTACATAGAGCAACCCGAAGGTTTCGAGATCTTCAGCAGCGAGTCACATGTGTGCAGGCTCAAGATAGCGTTGTATGGGTTGAAACAAGCACCTCGTGCTTGGTACACATGGATAGACAGTTATTTCACCAGACTTGGATTCTCCAAGAGTGAGGTGGATCCTAACCTATACTAGATTGTGGTGGAGGGTAAGTTGCTTATCATTGTACTTTATGTAGATGATTTGATTTTGACAGGTGATGAGCTGTTGATACTTTCATGCAAGGAGGATCTTGCTAACGAGTTTGAGATAAAGGACTTGGGCCTCCTTCATTATTTCTTGGGATTGGAAATTTGGCAGCGCAGTGATGGACTATTTGTTTCTCAGGGTAAGTATGCTCGGGAGATACCGGAGAAGTTCAACATGCATGGCTGCAAGCCTGTTGATACTCCTCTTCCTGGAGGTTGGAGGAAGGAGGATGCTACTTCAGCGGAGGTATTGGATGCCTCTGTTTATCGACAGTTGGTGGGGTCGCTTATGTATCTGGTCAATACACGACCCGATATATGCTATGATGTTAACCAGCTTTCACAAGCTATGGTTAAGCCAACCAAGCTCTTCTGGAAGGTAGGCAAGCATGCATTGCGTTATCTCAGAGGCACATCGGGATATGGATTGTGGTACAGACAGGAGGATGAGGTGAAGCTATGTGGCTTCACGGATGCAGATTGGGCATGGAGCCCAACGAACAGAAAGAGCACATCTAGAGGGATAATTAGTATTGGGTCGACAACAGTTTCTTGGTATAGCAGGAAGCAGAGATCCGTGGCACTCAGTTCAGCAGAGGCCGAGTATATGGAAGCAAGTTTGGCTGCATGCGAGGCTATATGGATGAGGAAGATCCTGGTCGGGTTGTTCAGGTCGCACTTGTAGCCTACTGGGATTTATTGTGATAACCAGAGTTGCATTAAACTCTATGCTAATCCAGTATTTCATGATATATCCAAGCACATCGACATCAGGTACCATCATATCAGAGATTGTGTGCAGCGGAGAATCATGTTACTTTCATACATTCGTACGGAGGATCAGGATGCTGATATCTTGACGAAGGCGCTCACCAAGAGCAAATTCGAGTACCACCGAGGCAGGATAGGGGTTGTTGATAATCCATATCTTATTGAGAGGGAGTGTTGACAATGCAACAAGATGATGGAGCTTAGTGGAAAGAAGTCGCCTTCATTAAGTGGGCCTGCAGGCTATTTCTGGCGCAAAGTCTATTTTTAGACATATGGATCATGGCCTATGAGTTGCAGGACGCTGTTTATGGATGATTGGTCATGTTGGTAAAAATAGATGGACTTCTACTTTTAGACATATGGGCGGAGTCTATTTTTAGACTGCCAGGCTAAAAATAGAAACAGTCAAATATTATTAGCCCTTAGTAATATTTGGACTATAAGCACTATCTTATCCTCTTGGAGCACTTCAGTTCGAGCTACGGATGTGGCACATGCAGCTGACAGAAGGAAATATGCTTTTCTTATGGGTTACTTGAGCTATTGCATGAAGGACTTCAGTTAGAACTCAAGTGGTTGAGTTTGGTGGAGTTGATAGAGGAGTTAATGGAGTTGTGTTCAGTTTGACTTAGTTGAACTAGTTGTATTTAGTCTAACTGAAGAATACACTAGTGACGAGTTGTGTGAATTAATTGTTAATTAATTCACTAATTATTAACTCATAAAGCAACTAAAGAATACATCAGTTAACTCAGTGCATGGACAGTTCAGTGGAGACAGGTGTTAGAGGTAAGTGAAAGGGCAAGAGGAGCGGTCAGTTGTGACTATAGTTGTGCATGAGATTTTCACATGCATTGATGGATATTTCTAATGATGCTTGCATAGTATACCAAGGGAATTCGAATTCATATTTTGGTTGATTCTCACACTGGATTGCGTAGTAGAGGCAGGCAAGCAGCAGAGGAGATTTGAACCTGTGATTGGACAAGATCTGAGCTAGTTTTGTGTGTAACAGGTGGAGCTAGTACTGAGTACTTGCGAGGAGTATTGTATTGTGTATTGTTACATGTTCTCTATCATTATAATATACAGATAGTTGGGGGTTTTCAGCTGTATGATTTGCCCGGTTACATACTGTGTTGATATGTGTGATTGATGTTTCAATGTGCGCATGCTATTGTTTTTGATTCCGCAAATTGATGATCAACGTAGAGGAGGTTATGTATTATGCATGCATTCCGAAAATAGTGTATAATCAGGATAATCTCTGTGAATAAGTGTTATATTATTCAAAATTTCTACAGTGATCACAAAAATATTTTTCCAATCAACAAAATGCAACCAAATCCACCAGACCTGCACCTAAATTCACCAAATCCAAAACCAAATGTATCAAATCTAAACAAAAACTCAATCTCACTTCAAAGAAAGCTAATTATAAAATCTTAAAAGAACACTCCTTATTTCTCCTTTTTTACCAAACCCCTGTTTCCAAAACTTTCTTTTCCCTTTTTTAATCAAATACACCTTTTTATTAGCAATTTTTTACCGTCGCGAATAAAACAAATGATATTTAACTCCTTATACCTCGTAAATTATTTTCACCATGAAAAAACTAATCCCTTATAACTCCTTTAATCTATCGCACTATACTCTTCATAAAAAACAAATTCACTTTATGGATTGGCTTGGTTTTGGAAACATGAAATCAAACCTTTGACTCACCACCGCGGAGAGAATAAGAGTTGAATAAAATATCCAACTACTTCTCACACCTTTTGCAATGTACGTGGAGGTTTAAAAATAGCTTCCACAAATTTCACACCATCCCTAGTTCAACAAAATGGATCAAGCTGTCCACAATTTTATGTTGTAAAGAATCACTAGACTGATCACACCTTTGCAACCACGACCCTGATCTTGTAAATTTTCTGCAAATCACTGACCCACAACATTTAATATAGATGGCAGCGATGAACCACGACCTTGTGCGATGAAGGTTCACAATTAAGGCCCTTACAAAAGCAATGGACAACACCATTCAAAGATCTAACTACGATCTTAGCCAACGATATAAAAAATTGGAGAGCAATGACTTGTAAATTTGCAACAACTACATGCAGATTCACTTGCAACTTATAGCCAACAAAGCACTGCATCAAGACGAATAATCCAGATCGCGCCCATCGTAATTTCGATCTCTCCTTCACAGGTTTTGGGCAGACGCAAACTCCACTTTACAAACAACAGGGACCAAACAACCTTACAACCATCACATATCTTGGCCTTCTAGATGTCAGATTTGAAGTTGTCTAGATCTCCCCCTCTAATTCTGATACCATATTAGAGAATAAGAGAGATGCACAAGATTGAAACCATTTCTCATTGATCAAACTACTTGGACAACCAGTACATTATATAGGCACACATAGACAACCTCTAGGATAATCTAGATCCAAATAACTTGGATCACCAACTCACAAAAAAAACTACGAAGACACATCTCATGACAGATAGATTCAAACACTAACTACAAGGTCACACCTCATCAATTCTATCTGGACTCATCATTTCGACATTATTCCAACATGGTTGGCTCATTGATTTGCTTCCTAGTTATTATCCCTTAGGATGTGCTTGAAACTCATCTTTGGGATATCTTTTGATACCTTCATAATACGATTTGGGAAATTATCCATAACTTTGTCTCTAAGGGAAGATCCTTTGATCAAATATTGATTTATTAAAAGGGAGTTACCCAATAAAATGAGAGAAGAGACCCGAAATTCTTTGGCGAGAAGAATGCCTTGGAGTAAATCATAAACTTCCTCCTGATTATTTGTCATTTTTAAATGTATAAATGGATTCGGCACCTTATAAAACCCTTGAGACACTTGAATTATGCAAATTCCATAGCTCAAAACTACGATTCCAACAAACTATTGCGAGATTTCAAGTAAAAATAATAGAAAATTTTACCCGAAATAAAAAAGGGGCAAATTTTTAGAATGTTTAGACTATGCTCAATGTTTGTATTGAAGTTGATTTGGATAACGAACCTTTATTATCATAGTGGAAGTAAATAGAGGAATGAGAACATTATCATTTTAACTTGAAGTTAGTCACAAAAGAGAGAAATAGGGAACATGGGAGTGAAATCCACGATTGTGCCCCATTATGAAAGCACTAAAGGAACCTTAACAACATCAAGTACAATGTGGTTGTTGTTAGGTATAAGGTGGCTTGGGCTACCTAAATTTGTCAAAACAACATTGTGAAGAGAGAGATGGTAAATAGAAGTCACATCACAAAAAAGGAGTTGGTGGCACGTAGTATCCGCATATCAGTAGATACAACAAACATAGAGAGTGGCATGTTGATAAGGCAAGGCACACTTAGCGAGGTAGCTAGTGTTTAAAAGATTAAAGGGAAATGTTTTCATCAAAGGAGAAGGAGGTGGAGCCAACAATGGGCACAACCACCTCCATTGGTTCTAATATTAAGTGATGATGGTCGAAGAAACATGAGAACGATTTGGATGAAGTGATCAAGAAAGATGGGCAAGTTATGGAAATGTTTCCAAGGAGTTGTTGGAAATTTTTGTAATGATTTGTTTCGGTAAGGAACACAAAGGGGACATATTCTATAGAGGAAGAGAGGGTAGTGTACATACAAAATCAATAGACATGTTTGACACGTTCCTAAATTGGCATCATGGAGAAGCAAATACGACAAGTAGTACCGAACTCGAATACAAAAGTGGAAAACAAGGTTTAAGAAGGCCCCTTGTAATCTACCACAACCAATAGGGAATTCAATAAGAAAGGAGGAGATAAGCCACCTAGAATAAAGGATGCTCTACCATTAAGGATAAGTGATATCAAACCACTTAATATAGGGCAAGGATAACATATCAAAGATACCAACAATCCCATTGGGAGGATCAAAATGAAAGAAAGAAAACTCATCTTGTTACTCTAGAAGGGTTAAAGCCATTAAAGTAGCACTTGCAATGCATCACCCATTACACGTTCATGAAAGAGTTAAGGAACTCATGAATGTTGGAGCAAGAGGGAGAATGATGTTAACAAAAGAAAACATGGAGGGTCCCTCCATTCTTCCCTTCATGGCCTGGAGAATGCTTGCGACAATGGAAGTGTTTGATAGGATCATAAACATGGAATGAGGCATTGGGGACATAATACTAGAGGTTTTTAGAGATAGAACTACCAACATGGCATATATTAGGGAGAATATGGTCATTTGGGTTAGATATTACAAAAAATGAAGGATGGGGAGAACTATAAATAGAAGATGGTCTTCACAATGTTGAGAGAAATGTGAGGGAAGATTTGATTAAAAAACAACCACTGACTCCTTACAGGTAGGGAAATCAAGGCATCCATGAATAACATATTGACATCAACCTTAAAGTAGTAGACATCAAGATATTGACAAAATTTATTCTGTTCCATTATGGGATCCATTAATTGCTTCGAATGGGTAACTATGCCATCAACCCAAGGGATATGTGTGCTTGGAGCACATTAGTTTAACCACACAACAACATTGTGACATCAAAGTCCAATATCCTTTTAGAGGACAAACTCTATTACTTTTGTTGATGGTATGAACAATATGGTTATAATCCACCTTGATCTAGTTTATCACAAGAATGGGATATCACTAGTTTCAAATGCAATACATCATGGTAGCACCTTGGATAGGCAACAATTGGTAACATGGGATATGGATATAATTAATGGGTACTCTATTTTCTATATCATGGTTGTTTGGTCGAAAATCAAAACTAACAACAACCAAGAATTATTTATAGAAAAATAAAGGTGAGATCATGGTATAAGATTGAAAATCTCTTTGATCTCCACTCATTGTTTTAGCATTGCAATTTTAAGTATATTTTAATGTACCAAATCCTCAAAATAACATAATAAACCTATACATAATAGACACAAATGTGAAAATTTAGCATGGATCGAAAAAGACAATACATAGGAGATATGCAATAACTCCTTATACATTAAGAGAAAAACCTCCAAAAAACCCAAATAGATCCATTTAACCAAATTGTACATTTATGTCTACATAATGATTATATTGACCTCTATATATACATATCCCAACCCATTACACATGTAGGCCATTTATTAGGCCAACACTTACTAGATGTGCATTGAATCCCATATATGCCCTCCATAGGGTCTTGACATATATAGAAATACATCATATATTTATCTACACCAAAAATCATCAATTGGGAAGTGGCACCAAATCTTTTCAAAGTTATATGTAGTTAATACAACTTTGTTCCAAAATATGATATGTGGTAGGACATCATGTATACTAGCATGTAAGGGCACTCATGTTGCATGTTTCATCATGTTCAAACTAACTTGGATGTGAAATTGGATCTCAAACTCCATGTTAGTAGACTTGTATGACCAATGTGAATGAATCACTTTCTTGTGTGCATGCTCTCGTAGTAGGTTGACATACTCTCCACATGCCCACAACTTCTTGCTACAAGTTCCTAGCCTATGGTTTGAGGAAATACCATGGAATTTTAGAATAAATAAAGTGAATGCATGCAAAATGTAATCTCCAAGATTGATTGTAAGCACAAAATAAATAAGATGACCAACAAAGATACTTATTTACGTTATGCAACCAACTCACAAAATAGAAGAAAGAGATAGATAAACGACTTAAAACATAGCCTCTTTGAGGGGGCAACCTCCTTTACATTACACAAATGAACCATTCTTGAATGATACAAATGACAAGACCTCCTTTCTATATATTCAGAGCCTATAATGTAAGGGCACAACAATAACAATAGTGGGCTTCTATGGGGCACAATAATAGCAATATGGGGACAACATGGGCATAACAATAACAATAAGGGGTACAATGACAATAACAATAAGGGAATACAATAGTATTATAGGTACCTAACATGCCCCTATCCTTCAAAAAAGTGTTGTCCTCAACGCTTGAGTAGTTCTGGATGCTTCTGTATAAAATTCTCATCCTCATGTAGAATATTTAGCGGGTAAGTTCTTCCGCTTAGTGAAATACTATGAAATTGATCGATTTCGCAGCTGTCGAGTTTTTGTTTTTGTGACTTATTTAGGTTCTAATATGATTTTTCCTTTCTCGTCAAGCTTTGTAAATATTGTTTGAATTGGGAGCTTGTCACCTATAAACTTCTTTAAGCATGAAACATGGAAAACTGGGTGCACTCGAGAAGATGCAAGAAGTTCCAATTTGTATGCCATAGTACCAATCTTTTTCAACACCTTGTACGGACCATAATACTTTGGTGATAATTTATTATCCTTCTTAGCTTGCTTGAGGGAAATTTGTTTGTATGGTTGTAGCCATAGAAATACCCAGTCACCTACATCAAAACTTCTTTCGCTGCGATGTTGATCTGTCTGTTGTTTCATTCTATTCTGCGCCAAAGTGAGGTTATCCTTTAAGAGTTGGAGAACTTTTTGTTGATGCTCGATGTGATATTCCACTGCTTGAACCTTAGAATTTTCTCTTAAATATGATGTGATGGACGGTGGATGATATCCATAAAGCACCATAAATGGGGTCATTTTTGCTAGAGTATGGAAGGAAGTGTTATAGCACCATTCAACGACAGGCAACCATTTGACCCTTTTCAGATATAAAGCAACGAAGATATCTTGATTTGAAAATGGGGCACTAAAGGCTTCTTGTCTAGCTTACAAGAACCTCTCCCACTTCCAAAGCTTAAATGTTCCCTGTTAGCTCTGCTACTTATCTTGACATTTGGAGGGCCGAATACAAGCTTGGCCATGTGTTTATGCTCAAAAGAGGACTCGCATTAGTCATCCTTCTCATTCTCCTTCACTCCACTTACACTCTCATAACCCCCGCTACCTCCGTTTTACCTTTAAAACCCTGCATAAGCCCATGTTCTCTCAGGCCCCCGAGCACGGAGCTTAAACTGTCATGTGACCCTATACATGTGACTCCGTGCTCCCGTGACCCTTCCTCACCTTTAAACCATGGCCGCTCACTCTCCCCGCCGATCAAATGGTCCCCGGTCGCATCCGATGAAAAACTCGCTCGATGGTTTCCCCACTGTCCGATCATCTCTGCCACGATCGGACGGCGTTCGCTCTCCCCGCACCTGTGAAGTGACGACACAATAACTCGCGATAAAAAGTGGTTTTCGTTTTTCCCCGCCGCCACACATCACACGTTGAATGGGATCGCACGCCCTCGTACCTTTACCGCCCATCGTCCAAAAGTAGTGCGATCAATACCGCCCCCCACCGAAACCGTTTTTCCCCGCTCGTTAACCCCCGTGCGTCTCCTCCGCCCGATGACCGTTGGATCTGTCCACCCGAGATCCAATGGCTCATGATTGTCTTACTCCTGCTTCCTCCCGATACCTCCCACCGAGGGACCTCCGCCATCTATCCGCTTGATCTGACGGCTGATCTCCTCCCTCCTTCCTACTCGTACATCCGCCATGCACTCCACTCACCCTGACCATTCCATGCTCCCGAAAGGATGAAGGTGACCTGTTTAACTATACCCGGTGCATTTCCTCCTCAACCACCACATTCAACAGACTGTATACCCGAGAAGAAGAAGGACAAGGCTCGAGCAGAAACTTGCATTTAACAAGCATGGCATTTTATCTTATACGACACTCCAGTCACCTAAGAGGATAGCAGAGCACCCGAGGAGATCAAATTCATCTGACACAATAAGCAATTGCACTCAAAAGCTCTGCCAGGCAGTTAAAGCAGTAGGTGGTCGATTATGACCCCTCCAAACCTAGAATGGCCTAGTGCCTTTGTAATGAAACTCTATATATACCCGAAAATAAGATGTAATCAGGGATGATGGTTGTTGTTATGATGTAAGGTTCAACTTCTGGAGACTATAACTACTTTGATACTTGCAGCGTCTCGTCTTCATTTTCAGCTAATACAAGCTTATTTTGTTGTTAATTTCTCACTTTTCACTTCTATTCTGTTCTAGGTTGTGCTTGTTATGCAGTTTTCATGAACTCTTGATGTTTAGCATTAGAGGAGCTGTCATCCTACCTCTGTGTGAAAATCTTGTATGTATCAGTGAATGTGTTATTCAAGTTTCTGTTTACTTAGTGCCAGAGAGCTATCATCATGTCTATGCATTAGGAAATAGATTTGCAGACCTCTTTACTGGTTGCAGCCGGCCATCACATGGTCTTGTGCATCTGCTGATGTGATCAGTATTCTCCATATTCACCTAATCCTTAAACTATGAGTAATTGGTGGTCTAAAGCCTTGTAGTCTGGGGGTGTTCACACATGTCTAGAGTTAAGCATAGTAGAAGTGGTTATCTGGCTTGAACAAGCATCATTCCTTCCATTCATCCATTTCCAACATTAAGTTGAGTTTGTAATGTTCCTGAGCATCTCCGAGCTACAACCTAGGAGAGTTTCTTGGGGTGATAACATTAATTGGCGCCGTTTCCGAGGAGAGGATATTGGATCTTAGCTTCCCTAGGAAATGACACAGTTCCAACTTTGATGATAGACAAACTCTGGACACATTTCTAGTTGTAATCATCTATCTGGCGACTCTACTGAAGGAAGACCAACCTGTGGCAACTCCACATTATAGTCCTAGCTTAGTTTGTGAGGCATACTCGAAGAAATCCTCAGAAATCACCAGCTGACCCAGTGCCTGACCCTGAGAAGATTGTTAAGCAAAAGAAAACATTGCAGAAAGGAGCATCAGGATCAGGTAAGCCCAAGAAATCTTATGTATCTCTGCAAGAGAAGGTTATAGTTGAGAATATACAGTTTGAAGATCTAGAGCCTAGTATTGCTAGTGAGAAAATACCTTCAGAGATTCATAAAGCTCCTTGTTCATTCACTTCCCCTTTGGATCTCAGTCCAAAGAAGGCATCCCATACAGTCCATCACATTCCTTTGTCTCTGTCATCCATTGCATTGTTCCATACTACTCAATCTACCAGTATCCTTCCACCTACCCCAGTCATGGCAGGCCAGCAAGCTCCCATAAATATGGAAAGAATCATAGCTGCTAGGTATGGGCCCTTGGTCTTGCATGTTCCCTTGAATGCCATGCCTACAGGAGAATATCAGAAATACATGCCTAAGTTCACTGGTGCAGAGGGAGTAATAGCTGAAGAACACCTTGAGTCTTTTTACAGCTATGCTGATAACCTAGATATCAATGAAGATGATGTGTAGATGAGGATTTTTTTCCAAAGCCTAGATGGAGAAGCTAGAAAATGGTTCAAAGAATTAACCCCTAGGTCTATAGCAGACATTGAGGCCTTAGATGATGCGTTCCTAAAGCATTGCGGGGGTAAGAAAGATCTTCTCTACTATCATACTGAATTTGGGAACTTGCAGAGGGAAAGAGGTGAGCTGCTGTTTGATTTCAACAAGAGATTCAATCATATGTACAACAGAATACCAGATGAAGTGAAACCCACCCCTACTTCTGTTAAGCTTACTTATGCCAATGCTTTCGATTCTCGTTTCTGTTTGCTACTCAGGGAAAGAAGATGTGCTTCTTTGGCTAATATGCAAGATGCAGCCCTGGAAGTAGAATCAAACATCATGGCTGCAGAAAGGCTCGAAGGTAACGCTGATAGATGAAGACAGATGGGTGAGCTCTCATCATCCTCAGATCTTAAGATCGATAAAATGGTCAGGATGATTGAGTCATTGGCCTTTGAAGTTTCCAAATTAAGGGTTGAGCAGCATTCAGAGAAAGGACAAGCTCTTAATACCTTTGCTCTTCCAAATCCAAACCCATATAGAGGAGCAAAGGAGCAGTTGCAGATTTTGCAGAGAAACAAAGATGCAAACAAAGACCAAAGGGTGAAGACCCTTTTTCAGAATATAGTCATGGAGGAAGAGCGGTTTGAAGAAGAGGATGAAGTCCATGGTATGGAAGATAAGGGCAGCGCCCCTTTCTTAACCAGAGCTACCTATGAGAAGTCATTATCCAAAGGCCCTGCTCATAATTTTGTTGTCCCTGCAAAACAACAAGCTTATAAGCAAAAGCAACCAGCAGCAGATCCCATCATCCTCAAATCTCCAACCATAGAGGTAAGAGGTCTTGAAGGTTCCCCTTCTTCTTTCAGTTTTCAATCAGAAATTCAGAAGCCAAGAGCACCCATGCCTCTGATTGAACCAGTGAAGAATGAGTCCTTCAAGAAATCGATCCTTGAAGACCCTGAGCCTAAAGCCAGCCCAGCTTCCAACGACTATGCAAATCTGAAAATTGACCAACCTACTGTTATCCTTAGCCCAGTGGTGAAAACGTGTGAAGATAGCTCCCCATCATCTTAGGTTTCTCTGTCTAATCAAGAGACAATCCCTCATAATTTCCCCCTAGGCACTGGAGCTAGCCATGATTTAATGCCCAAGGCTGACATGGATAATGTCAGTCTTGATATTCCGAAGCCTGCCCAGGTGGCCTCCACACAGCCTGAAAGGGTAGTTTGCCAGATCACAGAGGGAGAAAGTGCATAGATTTGGGACACCTCCTTGGATGGGGATTGTTCTAAGAAAGATGTAGGAGCAGGTGAAGTCTTTGTGTCCCCCACACAAGAATACATTGGTTCACCATTTACATTAATTGTGAAGGCCACAAATGACACAGTCGAGTACACAACAGCCATTGTTATTCAGCAAGTGTACAAAAGCTCCCATGAAGAACATCCAAGGATGAGAGTATACAGAGAGGGGGTGAAATATAAACCATCTCTACCTAATAAGGTCAAATGTCCTAAACTTTTTGAGGTAGACGATCAAATAAATCTGATTTTGCAAGTCTTTGATAAATCGGCTGACAGGCATATTGACCAAGGGAAGGAGAAACAATTTTGATGGCCCAGTAAACGGGCATTTTCTAAAAATTTATGTATTTAAGGTATTTTGGCCTTAAAATTGTAAATATGTTGCTTTATCTATTTTAGTATAGGCTCAGTTAGACTCCATGCCCAATGGAACACTAGGAAATTTGCTAATTGGTTTTCACAGGAAAGGCATTGATCTGCAAGTTCTTGAGACCTCATAGGGAGGATCTCATCTCCAGAAGGAGCCAGTGTTAGCTCTGCTACTTATCTTGACATTTGGAGGGCCGAATACAAGCTTTGCCATGTGTTTATGCTCAAAAGATGACTCGCATTACTCACCATTCTCATTCTCCTTCAATCCGCTTACACTCTCATAACCCCCGCTACCTTCGTTTTACCTTTAAAACCCTGCATAAGCCCATGTTCCCTCAGGCCCCCGAGCGCAGAGCTCAAACCATCATGTGACCCTATCCACGTGACTCTGTGCTCCCGTGACCCTTCCTCACCTTTAAACCGTGGCCGTTCACTCTCCCCGTCGATCCAACAGTCCCCGATTGCATCCAATGAAAAACCTGCGTGATGGTTTCCCCACCGTCCTATCATCTCCGCCACGATCGGACGACGTTCGCTCTACCCGCATCCGTGAAGTGACGACACGATAACTCGCGATGAAAAGTGGTTTTCGTTTTTCCCCGCCGCCACACGTCACACGTTGAATGGGATCGCACGCCCTCATACCTTTACCGCCCATCGTCCGAAAGCGGTGCTATCAATACCACTCACCGCCGAAACCATTTTTCCCCGCCCGTTAACCCCCATGCGTCTCCTCTGCCCGATGACCGTTGGATCTGTCCACCCGAGATCCAACGGCTCACAATTGTCTTACTCCCGCTTCCTCCCGATACCTCCCGCCGAGCGATCTCCGCCATCTATCCGCTTGATTCAACGACTGATCTCCTCCCTCCTTCCTGCTCGTACATCCGCCATGCACTCCGCTCACCTTGACCATTCCATGCTCCCGAAAGGACGAAGGTGACCTGTTTACCTATACCCGGTGCATTTCCTCCTTAACCACCGCATTCAGCAGACTGTATACCTGAGAAGAAGAAGGACAAGGCTCGAGCAGAAACTTGCATTTAACAAGCATGTCATTTTATCTTATACAACACTCCATCCACCTCAGAGGACAGCAGAGCACCCGAGGAGATCAAATTCATCTTACACAGCAAGCAATTGCACTCAGAAGCTCTTCCAGGTAGTTAAAGCGGTTGGTGGTCGATTATGACCCATCCACACCTAGAATGGCCTAGTGCCTTTGTAATGAAACTCTATATATACCCAGAAACAAGATGTAATCAGGGATGATGGTTGTTGTTATGATGTAAGGTTCAACTTCTGGAGACTGTAACTACTTTGATACTTGCAGCGTCTCGTCTTCATTTTCAGCTAATACAAGCTTCTTTTGTTGTTAATTGCTCACTTTTCACTTCTATTATGTTCTAGGTTGTGCCTGTTATGCAGTTTTCATGAACTCTTGATGTTTAGCATTAGAGGAGCTATCATCCTACCGTTGTGTGAAAATAGTGTATGTGTCAGTGAATGTGTTATTCAGGTTTCTGTTTACTTAGTGCCAGAGAGTTGTCATCCTGTCTGTGCATTAGGAAATAGATTTGCAGACCTCTTTACTGGTTGCAGCCAGCCATCACATGGTCTTGTGCATCTGCTAGTGTGATCAGTATTCTCCATATTCACCTAATCCTTAAACTGTGAGTAATTGGTGGTCTAAAGCCTTGTAGTCTGGGGGTGTTCACGCATGTCTAGAGTTAAGCATAGTAGAAGTTCTGGCTTGAACAAACATCATTCCTTCCATTCATCCATTTCCAACATTAAGTTGAGTTTGTAATGTTCCTGAGCATCTCCGAGCTACAACCTAGGAGAGTTTCTTGGGGTGATAACATTCTCAATACCTTATGATTAACCAATTGTGGAATTAATAATGTGCTTGAAAATAGGTGTATGCTTATGTTTATTTTTAAATTGTTCAAATGCCTTAAGTTCTATTGTTTATGTTGATATGTGAATACATGTAACAATAAAACAGTGCAACAAATAACAAACACATAAGACATCAATTTAATTAGGAGTTCACCCAAAACTCTTGGGCTACGTCTCTGTGAGCTCTAGTCAACTCAACTAAGCTCTCTGGGATTATCGCATAAGTTCTTTTACAAGATCCACGCTCAACTCCACTGGTTTACAAAGAACACAATGGGCTTAGAACACCATCTTATCCCTGGCTCCGAAGCTCTCTGGATTTCTAGCTCTGGCTTTGGCTCTGGATCTGGCTCTTAGCTCTAGCTCTGGCTCTGTCTCTCGCTCTTGCTCTTTGCTCTGGCTCTTGGCTCTGGCTCTTGGCTTTGGCTCTGTGAGCTATCAACAGTTCGCTCGACCTCCAAGTGACTGTCTCAGCAACTTTCAGCTCTCTGGTTTTTCGCTCGACCTCCAAGCGACTCCAAAAACTCCCTCAGCTGCCTATGCTTCCCACTACCTCGTCAATTGAGCTCTCTGGATTTCTTGAGCCATCCTTTCGGCTCTGCGGCTTGCCCAGCCATTTCTCTTCGTGTTATCATTCCTTTGCGGCTCCGTGACTTCTTCTACTCCTTGTCTCTTTTACTGGCCATCTGGCTGTGTGGCTCTCTCTGCGTTACAATGCATCATTGTCTATAAAATGCCCAGTTGCAGCATGGCACAATGATCAGGGGCAGTTACAAAGGAATCGGGGCTTTCCTTCAGGCAAAACCCAAAAATGGAACAAAATTACGATACTTAGAGTTTTACTGGAAATACACTATCGAGCGCGAAATCCGGACTTCAAATTCTATGAAATCGCCCCTATAAACCCTATCGGGTCCGCCTTTCATTAGCATATCGCAATCGCATAGGTGGTAAGTCTAAAAACCTCAATACACGGGAATACACAGAAATCCTGAATTTCCAGATTTAAAAATTTATGAAATCGGGTCTATAAACCCATTGGGTCTGGCCCTTTATCGCTTATCATAATCGTAATTGCATTGGCCCTGGCATCGGGGATCGCCGATTGCTGATTAAATCCTGACCGTTGATCCCTTTTCCCGATCCGACGGCTGAGATCGCATGTCACTATCGGCATATCACATTCGCTATGGCCCAGGGGTTCTTACCTTATACCATGGCATATGCCGACACCGATCCGCTGATGTTGATATTGTAATCGCTCCATCGCATATCACCCAGTCACATGTCGCTATGCCTGAGGTCCCGATATCGGGCGAAGGCCTACCTCCGATGCGATAAGTTGGAGGTCGCAGTCAAGGGTTCCTTTTTCCCTTGCCTTAAGTCCTTCGCTTAACCCTTCTGATGCGATTTTCCTTTATAAGGCCTTTTATGCCATTTTTGGAAGAATTTGCCTCCTTTTCAAAGGAGCAAAGGCAAGCTTCTTTTTGTGATAACTTCATCATCCGAAGTCCATTTTAGCCCATTAAAGTTGTAGTAGATTCCGAATGTAAAGATCTCTGCAATGGGACTATTTCCATGAGCATCCTTGGACTTTCATTTTCCTCTGTGAAGAACACTTTAGACTTAAAAGTCTATCCAAGATCCACTTTGGATCACGCCTTCCCACTAAAAGAACTTTTGGTCTCCAAAAGACTGACATACTAATCTGAACAGTACATGAGAGTAACAACACCCTCTTCTCTCAGCCTCCATACACTTGCTTTGCATAGTGCCTCTAAACCAAAGCCTTTGACCACTTTCCTTCCTAGATGTGCTGGTCCTCCTAGGAAGAACTGTTTTCCTCCTTGACTTCATGCAGAACTCCTGCTGAGATGGTCACAAAAGGTAGTTTGAACTTCTCTGCCTTGATCATTGATCCAAGGTGGCCCAAACCATTGTGAAGTTACATCTGCTTCACAAAAACTTTCATTTGTACCTGTTTGACATGCTATCAACAATAACTGTTAACAACAACATAAATACAAACAACAACTAGATGGCTTAAACTCCTGCTTCAAAAAAAGAAACAAATTTCACATCTTGTGAACACCTCCATGTCTTACATCTGCATACAAATCATGAACTAGATAACAGGCCCACAAACATGCCTTTAAAACAAATGACCCTTCAAGTCAAGCATGTATTTACATCTTTTCTACATGCTTTTTCAAAGATGAAACACTTCATCATTATCTCCATCTTGGAGACCAAATCAACTTTTCCCAAGTCAATATTGCATGCATGTTTACAACAAAGCAATCAACCCTTCAAGTCAATTACACATACATGTTCAAATACAAGGAAAACATCAACATCCCTGTGTTCATGCACGTCATTCTCATGCATGCAGTTCATCCTTCAACTTTTGCTTAAGCACACTGTACTTTCGAAGTTGAAATGAACATAATGTTGCAGCAACAAAGTGAGTCTCCTACTCAACTTTTTCCATTCACCTTCTTGGTAAAAACCTGTAACTTTCATCCCATTAACAAAGAAATGGAAATAGATGCATTAATAGACATGCAATCTTAATTGGATAAGAACTCTAGCCCTTTCTTACCAATCCATTTCAAAGGTTTCTCCTTTGTCTACACATCAGCATCAACATGTGAATCATCCTGAAACACATCAATCATGGAATCTTCCTTTCCATTTTTGTCATCTTATCTTTCCACTTTCTTCAGCGTTGGTGGAAGCATTTTTGGATTCAGAGTCCAACACTTTTCAGCGAGATGTCCTTACTTATGGCAGTAAGTGCAACACATGTGCATCCTCTTGAAAACATGATTTTCCTTGTCCAATGGACCTTTGGCTTCTTGCTTCCTTTCCTTCAAAAGTTTCCTGTATGTGGCCATTCTCTTCCAACATCTAGAAGCATTATGGTTATCCAAACCACAAAAGGAACATGCAATTCTTTTCCCATACTTATATGGAAATTTACCATGATAAACATAATCAAAAGGAATATGATAAGAACCAGATTTATACCTTTCTCTTTCACCTTTGTTGCCTTCATGAGGAGGTGAATCAAATGAAGAAGTGGCTCCCTTTGGAACACCATCAATCTCCTCAAGGATTTCAGAGTTTCCACAATTCTCTGGTTCAAGTGTGTGCTTCTGAACATCTGCATATTGCAAATGATGTTTCAAGCTATTTCTTTCCTCTTGAATACAATCTTCACACTTCTAAGGTAGAGGACCTGCAATGAAACTCCTTCTTGGAACTATTTCAATGGCCTTCATGGCAGTGTTGACATGGCAAATGTTTGCTATACCAACAAGGGGAACTAACCCGATCGCAAGCCCAAATTAGACCTACTTTCATTTGGAATGGCTAGTTCCAATGAGTTTTAAGGGACCCCATAAACTGTTAAATGCATTGATAGATTACTTCTGAGAGGAAGACTTCAATTAAACCAACAAAATAAAACAACTAACCTCTATGTATTAAATCCTATCTACACTACTTCTAACTTCTCTAGTCTAGTTCTAGCTATCCTAATCTATCCTGCAGGAGCATGACGAAAGAGAGGTTACACATCATATAAGAATCCCAAGTCTAAATAAATAAATTACTGGTTCACATAAGAACAAGGCTGCATCAATTCTAAATTGCAATCCAATCACTCATACAGGAATAAACATTCATTTTATGAAATTAAAGCTCGCAATTGATGTTTAACATAGTTTCAAATCAGGGACTGCTCATGAATTAACAATGATGAAGAATCACATTCAAACAACCAAAGCTAATCATAAACTGTAAGTCATCAATGGGCACAAACACAAATCACATTCATATTTATGCTCTCAATAACATCCTGATTCTTAACATATAAAGAAGAGGAAAATCACTCTGAGAAAAGGCTCCTTCTCTGACCAAAACAATCTTCCTTACTCACAATAAACAAAAGTTGTTCTGCCAAACAAAAAAGCCCTTTTCTCATCTTTGGAGGTAATACTTATGCAAAATCCCGTGACTCTCAGTCTTCACTGCCTCTTCATCTCCCCCCACTGTTTTCGATATACAAACCAAGTATATAGAGAAGGATCATCAGCGTAACCACTGACACGTAGAAAGCATATCTGCTGGGGCGCTTTATTTCCTGAGGAAGTGAACATATGTTTATAAAAAGGGTGACTGTGTGTCGCCTCCCCATGATGAAAACCAGGACAACTTTGCTTTCAGAATGCACATGCAACACGTGGGATTTTGACTTGGAACGCCTAAGGCCGGATCTTTAAACACAACGCTTCTACATACATGACTCTTCGAATCCATTCCTGCGTCCTTTACTTCTCGCCTACAGAGATAGTTGTCATTAGCTTCATGATTGTGAACAATATAACAGAAATGTTCAAACAAAACATAAACGTTGCCTTTATTAACTTTTATAAAACTACGGGGAACAAGTGTGAAAGAAAAGGATTTATGCACAAAACACACGTAACATACAATTTTCTCGCTTAATTCATAGGCTTGGTAGGGTTTTCTAGGGCTTCACTTAATCAAAATCGGGTATCAGACCCTCCGCGGGTCGCAGTACCCATGCCTTCCCCTTCCTGATGTGCGATTACACTATCAGGACTCCACAGGCACGCCTTTTACACTAAAAACCCATTCCCTTTGTTATATCGGGAATTTTGGAAAACACGGGAATATAAAGAAAATCTCGCTTCGATCACTTAGGCCAGACCTCAAATTTTATATATCAGGGCTTATAAATATTGTTTGGTCCGACATATCGCATATCGCAATATGCATAAACCTGGGACTCCGCCAATTGCGATATGCGATATGGCCCTGGACCCGAAAACATATATATCATATTTCATAAGCTCGATGGATCTGCCATATCGCCGCATACATTGTGTATAAGGCCCGGGCTCCACCGATATGCGATATGGCCCCAGACCCGACATATGTATGTAGTATGGTTAAAAGTGTCGACGAGTCCGGAATATAGTGGTGCACCTTATATATATAAGCCTTAGACCTTGGCCGATTGCGATATGCGACGGGGCTTCGGACTCAACATATATATGAAGTATGGTTAATAGTGCCATCGGGTCCGATTCCTTATGGTATGCGTTATGTGCCAAGGTTGAGTGCGATAAGTGTAAAAGGGATTATTTATGCATGTTTTGAGAATTTCCGCTATAAAGAGCTATGATGGGAATAATGGCACGATGGGGGTTCTGTGAGTTAAATAAATCCCGATGAGCATAGGAATGAAGGGTTTAAATGAGGTTATATGCGAGGGATTTGTTAAGGGGATTTAACCATTTGTGAATGGAAGAGCATTTGCGAGGGATTTGTTAAGGGGATTTAACCATTTGTGAATGGAAGAGCATTTGCGAGGGATTTGTTAAGGGGATTTAACCATTTGTGAATGGAAGATTTGGCTCTCCAGAGAACCAAATCCCTCAGGTAAAACAAATCACTCGGAGAGATGCAAGATTAACTTCTAGGGGACCCATCCAAAATTGTTGCCAAGGCAAGTTTTGAATGGGTGGTGGTTGTGGCCACAACAGGCAGCTTTGGAACTCTCTCCATAAGACTATCAATAGCCAAGACCCAAATACTTAGGCCTTTCCTTAACCATTATTGGCTCAACAATACCTTGTACATGTTTACCCAAGCCTTTTCCCTCATAACCCATCTTGGACATTAGCTTGGAACCTATGCCTCTGGTATTCTTTTCCAAAGAACCAATATAATAATTCTTAGAAGAATTTGAAGACAAACTAGAATGGTTTACCTCTTCTTCAAGCTGATACTTGACTAAGGCTTCTTTAGCAACAAAGATGTAAAGTTTTGTAGATGTTCTATGCTAAGAGCAATTTCACTTTTCTCACAGCAATCATACAAGTAGATAAGCAAAATGCAGATAGAACATATAAGCAGATCTTACAGAAGACAAATCAGAAACAAGAAAAATGTATGTGTTCGTTTCGGCGGTCAACAGGATGCTTCAACCAGCAAAGTCTCCTTTGGTCAGCCAGCCCAGCATGTGTCACAACAACCCTCCAACCAGTAGATGAGTCAACCCAAGTCAGTTCTACAAAAGTCAACGATGTCCTGAAAAGTCAACGCAGGGGCAGCAAGCTAAAAGTCAACGCAGTAGCAAAACGGTCAACCCTTTGACCTCGATTTTTGTGCCAGGTAGTAAGGCCTTCAAAAATCGAACCTCCCACAAGTTTTCAGCTTGTTTGGACCAAGCATTGACCAAAGTTAACGCTGGTCAAACATCTGCGAAACCCTAGCAGCAGAAAAATCCTCTTCGTCCTTCCCACGTGTGGCTGAAATTCGTCCTCCAGGTAGCTCGTACTTTTTAGGATGAGAGAGGAAGATGTGAGTTGTGTTGTGATCAAATTCTCTCCAACTTTTCCTGTATATATATCCATCAATTAGGGTGTGTGACACATCTGTTGGGCATGTGAGCCTACATTACAAAACTGGCTGACCTTGCACATATAATTTATTAAGAATAATAAATTCAAAATATAAGTTCTGCTCATCGGATTAAGACTATTTTTATATGGATTTTACACCTCTCAGAAAGAGGAATCCAACAAAAATATTAGCCTCTTAATCTGAGCATCATAACATGGAGTTTGGACCTAGTTGTCCAAATTTAACACTCCCTCTCAACTAGGGAGAACTCCATCTATTCGTGCAATTAACATCGTGAGTCATCCCGCCGAAACTTGCTTTGCTGGCTTCTTTATTTCAGAACAGAAGTGGGTCAGTCACAAAGACATCATTCCCGGACTGACATAATCAGTCCAGAGGTCCCAGACCTCACAAATCTTGATCCCAGATCAAGTGGTTAGACCATGCCATCCTAGATAGAGAGTACGGCAATCTCTGATGCGTCCATCAGTCTTTGCTAATAGTCTCTAGCTTTTCCACACCTCATTGGCCAAATGAGAGGTACTTCCCATGAGCCCTGAACTCAATGGGTAGGATGCATACGGGGCACAGATTAAATGAGTGGCGAACCAGCTCAATAATCACAAGGGTGGGGCAGAAGCATTATGAGTGCTTATAGCTCCGAGAAGCTATCCCCAAAGCCCCCCAGAGCTCCCAGAGCTCATCGTCCAACAGGACCCACATCATAGGGTCTTTCCACGACACCAAGACTCTCACGGAAGGTTAGGAACTTGACCTTCCCCAGGGGCTTAGTGAGAATATCCGCGACCTACTCATCAGTTCCTATATGATCGAGCCTTACGGCGCCTCGCTGTACCATATCCCGGATAAAGTGGTACCTGATATCAATATGCTTGGATCGGTCGTGGAACACAGGATTCTCAATCATACGAATCCCACTCTGATTATCACAGAGTATTACAGTGGTATCTAGCACATGTTGGAACAGCTCACTAAAGAGCTTCCTCAACCAAACTGCTTCACAACAGGCCATACTAGCAGCAATGTATTCGGCCTCCGCGGTGCTCAAAGCCACCGACTTCTGCTTCCTGCTCATCCATGAGATCGAAGCAGAACCAAGATTGAAACAGCATCCAGATGTGCTCTTACGATCCACCACACTGCCAGCCCAATCAGCATCAGTATATCCCCGGAGTATCACACTCCCGGCAGTGTATCTCAGCCCATGGTTTATCGTGCCCCGAAGATATCTCAAAAGATTCTTGGCACCAACCCAGTGAAAATGATGAGGCTCAACCATCTGTTGACTCAAAGTATTCACTGCAAAACATATGTCCGGACGGGTGTTCACTAAGAACATCAAAGCTCCTATGAGTTGACGATACTCAGTAGGATTGGCCAAGATAGGCCCTACAGTGCTGCCACTCAACTTCTTAAAGTTGAGTTCCATTGGTGTCGACACGGACTTACAGTCCACCATCCCAAATTTTTCCAGAAGCTTCACAATATACTTTCCTTGAGAAAGGAAAATCTCTCCAGGTCTCTGCCAGACCTCCAGGCCTAGGAAATAGTGCATCAGTCCTAGGTCTTTCATCTCGAACTCAGCAGTAAGCTCCCTCTTACATTGATGAATGAGAGGGTCATCACCTGTCAGGAAGAGGTCGTCCACATACAGCACTAGAATGAGAGGCTTTCCTTCCTCAACCTTAAAGTAAAGGTTTGGATCAGCATTGCTTCGAGTGAAGCCCAGCTTCATCAAGTAACTATCCATCCTCTCATACCAAGCTCTAGGTGCTTGCTTTAACCCATAGAGGGCTTTCTTCAACCTGCAGACATAAGTGTCTCGATCTTGAACTTCAAATCCCAGAGGTTGTTCTACATACACCTCTTCCTTTATTGCACCATGCAGAAAAGCGGTCTTGACATCCATCTGATGAAGACTCCATCCTTGCGTAGCAGCAAGGGCTATGATGGATCGGATGGTGGTATATCGAGCCACAGGTGCAAATATATCGTCATAGTCAATTCCTTCCTTTTGAGAGAAGCCACGGGCAACAAATCTTGCCTTAAACTTTTCAGCACTGCCATCAGATCCATGTTTAATCTTGTAGAGCCATTTAGCGGTGACAACAGATTTGTCCTTCGGTCTCGGGACCACATCCCAGACATCATTCTTCATAATAGCCTCATATTCTTCATGCATAGCATCCTTCCAGACTTGATGCTTGATGGCTTCCTCAAAAGATCTAGGTTCAGATTGTATAATAGTACTCATGGCAGTTAGATACCCTTGGTATCTACACGGCTTCTTGCTTTCTCGGAATGTTCCCCTTGGGGCAGCATGACCCTCAGCATCTTCGAGGGTGTCCCTGAGCCATGATGGCCTCTTTCCTGGAGAAGGGGAAGGATCAATAGGGTCCATTGGCCCTTCAACATCAGGCATAGTCTCATCCTGGGGTTCTTCCAGATTTCCAGGTCTTTCTTCATGGTTTTCTTCAGATCTAGGAAGATCTACTACTTTCTTCAGGGAAGCATCTTCGTCAAAAGTGACATCATGGCTTATCTCACTTCCCTTTGACCAGGTACATAGACTCTATATGCCTTAGACGTCTCACTGTAGCCCACAAACATTCCTTTCTTCCCAGTAGCATCCAGCTTACTTCTCTTTTCTTTCGGCACATGAAAATAGACAGGACATCCAAAAATTCTAAAATGTGAGACATCAGGTTTCTTACCAGAGAAAAACTCTTCGGGAGTTTTGGAGTCCAAAGCGGAATGAGGGCATCGGTTTTGAATGTACACAGCAGTATTTGCAGCTTCTCCCCACAGAAACTTTGGAAGACCCTGGTCACATAGCATGGCACGGGCAGCTTCCACAATAGTCCTATTCTTGCGTTCAGCAACACCATTCTGCTCAGGAGTATATGCAGTGGTAGTCTCCCTCTTAATGCCAGCTTCTCTGCAAAAGTCTTTGAACTCATTTGACTCATATTCAGTGCCATTGTCAGTCCTCAAAATCTTGATCTTCTTTCCGGTCATATTTTCCACCAAGGCTTTGAAGGTACGGAACCACATGAAAGCCTCATCCTTCTTCTTCAAGAAGTATATCCAGGTTTTGTGAGAGAAGTCATCAGTAAATGTCATATAGTAAGAACATCCCCCCAGGGATGTTACAGGCAACATACCGGAAAGATCAGAATGGACCAGTTGCAATATCTCAGATGTCTTTGTGACAGTTGAGGGGAAAGGTCCCCTTGTATGCTTTCCTTCAGCACAACCCTTACATACACCTTTATGATTATTTCCAAAATCAGGCATCCCTGTCACCACCTTCCTTGCTTCGGGAAGAGCCTTGTAATGAAGGTGTCCAAATCTTCGGTGCCATAGTTCGGTTTGACGGATAGTATCACAAGTCATAGCTCCCAATGGACTCCCTCCAACCTGGTAGAGTGTACCAACTCTAAAACCAATTGAGATAGCTTCCTTGAAGCTCTTCTTCCACATGAGTACCTTTCCATCAGAGAAAGTTACATTGAAACCTTTGTCTTCCATGGCAGATACAGACACAAGGTTTTTCTTCAATTTGGGTACATAGAGTACATCTTGTAGATGGAGGACTTGTCCTTGAGACAAGTGGAGGGTCACAGTCCCGGTCCCTTTCACAGGATAAGTGGCATTATCCCCAAGGATAATTTCTAGATTAGTATCCCTTTCAACCATGTCAGAAAGTGCTTCCTTGAATCCGGTGATGTGTCTTGAGGCACCACTATCGATTAGCCAGACATCCATAGTGTCGGGCGGAGATGCAGCTGAGAGAGCAGATATTAGAATATACTCATTTCTTTTATTAACAACATTAGACTCCTCATACCTGGTATTTCTGGGCCTTTTAGAAGGTGGATTGTTTCCTTCAAAGTGAGCCTTCCTCTTTCCTTTGGATTTGTCATTTCTTCGATTCCCATTCCTTCGGTTGTTGTTGTTGTCGTCACTATCGGGAGAATTCTTCTGGAAGGGGCATTCTCTAGCATAGTGTCCAGTCCTATGGCAGGTGAAACATTTACCCTTCTTCTTTTGAGTCTTAGTCCTTCCTTTGTCCTTGGAACCACCAGAGTTCTTCTTTCGGGAATGAGCAACATAGGCAGCATTTCTTTCATTATCAAATTCCTTCATCCTTGTTTCTTCTTGCATACATCTAGACAGAAGCTCATCAAAGTTAGGGATGGTATTATTGTTGAGAATGGTAGTTGTGAATACTTGCCATTCATATGGAAGTCCTCCAAGTGTGGTGAGAACCATCTCACGATCAGCTATTGTCTCCCCAATAGCTAGCAGATTGTTCCTGGTTTCGGTCAACTTCATAAAGAAAGTTTGAATAGACTCGTCTTGGCCCTTCTTCATATTCTTCAACTTGTTCTTGAGGAATAGCACTTGGTTCACATTGTTTACTCGGAACATAAGTATCAGTTTGTCATACATCTCCTTGGATGTGCCTAGTTCAGATATGTAGGCAACCAGACTCTTATTTATGGATTCCCTGATCAGCAGCTTTGCTCTGATTTCTCCCTTCTTATACTTGTGTTTAACAGCAGCAGAGGCATTTGATGGAGGTTCTTGAATCTTCCCTGTCACATGATCTAGGAGATCATGATCTTCTAATTTGACATCTAATAACATATTCCAGGCATGGAAGTCATCACTTCCAGTCAGCTTGTCATTCTCCCTGAATTCAAGCTTAGAGGAATCCATTTCCTTCGATGATGATTGCTATAGATAGAGTTTGTCTTCACCTCAGCTCTGATACCATGTAAAGTTTTGTAGATGTTCTATGCTAAGAGAAATTTCACTTTTCTCACAGCAATCATACAAGTAGATAAGAAAAATGCAGATAGAACATATAAGCAGATCTTACAGAAGACAAATCAGAAACAAGAAAAATGTATGTGTTCGTTTCGGCGGTCAACAAGATGCTTCAACCAGCAAAGTCTCCTTTGGTCAGCCAGCCCAGCATGTGTCACAACAACCATCCAACCAGTAGATGAGTCAACCCAAGTCAGTTCTACAAAAGTCAACGATGTCCTGAAAAGTCAACGCAGGGGCAGCAAGCTAAAAGTCAACGCAGTAGCAAAACGGTTAACCCTTTGACCTCGATTTTTGTGCCAGGTAGTACAGCCTTCAAAAATCGAACCTCCCACAAGTTTTTAGCTTGTTTGGACCAAGCGTTGACCAAAGTCAACGCTGGTCAAACATCTGCGAAACCCTAGCAGCAGAAACCCTAGCAGTAGAAAAATCCTCTTTGTCCTTCCCACGTGTGGCTGAAATTCGTCCTCCAGGTAGCTCATACTTTTTAGGATGAGAGAGGAAGATGTGAGTTGTGTTGTGATCAAATTCTCTCCAACTTTTCCTGTATATATATCCATCAATGAGGGTGTGTGACACATCTGTTGGGCATGTGAGCCTACATTACAAAACTGGCTGACCTTGCACATATAATTTATTAAGAATAATAAATTCAAAATATAAGTTCTGCTCATCGGATTAAGACTATTTTTATATGGATTTTACACCTCTCAGAAAGAGGAATCCAACAAAAATATTAGCCTCTTAATCTGAGCATCAGAACATGGAGTTTGGACCTATTTGTCCAAATTTAACAAAAGAGCTATGTCTCCAACTCATGCATCCTTTTCAAGTTCATATTTGCAATATGAAGTTGCCTCTCCATTTCCTGCAATTTGTCAGAAAGCAACTGCTTCTTTTCCTCCACGGAATTCAACTGCTCTCTAAGTATGCTACTCTTCCTTCCATCCTCATACATTTCTCTCACCTTGTCCATCATGATGAACAAGTCTTGCTTCATGTCTCCATCAAATAATCTTGTGATGAAGGAGGAATTTGAGGACTCACTTGTAGAAGTTGTCATTATCAAAATGCACAAAAGAACTTCAAACAAGACTAACAAAGAGCTTTATTCAAGCAACCTTTTGCAACAAACCTCTTGTGCTTCAGGGATTGCCTTAAGGTCCTTTGGGATGAGAAGAATGCCTTCAGCCCTTCTTCCTTCTTGTCCTTTCCTAGACTCAACTAACAATAGCTTTCCCTTCACCTCTGTAAACTCAAACAATAGTTAGTCTGCAAACAAGCATAGAATCAATGAGACAATCAATCCTTGACTACCCAAACACCTTTCAGACAAGCAATCTTTGCTCTGTCAATCAAGCATTCTGATCTGATACCATTTGCTCTGGTATAACCAGCTTTGATATCACCTTCTTTGAAGGTGTGGTTAATCAATATTAGGCTCTGATAACACCTGATGTGAAAATGGGGCACTAAAGGCTTCTTGTCTAACTTACAAGAACCTCTCCCACTTCCAAAGCTTAAATGTTCCCAAGACCTTATGATTAACCAATTGCGGAATTAATAATGTGCTTGAAAATAGGTGTATGCTTATGTTTATTTTTAAACTGTTCAAATGCCTTAAGTTCTGTTGTTTATGCTGATATGTGAATACATGTAACAGTAAAACAATGCAGCAAATAACAAACACATAAGACAACAATTTAATTAGGAGTTCACCCAAAACTCTTGGGCTACGTCTCTGTGAGCTCTAGTCAACTCAACTAGGCTCTCTGGGATTATGGCATAAGTTCTTTTACAAGCTCCACGCTCAACTCCACTAGTTTACACAGAACACAATGGGCTTAGAACACCCTATTATCCTTGTCTCTGAAGTTCTCTGTCTTTCTGGCTCTAGCTCTGGCTCTTGGCTCTGGCTCTTGCTCTTGGCTATTTCTCTTGGCTCTGGCTCTTGGCTTTGGATCTTGGCTCTTGGTTCTTAGCTCTGGCTCTGTGAGCTATCAAAAGTTCGCTTGACCTCCAAGAGACTGTCTTAGCAACTTTCAGCTCTCTGGTTTTTCGCTCGACCTCCAAGTGACTCCAAAATCTCCTTCAACTGCCTGCGCTTCCCGCTACCTCGTCAATTGAGCTCTCTAGCTTTCTTGAGGCATCCTTCCAGCTCTGTGGATTCCCCAGCCATTTCTCTGTGTGTAATCATTCCTCTGCAGCTCTGCGGCTTCTTTTGCTCCTTGTCTCTTCGACTAGCCATTTGGCTCTGTGGCTCTTTTTGCGTTACAATGCATCATTATCTATAAAACGCCTGCTTGTAGCGTGGCACAATGATCAGGGGCAGTTACAAAGGAATTAGGGCCTTCCTTCAAGAAAAACTCGAAAATGGAACAAAATTCCAATACACAGAGTTTTACTGCAAATACACTATCAGACGTCAAATCCGGACTCCAAATTCTATGAAATCACCCCTATAAACCCTGTCGAGTCCGCCTTTCATCAGCATATCGCAATTGCATAGGTGGGAGGTCTAAAAACCTCAATACATGGGAATACACAGAAATCTTGAATTCTCGAATTTCAAAATTTATGAAATCGGGTCTATAAACCCATCGAGTCCGGCCCTTTATCACTTATCGCAATTGCATTTGCATTGGCCCTAGCATTAGGGATCGTCGATCGCTGATTAAATCCTTACCATTGATTCTTTTTCCCAATCCGACGGCTGAGATCATACATCGCTATCGGCATATTGCATTTTCTACGGCCCAGGGGTTCTTCCCTTATACCATGGCATACGCCGACACCGATCCGCCGACGTCGATATCACAATCGCTCCATCGCATATCGCCTAGTCGCATGTCGCTATTCCTGGGGTCCTCATATCGGGCGAAGGCCTACCTCTGATGCGATAAGTCGAAGGTCGCAGTCGAGGGTTCCTTCCACCCTTGCCTTAAGTCCTCTACTTAACCCTTCCAATGTGATTTTCCTTCATAAGGCCTTTTATGCCATTTTTGGAAGAATTTGCCTCCTTTTCAAAGGAACAAAAGCAAGCTTCTTTTTGCGATAACTTCATCATCTGAAGTCCGTTTTAGCCCATTCAAGTTGCAGTAGATTCAGAATGAAAAGATCTCTGAAATGGGACTATTTCTAGGAGCATCCTTCGACTTACATTTTCCTCTGTGAGGAACACTTTAGACTTAGAAGTCTATCCAAGATCCATTTTGGATCATATCCTTCCAAACATTTGTTCACTATCTCTGTTTGCCCATCATATTGAGGATTATAAGATGAGTTATGAGCTAACTGAGTACCCAGACAAGAAAATAATTATGTCCAAAAATTTCCTGTGAAAATAGGATCTTCATCACTTACAATAATCTTTGGGTTTCCATGTATGTTTTGAATTGTTTCCATAAATGTAGTAGCAACTGTACTGGCTTTAAATGGATGAGATAATGCACAAAAGTGTGCATACTTAGTAAGTTTATCAATTACCACCACGATGACACTCTTTCCTTTAGACTTGGGTAAACTTGTGATAAAATCCATTGAACAACATTGACTTGGAATGGATAAAGGTTGTAATAGACCTGGGGTCTTTATTGTCTCAACTCTATTTTGTTGGCAAACCAAGCAACAGATCTCAGCTTCCTGTTGTACCAAAGAACCGTTGCTGACCCAACGCTGAAAATTCCATCTGATGTGCTCTTCCTGTCTAATGGAATCCCTGCCCAATCTACATCTATCAAGCCTTGCAACTTCACTCCCTCTGTCTGTCTGTACCAAACACCAAACTAGGTGGTTCCTTTGAGGCATCTCAACACATGCTTTGTTGGCTTCTAATATAGTTTTGTTGGCTTAACCATTGCTTGACTAAGCTGGTTAACTGCATAACACATGTCCCGTCATGTGTTCACCAAATACATAAGTGAACCCACAAGCTGCCTGCAAATGGTAGCCTCTATTACTTCACCTAAAGTAATATATTCCTTACTCGGATTCCTTACTAGAGGAGTCTCCATGGGTTTGCTCTTATCCATGTGGAACTTTTTCAGTATCTCATTGGCATACTTGCCCTGAGAGACAAATAGTTCCTTATCTCCTTGCCATACTTCCAACCCAAGGAAATAATGCATGAGCCCCATGTCCTTCATCTCGAATTCTATTGCAAGATCCTCTTTGTAAGAAATGATCAGCTTCTCGTCACCGGTTAGAATTAAATCATCTACATATAATACTATAATTAATAATTTACCTTCAACAGAAATATGGTAAAGGTTTGCATCACTTAACTTTTGGTGAAGCCCAACCCGCTAAGATAGTTTTCGATCGGGGTGTACCAAGCATGGGGTGCTTGTTTCAATCCATACAACACTCGCTTGTGTCTGCACACATGTGACTCTTTGTTGAAGGTCTCAAATCCTTCCAGCTACTTAATGTACACCTCTTCCTTAATCATTCCATTGAGGAATGCTGACTTCACATCCATCTGGTGGATCTTCCATCCCATCTGCGTTGACAGTGCTAGAATTGACCGGATGGATGAGTACCTTGCCACTGGAGCAAAGGTTTGCCCATAGTCGATTCCCTCCACCGGAGAGAACCCCCTGGCCACCAATCTGGCCTTGTTCTTCTTGATGCTAGAATTTTCTGCATGATTTACCTTGTAAATCCATCTTGAACTCACCACTGACTTGTCTTCTAGTCTTGGGACCACTTCCAAAACATTGTTTCTGACGATGGAATCATATTCCTCTACCATAACATCAACCCACACTGGTTTCTGCACTGCTTCCTCGAATGAGGATGGCTCAGTATCTACAACCTCACTCATGAGATCCATATAGCCAATATACCGATCTGGCGACCTCCTCTTCCCACTATGAGATGTGGTTGCTCCCACATTCTCTCTTGCATCATGTAACAATCTGTCCGCTTTCCTGGTTCACTTCCTTCCTTCCCTGGATGTATCTGCTTGAGCAGTTTTCTCCACACTTTGATCCTCTGCTTGTGGCTTCTCCACAACTTCCTGAGGTTCTTCCTTTTCAGCCAAAAGCTCTTGATCATACTACAAGTGAAGCTCCCTCTCAAGAGAACACATCATTGCCTTCTACTCATCAAATTTCACATCTCTTCTGACCACTATCATCCTGAGAGATAGCAAGTGTACACGATATTTGTGAGGTGTTTCTGTGTACCCCACAAATATTCCCAACTCAGTTGTAGGCTCTAGCTTTTTCCTTGCATCTTTGGAAACATGAAAATAAACTGATGATCCAAAGATCATGAAGTGTGACACATATGGTTTCTTCCTTGAAAAAGCTTCCCCTAGTGTACTCATGCCAAGAATCCTATGAGGAATCTTGTTCTACAAATAAACAACTGTGTTGCATGCTTTAGCCCACAAGTGCAATGGTAGGCTCTAATCATGCAACATCGCCCATGCATCTCCCACAATACTTTTGTTCTTCCTCTCAATCACCCCATTTTGTTTTGGGTTATGAGGTGTTATCCACTCCTATCGAATGCCTTCTTTTGAACATGAGTTCTTAAACTCATTCGACACATATTCTCCATCATTATCACTCCTAAGAACCTTCACTTTCATGTTAGACTCTTTCTCAACAAGTGCTTTAAAGTCAACAATTTTGGAGAATGTCTGGTCTTTCTTTTGCATTAAGAAGATCCAACACTTTCATGAAAAATCATCTACAAATATCACATAATACCTATGCTTGGCCATGGAGGCTGTCGAGAAAGGCCCACACACATTTGAGTGAATCCTTTCAAGGACTACTTGAGCCTCACTGCCCCGATCATTGAAGGTGGCTTTTGTGTACTTCCTCAATGTGCACCCGTTGCATGTATCTCACTGCTCTAATGAACCTTTGGGAAGGCCTATAGAAATATGTTGCATGATCTTCAAAGCGCCATGGTGCAAATGGCCAAGTCTCCTATGCCATAATTCACCGATGTCTCGGATCTGCACCTTCTCTTCTTTTGTGCTTAATGTTGCACAATCTCCAACATCTAATTTGTAGAGGTTCTTTACTTGAACCCGAATCTTCTTCACTTGTCTCGTGACGATGTGTCGCAAGAAAGATGTCCCTTTGTTGAATATCACATCGTAGCCACGGGCTTCCAACATCGCTACGAAAATCATATTCTTCTTTAGACCCGGTACATGCATTACATCCTTTGAGCCTAAGAGGGGAGCCAAACTCCCTCCAAAAAGTAAATGTACCAATACAGGTCATGCCATACCTTCCATCATCTCCCATATCGACGTGCATCTCGGGACCCTTCTCCTCCAAGTCACTGAATAATTTTTTGTTGCATGTCATATGGGATGAAGCCCCACTATCCAAATACCACACACTACCCATCAATGTGCTTTCCATGCATGTAATGAGGGTGAAGTCGAATTTGAATTGGGCAGCTAAAGCTTCACCTGTCGCTCCTCCTAAGGGCTTCTTGCCAACCTTCTTATGTGGGCACTTTGTTCAATAATGTCCCAGCTCATGACAGTGAAAGCACTTGATCTTTGACAAGTCTTTCTTCTTTCTGCCCTAACTGGAATCCCTTTGGATTGGGATTTCTTCCCTTTCCCCTTCTTTGACTTTCCATCCAAGGCATAGTTCTCCTCATAATCACACTTGGATGAGGTTCCATCTCTAGTGCTCTGCCTTATCTCTTCTTGTACCAAATCCGACCATAGTCATTCCCAATTTTCTAACTTCTCGCTCCCATTTACCGAATCTTGGTAGCTGTGCTAGTGCTTGGGAAAGCCTAGAAGTGCTATACTTACTAGATCATCTTCTTCTACAGTAACTCTAACTTGACCAAGTTCATCATGACATTGTGTGAACCTGCTGAGGTACTGTGGAATTTTTTGTTGCATGTCATATGGAATGAAGCCCCACTATCCAGATACCACACACTACCCATCACTGTGCTTTCCATGCATGTAATGAGGGTGAAGTCTAATTTGAATTGGGCAGCTAAAGCTTCACCTGTCGCTCCTCCTGAGGGCTTCTTGCCAACCTTCTTATGTGCGCACTTTGTGCAATAATGTCCCAGCTCATGACAGTGAAAGCACTTGATCTTTGATAAGTCTTTCTTCTTTCTACCCTAACTGGAATCCCTTTCGATTGGGATTTCTTCCCTTTCCCCTTCTTTTCCTTTCCATCCAAGGCATAGTTCTCCTCATAATCACACTTGAATGAGTTTCCATCTCTAGTGCTCTACCATATCTCTTCTTGTAACAAATCCGACCATAGTCGTTCCCAACTTGATAACTTCTCGCTCCCATTTACCGAATCTTGGTAGCTGTGCTAGTGCTTGGGAAGGCCCATAAGTGCTATACTTACTAGATCATCTTCTTCTACAGTAACTCTAACTTGACCAAGTTCATCATGACATTGTGTGAACCTGCTGAGGTACTGTGGAATTGTGTCCCCCTTATGCATCTTGATATTTTGAAGCTTGTCCTTGAGTGCCATCTTCTTGTGGTCACTACTGTTCTGGAATAGATCTGTAAATGCTTGCCACATTGCATATGGATTCTCTTTCCCATGGATATTGGAGATAATATGGTATTTAACTCCCTCCAATATGATACTCCTCGCCTTTGATACACACTTCTTCCATTATGCTAGATCTTAAGCATCAGATGTTGGAGGCTTTGGGATATCATTATCTATGAATTCCTTCAGGCCATTATCTTCCAACACTACATCCATCCTATCCTTCCAAGGAACATAATTCGAGCTACCCTTAAGGGCATACTCGAGTCTTAGTCCATAGAAATCCATTTTCTAGCTCTGAAGAATTGATCCTGCATATTCGATCACCCTGCAAAGATAACTTCGAATTCTCTTCTCTACTGTGATTCCTGCTCTACTACCATGTAGAGATTCATTACAGATCCAAACTTCTTATGTAATTTAGTAAAACAAAATACTTGAATCTACTCTACTCATCAACAAAAAGCAATTAGTCAATTGCAAAATCACAACGTAAACATGAGACAAGATTCAACACACATACTCATAATTTTACCTAGGGGAAAGAAATTGCTCAAAACCCCTTCCTATATGTATTGCATTAATTAGAAAATAGAGAAGAAATAAAATGTTTGCTCAAGATTGAGCAACCTTTGCACTAGTATAATCTATATAACTGCTTGATAGACTGACCTTGGCCAATATTTAGCCAATTTTTTGCGGGCCCAATCTCCTATTTCCTTGCATTGTTGAATAAGGAATTAGCCCCCTATTAATTAGGGAAATTTCTCATTGGGAATTGTGAAATTCCTTTAGGCCTTTCTCTAATTGCATGCACCACCTGTACAACATGGAAAATTATACAATTGACAGTACACTGTGCTTGAACTCCAATATCAACTGGGTAACTTGAGTTATCTGCATGCATCAATTATTATGGGCTCATTGATGAGTTAACTGAAAGATCAGCTAAAGTTACACCCCACTACTAGACCCTCCACTAGTTCTTAATCAGTTAGAACTAGTTAAACTCATAATAACTCAAATAATTGAACCTGATTGCTAGAAATTAACAATCAATCATAACTAAAGATAACTTAAGTGTCTCCAACTCTAATTAACTGAGTGACAAGGCCATTTCACCTCAGTTAACTACATCCAAGTATTTTTATGAAATTGAAATTTGAATTTCTCCTAATTAATTTGGGCAAAACTAAATTAGGAAACTCTTTCTGCATTTTCAACAAACCCATTCCATTCCCCAATGTTATGGGAATCTTCTTACGTTGATGTGGTTTGAATCTAGTCAATGTAGTTTGGATTTGGTGTATTCCTTATTTTTCTAATATCTGCATTTGATTTCATATACTTCTTCTCCCACTTTGTCTATGGGCCCTCTGCATACTTTGGGACATTTTCTCATTTATAACTTGATTATTATAACACATACAAGATTTTTATTATTTTTTCATAAAATCATAAAATCTCTGAGCAAATAAAAATGTTTTTAAAGGCTATTCATCCTCTTGGGTTAATAACTAAATCATTGGTTATTTTTGTTAAAAAAAAAGGGGGGTTTTATTAATTCACAAGTTCACAGGTCAGAGTATTTTTTTAGTAAAAATCATTGGGATCAAAGGCCCAATCTCCAAAAAAACCATTTCATGCCACTAAGTCCATCAACTACCAAGCGTTCGTAAGTCAAAAGCCAAGACAAATTCCAACACATCTAGCGTTAAAGAATTTAGGAGGAGCCCACGAAGTGTCTTAGAAAGGTGCACCATGTGTAAATATAGGTTGTAGGCACTCAAATATATAAATGTATTAGATGCCTTTCTCTTGCTGCATATGGGATATATCCCCACTTCTAAACAAGAGCACCTAAATTTCCAGAGAATGTTTTTGTCTAGGTGTGCATTTATTTACAAATCAAGCTTCTACTTCTCATGCAAAATGCCATTGAGGGAGATCTTGCACATTGATTAGGGATTTTATTATCTCTACATGTAATTCTAAAACAAAGATATATGTTTCCAATCGATCATACAAGTACCACAAGGTTTCAACAACACATTAACAACTAGTGATCAAATGCCAATTGTTGATAGTGGCAAGTTCTTGATTATGCTTGTAGAAAGTTTGTAAGAGCCAACAATATTTGATATGATGTAAATGACTATATCTCTTATGATTTGTCATCATAGAAGGGTTCATATTTAAGAGAAATACAAATGTGTACGTAAATATCTTTTTTTTAATCAAAGTTTGCCAAGATAAGAAGTACTTGAGCATTTTAAACCATAGAATCTTGTGTTGATATTTTATAGTGTGTGTTATTGCAAAGTGATTGTGATATTTCAAGTGCATATCAGGAATGTTATTTCTTCATATTTGAATGATAGTTATATGAATTACAAAATTTATCACTGATGCTTTTTGTATTCATTAGATTCAAATATTGTCACCATTTCATTCTAAAGTCATTGCAGAATTCATCCCTATTAGGTGATCTATTTTGATGGGTTGTCTTCTTTATTCCACCACCATACTCTGATGATTTAAATTATCTAAGAAAATATTGCCTACCTTGCCTCTGGAATTTTATTTGTTCACACTCTAGCATCTTAGAAACCCCTTGATTAATACTAAGCCATTTTGACTCCATTCCCAATGCTTATTTGCTTCTCTTCCCTACCACATCTATAAAACCCTATCCTAATTAAAGATTTGGCCACTATTTTTCATCACATGAGTTGTTGTTGAAGTGACACTAAATAGAAGACTCATAAAGGGAGCCCCCTCTAGATTGAAAAGGTCGGTTTCCAATCTAAAAGTTTAGTCCAAGGTTACCTTGGTTTTTTTTTTGACACGATAAGGAGAAATTCTGAATGATTAGATCTTGGCGTCGTTGTTGGGGAATGAATTGAGAAATTTTCCCTGGAAAAGAATGACAATGTTTAGTTTTGATTTCCGAGGGTGAACAAAGGTCATACATAAGAAATAGTTATGAATCATTCGCCTGTCGACTCTACTATGCTCTGAATCCAAAGTTTGAAGGCAATTTCACTGAGGAATTATGACTTCTAGAAATATTTATATGAGGGCCAATCCAAATCCTAATCCAATTCGATTTGTTTCAAGCCCTAAAAGGATTCTTTGAAAATTAAAAGGAAAGGAAGATGAATCAAGTAAGCCTCAAATAGGAAAGGTTTTTGCTCTGCCAAAAGAAACAATCCTAAGCTTTGCGGAGGCATTAGTTTCTTTTGTTGTAAAGTTCGAGCACACCTTACTCATATCAAAGTCAGAATCCAATTTGTCTCACACTGTTTTTTACAAAGAAAGGCTTAAGTTTTTTATAAAGTTCTTCCCCTCAAGAAAAAAATCCACTTATCAAAGGCAATAAAGGTTCCATTCCCCCTCTTTTTACTCAAATTTTAACAACTCCCCTATCAATACCTTTGATTCTTGTTTCTTCATTAGTTCCTACTTTAGGCTTTGCTCCTCCAAGAATCATGGCTACTAGATATGCACCTTTTTCTCTTCCTGCTCCACTTCATGACCTTCCCCAAAAATATGCTCAGCGTATTATGACATATAATGAAGAAGGAGACATTTATGCTCAATAACACCTAAATAGATTTAAAGATTGGGAAGAACAAGAGGAAGTGGATGATGAGTATAACAACCTTGGTGAAAATTCCATGTAATAAAAGTTAAACACAATAACCACGGTTGATGGGACAATTATTCCAAGCTGAGTGTTGGACAGGACATCTTAGGGGGTGTTCATTTGGTTGTTTATGGCTAAGGAAAATTCCAAAGGCAATGGCTAAGGCTTTGAAAAGGAAAAATGGCATTTTTGGCACATTTATTTATGAAAATAATGGAAATTAGGAGAAAATGAAGGTGAAAGGTCACAAGTTGCATGTGAGGAGCAAAATGAAGGAAAATAATGGAAAATGAAGAAAATAGAGGCCTCATTCATAAAAAGGCATCTGAGGATCAGTTGGTAACCTTTTGAAAGTTGAGTTTGGAGATCTCTCATTATTCTCTCTCTCTCTCTCTCTCTCTCACTCTTGGACACTTAGAGTTTCTTGGAGCAATTTTGGAATTGGAGCAAGAAGGGTAAAGAAGGCAAGAGGAAGCAAAGATCAAGCAAGGAAATGCAGGATCAAGAAACTACAACAAGCTTCATTGCAGGTATCGACTTGCATGTGTATTTTCCTTGCTAGATTTGGCATGCATGGCACTGCATGTGGTTCTTTTCTATCATGGCACATGTTTTTCTAGGTGTGACAGTGTTTTCAAACTAGCTTTTCCATTTCCGAATAGTCACAGTGTGATGGGCTTCTCATGTTTTGGTTGAGTTGGATTTATGGATATATTAAAAGTTGAGTGAGGTGGATCTCCGAAATGATAGAACACATGGCCTAGTAATCCCTGAGCCATACTATGGGTTACGGTAAAGTCGGATTTTGTGTTGCCTCAGATGGCCTAGGAATCCTTGTCAGTGAATGGCAGGATATGCGGTAAAGCCAAGAGGTGGTTTTCTCGGTATGCCCTAGTTGGTTTGTTTGGTTAAGTCCCACATTCATGCTTGGAATATGGCATGGGGGTGAATCGCCAAAGAGATATTTGGCTCAGCTATTATATGGTCGGGTGGAATGTGGTAGTCCCATCTTCGCTGTAACACCCTTCTCCCACATCCACCCATGTAACCATGCCAATCAGGGTAAACATGAGACGAGAGGATACCATGATTAGATTCAACCTCCTAAGTAAGGAAATGGAATCGATGGAACATGACACAAAAACATCCAACATCATCAACAAAACCCTCAGGAGACAAGTTAGCCACTCAGATAGTCTGTCCCTGGGTCCCACTGTTGTTTTGTGTTGTACCTATGAGATAGTAGTAGGTCAAGCTACCAATGCAAGAGCATCTAAAATAATTGTTTTGGGGGTTTTTGGTTTTAATTTTGAAACACCAATGAAAGAAGACAGATGTAGAATTGAAGTAATTAATCCTTTGGGTTATATTAATACTTCAGCAAAGGGCTACTATAAAGCATTACACAATCATATATATAAAAAATAATGGTGAGTAGAAGACAGAAAAAAATATGATTATCACAGTTTCCAGACTGTAAAACAGAACAATCATAAGTTGGAAAACCTTCTGAACTACGTTCAAAATATTCAAGGCAGTATACTTAAGCTTACACAAGATGCTGATGATTTATTGATTAGAGGGGATTAGCTACATAGACAGTTGCATTAATCCAATCTCTTAATAGATGATCACTTCAGGGGCTTATGGGAATCAATTGAAACTCTAATTGTTCCTACCTAGATATCTCTATAAGTCATAAGCATATGAAGAAAAACATAATGATTGAAAACTGGAAAAACTTACAGGATAACACAAAACTATGTAAAACCAGATTCAGAATCCTCTGTTTTGTATTAAGGCCCCAGAAAGACTAAGTACATCAAGTGTCTACAAAAGCTTCTTTCAGAGGTGACTTCCAGGTTCAAAGTAGAACTAACAGTCAAGACTTTACAAGCAATGAACTATGAATCTTCAACTCCAAACAATTTACAACTCAAGAAAAGAGTTATTTATACAATAATGAAACTTAAGAAATGATCCTAAAACAGATTAAGGTTTTTAAGAAAAGAAAGATCTTCGTGGCAAGAAGATAGGGGCAGTTGTTTGAACTGCTTCTTACTGTCCCCTTTATTCAGGCTGTGCTGGCTTTATTGTCTGATATTTTTCCCCTTTAGCTGGTCAATTGTTGGTATTCTTCATGCTAGCAGATTTCTTCATTTAACCCTTTTACTGATATTCTTTAAACTCTGTAAATCTCTTTTGACCTAGCTGAGTGACCTTTATTGCGCTCCTTTTAACCCTTACTATGCATTCAAGTTTTTATTGTGTTTTCCAACAATAAACCTCTCATATTTGTCTTCAAACTGTTATGCAGGATTTTGTTTATAAGCCTGAAACAACAGTGTTCTTACCTACAAAACGCAGAACCTTTTAAGGAAAACATGGTGACAGAGGAGGTCGTGATGGATTTTTTGAGCTTTCAAAGGCTATCGAAAGGAGTCCAAGGCATATCGGAGGGAAAATGATGGGTTAAATGGCCGCAGAGGCATAATGGAGGTTGCACTGAGTAAAACAGGCAGAACAGGGCAAAAATAGCGTTTATGTATTTAATGGGAAAGACAATTAACGTTTGCATTATCAGACGAAAATGAATAGTGGAGGAAGAAAGAGTACAGAGGGATTAAATATGGCGGGAATGGCTTAATGGTGATTAAAAACGTGATTAGCGTTAAATGAAAGCTTTTCGAGTCATTTCTTCGTTTAAATCGAAAATCGATTTAACACAGAAAACCTTAACAAATTGCATATGATGGACTTGAAATTTATGTATGCGGGCGGATAATTGTATCGAGTCGGGGTATTATTCGCATATTGCAATCGCAGTATGGCGGGGGTAAGTCCATCGCAAACGCATATAATAATGGGCGGACGTGACGTGAAATAAAACATGACATATAATTGTGTCGGATCCGGTCTAATCGCAATCGGATATCGGAGTGTGGAAAGGGTTATGGCATAAGTGGGACTGCGATGGAGGGGCGAATGTGATATGGTAATAAGTTGTAATATATATAGCGTCGAGTCCGGACTTTATCGCGCATCGCATTTCGCAATGGCAAAGGGTTATGGTATCAGTGGGACTGCGATGGAGAGCGAATACGAAATGGTATAAACTATAATATATATATGGGTCGGGTCTGGGCTTCCCATCGCATATCACAATGCGAGTGTGTATGTATGTTTAAAGGGTTCTGCGATCCCGCCGATGCGATGTATGTTTAAAAACACAGTTTTATTAATAAAACTATGGTATATGCATGTTTAAAGGCCTATGGTCCCGCCTATGGGATATTTGTGACATACATAGTTTTATAACAAAACTAAGGGTTTTCGAATATTTAAATAAATGGAGTTATATTATACGAGAAAGGGAAAATATTAAGGGTTTAATAGTATATGTTAGTGTTAATATGAAATATAGCGGAAAAGAGGAATAACACTAAGTGTAATGCTTTTTATGAATGTTTTGACTTTTCATATAGCATTTATACTTAGGGTAAAGGTATTTTTATGGGTTTTTCGAATAAAAAGGGAATTTACATGGTATTAGGGAATTTATATGGTAAAAAGGGTTTTTACATAGTAAAAAGGGATTTTCACTTTTCCTAGGTAAAAAAGGGTTTTTACCATAGGAAAAGGGGTTTTTATGGAAATGAATGAATATGAATGTATGAAGGGGAAATTAGTAAATATATGAATGAATAAGGATGAGGGGGGTTAATAAATTGACTTTGTAGACCTTCATTTGTTTTGTGTAATTGCCTCCTGGACAAAAAAAACATGATAAATGTACATTTTGTCCAATCAATAATCAAACTGTTGCAATCTTTCTCTAATTACCGTTAGCTTATCCTATCATTTTTTCTTCAATTTGTAGGTGCATTTAAGCTAGCAAACCCTTTTCCTTTCTTCTTATTTTACAAAAAAAAACTATCTAAATCTACCCTTATAGCCTCTAAGGGCTCAGATTAAACTGATGAGCAAAAAACATGATAAATGTACATTTTGTCCAATCAATAATCAAACTGTTGCAATCTTTCTCTACTTACCCTTAGCTTATCCTATCATTTTTTCTTCAATTTGTAGGTGCATTTAAGCTACCAAACCCTTTTCCTTTCTTCTTATTTTACAAAAGAAAACTATCTAAATCTACCCTTATTGCCTCTAAGGGCTCAGATTAAACTGATGAGCACCTTATTATTCTCTACCTAACTACTAGTCTGCCAAGATTAAACAGTTTGGCAAGATCCTTATTCTCTAACTATAACATCAAATTTAAAGCATGAAGCAGTCAAGATTAAACAATTTGACTATCATGGGTTGTGACATTTAAAACAAGCTGCACACATTCATTATTTTGCAGAAACAGAGTAGTGGCATTTAGACTTTCTCACTTTCTGAGTTTATTTGTTTTCTTTCTACCTAACATTTTCTTTTGCCTTGATTTTTTAGAGCAGCTAACCTAACATTTTCTTTGATATGGACATCATCAACAAAAATATATTTTTTCACTAGCATTTTATTCATTATGATATGTCCATATCCTAACTTAACATTTTTTGAAATATTCTATCGAATCAAAACCAAAAAATGCTACAACATTCTGGACCTATGAGGCCATAATCGCTCTCATTCTATGGGAAATGGAGCAACCAGAGACCTAAAGTCTCTCTCATAGGCCTGCATGCCAATGACTGTGGACTAAACTTGCCAGTTCTGTACCAACAACTCCGGGATTTAAGCCACTTTTTCAGGCCCAGAGCCTAGGCCACTTCCCAAAATGGAATGATAGATTTAAATCCATAAAAGTATAGGGAAACAATGGTGCAAAATCATTAAGCTCAACAAGACCTTAACTAGACCCCTACTAGCCATGACAAACATTTCGTGAAACATATCATCAACATGTAACCTATAGGTGTAAACAATACAATTGAGTGTAGGGATGTCATACTTATCTGAGAATCGCTATAAACCATTGTTCCCTCATTTCATTCACTGCATATTCATCTATTAGCTCATAAACACATTATCCATCCATATACAAGTAAAAACATGCTGAGAGCCTGTTACACAGTATTTTGTCACGCCTCCTGCACTCCCTGTGACATACCCTGAAGTCCCCGAAACATGATCATTATACAGTATACTCATCAATTTATGCAGCTCAGATCCCTCCTTTAACTGTGCCTGGAAAATATTTAGAGCTTTCCCTAAAGAAATAGCTCATGAAACGCTAAAATGAGAATGATCGCCCTTATGAAGCTCAAAACCACGATGATCGCCTGTTGCACCTTGTTAAGCCAGTGATGGCATCGCTTTGTTATCTCTCATACTCGCAATGGTCTCAAGAAGGAATTTTTCCCAAAGAGGATGAGAAGCTTCATGATCTAGAAGCTTCCAGAGCGGTGAGCTGGAGGTGGTTTTACATAGATGAGGTTGAATCCTCCTAATTTGACCTCTTGGTCTCATCCCTATGAGCTACCTCCTTAAGATGTGGGCCTAATCTTATATCTGAAGGAGGTCTAAATCTCTCTCCCATCCTATAAATTTCCCCTCTACCATTCCCAAAAGGTTGATCTATGTCAATTTGCACCCCTATGCCGAGCTTGTGCTTAGAGGTTATTCATTAGACTTGGAGAAGGAGTGTTGGAGAGTTTCTTGGCTTAGACTTGGATTACCACTCAAGGAGAGCCTTTCAACATCAAGGCTATGGTTGTAAGCTTCCCCTTTATTCTTTAAATAATAATACAATTGCTGGTTCATCTTCCCAATATATATGTTCATGTATGTATTTGTTTGGCATTCCTTGATCAGCTAAATAGATTATTATTGGATTTGCTATTGGTTTTGGCATGCTTTGTTGTCTCTTGGTTGTTTGTACAAGTACATAAGTGCTGGAAGAAGTAGGAACAAGACCTTGACACAAGTAGTTTGATGATTTCAACAAAGGAAATCGGATTAGAATCAGAACAAGGTAGGCCTTCTCTCTTGTTCTATCTTTCAATCATAATCTAGGAAGATGTCTAGTTGATTGTCCTCTCAAGTTTCTAGACCCACTCATTGGGCTAGATGGATCGTTTCTGTCTGCAGAGAGGATTAACCTTGTCAACAAAATGGTGACTCCGCTGGGGAGCCTATGACCTTTTCCTTCCTCTCCTTCACCTTGTCTTTTGATGAGTTTGGTCAACCATTGATTTTTAAACTTCATTGCTTGCTTGTCGTCAGTGTCATTGCCTGGTAGATGTTTGAAGATTGTTAACTTGAGTTGTTTTTGAAGATTTTAGATTTCTTTGTCCTTTTCCTCTACCATCGTGGATATGATCCTTAGAGTCACGATGATATCATGTGTTTTCTAGTCACAATAGCAATGATCACTACTTTACTTCTGACAAGTGCGATGATTGTAGAAAACTTAGAAATTTAGGGTTTTCTCTTTGATTTTTAGTTTCAGTTGTCTTCTCCTTGAGATTTACTAGTGTGTTTGTTCATTGACTCTCTCAGTGTCTGCTTGCAATTTCTTTTTGACTTGGCTTGAGTGTTCTTGAAGTTTGATTATCCTTTTAGGGTTCTAGGTCTTCTAGGTCAACCTTAGTACACTCATTGATCTTCCGATCAAAGATTGATTGCTTGTGTTGAAAAGTCTTTGTGTGTTCAGACCTGCTTGCAGATTACTTTTGGTTCTTGTGCCTTAAGTTGTTTTCATTAATGGATATAGTGAAAGTTGCTTAGGCTTCATTTGATAAGCAATAGATTACAAATCGTTTCTCTCCTTGGAATCAAAAGAAAGTGTTTGCTTTGAAGTTGTTTATGTTTCGAACTGAAAGTGAAAGTTTAATTATTTTCCTAGTCTTCAGAACATTTTGCATTGCATTCAAATCATTGATGTGAAAGTGATTTCCATACTTCATGGTTTTCTTGCATTTTCTTTCCCTTTGCACTAGATTACATTTGTTGCATTTCGAAAAGAGAAGGAAAAAATCATCATTATATCTTAGAGATTTTGCTTTAAGATTTGTTTTGGCATTGCATTTGCTTATCATATGAAAGATTAGATTTCATATTTTTTGCATTTGAAGATGTTCATAGATGCATATTGTATTTGGTTTGATGCGTGATTTGAGCGATTTTCTTCCCTACATAGCTGGCCTTGATCGAATTGAAATATTTCATTTTGTCATCTAGTTTGCATTTTAGGAAGAAGAAACATTGTTAGGGCCTTCCAATTGAGACATAATTACAAGATCAACTTTAAAATCTATCAATTAACCTAAGGAGAATTTGAAACATTAATGATCATATCTAGTGGTATAGGTTAGAGACGTGTTCCTGTGTCTTTAAAACTTAGCAGTTTTCGTTAGCTTCGGCATTAGACAACACTAGCACGAGCTTGTGCTCTCCGTATCGTCACGTATATAAAGGGAGACCCCTCCAGGTTGCAATCCTTTATCCATAGGAAGCCGATTCTACTACCTTGTAAACGTGATACATCGAACACAACATTCGAGGAGATTGCCTGCAGGTACATCAAGTCCTTGGCCAATTTATTGGTTGAGGTGTATATTGGAGTTCCCGGTTATTTGGTACTCCCTTTACCTAGATTCACCTGGGCAATCATTTGATCTTTTCTAACTCTTTAAATTTGAAAATATCATCGAGCAACTTGTCCTTTCACGCTCACAAAACCATTGAAAGCGACTAGAGTCACCTTTTCACCATTTTCTCAACTCTTAAAAGATGAAAAGGCAATGTTTTTATTTCTAAAATATAATTGCCCACTATAAACATGTCATCCCAAGCAGTTGCTTCTTAGACCAAATTGATCAATTCCATGTTAATTTCAAGATTGTTAAAGCCTTAATCAAATTGTTTCCTTTCCTTTTGATATTGAGGGGAAGCCATCGTGGCTGAACCATTGAGTCCATCTCATAGTTCCTCTTTGTTGTCTGATACTGAAGGGTCCTCCCAAGGAGTTCATCCGGAACTTCCTCAGTCGCTTGAGGATCAAGGTGTTGAACTTGGAATTGTTCTGAGTATCCAACCTTTGTCTTCTCACCTGCCTCCATCAGATTCCTGGTCACCACAAGAATCTGATCTAGATTCCTCTGATAATCCCATCCGGACACCCGAGAGTCCGCAGACTCCAGAAAGTCCGCAAAGACTAGTTGTTTATCCACCAAACCCATTGTTCGATCTTGTTGTGATATCTCCACAGTGTCCATACAGTCCGTATGATCGGCTTGGTATTCCTTTGGAGTTATCTCCTCGGACATCTTCAGTTCCTCGTCGCTAGTTGTTTCCATCTATGGAGTCAGAAGGTGAGATCCCAGTCTCCTCTTTGGGTCATTCAGAAGTTTCTGCTACCCACACTCCTCACATAGATGATCAACAGGGATATGAGTTCCCTCCAAAAGGTTTCCCTTTCACGAGAAGAGTCTCATCTCTCTCTGAGATAAGACTACCCACACTTATCCTGAGATAAGTGAGCCCAAATTGTCGCATGGTTATACCTCTCTAACTCAGTTGGTTTCAGGCACTCCTAGTGCCTCGTCATTGTATCAGAACCCAATCTGGTCTTTCAACACTATGCCTACATTAGGTCTGTTTGTTCAGAACACAACCTCTCGACCGATTGTTCAAATTGCAGTCACTTCAGTTTCGGTTCAACCTACCATTCTGTCTCAACTTGTCTCGTCGTTTCGACCGACTCTTTCGGTTCAATTGACAGTCTCAGGTCAAGTCTTGGTAAGTTCTTCTATCCCTCCAGCAAGTGGATAGACTATGCTACCCCCTAAGGGGGAAAGATCCAAATATCCCTATGATGTCTGGTGGAACCAGTGTGAGCGGATTACAAACTCACATGGTTGGAATGAATCAACCCTTTTACGACATTATTCCTAACTCTGTTGGTCCATCTGGGTCAGGTAACGTCCAATACCAACAGCCATATATGGCTCATGTCCCATTCCAACTGGCTTATGTTCCATATGGTTCGCAAGCTATGGTAAATCCACCTTACATTCCTCAAGCTGGGCCTTATGTTCAACCTGGTCAATCCACTATGCCTGGTGGATATGGCCAGATCCAATTCGGGAACTATCAATACCCTCAAGGTATCAACCCAGGAACTATCCATATACCCTTGCAGCAACAAGGACAACCTTCGCAGTAGCAAGGGAAACCCTCGCAACAGCAAGGGCAATCTTTGTAGCAACAAGGGCAAGCATTACAGCAGCAAAGACAACTGCTACAACCGCAAGGGAAACCTTTGCAATGGTTGCAACAAACTTTGCAGTGACGGACACAGTTTGTTTAGTAGTCCTCCCAACCTTTGTCCTTGCAAGGCCAACCTATGCAGCCGCAAGGCCAACCTTTACAACAACAAAGCTAGCGTTTGCAGCAACAAGCCTTATATGCGCATCATCAAGGTCAAGGTCAACCCCTGCATCACCAGGTTCAAAATCCTTACATCTAGGGTCAACAGGTTCAGCAACCTTATAACCCGTATGCCGCATACCATGCTCATCAGCAGCCTATGGTAGGGCAATATCAAACCTACCCAGGACCGAATCCTCCTTATGGGTAAGGTAACCCTCAGTGGGGACAAAATCAAATTCCATATGGACAAAATCCGCCAATATGGGGGAAAAATCCTTACCAACAAGGATGGACTCCACAGTTTGGGTCTCCTCAAAGGCCTTATATGCCATTTAATATTCAATTGCCTTTCTTGGCTATGTTGGAGCTACCCGATGTTTCCAGGCTCACGAATGATCCCATTCTTCATTCGCCGTACTAGCCTCTAGTTCCATCGAAGATTCCAAGTGATTGCCCCAAGTTTGAGGGAAAAGCGAAGGAGGATCCACAAGCCCATGTGATGACATATCACCTCTGGTGCTCCTCCAATTCGTACGTCGATGATTCTATCCATATTCGACTTTTCCAAAGGACTCTCACAGGTGTTGTCACCAAGTGATACATCGAATTGCCTCGAGGTACCTAAGATGACTTCAACTCTCTCACTATGGCTTTTCTCACTCATTTCCAACTGCTAGTTCGCTATGAAACTGGCTCCCATTTGCTTACATCACTAAAGAAAGATACTGCAACCCACATCTCTAATCATATCCATGAATGAAGACGTCAATGTCGTCTCATCAATTTTGAGATTACAGATGAGTTGTTGACAAAATGGTTAACAAAATCATTCATCAATAAAATTTCTAAGGACATAGCCATGGGTGGATGTGTTACTGAAGAGCAAGCTATCACCTGTGCTCAGTATTTAGACCCAGTCTATTCACAATCTGGCACATTGTATGAGATTTTACCTGATGCTTCGAGACCATCATCAGATCTGACAGGATCTAAGTCTCTGAATACACCACCTGTTGACAGTGTGATTGCTTTTGGGTCTCAGACTCCTTCGAAAGCTTCTTTGAAGTAGAAATCAGTCTAGAACATTGGTTCCAATAATCCCTCTAAGAATTCATCTGGTCCTGGTAAAACCTCTGAGGTTGTCGTGTCTACCATAGCAGATAAATCCTCTAAAGGTAAAAAGAAAGGCAAAGGTAAAGTCAAAGCTGATGTCCCAAAACAGGACCCTCCTAAATTTTTTGTTGATGACGCTTCTCGACAAAAGCTGAAATAACTTTGCCTCATCTGTGAGGAGGATCATTACACTAAATATTTTCTCCGACGATCTAAAGTTAGTTGCTTTCTAAAAGGGACTCCGACTGTCTTAAAAGAACCTTTTCTGTCACAACAGACCCAATTGGTAGACCAGCCTCAGTCTTTTGCTTCCTCAGGTTCCCAAGTGTTCATGATGCAAGGTTCGTCACCTATCTCAATCGCTACTCGAACCAAGGACTATCAAGCTACATGTAAAAAGACCACGGAGAAAGAAGCCCATGATGTACCTTCTAATTCTACTCTGTCTTCTTTTGGTCCACTCCATATCGAGCGCCCTAACAATAAGTTCGTCACCCAACCACTCCCTAAAGGTGTTCTTTGAAAGTCATCTTTCAATATGAATGCCAGAGCTGTGCAACATTATAATATTGTTGAGGATTTGGCTCAGGTGCCTTCGATGATGTCTGCCTTGGAGGTTCTTCAATCCTGTCCAATGTAGCGGAAGTCACTGTTGTCTGCTATAGGTGCTATCGATCCTTCTGATTCGAGTTTGATTACTTTTGATCTAGAGAATCATGTACCTCATCTTCCTCATCAGATCACATTTCTGATCCAGGTATTTATCAAAGGAAAGATGATTCATCGCACGGTTATTGGCGAAGGTGCCTCGACCTGCATCATGTCAATTTCGTGTTGGAAATCCATTGGCTCTCCTCCTCTTAACCGATCTTTGAACACCTTGGAAGCCTTCGACGGCAGAGGTTCACGACCATACAGTATTCTCATGAACTTACCGATTACATTAGAAGGAAAGACTATTGAATTAGAAGTAGAAGTTGTCGATGCCAATCTCAACTACAACTTGCTTCTCAGGCGAAGCTGGACTCACGCCATGTTTTGTGTGGTGTTTTCTTTGTTCCGCATACTTCATTTTCCTCATGAAGGAAAAATAGTCACCGTTGATCAACTATACTTCTTTTCTTCTAGTTCGTCCAACGGTAACATTCCTTATGTGGGCAATACTGAGATTCCTTATGAGAGCGTTGGTGTAGGTCTCTTCAAAGACTTTGCTTTAATGGGTACATTTACCCTTCCACCTCCACATGTTCATTCAGTGAATATGACCTCGGATTCCACGGATCCTTGGGTTATCCCTTCTGATAATCAAATTGACTCATTTGGCGATGCTATGCCTTTAAGTCCATTGGAAATAAATTATCAAGAAATTGTTTTGGCTTCGATGGCTGCTCCAGAAAGTCATACTATCTTCAGTATGAACCTGGACACTTATGTTCCATCCCCTTGGCTTGGTTCTTGGCATTCTCCGAATCCCCTGAATGAGACATTCCCCACTGATGAGAGTATCGTGGAAGTCATGTCTCTGGAAGAAGTTCCATGGAATGGTCTACATCATCGTTCTTCCTTTCTTCCTCGCCTTGATGAGATGCCTTCTTGTCCTGAAGCATCTGTTTCTCGTCCTTTTACGCCTCCGTTTCAAACACTTGTTCGGGTACATGAAATTTTTTCAGAGGGTACTATGGGAAACATCACTGGTATGATTCCTATTGACATTTTCGTTAAACGGAGAATTGTCAAGAACATCCATATACGGTTTTCTTGTTCTCTAGATGAGATCAAGATCTATACTCATCTTTTTAAAGTATTCTGAGATGTTTTCTCTTGGTCATATGAGGAGATGCATGGTATTGATCCAACCATAGTGGTGCATGAGATCTCGACATATCCTGGTGCTAAGCCGGTTCGACAATGGCTTCGCCCTATGCACCCTTGCAAGGTTGTTGTTATGAAAGCAGAAGTAGAAAAGCTTTTGAAAACAGGTTTCATTTATCCTATTCCATTGACGGATGGGGTATCCAATATCGTCCATGTTGCCAAAAAGCAGGGCACAATACTTGTTTGTGTTGATTACCGCGATATCAATCGCGCATGTCCTAAAGACAATTATCTTACTCCCTTTATCGACCAGATCATTGACGAATGCACAAGGAGAGATCTTTTTTCTTTCATGGATGGAATTTCTGGCTCTAACCATATTAACCTTTGATCAGAAAATGATCTTTGATGAGTTTTAATGATCAAAAATGAAAGTCAAAGGATACTCTTGGAAATAGTCTCATTGCATAGATCTATTCATTCTGAATCTACTACAATTTGAATGGACCAAAACGGACTCCGGATGAAGGAGTTATTGTAAAATGAAAATTGTGCAATGTCCTTAGAAAATGAGGCAATTTCATTAATCTTCAAACTATATTGAAAATGTTGATTTTTGGTATAGGCTCACGGGCCAATCCACAGCTGACACATGGCAGGCCGGGATTGGGCCACGTGGCACTGTTTGATTGGTCAAAAAGGAAATCAGGCAATATTATATCGCATCGCAAATGTGCCAAAGGGAAGGATTTAACCATAGGCCTTAAGGCATTGCAATATGCGATTATCGCTTTATCGAATCGCAAAAAAAAAAGCCAGAGGGAGGAATTAACCAAAGGCGTGAAGACTTGCGATGGGCCGATTGCGATGAGCATTGTCAGCCGTCAGATCAAAAGGAATCAACGGTCCAGGTGCCATCAGTGATCGCAAATCGGAGAGTCAAACTTCGGGCCAGAGAATCGATGGCTACGTTAGCAGGACATGTGGCAACCCGGGATAGAGTCACAAGTTTCCAGTGATGTTAGTGCAGCGAATGAGGTGGCAGTCAGAAATTGGCTCACGGCATCAAAGATGTGGAACAGGGTTAAAAGCGGAAAACATGATTAATAAGGTTAAACGTTGTTTACCGTTAAACCTCATCAAGCAGCGGACCCAAAGGATTTATGAATAAAATAGCGAACCTTTTGAGTTCCGTGGTAAACGGTATTTTAGGCGGGCTTCAGGCGGTAAGTAGTATTGGAAGGGCTTCACTTGATTCCATACACCAGCCGACATGTAGCACGCCGCAGGAGAGAGAAAACTGCTTTTCCAGGCGGGTAATATTCGTGCAAGTGGGCCACCCGAAATGATCGTCAGTCGTTGATTATCGATCACTGATCGGACGGTGGACGATGAACGAGCTGTTTTATGAACTTGAGAGGATATAGATGTGATTCTATATTATTTGAAGTCCGGCTGAACGATCAATAATGTGTTTTTCGTGTGTTTCTTTGTGTATTGCCATGACGTGTTGGAATTCGGGATTAATGGCAGGAGGAAGGCCAAACGACAGGGTTGCCCGTGCCTGCCGGTTCCTTTTCAATTATGAAACTGTTTCTAATTCAAACATCATTTTCCCCACCGTAAGGAATGATGAATAGAACGTGTCATGAAAACATGAATTAAAATGCAGAAGGAGGCAAAGAGACAGACAGTCGGTTTCCACGCTTTAAGCGATTGTGATAACAAAACATGTTATAAAACGCGATGAACCCAGAGATGCTGAGTAGATAGAGGATGGCCACCAGAGCTGCAAAGCCAGAGTGCTTGACAGACGTAGAGCCACCAGAGGTTGGGGGTAGAGCCGCAGAGCCAGAGAGCTCAAAGCAGATTTCTAAGAGCCATGATGATGTAGTGAAGTTGCAGAACAGCAAAGAGATCAAATGATCAAGCTATTGTTGTTGTCCGATGTGTGCTGAAGACAGAAGGAGGAGTTCTAGAGATAGTTAACCAAATTCTAAGGGAGTTGGTGCAAGCTAGAGCTCAAGATAGGTCAGAGCACTAATGGAAAGAGTCTAGTCTAGAGAAGCCTAGATCTCTCTGCAGCATAAGGACAACCAAGGGTAAAATGGTATTCTAAGCCCATAGGTACAGTTTTAAACCTATTGAGTTGAGTGTGGAACTTGTAAAATAATTTAAGCCATAATCCAAAAGAGCCTAATCGAGTTGGTTAGAGCTCAAGGAGACGTAGCCCAAGATATCAGGGTGAACTCCATATTATATTGTTGCCTTATGTGGTTTGCTTATTTGTTGCTTTATTTATTGTTATATGCATTTCATATCAGTTTAAGCAAATGAACATAAGCACTTAATAGTTAAAGGCAAACAAAAGCATACACCTATTTCAAGTCCTTTAATTCCACAAATTGTCAATCATAAGCATAGATCTAGGGAATATATAAGCTTTGGAGTGGGAGAGGTTCTTCTAAGTTTGACAAGAAGCCTTTAGTGTCCCATTTTCAAATCAGGTGGTATCAGAGTATCAAGTTGATTAACCCCACATTCAAAGAAGGTTATATCAGAGCTTAGTTATACCAGAGCAGGTTGTATCATGATGCAAGTGGTATTAGATCAGAATGCTTGATTGAGAGAGCAATCTATATGCTTGGTTAACTTGAAAGGTGTTTAAACATTCGAGGATTGATTGTTTGATTGTTGTAAACTAACTGTTGTTTGAGTTTGCAGAGGTGAATGGAAAGCTATTGATAGCTAAGTCCAGGAGAGGACAAGAAGGAAGAAGGGCTGAAGGCATTCTTTTTATCCCAAAGGACCTCAAAGCAATATTTGAAGCACAAGAGGTTTGTTTCAAAAGGTTGCTTGAATAAGCTCTTCGTTAATCTTGTTTGAAGTTCTTTTGTTGATTTTGATAATGACAACTTCTACAAGTGAGTCCTTAAATTCTCCTTTCTTCACAAGCTTCTTTGATGAAGACATGAAGCAAGACTTGTTCATCATGATGGATATGGTGAGAGAAATGTATGAGGATGGAAGGAAGAGTATCACCCTTAGAGAGCAGTTGAATTCATAAAGGAAGAGAATCAGTTGCTTTCTGACAAATTACAGGAAATGGAGAGACAACTTCATATTGAAAATATGGATCTAGAAAGGATGCATGAGTTGGAGACACGGATCTTTGTTTCCAAAGAAACCTTAGTCAAGTATTAGCTTGAAAAAGAGGTAAATAATTCTAGTTTGTCTTCAATTTCCTCTAAGAATGTTTATATTGGTTATTTTGAAAAACATACCAGAGGCATAGGTTACAAGTTAATATCCAAGATGGGCTATGAAGGAAAAGGCTTGGGCAAACATGAACAAGGTATTGTTGAGCCAATAATGGTTGAGGAAAGGCCTAAGTATTTGTGTCTTGGATATGGACAGTCTTATGGAGAAAGTTCTAAAGCTTCCATGAAGGCCATTGAAACAGTTCCAAAAAGGAGTTTCATTGCAGGTCTTACCTCAAGAGTGAGAGGATTGTATTATTGGGGAATGCAATAGTTTGAAACGTCATTTTCAGGAAGAAGATGTTCATAAGAATACACTTGAACTAGAGAGTTGTGGAAACTCTGAAACCATTGAAGAGGTTGATGGTGTTCCAAAGGGAGCTACTTCTTCATTCAATTCACCTCCTCATGGAGGCAATAAAAGTGAAAGAGAAAGGTATAAATCTGGTTTTAACCATATTCCTTTTGATTATGTAAAGCATGGTAAATTTCCATATAGGAATGGTAAAAGAATTGCATGTTACTTTTGTGGTTTGGATAACCATAGTGTTTCTAGATGTTGGAAGAGAATGGCCGCATACAGGAAACTTTTGAAGGAAAGAAAGCAAAAAGCCAAAGGTCCACTGGACAAGGCGAATCATGCTGTCAAGAAGATGCACATGCATTGCACTTACTACCATAAGCAAGGAAATATTGCTGCAAAATGTTGGACTTTGAATCCAACAATGCTTCCACGAAACTTGAAGAAGGTGGAAAGAGAGAATGACAGGGATGGAAAGAAAGATTCCATGATTGATGTGTTTCGGGATGATTCACATGTTGATGTTGATGTGAAGACAAAGGAAGGACCATTGAAATGGATTGGTAAGAAATGGCTAGAGTTCTTATCCAATTAAAGTTGCATATCTTTTGATGCAAAAAGAAATGTATCACACCTATTTGTATTTCTTTGTTAATGAGATATAAGTTGTAGGATTTTACTAAGAAGGTGAATGGAAAAGTTGAGTAGGAGACTCACTTTATTGATGCAACATTATATTCATGTCAACTTCGAAAGTACAGTGTACTTAAGTGAAAGTTGAAAGATGAAATGCATGCATAAGCTTGATATGCATAAACACAAGGATGTTGATGATTTCCTTGTATTTGTACATATATGTGTGATTAACTTGAAGGGTTGATTACTTTGTTTTTAAGCATGCATGTAATGTTAATGTTGACTTGGAAAAAGTTGATTTGGTCTCCAAGATGGAGATAATGATGAAGTGTTTCATCTTTGAAAAAGAATCCTAAAGTTATTTTTCTGCTTGACTTGAAGGGTCAATTGTTTTAAAGGCATGTTTTGTTGGCTTGTTATCTAGTCAATCATTTGTATGCAGATGTAAAGACATGGAGGTGTTCACAAGATGTGAAATCTGTTTCTTTTTATGAAGCAAGAGTTTAGGCCATCCAGTTGTTGTCTGTTATTCTGTTGTTGTTAATATTTGTTGTTGACAATATGTCAAATAGATACAAATGTAAATTTTGGTAAAGAAGATGTAACTTCACATTTGTTTGAGCCACCTTGGATCAATGATCAAGGAAGAGAAGTTCAAACTACCTTCTGTAACCTTCTCAGCGGGAGTTCTGCATGAAGTCAAGGAGGAAGACAGTTCTTCCGAGGAGAAGATGCACATCTAGGAAGGGAGTGTTCAAAGGCTTTGGTTCAGAGGCACTATGCAAGGCAAGTGTATGAAGGCTGAAAGAAGAGGGTGTCGTACTCTCATCTACTATTCAAATTAGTATATCAGTCTTTTGGGGTCCAAAAGATTTCCAATGGGGAGGCATGATCAGAAAATGATCTTTGATGACTTTTAATGATCAAAAATGAAAGTCAAAGGATAATCTTGGAAATAGTCGCATTGCATAGATCTCTTCATTTTGAATCTACTACAATTTGAATGGACCAAAACAAACTACCGATGAAGGAGTTACTGTAAAATGAAAATTGTCCTATGTCCTTAGAAAAGGAGGTAATTTCATTAATCTTCAAACTATATTGAAAATATTGATTTTGGTATAGGCTCACGGGCCAATCCATAGATGGCACATGGCAGGTCGAGATTGGGCCATGTGGCCCTGTTTGATTGGTAAAAAAGAAAATCAGGCAATATTATATCGCATCGTAAATGTGCCAAAGGGAAGGACTTAACCATAGGCCTTAAGGCATTGCGATATGCGATTACCGCTTTATCGCATCGCAAAAAAAAGCCAAAGGGAGGACTTAACCAAAGGTGTGAAGACTTGCGATGGGCCGATTGCGATGAGCATTGTCAACCGTCGGATCAAAAGGAATCAACGGTCGAGATGCGATCGATGATCGCAAATCGGAGAGTCAGACTTCAGGCCAGAGAATCGATGGCTACATCAGCAGGACATGTGGCAACTCAGGATAGAGTCATAGTTTTCTGGTGATGTCAGCGCAGAAGATGAGGTGGTAGTTGGAGATTGGCTCACGTCATCAAAGATGTGGAACAGGGTTAAAAGCAGAAAATGTGATTAATAAGGTTAAACGTTGTTTACCACTAAACCTCATGAGGCAGCGAACCTGACAGATTTATGAATAAAACAACGAACTTTTTGAGTTCCGTGGTAAACGGTATTTCGGGCAGGCTTCAGGGGGTAAGTGGTATTGGAATGGCTTCACCCGATTCCATACACCAGTCAGCACGTAGCAAGCCGCAGGAGAGAGAAAATCGCTTTTTCAGGTGGGTAACCTCCGTGTAAGTGGGCCACCCAAAATGATCGTCAACCATTGATTATCGATCACTAATCAGACGGTGGACGATGAATGAGCTGTTTTATGAACCCGAGATGATATAGATGTGATTCTATATTATTTGAAGTCCGGATAAATGACCAATAATGTGTTTTTCGTGTTTTTCTCTGTGTATTGCCATGACGTGTTGGAATTCGAGATTAATGGCAGGAGGAAGCCCAAACAACCGAGTTTCCCACGCCCGCTGGTTCCTTTTCAATTATGAAATTGTTTCTAATTCAAACATCATTGTTCCCCACTGTAAGGAAATGATGAACAGAACATGTCATGAAAACACAAATTAAAACACAGGAGGCGGCAAAGAGACAGTTGGTTTCCACGTTTTAAGCGATTGTGGTAACAGAACGTGTTATAAAACGTGATGAACCCAAAGATGTTGAGGGGACAGAGGATAGCCACCAGAGTCGTAGATCTAGAGTGCTTGACAGAGGCAGAGCCACCAGAGGTTGGAGGTAGAGCCGCAGAGCCGAGAGCTCAAAGTAGACTTTTAAGAGCCATGATGTTGTAGTGAAGTTGTAGAACAACAAAGAGATCAAATGATCAAGCTATTGTTGATGTCCGATGTGTGCTGAAGACAGAAGAAGGAGTTCTAGTGATAGTTAACAAAATTCTGAGGGAGTTGGTGCAAGTTAGAGCTCAAGATAGCTCAGAGCACTAATTGAAGGAGTCTGGTCTAGAGAAGCCTAGATCTGTCTGCGGCATAAGGACAACCAGGGGTAAGATGGTATTCTAAGCCCATAAGTACAGTTGTAATGGAGTTGAGTGTGGAACTTGTAAAAGAATTTAAGCCATAATCCCAAAGAGCCTAATCGAGTTGATTAGAGCTCGAAGAGACGTAGCCCAAGATATCAGGGTCTATATGGTCCCACATCTACACATTTATCATAAGTTGAGTCTTATATTACATTCTCATAAAAAATCGTAAAAACTTGAAAAAAATTCAAAAACAAGTTTTTACCTGCGTCAGTCCACTGTTCACCTGGTGGCAGACGTAGATCTGGATCCCCTCTGAAATATATGCCAAAATACGCATAGTTGTTTACCATCAGCAGCTGGCGTTCAAGCCAAGCAAAGAACTGTGGTGGATAGTGCATGTGTTGGCATGTGCCTCCTCGAGGCATGAGTTGGCTCCATCTCATGAGCCTCAAATCTCGGGGGGCAGGATGTGGTACTTCTGCCCACTGATACGAGAAGAGCCGTATTCCCTCCAAGAAGAAGGTCACTAGTATGGAACCAAACCCGAACTTCTTCAGGTGTCTGTGCTTACCTTTGGTCAATTGGCGTTTAATGTTCGCCAAAATACCTCCACACCAGTTGAAGATGGTGGGGGTCAAACAAGTAATGGCATATTGAAACTAAGACTTGGAAGCCTCGTGAAGAGCTTGCGTGCGAGCTACACGCGTCATGGTGAATAATATTGTTCTTTGAATGAGGTTATTGGTGATTGTTGCAATCTTCACCTTACCTCAGTTAGTTATCTCGGTTCCGGGACAATATCTATGGACTAGACTCCTGGTGCTCTCACCTCCTTGGCGAGATCCAAAGAGTTGAATGGGTTCTCCTCGATGGGATAATCTTGTGAAGAAGTAAATGTCCATTTCCTCCATTTCCAGTTCCTTCCCTTTGATGATGAAGATCTCCCGATCTACATCCCAAAGGCTGATCAGCTAAGGTAGCAACTCCACCCGTGCCCTCAACCTTGTGGTCTGGAAGAATTTCAGCAGGCCACAATCCCTCAAAGCATTTATGCATGCCGGATCTTGAGATGCTTGGTGATCCTCAGCCTCATGGCCTCTTTCTTTCCACTCTATGACCATATTTCTCTTGCAAGCAACATTTAAACCCTTTTTAATGCTTTTTCCATGGATAAAAATCACCATTTTTTGCTTTAATATGATTTTTTAATCTCTAAAAAGTCGCTCTCAGCGCCATCGCGCCTGTTTTTCAAAATAGTGCAATGGCATCGCGTGAGCCTTTTGGGCTCGAGTCCGACCATCATGGCTCTAATGACCATACCCGTGATGGTCGCCGATGACCTAAATTTTAAAAATCCTCTTTTCTAGCTTAAAATTCACTGATAAAATTGCATAAAAAGGTAATGAAATGCAAGAGCAGGGATGAGGCTCTTACCTGTTGTAGATAGATCATGAAATGGTCCCCTGGTTCTCCTGCAACAACCACTAGAAAATCAAGGAAATTAGGGCACAAAAACACTTTCAGAGCTCAGTTTCGTAAAAAGGTAAAAAATGAAATTACTTTTGCCTATTTATAAGTTTTGAAAGTCATTTTGTCAAATATTTTGTAATATTTTAATGTTTTCTCAATATCAATGATGGGTGCGTTTCTTGTGCAGTTACAGGTGCCTTCAATGTGAAAAGTGATCATTTTGGACCGATTCTAGGAGTTTTATTTTATCTTTTTTTTGGATTCCTTAAATAAATGAAAAAGGAACCCCCCTAGACTCGTCTTTTAGCTCTTTTTTGACTCTCGAAAATTGAAAATATTGCCGAGTACTTGTCTTTTCGAACTCGTTAAAGTAAATGAATCGACGTCAGCTCAGTATATGTTTACCCCTTTTTCAGGCTGAGACTGACTATTTATGCAAAAGGTACACCTTGGTCGACATGGTCAAGAGGTTCCCTCGGATATTGTTTTCTACCTTTTCGGTTTCCAGGGACAGATTACGAAAAGGGACATGGTGGAGATTTCTCTTTCGTTTCTTTTTCAAGCTCTCTAAACATGAAAAAGATGTCGAGTTATTCTTACGTCGGGCTCGTTAAAATGTTACGACAAAAGGCTCGTCACCATGACGGGACCAAGCTTCTCCTTCCTAGGGCCCATAAAACTTACTAGGATGGATTCATTTAAAGAATGAACTTAAATAACAAACATATGCTATCCCCTTCAAGTTTGTGATTAAAAATAATTGGGGTACTCACTAGAAATAGGGGGGGAAATGAAGATGAGACATCCTTTGTATAGGCAGCATGTCACTCTTGAATATGACACTCTTCTTCTCTCGTGTTGGGTTTGGGATATCCTCACTTAGTCACTTGTCCTCCCAGGTTTGGGTTATCCATCTTGCCTCTCATTTGAGTATTCCACATTGTCATCATGACCTTTAGTCCCATGTTGAGTCAGATGTTGCCACACTCACGAGTTGTGTCACCAAAATGTTCAAGAGAAGTCCAATCTGCAGTTATTTACCTATACATTGTTTGAGTCATTGCTACAGTCCTCAATATCATTCCACTTTATTCCTTGTTTCATGTTGATGATGGGGGATTCATCATTGCCCTCCTTCGACGAGTCACTTCCTGTCGACTTCAGCTCACTATCCAGGAAGATGACGTAGGAACTTGTTATGAATATAATTCATAACAAGTAAATAGATAAAATAAATATAAATATTAAATAATCAAATATTAATTAGGTTAAATAGTCATTTAGTAAAGTGAAAAGGCATGTCTAAAAGACATTCCCATTCATGATAGGACACTTGCTTAGGTATATAAATGCAGGTCCTCATTGTAACATTCATGACTTATACATTTTATATATAAATAATAAATTACTATTTCAAATACCTCGTGTATTTTTACATTCAAGTCTACAAGCTATCAAATTTTATGCTTCAGAACTCCCTTTCGGTACCTTAGAGTTGGCATGCCTTAATGGTTAGTTCTTCGCATCCGACGACACATCTTCATTATTGGCTTTCGATTGGGTGATTCCATGAGTGTTCGACCTCAACCTCATTAATACATTCACAGATTGTACTGTTGTACCTTGGGGGCCATTATCATTATTGATGGTTTCTCTCGTACCTGTTAATAGTCCACCTCATTGGTCGGTAATTAGGTGGTTTTCTAGCATGTTCGACTTCAACACGTTTATTCGCATGCTAGGATTCGTACTTTGATCGGGTCAAGATGGAGCGCAAGACCTTGAGTCCTGTCCGTTATGGCTCAAGCTGCATGGAGTTTTATGTTGTTCATGATTGTACACATGTTTCTACTATACGGATGGTTGTGACCATACCATGAGACTTAAGATTTATATTGATCCCTATTATCTGCATGGTTGTGCCCATACCATGGATTTTTTTTATGTAGTATTCATCATCCAGGTGGCTGCGCCCATGCCATGGATTCATGTCTTAATCTCAAATATGTATATGTATATGCATCCTTGATTTGCAGGTGTCCTGATAGTATGCATCCTCGTCCTTGCAAAAAACTCGTAAAGCATTTCAGCCATCACTCCCCATTTTTCGTTCACGCTTTAGAGGGCATCTGTTACATAGTATTTTCTCACGCCCCTTTGTACTTCCCTGTCACATACCCTGAAGTGCCCGAAACATGATCATTATACAGTATACTCATCAATGTATGCAGCTCATATCCCTCCTTTAACTTTTCCTGGAAAATATTTAGAACTTTCTCGAAGGAAATAGCTCATGAAACCCTAAAATGAGAATCATCACCCTTATGAAGCTCAAAACCGCGATGATCGCCTGTTGCACCTTGTTAAGCTAACGATGGCATCACTTTTTTCTCTCTCATACTCGCGATGGTCTCAAAAAGGAATTTTTCCCAAAGATGATGAGAAGCTTCGTGATCTAGAAGCTTCTAGAGCAGCGAGCTGGAGGTGGTTTCGCATAGATGAGGTCGAATCCTCCTAATTTGACCTCTTGGTCTCATCCCTATGAGCTACCTCCTTAAGATGTGGGCCTAATCCTATCTTTGGAGAAGGTATTTATCCCTCTCCCAGCCTATAAATCTCCCCTCTACCATTCCCAAAATGTTGATCTATGTCCATTTTCACCCCTATACTGAGCTTGGGATTAGAGGTTATTCATTAGACTTGGAGAAGGAGTGTTGGAGAGTTTCTTGGCTTAGACATGGATTACCACTCAAGGAGAGCCTTTCAACATCAAGGCTATGGTTGTAAGCTTCCACTTTATTCTTTAAATAATAATACAACTTCTAGTTCATCTTCCCAATATATATGTTCATGTATGTATTTGTTTGGCATTCCTTAATCAACTAAATAGATTATTATTGGATCTGTTATTTGTTCTGGCATGCTTTGTTGTCTCTTGGTTGTTTGCACAGGTACATAATCCTTCGAAGAAGCAGGAACAAGATCTTGACACAAGCAGTTTAAGGATTTCAACAAAGGAAATCGGATTAGCATTAGAACAAGGTAGGCCTTCTCTCTTGTCCTATCTTTCAATCATAATCTAGGAAGATGTCTAGTTGATTGTCCTCTCAAGTTGCTAGACTCACTTATTGGGCTAGAGGGATCATCTCTGTATATGGAGAGGATTAACCTTGTCAACAGAGCTATACATAGCTGCTATAATAAAATGTGCATATAACCAACATAATAGGAACAGAAATAAAATAAACATATCAACCAACAAAATCCATATATGCATTAGTACATTTACACATGAAAGTCAAGGAATTGAATTTCTCATTAATGAATGCAATGAACCACCCAGAGATGGGATTACCATGTTCCACCCAACCGTAGATTGGCTGAGCCAAGTCTCTCATAGCCAATCACCCTCGTTCCATATTCCAAGCATGAATGTGGGACTCATAGAACACATCAAAAACACCAATCAATGTGGATGCCACCGGAGTTCTCCTCCTACACCATGAGGAATTTGAGTGCCTCCTATTCTCTTAGGATTTACCATGTGTTAGCCTCCTGTTGCAACAGGTATTCATCTTTCATGATCGACATTTTTACATGCCAAATATGTCATACTTTGCATGCTGCAATGTTCCATATTTGCTACAGTGGCCAAAGAAGTGTCCATGAGAGTGTGCTAGTCTAAGTGCCACTGTTGTGTTCCATTTTTTATGAGTTGATCCATTTTTTATGAGTTTTCAGTTAAGGGAGGGCCAAACAGCTTAATCTTGGTCTCCCTAGGTTTCAATCTCCTGTTGTAGAATATAGAGAATCATTATCTGTCCAAACAGCTTAATCTTGGTAGATCTGTATATAGGTAGAGAAACAAGGGTGCTCAACAGCTTAATCTGAGCCCCTGGAAGCTATAAGGGCAGATTTAGATAGGAGGATAGCCAAAAGAAAAGTTGAAAGCTGGGTTTGCCAGTTCAAGTGCACCCAAACCAAAAAGAAGAGAAAATGCTAGGTAAGGAGGCTGGGTAGGTAGTTTTGAGATTGCAGAATCAATGATTGTGATCAGTTTTGTGTTTTCAAGTGTTATATCTATTCAGATCACAAGTATGAGGCAGTTTTCCATTTGGATTAGCTCAAGCGAGGCATGTCTAACTTCCCCTTCTTCCTCTTCCCAAAATCACTCACTAATTCCCCTAAAGAGGTCAAGATCTGCTTGACATCTCTTAGTTTCATCATGTTTCATATCATTTGCCTAAAGTAAAGATCTGCTTTACTTAGGAGTGCTCACATTTCCTCTGCACGTCCTATTTCCCCTTTTTGAAGCTTAAGTGTGCTATACTTAGTGCTTTCTTCACCAGTTTCATATTAACTTCTAACTGTATTATATAAATCCCATGATTTCTCCCTCCCCCTTACTAAAATATGTTATAAATCCCTTTTATATACATATCCCCTCCTCTGGTTGAAAAATAACCATAAGTACACTTGGGAATTGCTAAGTTTATCTGAAACTCAGCAAGAACCCTCATTTCCCCTCATACCATCTTCCAATGCATCTAGGACTCATTCCTATGCATAAAGTCCCCTCCATATGTATAAAAACCATCTTTTTGACTTCTTTTCACCTTCTCAAGGCATAAACCCCTTGTTTGGCCTTAAAACCCTTCTCAAACCGCATAAAATTCCTCTTAAGTGCCTTTGGACTCCTTCCAAGACATGAAAATCCCAAAAAATCATGCAAAAAACCATTAAAAAACCCTCAAGGCATGAAATTCCTCCTTTTATGGGCTATCGAACCCCCTCTGATGCCTTATAATCCATCCAAAATATCAAAGAATGCTCCTCCGACTTCATAAACCTTTGCCTCTTTATAAAAATCCTGGTCCGATTGGTAAAGGGCTCTTTTGGGACCCCCTCTGATGTGATATCGCAGTCGGGAGGGGAGTCATGCGTTAACACAACACATATATGCAAGCCCGAGTCATAAGCGCCGATGCGATCTCGCCTGTCGGCATATCACATATCATATATTATAACAATGCCGCCCAAAACGCCGACTGCGATATTTGTTGTATATCGTATATATTATTGTTTCGCATCACATACATATATATTATCGCATCGCTTGCATTGTATTGCCGCGCACTCTGTTTCCCCTGATCACCGATGCTCCGATTCATCCGGAGCCGTTGGATTGGGCCCTCAGATCAACGACTCACATTATGTCGGTGATCTCCCATTTCGGCGATCGCAATGTTATAAAGTCTCGCTCCCATGTCCCCGCCGATTGCCGAAATGCTGAGTTAATCTTAGCCCTCCATCGGCCCACGCCAGATCCAACGGCCAGGATTTAATCTAGTGAACAGTGTCGCGCCTGCCCATATTTTTTGTGAATTTTGCATGTAAATGGGTCTTTTGGCTGTGTAAACGGAAAATGGCCATTTTTCACAGGATTTCTTCCAGCGCCCGCGCCCGGCTCCAGCTAAAGAAAATCATGCATTTCTCAGTGATTCTTAGATCGCTCCAAGCCCAAATTGCCCCAAATAGCAGGTTTTTTTGCCTCAGGCAAGCCATCAATGCCCGATCTCTGCCATTTTTGCATTGATTCATCTCTTTTAGCAGTGTTTTGATCGACCAAGCACCGATAGCATTCCAAAGGCCACGGAAGTCATTGCAGCAGTTATTTTTGCATTAAAAAGGCAGAAAAGGGGCGATTAGACAGTTAAAGAGTATCAAATCAACAATATCAAAGCAGGTGAACATTAAGAGCCCCCCATCAAAGTCAAAGAAAGTGGTGAAGCCGTTCAAGGCTCTCAGATTAGTGATTAAAGCATTTAAAGCCACATAACAGCAATGGATCAAAGCCCAAAGCACAGTTATGGCTAAATGAACAGCACAGAGCCATAAGGACAGATTTCAACTCATTTTTGTGGTAGCTGCCCAGCGCAACACTTAGATAGATCATTATGCATTAATTCCAGGATAAGATTAAATTAAATAACTCATTTCCCTCATATCTGTTTAAGATTTGTTGTAATAGATATTTTGGGATATTTTCCCTATATAAACCACCCTGATTCATTGTTTAAGGGGTTGGTTGGTTGATAATCCAGAGTTTAGACTTGCGCTGTATACTTTGAGAGCATTTATAATCAACGACTGTTGGAATGCTTGGATGTTGAAACTGTCTGTTGTGTCTTAATGGCTGAAGAGTGACTATGGAATTCCTGTGCTTCTACATGGCTCAATAAGTGTTTCTTACCTCTATTTTTAGTTTAATGTTTGCTATATATCATCTATGTGCCACCATCTAAATAGCAGAAAGGAAGAATAGTTTAGAATTTGCTTAGCAGCACTCTATGCTCAATTTCTGTTATTTCTACATGTTTTCCTCAGGAATAGTTATGAATATGCATACTTAAATGATCATGTTTACATTGTTTCTTTCACATATGACTGTTATCTGGGAATTCTTAACTGCTCCTAGATAAACATTCATTCACCTTCCTTCTTTGTTAGCTAATGAAAGATTCTTAGTTGCCTTTCATCTCTGACTTTCATTTCATCTTTATTCCAACTTGATATTGTTTTATGTGTAGCTATCCTGCTCTGTATTCCTCTTGTGACCAAGAAAACGCAACAGCAAGCCCTAATCCATGACTCCATGCCCAATGGTTTGAACTTCTCACACTATGCATCCCAACTCTGCTTGAAAGAATCCTCCTTCCCACCAAAATCAAAACAAAACCCACGAACGTCATAAATAGCCTAAAATCAACCCAAAACAAAGCTAAATTATAAAAAGAGAGCCCTCTCTGACTGCAGGTAGGCTAGGACCTGCAGTCAAAAGATTGGTTTGTGCTTACCTCGGCCATATCCCTTAAGGAGCCAAGGGACAACCTGAGTGTTAACACCGTGCATCCGTAGTGCGATCCAGGGATCACTAGGTGCTACACCAAGACATACTCTCCAGGTTTTATTGTGCATTCCATCCTGGAATCACTAGGCCCAACAGAGAGAAAATCCACCGCTTGGCTTCAACGTATGTCCCACCATTCACCGACAAGCATTCCTAGGCCCATCAAGGCACACAATCTGGCTTTACCGCAACCCACAGTATGGTTCAGGGGTTGCTAGGCCAGTGGCTTTGTGCATTCTCAGTCTGGTCTAGGGACCACTACACCATGTGTTTATTAATTCAAAGATCCACCCCACTCAACTTCGAATCCAATCCATCCATCCCACATAAACCGAATGAGAGAACTGTGGTGAAGGTAAAATTCTAAGTGCAGACACAAACAATTCCTCTAGCCCGAGAGTGATTCTAGCCACAAACAAAAAATTCTATGGAAGATTTCCTTAGGTTAGAACCAATTAAGAGGGTCTACCTCTTAGTACGCTTATCCCATTTGGTGATGACCTTGCTTCCACACTCCAACTATCTCCCATTTCCTTCTTCGAGCACCTGAAACAAGTAAACACCAACAAACAACAACCGTGATAATAGACAAATTGTGTTCAACCTACTTAACAAGTCAAGAAATATTAAGCCATAAACATGTGAGATGACATATTATGTAGGAAATCAATCGATAGTTGCATATATATTAAATCAATAAGATATTACAACCGTTGTCTTGACGTTGTTGTTCTCCTCCAACAAATCTGGATTCCCACACACTTCCGTTAGCATTCCATGATGGCCTCAACAATGGTGGTTTTAAGGCTCTTCCCTTTAACCTTCACACTAAACCAATTTCACACTTCTCCCTCACACACAACTAGAGAGCTACAACTATGAATAACTTTCTGATTACTCCACAATCAAAACTTCAACCAGAGCCTAATTAGAACTAGCTTTTACTTGGGAAAAAGGGGGGTTTATATAGCATGGATGGAAGGGAGATGGGTCCTCTTCTCATGAGATAAGGTCTTATCTCTTGAGGTAGTTCCATCCTAATAAGGGAAAGGACCCCAAACTGACCTCCTCGACTCCATCCGGCCTAACCATTTACCAAAGTTCCGTTACGAAGCTTCTAGAGCTGGAAGCTTCAACTCCTTATTTAAAAACTTTCCAAAAGAGGATTGGTGCGATTGGAAAAAGGCTCAGACACTCTGGTCGGTGCTAGGGACAGTTGTAATCCCTGCATATCAGCGTGAGGACGATACGGGTCATTAGCACCAGTCTTGTAAATTGGGAAAAACATAAGATTTTTGGGAAATGATGCAAAAGGAAATTGTTATGCTCATGAAGAGGTGTTAAGATATTTCGACACCTAGGAAATAGTTAAGTATAACTTGGTCTAGTGTAGAGTTAGGTAAAATGTGTTCCTTTACTATGTACTTTTGTAACTTACAATCCAACTGTCATGAAATGTAGTGATCTGACGGTTCATTCTCTCCTTGGTATTACCGACACTTGATCCATTGCTTAACACCCGATTGGTCCATGATCTCTATTTTAAGAGCATGGAGGGTCATTTGTAGGGTAACCATTCATGAGAGAAGCTTATGTAAATTTTCATTCTTTTACTAATAAATTTCCTGAAGTGGCCGCATTGGCTCAGGATGTGGATTGTTTCGCTCTTTGAGGGTTTTAACCATGTCAAGAATATTGGTGTATTGATATGTGATTTGTTTGTGAGCGGTGTCCTTTGGTGTTCTGTCTGATGAAATTACCCTGTAAATTCTTACATGGTATCAGAGCTATTTGAGGCCGCATCCGTTGGTGATCCAAATCTGAAGCCGGTAGAACTGCATCTGACTATCGTTTCCTAGATCTATTGCTACTGACTGCTTTCGGGCTGAGAGGACTACTCTATTGTCTTAGGGGTATCTGTTCCAGTGAGGAACCCCTTTCGTTTGACGTGAAAAGGTTTCTGATAGCCCTAGCTACGTCATTTTGAAGATCTGGAGGCAAAAAAAAGCTTTCTCAAGTAAGCACACACCCCAAAGCTTCAGTGACTATAAAACAAAAAGAACAAAAAAAACCCTCCTTCCTCTTTTCCAAAAATTACTAACCTTTTAATCTAGCTCACTTGGTCCAAAACCACTTTATGAGAATAGAGATCTTGAGTTCAAGTCTTTCTTTTTGTTGAGCTAATTAGATTAAGTTTGGAAAGGGGGGCGATTTTTTTTAAATATAACATTATCATTCATTTCTGCACATTCCCACACTTCGTCGACATCTTCAACAACTTTTCTTCAAAAAACCATAACTTCTTCATCCGGAAGCCGTTTTCTGAGCCGTTTTTTTTTTAATCAGCCTAATTTTTCGAGATCTTTCCATTGGAACACTTAGTTTCAACATCTATAGCTTTAGTTTCTATTAAAATGGAAATTTCATGCCAAGTTATTCTTGACAACACCAACTACTTCCAATGGTCGTCCTACATTGTGGATTTACTTAGAAGTAAAGGTCTTTACAGAATAGCCTCAGGCCAAGAAACTAAACCGAAAGATGAAGATAATGCAACCAAACGGGAAAATAGGCAAGATCAAGCATGTGGGTTGATAGGCATGTCTATTTCTCCAGACCTTAAATTCCATATCGCATAACTTGATACTCCTAATGAAGCAATGAAATAGATCACTAAAGTTTTTGGAATTAAAAATGAACTAAGAGCCCATCAACTTGAAAATGAGTTGCTTACATTGGACCCCAATAATTTTTTCTTCCATTGAAGATTTTTTGTCCAAGTTCGAGACCCTTAGACTTCTCTTGGAAGGTGTTAAGGTTAAGAAAGAAGATGGTAACCTTATCTATTCCATTCTTACTAAGTTGGGACCAATCTACTCTATGTTTGTTTCCACCTTCCATTCTACAAGAGAAGCCTTCATTTCTGAAGGACAAGACTACAAGTCTCCTTCCTTTGATGCCTTTTGTGATTCTTTAATAAGAGCACAAGAAAAACTCTTACACCTTGGTCTTCTTAATCTTGGAAACTCTTCTAAAAAAGCCTTAGCCGCCCAGCAGCAACCAAATTCAAAGAATCCTAAGAAGCTGTATCCTAAAAAGAATGGTCCTAAACCAAACAAGGGTCCTAAGTAATTTCAGTCTCAAAATGAAAAATAATTTCAACAAAATGATAAGTCAAATAAAAACAAAAGAAGAACACTGATAGACATTGCCACTTTTGTAATCGAGATGGCCACTTAGAATCCAAATGCTTTAAGAAGATGGAAGCCTTGGAAGCAGCAATGAAGAAGCATAACATCCATTTAGAGCACTCTTCAACTTCAACTTCATCTTCAGGAATAACACTTTATGCATGCAGTTGTCAAACATCTCGGTCTGGATATGCACTAAATGTATCTTCTTCTTCTAATTCTCATGAGTGGCTCATTGATTCTGGAGCTTCTTATCACATGGCCAAAAACAAAGCCATGTTTTCTTCTTTAAACGATTGTAACACCAAAAATATATATGTTGGTAATGATAGATCTCTTAGTGTTGTAGGGACTGGAACTGTTCATATAGACAATGGACAATTTAATGATGTATTATGTGTTCCAACCTTATCCTGCAACCTTCTATCTATATATCAGATAACTCATTCAGGTGAAGGTAAAATCATTGAATTTTCACCTCACAATGTTGTAAATAAGGACCTAAGAGATCCTAGACAGATTTTAGCTACTGGTATTGATGATGATTCTACAAGGTTGTATAAGTTTAACAACTTTGGGTCATCAAATCTTCCCTCGGTATTTGTTGCTCATAATGATGAAGTGAGCAAACTTTAGCATGAGCGATTTGGTCACTTAAACTATCACTCCCTTCAGAATCTATGTAAAGAAAATATGGTGACAGGACTTCCAATGGTATCTTGCAGAGATGGTGTTTGTTCCGGATGTGTACTCGGAAAACATCATCACGATAGTTTTGAAAAACGTGCCTCTTGGCACACCTCAGCCACTTTACAGCTTGTGCATAGTGATTTATGTGGTCCACTTCCAGTTGTTTCATTCTCTAGCTACAAGTATTTCTTAACTTTCATTGATGATTTCTCCAGATGCACTTGGGTATACTTCTTAAAACTCAAGAGTGAAGTATTTAACATGTTCTTGGCCTTTAAGGCCTTTGTTGAAAAACAATCTAGATATCAAATTCTTAAGCTAAGATCTGATAATCGCTGAGAATATGTTAACAAAAAATTCATCAACTTTTGCACTGAGAATGGAATTCAAATGCAAAATATTGTTCCATATACTCCACAACAAAATAGCGTAGCTGGAAGGAAAAATCACACCTTAAAAGAAATTGCTAACTGTATGCTTCAATCTAAAGGACTTAGTCTTAAATTTTGGGCAGAAGCAATTAACTGTGCAAATTACATAATAAATCACACTCTTACTAAGGTTTTAAAGAATATCACTCCAGAAGAAGCATGGAGCTCAATTAAAACCAGATGTAAGTCACTTTTGTGTTTTTGGAAGTGAAGCATGGGCCCATATTCCAAATGAGAAACATAAAGCTTTTGAACCTAAGAGTGAAAACTTTATTTTTGTTGGATATTCTGAAGATGTCAAAGGGTATAGACTTATTCCACTTAAGTCCAAAAATGTTATCATTAGAAGAGATGTAAAGTTTGCTGAAAATATATTGTCCTCCGAGCCTAGTTCGGTGGATGTGCCACCTCTCTCTATCCCTTCTACTTCTGAAAATATTTCTTCTTCAGAAGATGTCAGTGAGGATGACAATCCTCCCCCACCTTCTCAAGATCCTCCTTCAGCTCCTCAGCTTCCAAAATGGGTCCGTGCTACTCGGGATGCAACAGGTGCTCTTGCCGGTGATCCTATAGATCAGCGACGTACACGTTCTCAGTTCGATAGAGCCTCTTCTTTACTGGCTCAAGCTTCAGCTAATTATGATCGTAACACCTTTGCAGAAGCTTCGAGCCATCTAGATTGGGACGCAGCTATTGAATGAAGAATATCGTTCATTATTGGCAAATGATACATGGGATCTCGTTCCCCTTCCAAAGGGACGAAAACTTGTTAGATGAAAATGGGTTTACAGAACCAAGTATGGACCAGATGGAAAAGATGATAAACATAAAACTCATCTTGTTGCTAAGGGTTTTTCACAAGTTGAAGGCATTGACTATACTGAAACCTTCTCCCCTGTTGCCAAAATGAACTCTATCCACCCTGTTCTTTCCGTTGCTGCCTCTTTCAAATGGGAAGTCCATCGGATGGATGTTAAATCTGCCTTCTTGCAAGGAGACTTGCATGAAGAAATCTATATGGAACAACCTACTGGCTTTATACAAACAGACTCCAGCCTTGTATGTCAGCTTAAGAAATCCCTTTATGGTCTCAAGCAAGCCCCTCGGGCTTGGTATGCCAAAATGGAAAGCTTTCTTTTAGAAACTGGATTTTCTAGGTGTCATTCTTACAATATTGTCTACACCAAGAGAGTGGGCAAGTCCCTTATCATTCTTGTTATTTATGTTGATGATCTTATCCTTACTGGTAGTGATCCCAACCTTATAAACCATGTGAAATCCAAACTTAAAAAGAAGTTTGAAATGACAGACTTAGGACACTTGCATTATTTTCTTGGTCTTCAAGTCTTGCAATCCAAGGAAGGTATTTCCCTTTCCCAGTCCGAGTATGCATGCGATCTTCTACGCCATTTTCACATGGAAGATTGTAATCCAACCACTTCTCCCTTTCAGTCTAGAGCCAAACTTTCAGTCACTTGTACTTCCCCTGAAGTTGATGCTACCTTATAATGTCAACTTGTAGGAAAACTTTTGTATCTGACCCATACTCATCCTGACCTTTCCTTTGTTGTTGGCCTTATTGCTCGATTTATGCAAAACACACATGTAAGTCATTTGAAATCAGCTAAAAGAATACTTTGTTATGTTCGACGTACAGTTCAGTTTGGGATTCATTACAGTGCAGACGCATCTCCTCTGGTTGGCTTCACTAATTCTGATTGCGTTGGTCACCCTGATGATCGGAAGTCTATTGCAGGTTATGTGTTCACTCTTGGTTCAGGACCTATTACATGGGATTGCAAGAAACAAATTGTCATTTCTTTTTTTTTAGTAGAAGTAGAGTATCGTGGTGCCATAGAAGCTAGTAAGGAAGCCCTGTGGCTTCGACAAATCTTGTCAGAGTTTGGCTTTCAGCAACAACATCCGACTACACTTTGGTGTGATAATCAAAGTGCCATTCAACTATGCAAAGATCCAATCCACCATCATCGCAACGAACACATTGAAATACACATGCACTTCATCAGAAAGCTCATTCACGACCATGTTCTTGAAGTGCAATATTGTTCAACAGATGATCAAGTTGCAGACATCTTTACAAAGGCTCTCACAGAGGCGAAGTTTACTAAACTTCGATTTATGGTTGGAGTTCAGGAAGTTGTCACTAAGGGGCGATAGGCTCTAATGCCTCCTTTCTTCTCCTATTGTGTCATATTTGTACATCCTTCAATCCTATCCCAAGATGTTCTTAAGGGGGGACGTTAGGATATTCCGACACATAGGAAATAGTTAAGTTTAACTTGGTCCAGTGTAGAGTTAGGTAAAGTGTGTTTCTTTACTATGTACTTTTGCAACTTACAATCTGATGGTCATGATATGTAGTGATCCGACGGTTCATTCTCTCCTCGGTATTACCAATACTTGATTTGTGGCTTAACACCCGATTGGTCCATGATCTCTATTTAAAAAGCATGGAGGGTCATTTGTAGGGTAATCATTCATGAGAGAAGCTTATGTAATTTTTCATTCTTTTATTGATAAATTTCTTGAAGTGGCTGCGTTGGCTCAGGCTGTGGAATGTTTCCCTTTGAGGGTTTTAACCACATCAAGAACACTAGTGTATTGATCTGTGATCTGTTTGTGAGCAGTGTCCTTTGGTGTTCTGTCTAAGGAACTTACCCTGTAAATTCCTACAAGAGGGACACAATGGGAGTTTCTTCATGAAGGGAAAGAATGTAGGGTTCACTGTAGAGGTCCTCCAGGATCATGGAACGGGGAGTATAGGGACAATGACAAAATGTTGTGTAACAGATGCCCCCTAAAGCGTGAAGGCCGAACTAGAGTGGGGTGAAATGCTTTATGAATCAGTGCAGGGAACTAGAGTCTGCCGTCGAAAAACCTACAAGCAAGTACATATACATATACATAACTGAAAACTCTGTCAAATGATACATGAATTGTGGCATGGATGCAGCCATCCAGAGAATGATCATGTAAATGGATCCAAGCATGGGCGCAACCATCCGATAAAGAGGATCATATCAAAACCAAGGTATGGTTGCAGTCATCCAATAATGAAAAGGATCACATATGACAACTCATGGTATGGCCACAACCATCCATCTGAAAGAGACATGCATATCAACATAATCATGTCACACTGCCTTGAAACCTGGACTTTTGTAATTTGAGCCCAAGGTCTTACACTCCAACACGATCCGATCAAAGTACAAATTCTAACATGTGAATAGATGTGTTGACATCGAACATGCTAGAAAATCGCTTGATTACCAACCGATGGTGTGAACTGTCAACAAGCACGAGAGAAACCACCAATAATGACAATGGTCCTTAAGGTACTATCAACACAATTCATAGAATGTGAATAAAGGAATTGAAGTTGAACACCCATAAAATCACTCAATCGAAAGCCAATGATGTGAACTTGTCGTCGAGTGTGAAGAACTTGCCATCAGGGCATGCAAGCTCTAAGGTACTGGAAGGGAGTCTCTCAGTCAACTTCTTGGATAATGAGCTGAAGTCGAAAGGAAACGACCGTGTTGAAGGAGGGACATGATGTATCCCACATCATCGACATGAGACAAAGAGATGCAAAATGATTTTCGATGATACAGAGAATCAGGGGTAAGTGTAACAATAGAAGGACAACTCTTGAACATAACAGTGACACAACTAGAAGTTTGGCAGCTTTTGGATCCATAGGATTGGTGGTCATGATGATGTGGAAGAGATCAAATGGAAGGAAAAAATGAATGACCCAACCCAGGAAGGTCGAAGATGAAGTGAGGATATCCCAACCCGACACGAACCAGAAAGTGTCATGTTCAAGAGTGAGCTGCCGACACAACTGATAAAATTTCCAAATTTTCCCCCACCATTTCTGGAAGGTACCCCAATTATTTTTTAATCACAAGCTTGAAGGGGATAACATATGTTTGCACTGTAAGTCCATCCTTCAGATGAATCCGACCTAGTAAGTTTAACAAGCCCTAAGCAGGAGAAGCTCATGTTCGTCATGGTGACGAATCTGATGTCGTTTAATATTTTAACGAGTCTGAAAATGGTGAAGCTCGATATCTTCTTCATGTTTAGAGAGTTTGAAAAAGACACGAAAAAGAAAACTCCACATGGCCCCTTTTTGTACATTTGTGTCTCTCGAGCTCGAAAAGGCAGAAAACGATACTCAAGAGAATCGCTTTACCATTTCAGTCAAGGAGTACCTTTTTTCGTAAATAGTTTATCCCAGTCTGGAAAAGGGTTAAAAGTATACTGGGTAAATGATCATAGCGTTTAACGAGTTCAAAACGATAAGAGATCGACAATCTTTTCGTGTTTAAAGAGTCAGAAAAGATCTTGAAATCGGACCCCACATTTTCACTCTCTTTTACGAGTCAAAAAGGGAAAAATACTCGGCGATATTTTCATATGAGTTTTACGATTCGAGAAAAGAGCTGAAACGTGACTCGTCCTAGAGGAACGAGTAGTATAAAGGGTAGCAATTGGTTCCGGCAATGGAGAAACTAGTCAAAACATGTAATGGTGAAGAGGTTGGCTAATAAAACCACTCATTGTTGCGGTTCCTCAGGAAACAAAAAACAACCAAGTGAAAGAATTTGATCGGCCAAAGAGATGGTGGTGATGGAATGAAACAACCAAGGCTCATCTAGCAGAAATTAGCTGATAAAAATTGCAATCACAAGATGTAAATCGGGCATGGGTTCATTTTTACAGAAGCTCAAACCATGTAGAACTTTGCTTGGATTTAGTTTCATGTTTACACAAGCTTGAAACGAAAAACTATGCTTGGGATAAGTTCGCATGCCCCCGAAAAGATGACTCAATTCGAGGTACATGCCCCCCAAGCTTCATTTCATTCAACTAGGTGGATGGAATGAAGGTGCACTTTCGAGATCTTAGAAAGACTTGACTGGGATTTTATGAGATCTTAATCAAAGACTCGATTTGGAAAAGGGAGTTGCTTCATTTTTTAACGAGGTCGACACAGTGAAAGAACTATCCTCGTACTCCTTGATTGACTTTTTAACGAGAATGACACAAGACCAAGAACTATGCATCGCACTCCTTGATTCATTTTTTAACGAGGTTGTCACAAGACCATGAACTATCCTCACGACTCCTTGTTTCATTTTTTAACGAGGTTGACACAAGACCAAGAACTATCCTCACACCTTTTGTTCCATTTTTTAACGAGGTTGACACAATACCAGGAACTATCCTCATGACCCTTGTTTCATTTTTTAACAAGCTTGACACAAGACAGTGAACTATGCTCATATCTCTTGTTACATTTTTTTAAACGAGGTTGATACAGGAAAAAAATATCCTCGCACGTTGTTTCATTTTTTAACGAGGTTGACACAAGAAAAATAACTATCCTCATACATCTATTCATGAACCATACGAGAACACTGCTTCCAACAGGTCTTCACTAGACGACAGAACAACGCTCTGGGAGGAATATATGTCATTTGCTACCAAAGACAGATTGGGTTCCAAAGCCCCCATTACATAATGTACTATACCATCTGCATGATCATCAACAGACGTGGAGACGAAATGAGTAGCCACATAATTGACCTGTGGCGGGGAAGGTACTTCTTGCAAACAATAGCTGATAGGGGATGATGGTTGCAAAAGAGGTGCTTGGTGACCAATGAACGAAAATTGGTCAATCGTCACTATTCTCCCTTCATGCGGAAAACAAACCACACAGAAAAGCGAAGAGACAAGAGCTCCCATGACATAAACATAGTCGTGTCCAAGGAGAAGATTGAAATCTAATGGATCTTGGACTACCATCACCTCTATATAGACGATCTTTCTTCCTAAAGTAATAGGGAACTTCGGAAGGACCCATAAGGGCTGACTGGTTCCTCTGTTGAAAGCCAACAAATTCTGGGTAACAGGCACAAGCTGTGGGGAACCCAAAGCTTTCCAAATAGTAGAAGACATGATGCTAACAAACGATCCTTCATCTAGTATAGTGTTAGGTACTACCATATTATAGGCATGTACTATAATCTAGAAAGGCACATAAGATGGAAGGCGGAAAGCAATCAATTGAATCCAATCAAAAGAAGCAACAAAACCACTTGGTGGGCGTATCATATGATTTCTCCCATGCTGTACAGGAATAGGAGAAGGAATCTTCTAAACAACTGGGACGAGAGGGTTACTATTTGATTCGTGGGAATCTGAGGAGATGAGAAGAACATGAGCATTATGATCACTACTCTCTTCAGGAATAGAGTGAACAACTGAAGGCAGAGCCAAGTCGACACTTTTTTTGACCAATGCTAGGTCGGAAATGGACACAAGAGAGTCTCGCTCAGGAAGAGCAGGACAGGCAAGAGATAAATCCAAGTCAATCTCTTTATCAACCGAGAGAGGGTTAGAAGAAAGCCTGTGATAACCAACATGAAGTTGGGTTGAGGAGCTGTAAGGTTTTCCATATCTTTGGAAGCATTATCCATAAGATGACAAAGGTGAAGAAGATGCTCTCCTTCACATAACCTACAGGGGAATCTAATCTTTCCCTCCTTCTTACCATCATTAGCTAAAGGCATAGCATCGACATGATCTCTAGAGGTCGAGGGTGATGGCCGGTTCAGGTTTTGATACCATACCTCGAAGACTCTAGCAATGCCAGGACAGTCTCGAAGGAGATGGTCACCCTTACACATCTTGGAAGGGAATCTGACCTTCCGTGGAGGATCATAAGGTTTGTCTACAGGAGGTGCATTTGGAGTAACAACCGCATGGTTAGCCTCTCGCTTATTTGACTTCTTCTTCTTCGTCTTCTTCTTCTTCTTCTTAGCCTCATGGTTACTAGATTTGAAACTTTCACTAGGCGAAGTAGAAGAGGAAGGTGAATAAATAGGGGAAGAAGGTGAGAGGTCAACTTTAGAGTCAACATGATGTGATTCAAATGAAGGAGACATTTGCACAGGAGTCGGGACACTCGGGACCACCAAGGTCGAAAATAACCAGACAGGTAAACCAATGGTTAACCCAGGGAGGGACAACTTTGCGATATAAGGAGCACCAACATTTCCAAAAGAAGGACAAGGACCAGGATTCCCATCCGAGGGGAACCCTTGACTGGTAGACTTCGTGAATGTTGCCATTGGAATCGAATTTTAAAGAAACACTAAGAAAGATAACTTTAACCAATAATATTTCGTGGGAAGTTAATTTTAAGACACTTAAACAAAACTTTGCATTTTCATATCTTAAGAGTTGAGAAAAGGACGAAGGGTGACTCTAGTCGCTTTAGGAAATACCGAGCTCAAAAGGACAAGTGCTCGATGATCTTTTAAATTTAAAGAGTCAAAATGACCAAAATGACTACTCTAGATAATGTAGGCAAAAGGATTACCAGGTAACCGTGAACTGCATAATACCTCCCGACGAACTGAGAAGTACGAGTAGGAAATCTCCCCGAAGGAGGAGGCGAAGCTTCCAGCTCTAGAAGCTTCGTAACGGAAGTATGGTAAATGGTTAGGCCGGATGGAGTCGAGGAGGTCAGTTTGGGCTCCTTTCCCCTATTAGGATGGAACTACCTCAAGAGATAAGACCTTCTCCCATGAGAAGAGGACGCATCTCCCTTCCATCCATGCTATATAAACTTCCCTTTTTCCCAAGCACAAGCTAGTTCTAATTAGGCTCTGGTTGTGCGGCAAAATGCACAACCAGATTATTAATAGAGCTAATGGCATATCCCCGGGATTTCTTAACCAAACCGAAGTCATTCTTCATCTGATCAGCCAGCTTTTTCTCCTGAGACTTCCCAACAAATGCGTTGGCGGGGTTCGCTCCTTAGTAAGGAAGCGCAATGCTCCTTCTAATTAACATATCATCAATGGGGATCTTCAACTTGGGCCACAGACACCCATCATGCACTAATTCCAATAGTTGGCGCACACAAATTGTATTTATGTTATTGCACCCAAAGTGTTGAACATAGAGCATATTTAGCAATCCAACGCGTTGAATTCCTACCGCCCATTTCATTAGCTCAACCCTTGTCACTCCATATTCTTCATAGTAAACTGATTTTAGGTACTTAATGGGCTCGAAGTGGGGATACTTGCTTTGGTCATTTAGATCCCAGTCCTCCATGCGAAGTTGTGGCACCTTTACCAATAACTCTCCCTCAATCGGTACCTCCTCTGGTAACAGGGGTGTAAAGACCTTAAATTTTATAGCATCTAGGTCCCTAGTCACCTTTGAGGTTGGCTTCCGCGATGACATATAGGGTGGCAACTTGGAGATTAGTTCCACCTCATCTGCGTTGATATACTCTATTCCGTCGACCACTTCTTCCTCATCCAAATCTTGGGGCTCCATCGATTGCTTTAGCTTATCCATTCTCTCCTTATTCTGTTGTTTCCTGGGGATTTTCCTCTGTGATTGCCTCACTAGAGGCTTTTGTGGCTTCTTTAGCTTCTTGGTTGTTTCTGCTGTGGTAGTAGGCTTTTTCCTCGACAATGTTGTGCACTGGCAAGCGCTAGTGGTGTAGCAATCATAATGGATCCTAGCCCTTGTCTAAGAAACTCTTGCTCAATCTCCTCCCAGTTCCAACCAGACATGTAGCGGAACGCTCAGCTCACACTTAGGTGAAAAATCACACTTCGAATTCTCAACAAGCAAAGTTTTTGAATGTCGAGCGAGGTGCCATATTTATAACCCTTTTCAAATTCAAATCCCTTGATCTCCTTTAGATCCTCCTCATAAATGTAAATTTGCCTAGATATGCTCCTTAAATGTGTTCCTTCTTCTCCTTTTAATGACAATTTCCCTGTCAAATCAACTGTAGCAACCCCAATGGTCATATTCAGGACGAATTGCGTTAGACCCTTACCTACAATGTAGTTACCCCTTCTTCATCTAAACTTCCTCCATCTGCGCCATCCTCCTGAATACCGTGCAACCCTCCCTCTTCGACAAAGTCCTTGTTTGGCAAAGTACTTTATAGTCCCGTGCTTCCTTCCAACTGCCTGTAGCACTAAGACTTTCCTTCGTCCATATAGTCATTGCGTAGTCCCAGGGACATAATTGACCATGTAGATTTTCAATCTACTACCATTTACTCGTCCAACAAATAATTCCTCATTCAACTCTGCGAGCTGAATTGCGCCATCATTTCAGATAACCCTGATAATGTATGGTCCTATCCAACACATGTTGAACTTACCAGGGAACTTCGTGAACTTACTATCGTACAATAGAACCAAGTCTCCATTCTTAAAAGTTCTCTACTTAATATATTGATCGTGCCATGCCTTTCCTCGGGCTTTCTGTACTTGTTGGTGAAATCTTGCAAGAAAGTGATCTTCTTCCAGTGCGAGCAATTGTTCCAACCTCTCCTCCATAATATCATTATCTACCATATCTGTAACGGCCACAATCTGAAGACTAGGTGCTATGTATTCCATAGGCATTACAACTTACTGTCCATTAGGCAATCTAAACGAAGTATTTCTCATCAACTTCTTGCAGGTAGTCCTATATGCCCATAAAAATGTTGGTATGCGCACATCCTAATCGTTTCTATTGATGTTCCATACCTTAGTCAGGGCGTTCTCCAAAATTTTGTTGAAAGCCTCAACCGTGCCATTCGCTTGATGATGATAAGGCGTGCTTTTCTGATGATGTACCTGAAACTCCTTCGTTAATGCTTCAATAGTGTTTTGTAGGAAGTGTGATCCTCAATCGCTCATCAAGGTCTTTGGACACACAAATCTTAACAAGTCTTAGTAAGACAAAGGCATTCATGTCATGTTACAGTGTTGAGTCTGTAATTGTTATATCTTTCTGTATTGGGGCGAAGGGGAAGGCTCCTACAGCTGGGTGCGCGGAGACTTTGGTAAGTCTGCAGTTGTGTGCGTGAAAGAAGATTGTAACTGTGAAGATCTCAAGTAATAAAGAATAATTTGGAATGGATCTGTGTATTTTTATATGTTCACGTTGTTTATGTATTTATGCATAATTATGGTTCTCTTTTGTATATTTCTTCTATAATTGCATTGTGAAGATTCAAATATTATTTTATATGATGAATAATGCATGTTAGACTAGTTAGGCACAACTCACAAGTCTGTTAAGTAGGAGAATGCTCCATGACTGTAACAATAATATTAACAGTTCGTGAAGCTTGGATTAAGCCCTAAACTGAAAGAAACCCTACAGCCACACTACATAGCACTTATGGATGCAGAAACATAGTTCTAGCACCCCCTAATATCACCTCGGATAAAAGTACGGTCTACGCGAGTAGATCGTTGCCGAAAGGGCTGGAGGTATAGGGTTTTTTTGGTTAGCTCAACTAACTCTAAACCTGGGCCGGAGCCCCTTAAGCCAACAAATGGTTTAATTGTCAGGAACAATTCTGGATAGATGGTTCGGCCCAGCATTCAATCATCCTGGCTTAACTATTACCTCAAAATCACACTCTTGGAATAACAATAGCCATCTGCAGATCCCCCCCCCCCCCCCCCAACACAAGCTTGTTCACCAAGTACTTCAGCTCATAGTGGTCTGTGAATATCTTGAAGTGTGTGCCTAATAAGTAATGCTTGAATTTTTGCAATGCGTACACCATAACTAAGCCTTCTTTTTCTATTGTGGAATAATTTATTTCCGCCTTAGATAACTTTCAACTCGCAAATGCGATGGGGTGATCAAGACCCCCTTCTCCTGGTTGCACTAAGACAACCCCCAAAGCTATGCATGACACATCTACATGGACGTGGAACTCCTTCCAGTCTGGAAACACCAGAATCAACGTAGTGACCATTTTTCCCTTTAAGATGTTGAGGCTCTTCTGACATTCATTGTCCCAACAAAAGGTGACATCTTTCTTCAGTAATTTTTCCATCGGTGCAGTGATCTGTGAGTAGGCCTTTATGAACTTCTGATAGTAACCAGTATGCCTTAGAGTCATTCATAGCTGCTTCACATTCTTCGATGGATCCAAATTGATAATAACAACAATTTTTGCTTGGTCCACCATCAGCCCCTACTGGCAAACAACATGTCCCAGTAATATTCCATATGGTACACAAAAAATACACTTTTTATGCTCAACGAGATTTGATATTTCCTACAAGTATCCAACATCAAGCACGAGCTCAAAACATGCTTCTTTAATAGTCCAACGATTGTCCAATCATCAAAGTAACCCTCTAGAAATTTGTGAATGAATTCTTTAAACGCTGCGACAACAAGTCTGGAGAATATTGCAGGTGCATTGTTCAATCCAAATAGCATGATTGTATACTGAAATGATCCCCATTCTGTAGTAAAAGTTGTCTTACTCCTATTTACTGGTGTAATCTTAATTTGATGGTAATGTGAAAACCCATATGTAAAGAGGTAGGACTCCTGTCCTCCCACATTATCCATAACTTCATCAGTAAATGGGGTTGGGAATGGGTCATGCACGCATGCATCATTCAACTTTCTTAAATCGACACAAATCCTTATTTCTCCCTTAATCTTTTTCTCCTACACTACCATTGGCTTACCCATTCAGATTCTTCCACGGGTTCAATCATTCCAACTGCGACCATCTTCTCGAGCTCCTCCTTCCCCTTCTCTTTGTATTTCGGGTTTATCCTATATGGTCGTTGTTTTATAGGTTTCACATCTGACTTCAAAGTGATCTTCATTATGCACCTTTTAACTTAGTGAACTTTGTTGGAAACAACTCCTAGTACTCATGCAGTAATTCAGCAACCTTACCTACTATATCCTCATCCCATTAATGTTATGCTCTTGACCTGCGAGAAATTCCAGAATACCAGAAATGCAAAGAAATATAGCCCATAACACAGAATAAAATGAGAAAAACAATAAGTATTTTATTATTCATAAATAGATTCAATGTTCACTTGCCTCTTCGAGGGGGCAACCTCTAGCAGAGCAGAGCTCGATTACAATAAGACTCGATGATATTTACTTTACTAACTAAGACTATTTATAGCTAAATGACATCCAAAACCCCAACTACTAGTGGTCCCTTGCATAACACGGGTTAACCACTTTATTTATTAACTATGACCCATTTACAACTAAATGTGGTCCCTTTTATCTAATGCAGGTCAACCACTTACAATTATTAATGTGGGCTTTATTTACTCTCTAACTAACTATGACTATGACTCAACCCATTGGGCTTATTACATAAATAAAGGGTTTAGGGTTGGACCCTAACATGCCCTCCCCTAGCAAAAGCAACCTTGTCCTCAAGGCTGAAGTTGCAGAAACTATTGAAGAGTAGTGGTTGGTTCTGAGGTTGCATCTTCTGGAGAGGTGTCTTTCCACTTAACGAGGACTTCCTTTATCGTGTGGCAGCAGAGATGTCTTTCACGGGTATTGAGGGCCTGTTCTGGTTGGAGCCAGAGTAAGCCTTACTCATCCAATTTGGGTAGACTTGTTTGAATTCTACAATTATTCCCTACCACTTTCTTGAGGCATGATACATGGAAGACTGGATGGATTCTTGAAATTGGTGGCAAGGCTAATTTGCAGGTAACGGCTCCAATGTGTTGAAGTATCTGATAAGGTCCATAGAATTTTGGTGCTAGTTTATGGCAACCATTTTTTTTAGAGATGTTTGCTTATAGGGATGTAGTCGTAGGAATACCTGATCCCCTTCTTGAAATGTGCACTTGGAACAATGTTGATCTGCCTGTAGCTTCATTCGATTTTGAGCTTGATGTAGATTATCTTTGAGATGAGCTATCATGGCGGCACAATTATGTAGGAGTTGATCAACTGCCTTAACCTTAGAACATCAAGGGATATAAGAAATAGGTGAAGGTGGGAGTTGGCCATACACTGCCTTGTATGGATTCATCTTGGTGGCTTCATGATAGTTGTTATTATACCACCATTCAACTAAAGGTAGCCATTGTACCCATCGCCATTTCTTTTCTAAAGTGAAGCACCTTAGATATGTCTCCAAACATTTGTTAACTTCTTTTTTTTGACCATCGGTTTGGGGATGATAGGCAATACTTAGTTGGAGTTGTGTGCCTTATAGCTTGAAAAATTCTTGCCAAAATTTGTTGGTGAAAGTGGGGTCACAATCAAACACAATGGAAGTCAGCATGCCATGCAGTTTGAAGATCTGGTCCATGAAAGCTTGAGCCACCAAAGTGGGGGTAAATGGGTGGGATAGAGCGCAAAAATGAGCATATTTAGAAAGTTTGTCCACAACCACCATGATGACATATTTGTTGCCCGACTTTGGGAGACCAGTGATGAAATCCATGGAAACATCCGTCTAGACAGAGGCAGGGAGTGGCAATGGCTGTAAGGTTCTCTGTAACTTGATTTTTTCTCCTTTGTTGCGTTGACACACATCACATTCAATTACAAAAGTAATAATGTCATTTTTCATGCCAGTTCAAAAGAAAGAACAACGAGAGCAAACATAAGTCTTCTGAAAGCTTGAATGCCTTGCAGTTGGAGATGAGTGAAACTCTTCCAAAATGCAGTTTTTGAGGGTGGATGTCGACGATATAACTACTCGATCCTTGTACTAAAGAATATCATCCTTCCAAGAGTAGTCGGCTGAGGAATTAGGATCTTCTCTCAAGTTATTAATAAGTTTGGAGAGAGAGGGGTGTGAGAACCATTCCTTGTGGGCCTCTTCAATCCAATCTGGTATAGGAAGAGAGATTGATAGCAGGGTGCTTTCATCCTCAAATTGGCGCGATAAAGCATCAGCTACTACATTGTCACGCCCTTTCTTGTAAATTATCTCATAATCATATCCCATAATTTTGGCTAGCCATTTATTTTGTTGTGGCGATGATAGACGTTGCTCCCAAAAATGTTTTAGGCTTTGATGGTTCGTGCGGATTTGGAAACCTCACCCCAACAAGTATGGTTGCCAAGTTTCTACTAAATGTAAGATGGCCATCATTTCTTTCTCATAGTTAGATTGACCAAGATGTTTTCCACTCAGTTGTTCGCTGGTCAAGGCCAATGGTCGACCCTCCTGCATTAATATAGCACCAATACCATTACTGAAATCATCACATTCAATCACAAAAGATTTGGTGAAGTCCGGTAGGTCTAATACGGGACTGGAGCACATGGCCTGTTTAAGAGCCACGAACGCGTGCTGAGCTGCATCAATCCAGAGAAATGAATTTTTCTTGAGAAGATTAGTGAGGGTTCTAGTAATGCGACCATAATTGCGAACAAATTTGTGATAGTAGCCAGTGAGACCCAATAATCCCCTCAAACTCTTCAAGGTTTTTGGTTGGGGCCAATCTTGCATTGCCTGTATATTTTTTGGATCAACCCTCACTCCTTCACGACCCAAAATGTATCCCAAAAGAGCACTTGGAAAATTTGACTAATAATTTGTGATCTCGGAGTAGTTGCAAGATCAGGTCTACATGCTGAAGATGTTTTTCATAGGTTAGGTTGTATATGAGAATGTCATAAAAGAAGACGAGGACAAATTTGTAGAGATATGGTTTCAGTAGGTGGTTCATGAGGCTTTGAAAAGTAGATTGAGCATTACATAGACCAAATGGCATGACCAAGAATTCATAATGGCCCTCATGAGTTCGGAAGGCAGTCTTGGGAATGTCTACTTCCTTCATGCATATTTGGTGGTAGCTAGAGTGAATATCTAGCTCAGTAAAGAATTGAGCACCATGTAGTCCATCAAGAAGATTATCAACAATTGGAATAGGAAATTTGTCTTTAACAGTGAGCTTGTTGAGGTCCCGAAAGTTCTGACACATGCACCATTCTCCATATTTCTTTAGCACCATGACCACTGGTGATGAATAAGGAATGATGCTGGGATGAATAACACTGGCTTTGAGGAGTTCGTTGATGATTAGTTCAATTTAATTCTTTTGGGCAAAAGGATATCAATATGGGTGCACATTAGGCGGTTAGGCCCTCGGGACCAAAGGGATGGTATGATCATGTTCACCCGTAGAGGGTGGAAGCTCTTCAGGTTTGTAAAATACCTACTGGTGGCGGTCTAAGACCTGTTGCATCTTAGGATGAATATGAGTAGTGGATTCAATGGCTTGGATGGCATTAAATTGGGCGATGACTCTGTAATGGCCTTTCTTCAAAATCTTTTCCATTCGATGCGAACTGATGATAGTAGGAGAACATGCCTTGAGTCCACGTAATGTATGAATGTGGTCATTCTGCTTAAAGCTCATATATAACTCCTAGAAATCCATTATGATCAGGCCTAGTGTGCAAAGCCATTCAACACCCAAGACAATGTCACAACCACCCATTTCAATAGCAAACATGTGGGTCTTTAGGTGGTAGTCTCCCATCTGAAGTTTAATATTTTCACAGCGGCCTTCACATTTCATGGTCCCCCCATCAACGATAAGGACTTGGAAATTAAAGATTGCTCGCACAAAACAATGAACAACTTCGGCGACTCACTTATGAGTGCTGCCACTATCAATCAATACCACTACTGGTCGATGTTTAAGAAAGCCTCGGATTTTAAGAGTTTGAGGCAAAGAAATTCCCGCTAAAGCATGTAGTGAGATAACTGGTTCATCTGGTGTAGCTGTGAGATCATTGTTAGGTTGGGCTTCCTTATCTTCATCCTTGGCTTCCTCAGATGAGCTGTTATCAGTAGCATCAATTTGAAAGAATTTTGGTTCCTTGAATTTATGCCCCGGGGAGTATTTGTCATCACAGTAGTAGCACAATACTTGTTTTCTTCTTTTAGCCATTTCTATTGGAGACATCTTTTGAACCTTAAGTGTTTGGGTAAGGCTCTAAGCCTGGGTGGGACACCCCTTGGCTATGGAATTTGGACGAGTGGAATGGGCAGCTAAGGCGAGTTCCACCTTGACGACCTTTTTGCAGGCATCCGTCCACGTAGATGGGTGGTGCATCCGGACATGGGCTTGGATGGCTTCTTTGAGACCATTGATGAAACACTCAAACTAGAAGTCATCTCCTAGACCGTCAGTTCTGATGGCCAATGTCTCAAAGGCTGCAATGTAGTCTTTTATTGTGCCTATTTGTCGGAGCTTAGTGAGACGGCCCAAAAAATTAGATTCCCTATCAAAGCAGTCACATAGGGCTTTTGAGAACATGTGCCAAGTTATGTTCCTGGGATAACATTTATGATGCCACTACCACCATTTCCATCTCTCTTGGTCCATGTAAAGAGCCCCACACGTAGTTTAGTGTGATCTTCACAGATATCATTAAGGGAGAAATATTGTTCCATTTGTGCTACCCATACTACAGGATTAGAGCTATCAAATTTGTACATGTCTAGCTTGGGTGGACAAGGGTGGGAATATTGATGATTTCCATGTAAGTGAATGTGAGGGCTAGATTCTCCTTCGAGGTGTTCATCAACACTATGCTCCTCCCGATGAGACCTCTGCATCATATTGGTGAGGAGTGAAAGCTGTGAGGTAATTCAATCCATATTGCCCTGGAACTCATCCAACCTTTTTTTAAGGCTCTTGATCTTCTCATAGGCCATGACTTGAGATCTAGTACCTACCATACACAAACCCCGGTCAATTACTGAAGAGTAGTCTTCTTGGAAAGAGGGAAAGCTCAGGAATCTATTGGCGGGGGTCACTTGAAGTCACTTTAGAAAAATTTGGGATTGCCAGAAAATTGAGGCTGACAAGTGAATGGTACCACTGCGATCAACTCTTCATCCTGAAGCTTATGGGCTCATTCTCTTACAAGCGTCCCGGGATGGTCTGAGACAAATTTTTGTTTTTAATTCCGAAAGGATTTTTACTCCATGTTGATCAATATTGCACTGGCTAAATTTTAGAAAACTTGATCTTGCATAATGTCCTGCGAAAGTAGGGCCTAGTTTGTAGTAGCCACAGGCCTCATTGCACAAAGAGTCTTGTTGAATTGAGGCTTCTGTGATTCATATCATTTATGAGAGAATTTTTTGGCGTAAATCACATGATATTTCATTTGTCGACGCGTTTTGAACCAACCAATGTGGTTCATCGTTAGGACAAGTTGAAGAATCAGATCTAGATTGCATGTTAAATAGTCAGAGCAGAACATCCAACGGCTATAATTTTTTACTAGGCAACGACTATATTGACTAACTAACGGCTATATTAGACTAGGAAACGGCTAGTTGGACCGAACCTAGGGAAAAGGGGGCAAAACTATATTCTAAATAAAGTTAAGGATTTCAATAATTATTAAATTAATAGTTAGTTATACTATTATTAAATTAAAAGTAAATGGGAACTATGAATTTACATAAAAGGTATTAAATATTCTATATTTATTTATTTATTATTACTATTTTTTTTAAATATAAGTATAAAAATCAATATTAAATTAGTCAATATAGTTGTTTCCTAGTAAAAAATTATAGCCGTTGGATGTTCCGCTCTAACTATTTAACATGCAATCGAGATCTAATTCTTCAACTTGTCTTGACGATGAACCACACTGGTTGGTTCGAAACGCGTCGACAAATGAAATGTCATGTGATTTACGCCAAAAAATCTGCTCATAAACAACGAGTCTCATCGGCACTATGAAACCCCAACTATTGAATGTGAGTTGCATGACGGCGGAAAAACCCAACTATTGGATCTAATTTGTACGATGGCGGCACAACCATAACTGCTAGATTTGATTTGCACTGCAGCGGCAGAACCCCAATTGCTAGATCTAATCTGTAAGATAAGGTAGTGGGCGATCTTCAGATAGTATAGGGAACTATGGTCACAAAGTAGTGTCACGTGCTACAGATTGCAATATACACAAGGGTCCAATAATAGTACTCGGCTCAATCTTTCAGGGCACTACCTAAGGAGGATCAACCGTCCCCTTAGCCGTACTACCCGATTACCCTATTGTACACATGAATAATCTCCCCAAGTGTTGTTCTCAGTGTACTGTAGTAGTAACATGACCGATAAATTATCTAAGGCTAGGTATCAGGTGAGCCTAAGGGGCTTCCGATATACGCAAGGGTACGTGGAAGTGCAGTCTGTGCATAGTTCTGTCTAATGCACTACTACTTGAAAGGGTAGGCACAAAGGTTACAAGGGATTCCATCAAGCATGATCACCTCTCATAGTTCCTGCGTGCATGCCTCCCCAAATCTGCAGGTTTATGCGCTCAACGACAGATCCCATGATTTAAAGACGCTGGAACACATCTCTAGCCTAAAAAAAATCTAGGAAAGTTGGAGGCACAACCGGGCCTGGAAAGTGCCCTGATACCACTTGTTATGCTCTTGACCTGTGAGAAATTCCAGAATACCAGAAATACGAACAAAAATATAGCCAAGAACGCAAAATAAAATGAGAAAAAGCAACAAGTATTTTATTATTCAAAAATATATTCAATGTTCACTTGATTCTTCAAGAGGGCAACCTCCAACAGAGCAAAGCTCGATTACAATAAGACTCGATGATCTTTCCTTTACTAACTAAGACTATTTATAGCTAAATGACATCCAAAACCCTAACTACTAGTGGTCCCTTGCATAACACGGGTTAACCAACTTATTTATTAACTATGGCCCATTTACAATTAACTGTGGTCCCTTTTCTCTAATGCGGGTCAACCACTTACAATTATTAATGCAGGCTTTATTTACTCTCTAACTAACTATGACTATGACTTATCCCATTGGGCTTATTAAATAAATAAAGGGGTTAGGGTTGGACCCTAACAAGTAATCTCCAATGCGCACAAATTTGGGCTCCGTCTTTGAGCCTATATTGACTTGTCTCATCTTAACAGGTTGTGTTATGTCATGTATCTCAACTTCTAGTCTCACAATCTCGTGTTGTCCTTCTTATTCAAGGATGTTAATGTTGCGTGGATCTTCCTTGCCCTCCTCTGCGGTCATATTATAGCATTTGATTGCATGCTGCAATTGCGTGTTCCAATCGGGTTGTACCCAAGTCGTTGGTTCATTTGGTGTCAGGAAAAATACTACTCTGATTTCCTTAATGGCATCATTGATACATTAAAAACCATTTTCAAAGCTAAGGTCAATATGAAGCTTTCCTTCATACCATACCAGTCGACGGTGCCATGGTGCAACTCTGTTTCGAGATACCAATTCATCAGTATCACATCCAGAGTGTGAACAAATATATGTACCCATTCTGGTCGAGTTTCTTCGCCCCATGTTGTAGTCCAACAAGACAAGTGTTCTCATGGATCATCCTTACCATTATAATTCTTTGTTAGCTTTGTGTTTGCATGACTAAACTCGAGTCTCATCAATTGGCGATACTCCTTCCAATCTCCTATATTGTATTTATGCATGCCCCACCATTGCACAGGTGTAGCCCTCAAATCTATATCCAAGGCCCCTCAAATCTATATCCAAGGCCTTGAATCGTTGTTCTTCTGATACATCCCTTTCAAACTCATCAAGAAATAAGATGCCATTGCCTAGCCCATCATAGTAAGGTAGATTGCGTAGCTCCGTTGAGATGCAGTGAAGAGATTTTGTAAGTCTATTATAGCGCAGAGTAGAAACTTCTTGCAACTGGTTCTGCCAGTTCTCCAATTCCTCATCAAGGTCCGAGACACAAGAACTATCATTTTCCCCACTTATCCTCCCATCTGTGGTGGGGTTGATCCAATGCTCATCCGACGCAATTAACTTATAGATATGGTCAATATCTTCGTCGCGGACAAGTTCTGTATATCGTGCTCCTTCAAAGGGGTCCAAAGGAACAACGACCCTGGTACCATTATTCTCGAATACCATACTTCTCCTTTTCAGATTGATTATGGTGTCCATATCAAAATCCCAATCGATTCTGAGTAAAGATGGATATGGATTACTATAGTCCACAATCTCAATGATTTCAAACTCCGCCATCACTCTTGCTCCTTCAATGTCCACAACAACGCCCTGCAATCGACTCATCAGGATAATTTTTTGTTGATCGGCCATGCCTAGCTGAATTGATGACCATTGGAGCTTTGATTGCCCCATCAACTCCCACTTCAATATTCGCCATCACGCTTGCTACTTCAATGTCCACAAATACACACTGCAATCAACCCATCAGGATGATTTTTTTTTTATTGACCATGCGCAGCTGAATTGGTGACTATTATATGTTTGGTTGCCCCATCCGCTCTCAAGTCTGCTTTGGTAATACATTCACATCCAATCCCAAGTCCAGAATTACTTGATCCATTTCAAATTCACTAACCTGCGCAATTAATCACATTTTTCGGGCAATTATTTTCTTATTTTTGTTGACTTTGTTTACTGTGCATTGTTTAGGTTGTGGCTTCTCTTTAGTAGCATAGTTTTCGATTAGTTCTTGCAATCCTTCCACTGCTTTTTGATCCCTTAGCAACTTCATACAGGTCTGGAGAAAGGACTTCATAATGGTCGGATCAAGGTTCTCTATCACAGTAACCACTTCAGGATTATCCTTCCGTGGTACTAGTTGTATCCGTGTCTTTGATGTTGAAGCTCTTGGGTCCATGAAACTCTTCTTTGCTTCCATGAAGGTTTCTTTCTCCCTTTGCATATTGAACCCGATACTCTTTTCTCCAGCCTTCCTGACCCATGTATCTGCTATAGGCTTCTTTCCTTCTATTTTATCTTCTCCTATAGCTGCGCCACTTTGTGTCACTATGTTAACACTTGGATCATCTTCACATGTTTTGGCCCTCATCATTTGCAAGTTTTGCACTGGCTATTTATTCTTCTTTTCCTACATTTTAGCCATCAAACTAGGACAATCCTTTATCACATGGTCGAACTTCCTATAATACTTATAGGAAGGGGTAGTGGGGTTCTAAAAATCTCACGCAAAATGTCTAGCTTCGCCATAGTTATAACATATAATTTGACCCCTACCTCATCCAACGCCCCCTCCTCGACCGCGTCCTTGGCCCTGAAATCCTCGGCAGGCCGTAGGTGAACAATGGGCTTCCTGTGTGCGACTTTCAAGTTGCATTTTGTACGCCGCTTTTTTCTCTATCATCAAATCATAGATGCGACAATTTATTTTGTCGTGTTCTACTAAGTGGCAGAAGTTAAAAAATAATTTCTTTGGCGCCTGCACATACATTCTATAACAAATAACAGTGGTCAGTCGAGTGTTGGCTTGCAACTCGGCAAGTACTACACCAGACACTCGTTCTAGTACTTGGTCCAGCACTAGGTTCTGACTTCAGAAGATTAGGACCCCGACTAGGAAAATATTGAGACATGAAGGACAGTGGTCCTTATAGTGACCTTCCACTTTACAATTGATGCACCAAATGTCTGAGAGCGTATCAGGCCGAATTTGTTTTCCCTTCTTTAAATCTTGCAGCTCCATGTGTAAGCTCCTTAACTGGGTTTGTATCTATTGAACTCTTATGTGAGTATCATGTATCGGTGATGCTTCTAGCTTCATCGCAATTTCTATTGCCTCAACTTGTGATGCGAAGTTTTGTTGCGATAATAGTAATATGAGATGTGGTAACTGTCGGAAAATATTGAGGGGGGGGTGTGAATCAGTATTCCTTAGCAATTAGCACTTTTAAATCTTTTCAGAGCATTAGTTAATCTTCAATTATCATTAATTTTTATGCAGTAACAACAGTGAATAAAAGAACACAGAAGGCACAAAAATTTTAGGTGGAAAACCCCCTCCGAATAAAAAACCACCGAACGCTTTTATAATAACTCTTTAATCTTCAACGCCAATTGAAAAGAAAGCTCCAACTTCCTAGAATCTAGAAAAGCATTCTTCTCCAGCTCCCGCTAGATGGACGCTCCAATGCCTGAGATTCTTCAGTAGTCAACTGAACGGATGCCCCAACACCCAATGAGATACAACTCACCCTAGCACCACCCTATCACCCTGAAGTTTTCACAGGCTTGAACCTGTTGGTGACTTCATGCTCCAACCTAGCACCACCCTACCACCCTGTATAAGAATAAAATAAGAATGGACTCCCCTACCAGGGAAAATGGTCCACTTTACAATGATATAGAATGACGTAGAAGAAGAAGACACACTAGATCATAACCCCAACTATGACACAACCACCTAATGATGATCCTAGACCTCCCAACGCTGCCTCTTCAACTCTTGGCAGATAGACACTTGTACAACTTTTACAAAGATTCTTTTACAATGATTATGTACAATGATACTTTTACAATGTCTGTATGCAATGCTGCCCACTTGAAGACATCATGTGGTGAACTTCATACTGCTGTTCTACACCTTGATTGTTGCTCTTGTCAGGCTAACCTTTCTCATTCTTTAGGACATTAGATTATGCATTGAGTCTTCTCTCGATGAATATATAATACCTACAAAAAGTCTTCAAGGAAATTCCCATGACATGATAATAGCAAAACTTACCTCATCCTGTAGAGCATATGTCAGTGCTAAACAAAAACAAACAAATTAGAATACAAAGAACCTAATGCAATTAAGAGATGAACATGCATATACAGAAGATACTTACCTATAGGTTACCTCTGCTACATCATTTTGCTGCACCTTGCTCTTTGCTGCCCTAGAAAGTCTGGTCCTTTGCACCCCTTGACAACACTTGATCTAGTTTTTCTTGCCTTCTAGGAGCACGATATTTAATCTGATGTAACTCTGCAATTTTAGATCCCCAAAATGTGATATTTGGTCGTGTAGAAGCCCTCTGAGTCTTCTTTCCAATGCCACGGGTCTGACCCACTTTGGACTCTTCAAGACAAAGTTATGCCCAATCTCTCACAATGACCTAATTATGGACTAATTCAGTAGAGCGAACTTGTACGACATGCCACATGTCACTGTTTTCTCCTTCAGCTTTGAAATTGATACACAGAAAACTACAGTCCGTGCATTTCTGCTACTTTTTACAGAATTCCAATCCTCTTCTCAGAGAGAGTTATGACAATTTTCCCAAGGTCACTTCTTTGAGATGAAATTTGGCAGCCTGCAAAAACCCTAACTTCCACAGATCATATCTCCGAAAATATAGCAAACAAAGATCTGAAATTCAGTGACGACGTTCATCATGATTGTGAATCAAATGGGTTTTAATTTCAAAATCTAAGACTTCGCAAAAATGAAGTTATAACGAAAATGCCACGATCACTTCATTTGGAGGATATATGAGATTTATTTTTATAGAGTTGAGAGGGGCTTCTATAGAGAATGTTGGAGGGATTTTAGGAGCCTAAAAAATTATTAATTATTGACTATTCACCAAAACCAATTATGAGTGCCATGCCACAACCCTATAGGGTTTTAGCCCACTAACTAGGGTTACTAACTTCAAACATGAATATCTCTCAAACTGTGAAGAACTACTTGGTGTGCCATATATCAACGGAAACATCTCGACGAGTAGAATCTATATAGAAGATCCTTGACTCAAAATAGAGTAATTTTTCAAGTCAAAATTCCCTTGCAAGATCAGGGTAGCCCCTGGTGCTGCTTGGGTTGACATCAATGACAACCTTAGATAATATTTAGATCAAAAATCTCCCCCTTTGGCATTGATGGCAACACAAGTACTCCCCCTGCGATCAGGGCACCTCTTCCTACTGCCTTCTTTCCCCCTTTGACATCAATGGCAAAGGGTAACTACCCCTGAAACACAACCATCCTACGGACCTGTACAGACTTCCACTCCCCCTTTATTTTTTGAATAAGGAAAATGTAATGAGAACTTGGGAGGATCCCAAGCTTTTGGCGAAGATATTCAAATTCTTCACGAGCTAAAGGTTTAGTGAAGATATCAGTGATTTTTTATTTTGTACCAACATATTCAAGCTTGATATTGTTTTCAGCGACCTTCTGTCTAATGAAATGATATTTAATCGGAATGTGCTTCGCTTTGGAATGCATCACAGGATTCTTGGAGATACTGATGGCACTGGTGTTATCGCAAAATATGGGAATAGGCTCATCCAACTTGACCTGAAGATCTTGAAAAGTTTTCTTCATCAAGAGAACTTGAGTACAACAAGTTTTTGCCGCGACATATTCTACTTCTGGTGTGGATAACGAGATTGAGGTTTGCTTTTTGCTCATCCATGATACGAGACAACCACCTAGATAGAATACTGCTCCACTACTACTCTTACGATCATCAACACTTCCTACCCGATATGCATCTATAAAGACTTGAATAATGAGATTGTTTCCCTTGGGATACCACAAGCCATATTCTGTTGTGCCCTTTAGATATCGAAGAATTCTTTTGATGACAATAATATGTGATTCTTTTGGTGTTGTTTGGAATCTTGTTACTTGTCCAACTGCTTGCATAACATTTGGCTGGGAGGCTGTTACATATAGAAGACTACCAATCATAGATCCATACAACCTCTGATCCACATCCTTAGATGCGTCGTTTATGCTCAATTTGCAACTTGTTACCATCGGAGTAAGGACGGGCTTGCAATCTACCATTTTGAATTTCTTAAGCATTTCCTTGATGTACTTGGCTTGACATATAAATATTCCTTTCTCTTGCTGAGATATTTGAAGCCCTAAGAAGTATTTCAACTCACCAAGTAAAGGCATCTTGAACTCACTCTGCATCTTTGTAGCAAAGTTCTTACTTAGTCGATCATCATTGCTACCAAAGATTATATCATCCACATATACCTCAACGATTGTTAAATTATCTTTATCTATTTGTACGTAAAGATTGCTATCAGTAGTACCTTTCTTGAACCCTTGTTGATGTAGATATCTGTCAAGACGAGCATACCATGCTCTGGGAGCCTGCTTGACACCATACAGAGCCTTCTTTAACCTGCAAACATAGTCTTCTTTTTCTGATAGTAGAAAACCTTCAGGTTGTTTGATGTAAACTTCTTCTTCTAATTCTCCATTCAAAAATGCTGACTTAGCATCCATTTGGTAGACTTTTCTTTTTCTTGAACATGCATAGGCGAGAAACATCTGGATGGCTTCCATTCTGGAAACTGGTGCAATGTTTTTTCGAAATCAATTCCTTCCACTTGTGCATATCCTTTGCAGACTAATCTTGCTTTATTTCTGGTATCCTGTCCATCTTCATTCAATTTGTTCCTGAACACCCATTTTATCCCAATGACATTTTTATATTTTGGTCGTGGAACTAATTCCCAGGTCTTATTCTTCTCGATTTGATCCAATTCTTCATTCATAGCTGCTACCCAATGTTCATTCTAGCTGGCTTCCTCAAAACTACTAGGCTCAAAGGTTACTAGAAAAGCAATGTGAGCTTGTTGTGATGAACGAAGCTGTCGACCTTTTCTTGTTCCAATTCCTTCATTTATGTCAACAATGATTTGATTTGATGGATGGTTCTTTTGAATCCATTCTTTTCTTCTCTTTGGAGGAGCTTCTTGTTGTTGTTCCTGTATATCTTGTTGATCATTATTTACTTCTTCCTGGTTCACAGTTGCTTCTTGATCTAGAATTTTCTCTGTACCTTTTTCAGCCTCTGTCTCAAGTTTCAAGGATTCTAGATCCTCATCATTATTCGTTAGAACACTATCTTCGTCAAATGTAACATTTATTCTCTCCACTATATTTTTTCGTCTTAGATTATAGCATTTATAGGCCTTTCTTTTGCGTGAGTAACCAACAAATATACCTTCATCAACACGCGATTCAAACTTACCCAACTTTTGATCTTCTCTTTTGATATAACATTTGCTTCCGAAGATTCTGAAATATTTTACATTAGCTAGTTTTCCTTTCCATAATTCATATGGGGTCTTATTGCAATTATTTATGAGAAGACTTCTGTTGATAATGAAGATTGTCGTATCAATTGCTTGAACCCAGAATTTTTCATCCAATTTTGAGTCCTTCAACATTGTTCTACCCATTTCCTGTACGGTTCTGTTCTTTCTTTCAGTAACTCCATTTTGCTGAGGTGTTCGTGCTATTGAAAATTGTCTTTTTATTCCATTTTCATCACAATATTGCTGAAATAATTTGGAAGTGAATTCTCCGCCATTATCTGATCTTAGACACTTTATTTTTAAACTAGTTTCATTTTCGACCAACTCCTTGTAGATCTTAAAGCACTCAAAAGCTTTAGATTTTTTTCTTTAGGAAACTGACGGCTGTCATCCTGGTATAGTCATCTATCATTAACATGAAATATAATTCTCCATCTAAGCCTTTTGTTCCCATAGGACCACATAGATCAGTATGTATCAATTCCAATGGATGTGATGCAAAGTGTTATTTTGTTTTAAATCCGCATTTTGTCTGCTTGCCGTGCCGACAGGCCTCACATAGTGTGTTGGAAGGTTTTGAGATTTTCGGCATTTCTCGTATTGCTTCCTTTTTGCTTATCCTAACAAGATTTTCAAAGTTTATGTGACCCATTCATTTGTGCCATAACTAGCTTTCATCTTCTTTAGCTAGTAGACATGCTTTAGTTGCTTCATCCAAAACATATATGTCGTTTGGAGCTCGACTTGCTATAGCCACTTTCTTGATTTCACATTTTATGGAGTTTAATAGCATTGTGTGTCCTTGATCACACATTTGTCCAACACTGAGCAGATTGTGATTCATGTTTCCAACCAATAGAACATTCTTGGCTAGAGCATCTTTGCTTCCGAGACTGATGGTACCTGATCCTATAACATTTGAAGATCCATCATTTCCAAAGGACACAATTCCATCCTTCTTCTCTTTCAGAGATACAAATTTCTTTCTATCTCCAGTGATATGCGTTGAGCAACCGCTATCAACACACCACACATATTTGTTTTTTTGAGCCTTAAGAGCGAGAGCACAATTATCAGTGTTCTTCTTCTTCCATGTTCGTTCGTTCTATGGCTTTGAAGATTCTTCTGGAGGATTTTCAAGTCTGCAGTCTCTGGCTATGTGTCCAAAGTTTTGACATTTGTAACATTCAATATTACTTCTTAAATGTTCAAATCTATTGATGTTTTATTGAGCCCTGGGAGGTTCATATTTGACAGATCTCCTGGAATTGTATTGGTTCCTAGGGTACGTGCGACATTCTATAGCTTTATGACCAAATTTTCCACATGAATAACAATAGCCATGAAAAATATGTTGGTACCTGGATGGAAATCTTCGTCGGGGAATTGTCTTCCAAGGTTGTTCTTGCGAATCTTGTTCAATGAAGTCTACATTCCTGTCAGATCTCATAGGTTCATTGTATTATGTTATATAAGGTCCTACTTCTTCTTCTTTGTAACCGAGGCCAGTTTTGTCGTTGTAAGATCGTTGATTGTTGATGAGTTCTTCCAACACCCTTGAGCTGTTGGCATAGTTTTGGACAATTTTTCCCTTCTTCACTTCCTTACGCAACGAGACTACTTCAGCTTCTAATGCTTCCCTTTCTCGGTTGCTTTCTTCCAACTTCTTTTGAAGTCCCTTCAATACATTTGTGTTCTTCAGCTTCAATTTTGAGACCTTGGAATTGTTCTTCAAGAGTATTGGAATGGATCTTCTCAGCCTTGAGCTCTTTTATAAGCTTGATTGCCTCCTTAGAAAATTATTCTATGGCCAACCCTTCTTCTTCGTTGTTTAATACCTCTTGTTTATTGTGCTTGGCCATAAATAGTACTCTCTCATTGGCTTCTTCTTCCTTGCCACTGTCTTCATCGGATGATGAGCTATCTTCTTTAGAGAGAAAGTTCCTTTTGAATCCATTCTTCTTGCCTTGCTTGTTGAATTGCTTAAAGCCTTTCTTTCCTTTTGAGTTTCCATCACTTTTGTTCGGACATTTTACTGCGAAATGCCCAACCTCACCATAGCCGAAACATATCAATAGAAGTTTATCTTTGAATTTCCCCTTACCAATTTTTAGTTTTCTCGTAAAGTAAGCATATTCTCCATCTGAAAACCTTCTTAATCATCTTCCTTTTCTTCACACTTGCAGGTGCAGGTGCAGGTCTTTGCCTTTGAAGGTTGTTTGTCCTTATGGTTTTCTTACATGCAGCGAACACAGTTTCTAGATGCGAAGTACCCTCTTCTTCATCAAGTCTCATTTCATATGCTATGAGAAGTCCATGTAATTCCTCTTTGCTGAGTTTGTCCAGATTTGCACTGTATTCTAAGACCGATACCTTTGGGTTGAATCTTCCTGGTAATGTTCTAAGAATCTTTTGTATAATAGTCTTCTCATCAACAGGCTCTCCCAATCCTTCCAGAGTGTCGGTTATTTCATCAACGTGTTGGAAGTATGCAACAATGTTGTCATCTTCTTTCATTCTGCGTTGCTCAAATTTTGCTCTATAGGTTTGAAGCTTTGCTTATTTAACATTTGAGTCACCTGCATATGTATTCTCAAGCTTGTACCATACATTTTTGGCGGTTTTCCAACCCAACACCTTATGATAAGCAGATTCAATAAGTCCACTGATAATAATATTCTTTGCTTTTGCATCATTTACCAAATTCTTCTTACCTTATTCATTCGCGGTTGGTGTAAAGCCATTTTGAATAGTGTCCCATACTTTGTAACTTTGTGTCAAGATATAGACCTCCATTCTTCCTTTCCAGAATGCATAATTATTTTCATTGAATAGAGGTACACCATTCTTGGTATGCTCCATGATCTCCTTCATGTTGTTAAACTGTTATTGAAGGAACCAAGCTTTGATACCAATTGTTGGAAAATACTAAGAGGGTGGGTGGGGGGTGTGGGTGAATCAGTATTCCTTAGCAATTATCACTTTTAAATATTTTCATAGCATTAGTTAACCTTCAATTATCATTAATGTTTATGCAGTAACAACAGTGAATAAAAGAACATAAGAGGCACAAAAATTTTAGGTGGAAAATCCCCTTCGGGTCAAAAACCACCGAATGCTTTTCTAATAATCTTCAACTCCAATTGAAAAGAAAGCTCCAACTTCCTAGGATCTAGAAAATCATTCTTCTCCAGCTCCCACTGGATGGATGCTCCAACGCCCGAGATTCTTTAGTAGTCAACTGAACGGAAGCCCCAACACCCAATGAGCTACAACTCACCCTAGCACCACCCTACCACCCTGAAGTTTTCACAGGCTTGAACCTGTTGGTGACTTTATGCACCAACCTAGAACCACCCTACCACCCTATAGAAGAATAAAAGAAGAATGGACTCCTATACCAAGGAAAATGGTCTACTTTACAATGATATAGAATGATGTAGAAGAAGAAGAAGATGCACTAAATCATAACCCCAACTATGAGACAACCACCTAATGATGATCCTAGACCTCCCGACACTACCTCTTCAACTCTTCGTAGATAGACACTTGTACAACTTTTACAATGGTGCCTTTACAATGACTCTGTACAATGATACTTTTACAATGTCTGTATGCAGCGCTGCCCACTTGAAGACTTCATGTGGTGAACTTCTTGCTGTTGTTCTGCACCTTGATTGCTGCTCTTGTCATGCTACCCTTTCTCATTCTTTAGAACATTATATTATGCATTGAGTCTTCTCTTGATGAATATATAATACCTACAAAAAGTCTTCAAGGAAATACCCATGACTTGCTAATAGCAAAACTTACCTCATCCTGTAGAGCATATGTCAGTGCTAAACAAAAACAACAAATTAGAGTACAAACAACCTAATGCAATTAAGAGATGAACATGCATATGAATAAGATACTTACCTATAGGTTACCTCTGCTGCATCATTTTTCTGCACCTTGCTCTTTGTTGCCCTAGAAAGTTTGGTCCTTTGCACCCCTTGACAACACTTGATCTAGTTTTTCTTGCTTTCTAGGAGCACGATATTTAATCTGATGTATCTCTGCTATTTCAGATCCCCAACATGTGATCTTTGGTCCTGTAGAAACCCTCTAAGTCTTCTTTCCAATGCCACAGGTCTGACCCGATTTGGACTCTTCAAGGCAAAGTTATGCCCAATCTCTCACAATGACCTAATTATGGACTAGTTCAGTAGAGCGAACTTGTATGACATGCCACGTGTCATTGTTTCCTCCTTCAGCTCTGAAATTGATACAAAAAAAACTACAGTCCGTGCACTATCCGCTACTTTTTACATAATTGCAATCTTCTTCTCAGAGAGAGAGTTATGACGATTTTCCCAAGGTCACTTCTTTGAGATGAAATTCGGCAGCGTGAGAAAACCCTAACTTCCACATATCATATCTCTGAAAATATAGCGAACCAAGATTTTAAATTCAGTCACGACGTTCATCAAGATTGTGAATCAAATGGGTTTTAATTTTAGAATCTAAAACTTCGCAAAAATGAAGTTATAGCGAAAATTCCACAATTACTTCATTTGGAGGATATATGAGATTTCTTTTTATAGAGTTAAGAGGGGCTTTTATAGAGAATGTTGGACGGATTTTAGGAGCCTATAAAATTATTAATTATTGACTATTCAATTACCAAAACCAATTATGAGTGCCATGCCACAACCCCATAGGGTTTTAGCCCACTAAATGGGGTTACTAACTTCAAACATGAATATCTCTCAAACCGTGAAGAATTACTTGGCATGCCATATATCAACGGAAACATCTCGACAAGTGGAATCTATCTAGAAGATCATTGACTCAAAATAGAGTAAGTTTTCAAGTCAAAATTCACTTGAAAGATCAAGGTAGCCCCTGGTGCTACTTTGGTTGACATCAATGACAACCTCATATCATCTTTATATCAACAGTAATAACGCAGATATATACCACTCTTTGTGTTGCTCATCATAGATTTGAAAGTTGACTCATTACAACAAACATTTTAGTCTCTGATCTAAGTCCCAGGTGATGCAGGAGCATCCGACACTCTTAATTGAACAAAGAATCCAAAGCAGAACAAAGAGAGGACATGGACCATCGAGCTGAATAAGGGGACTTTTCTGTTTTAAAATAGAGAAAAGGATGGAATGGATAAGTCTCTCGAAGACTTATTAATTATAATCTGCCACATATATATTCTGTAGCGATCTTTAGGGCTTCAGTTGAATGATTCAAGGAAAGGATTGATCGGATCCCTTCAGTGATCTGATCTAATGTATTCTTATAAATAGTGAACCTGCAATTAAGAAGATAGAGAGAGACAGATAGAATGTGTGTAAGCTAAGAGTAGTCAAGAGTTGAGAAGGAACTTGTTCGAAGGTTGAAATGCCTTAGATCTTGTAATCATGTTGTGTATAATATAAAAGTGTGAGTTTTGTGGATTTGCATAGGTCTGTGTATTAAGTCTTTTCAGTTTTATTGTATATATGTGCATGACGGCTTGAATACAATGTTGGTAGACCGTTGATCGACCATCGATCGTTGTTGGATCGATGGCGATCCAACAATTATGTGAATGTCGTGTTTAGAAGAGACTATGGCAGAGAAAACGAGTTAAGTGCAGAAATCCATAGAAGGCGAGCTGAATTCCAATTACATTAAGAAATAGCACAAAAGTACTTAGCGGAACTGGAATCCGGACCTGAAAACTTATGAAAGTTGGTCTATACCTTATTGGGTCCAGAAGGCATATCGGATCGACATTTTAAAGTGGAAGGGGTCCAACCATTGAGCAGTGTGATTGCGATAATCCGATGGATCCTGGACCGTCGGATCAAGAGTCCCGATTGACGGTCCAGATGCAATCAGTGATCGCATATCAGAGAGGCCAAAGGACTTGGACAGTGGAACAACGAAGGGCCGATACATCGATAGTGACAATGCAATGATTGGCGATCAACGGTATCGGCAATAGGAAGTCGGTGTCAGAACAGAGCTGCGTGGAAGCGATAAGAAATGGACCCGACTAGAATTATAAACGCGGGTGTATAAATGTTGAAGTCTGGTGTATGTATTTGGAGTGGGATTTTCATGGTTTTCCCATGTATTTCATAATATGCGTTGCCTGAGGGTTTATAGTGTAAAATGGCTTCGATAGTTGAATGGTTCATGATTTTAAGGCCTAAAGGCCTATATTAATGCTTCCGATAAGGCTGTGGGCCATAACCCATAGGCCTCAGGATCAATTTTTTTTAAGGAAAAGGGATTTTGGTTAAACCCAATTTCTCTTTCCATCACCAGGTAGTCTTGTTGACAACTTACTTAATCTCTTTTATCTTCGTGATCCACTTCAACTGTGATTTTGGTTTCTTTAACTCTGTGTTCAGTGCTTTCTTCGTCTCAGCTAGTGAAGCAACTGAGTTTGTTGTACTATACTTAATATACCATGACTATGCTATGTCCTGCAGTGTTGTGACACGCTGAGATTTCTTCATATCTTCATCATTTATTTGTTGTGTTCTACATACAACTTCTGCAACAAACCAAAATTGCTAAGGATCCTTTGATCCCTTACCCTTAAAAATAGGCATCTTTTCTGCGTTATCCATATTAAATGGGGGAAGTGGAGGTGGAGGTGTAGGTGTATGAGGTGGATGTGAAGGTGGAGATGGAGTGGTCAGATGGGGAATCCTAGAAGTACCTTGGTTATCCTACTGCGACACACCTCTAGGTGTACTAGGGTTGCTCCTTTCTTCTTCGCTGTCTTATTCACCCAATAACAGACTGTAAATAGCTTCAACGAAATTATCGTAGTTTATTCTAGATCTCTTTCCGCTTCACGTAGATCCAATCTTGTTCCCTTTAAACATCAATCTGCTTACATGCGCAATACGCACTTTTCACATAACAACATCTTAATCCAGAGCTTTAAGGAATTTAAATACTTACCTCTCGGACCCTTGAAAAATTGTCGCTCAGTTTCATTGTAGGATACTGATGTGTCAATTGCAAATTTAGTAATAGAGCCTTTGATAATACTATCGATCCAGTGATCAACAACTCTTGCGATCTTATTTCCAGACTCCTTGAGTGGCTTAATCAGCTCTGGGGTCCATGTAGTAGGCTCGTCATGCTTCCAACAGGTCTTTTGTCTAGCTAGTTTTGAAATCCACTCGTGCAGCTCATAAGCGAACGACGCGAAAAAGATCTCATGCTATTATGTATAGATATACCTCAGCAACCACCTTTTTGTTGACAAGCACAAATTTCTATCATCTTGTGCTGTAAATTCACGCAACTACATATCAACCCAATCTTGAATCTCTTTTCTGGTCGGATGCCACATCACATATCCCTCACACAGATCGTGGTCTCGGTAATAGAACAATTTGTTGGATTTAAGGGCTTAGACCCAGGTTTAGAGTTAGTCTGCACTAACCAACAAAACCCTATATTACCGGTCCTTTCGTCAACAATCTGTGTAGCACAGACTGTAGTCTCATCCAAGGCAATATTAGGGGATGTTACAACCAGGTTTCTGCATCTAGATGGGCTATACAATGTGGCTGTAGGGTTTCTTTTAGTTTAGTGATTAATCCAACCTTCAAGAACCGTTAGTCTTATTGTTACAGTCATAGAGTGTTCTCCTACTTTATAGACTTGCGAGCTACGCCTAACTAGTCTAACATGCATTATTCATCATATAAAGTAGTATTTGAACCTTCACGATGAAATTACATAATAAATATACAAAAATGAACCCTAATTATGCTGAAATACATAAACTACGCGAACATATAAAAATACATAGATCCATTTCAAATTCTTCTTTATTACTTCATATCTTCATAGTTACAATCTTCTTACCCTGCGCACACAGCTGCAGGGGCCTGTGCACACAATTGCAGACTTACCAAGGTCTCCATGCACATAGCTACAGGAGTCTTCCCCTTTGCTTGAATACAAAAAGATATAGCAATTACGGACTTACTGAGACAACCCTTTATATATCATTTTCCCTTACAATACCATGGTTCGCAAACCATGGATGGAACTTAAAACATACAAATTAATCCCATCCCTCTACAAAATAAGGGGCTTTGAACTGCCCTAAAGCCCCTATCACTCCTAAAAATCTGCGCAAATCGCGCTCCACCCCTCAAAATGCGAAGACTTTACATGACTTAGACAAAACTTGGACCTAGGGGATCCCTACCCAACAATAGTCCATGGAGATGGATTCCCAAGGCTGGCTAGGAGTATGCAAAGGAGTGTACATGCTTTGCTTCTTGATAGTTGGCTTGGTGATGACACAGGCAGTGCAGAATCTGATATATTTCCCAAGATTATGTCAGAGTTTTGTCCAATAAAAGTACTTTTGTAGTACGACCACAATTTTCTCCACACCAAAGTGTCTTGCGATTGGACTGTAGTGCACCTCCAAAATCATCTTGGAACGCTCGCTTGAAGGAACAGAAAGGTGGCTCACGTAGCATAATAATGCATCCTAGAGGTGGAAATCAAGAACTTTCTTGCGATCTACTAGCATTTGGTATGCGGAGGAAAACTCTAGATCATTTTTGTAAAGTTGCGACCATCCAGAGGTCTCATGGCCACAATAATTGAGAATAGTTATTAGTGTTGCAACTGGGGAATGGCCAAGGTAGTCTGCAACATGATTGGTGCTGCCCTTTTTGTATTTAATGTTCTATTGGAATTGCTGCAAATATGTAGACCACTTCTGATGACGATCATTTTGCAACTTCCCTTGTGTTTGTATAAACTGAAGAAGTCGATGATTAGTGTGGATGACCGTATCCTTCCCCAGAATGTAATGCTTCCATTGTCGATAGGTTGAAATGATGGAATACATCTCTTTATCATAGGTGGAGTACTTCTGAATTGTATTATAAAGTGTCTCACTATAATAGGCTAATGGATGCTCGTGTTAGATGAGGACTGCACCAATAGCATAGTCAGAGTCATCTGCATTAATTTCAAACGGTTGTAGTAGGTGTTAGGTAGATAAATCCCTCTTGTTAACAAGAGGAATCTCGTTAGGTGCTAGATAGAAACTAGAAACAAACAGATAATTGAAATGACTCTTTCCCTAAGTTAGTCTCATTTGAATTATGGATATAAAAGATGGTAAATGAGCCTCTTACTTGTTCGTGAAATGCTTGATGAAGATCCCTTGTTGTGTCTCGATGCAACCCTTCAATGCTTGATAAAACCTGCAACCATAAACATAAGAAGGATCAAAAGTATATGATACATAATATTTCAAACAAACTTAACCTAATGATCAAGGGGATTAGGAATTGAAATTTCTTTAATGAACATCTAAAGAGTTATAGACCATTCATCATTCTGATAAGACAATTCAATGGGGAAAAAGGCTCATTCGTATTAATCAAAGATAAAGAAGAGCCTTACAACCTTTGCCTTGATGTAGAAAGTGCATCCAATATCCTCCTTAGATGATAAGGTTTTCAATCTCAAAATAGTAGCATAAGTTTATTTTTTTGAGTTTTGACCTCCTCAATCCCTCTGCCCTCTAGTCATTTTATAGGCCAAGAGAAAGAAGTTGTAGATCTAAAAGAGGAGGGTGAGATCCTCTAATTGAGGGATTATGTTTCCTTGAGGAAAGGGATTATGATCCATCCTCTGAGGATTATGGATCGAATAGGCATCACCTAGAAACTTTCAATTGCAATATATTCAACCAACTATGCTTCTAGAATGTACTTTTTTATTTTTAATTACTTTGATTCACCTGCACGATCCAACGTGATAGATAGAGTGCAGTTCTGTGTTGTTCTTAGGAATAAGTTCAATGAATGCGCAGAAACTTCTAGGTAAATGAGCATTGGACCTACTTAACAAAGTATACAAGCCATTTTCCCCAAAGTTCTCATCTTCTTCAAGGTATTCTTGGTTGTTTGACCTCTAAAGGAGTTCAATGAAACATGTTTATGGATGCCGAGAAATTCATTTATATCGATCAAGTGTCATGGTGACAAAATGATGTGTAACAAATTTCCCGCGAAAGTGTGAAGTATGTATAATATATTTTAAAAGATTGAAGTGTTTTATCATGCTAAAGATTGGATCAGAGACAATGGTTAGAAACCTGTAAGAAACATTCAAGGATTACAATGCAGATGTATATATATAATCATCACTGAGGTAGGCATTCCATATTCAGAGTAAAGATAACTCAATAAATAAGTATGGAAAAACTCCAAAATCATATCGATAGTCGACACAGTATGGACCATTCGTTTATGATTATGTCTACATAATCAAGAATATAAAACTCCTCGCAACCTGGATTGATGAAACTAGATCCAAGGTCTTGATCTTCGTGTTCTCGATCCACGGTACGAATCTAGCCATGTGAGTGAATGTCTCGAAGTTGAACATGGTAGAAACCACTTGATTACCAGTCAATGATATGAACCATTAACAAGCACGAGAGAAACCACCAATAATGACAAATGGTTGTCAAGGTACTTCCAGTGCAATCTATAAAGTGTGAATAGGTGATCTGAAGTCGAACACTCATATAATTGTTCGATCAAAGGCTAATGAGTAGAACCTGTCATCGAAGGCAAGAAACCTTCCATTAAGGCATGCAAGCTTCAAGGTACTGAAGGTTTCTAGATCAGCTTCCTAGATAATGAGCTGAAGTTGATAGGAAGTGACCCGTTGCAGGAAAACCTACGACACGAAACATAGTGTCAAGTTTTGAAAAATAATTTGCAAGGATTGACTCAAGGATGGCCGATGCGATTGAAGGCTAAAATTTACAAAGGAACATGAACTAAGCTTTAACTTCTCTTGAACACATAATGACATGACAATTGACTTGACAACATTTGACTCAACGATAATACTCAAAACTAGCTGAAGAATTTCAATGGGGTTTGATTAACTGTAATACAAATGGATTTCCCAACCTGGACACTGGTGTGATGGAGTGTCGTGTTCAAGAGCGACATACTTCCTTTATGATAAATGTAAAATAAACACCTTTTCCAAATTTCCCCCCACCATTTATGGAAAGTACCTCTTTATTTTTTACTAGCTTGAGGAGGATAACATATGCTTGTCCTTTAAGCTCATCCTTCGGATGAGTCCATGAAAGTATTTTTAATGAACCCTAAGAAGGAATGGCTTGATCTAGTTATGCTTAATGAGTCGTATATTGTTTAATTTTTACGAGTCCAGTAAAGGGGTAATTCGATGTCATTTTCTTTTAAGAGTTTGAAAAAGACAAAAAGGAAACTCATTCAGTTCTTTTACCGTAAAATTTTAACGAGCCCAGAGAAAGTAAAACTCGATATTTTTCAATTTTAGGGAGTCAGAAGAAAAACATAAGTAAACTTCATCATGTTCTTTTTCATACGTTTAGTCTAGCAGGTCCGAAAAATGATCAAATAATACAAGAGAGAACTCTATTGACCAAGTTTGATCAAAGTATACCTTTTTCGTAAACAATCCTAGCTCAGTCTGTAAAAGGGGTAAAATTAAACTGAGTGGAAGGTTGTTCATTTACTTTTACAAGTTTGAATAATCAAGTACTCGACAATATTTTCATATTTCAAGACTCTGAAAAGGGCTCAAAAGAGGACTTTAGGGTTTCACTTTTCGTAATTTTTAAGAGCATTAAAAGTGATAAAAGTCTGCTGATAGTCAAAACAATTTGTTTTTGCGTTGTAACCTGTTCTGCACATTTAAACTCAATAAATCATCATAACTGCTCAGTATTAGGGTAAAACATAAAATTTTCACTTTTAAAGGTCACAATCATAAAATAATATTTTAATCACTCAAAAACTTATAAAAGTTGAAAAAGTAATTCATTTTTTACAATTCGCATTTTGACCATTTGAGAGTAGAGAAAAAGGGCTTTTTTTACCACCGAACATACAGAATTGATTCTGAGCCAATCAGTGGATGAAATCATGAACCGTTTCCTCCACATAAGAGATCTCCACACTATCTATCTTTTCATCAGTTCATATTTTCACTTTAGGCTTGCAATTTATTTTTTGAGGAGAGATTTTGTCAAAAGTTGTGCTCTTAAACATGCGTGGACCATCTCCATCGGGTTAGCACCAACCGATAATTTTTTACACACATAAAAGTGCAACCTACGTGGAAATCTTCTCAGAAATCCACGCAACTGTGCCTTGTTTGTAAAATACTGGAAATGCAGGCGCCAAGAGTTTTAAAAACAAAGAAAATAAACCCCAAAAAATGTGTGATTGGCTTCAAGATTAATTCTAAATCCTTTTAAATGTTATTTCAGGTCTATTAATTATTCCAAAATGGAATGGAGGAAGAGAGAACACGAAGCCAATGATTTAATAGCTTTATCAGATCCAACTACTTTGCAGTCTTTGAGAACCTATGGCCTTTTGAAATATTGGCTCATTCATGGGATGAAAGCTCAAGTAGAGCTAATGACATGGTTGGTAAGGACCTAGAATGTCTAGAAACAATGCTTTGTGAATAGAGATCATCATGTTACCATTGATGTCGATGACATCTACTTCTTGATGTCGATGACATCTACTTCTTGACTGGGATTTCTCGTAGAGCAGCTGATGTTTCTTTATTTGGGCAGAGAACGGGAGGAGACACTACTAATGGGTACATACGACATTTTTGTGGGAGTGCACAACTCAAGGATGGCAGAATTGGCATTCAAACCATTAGGATTCTACCCTTGAGGACCATAGCTTTTACTATCAGCAAACTGTGTGGTAGCGCAACTCTTCATTTGGCCACACGGGCACAGGTGCAGACTGTCGTGGAATGTTGGGAATCCACGGTATTTAACTAGTGCGAGGCAGTGGTTATGAACATGAGAGGACAGTTGACCAGATGTAAAAATGAAAAACTAAAGAACTTTGGTGATGGTTCCATTCTGGTTTCTTTTGCCCTAGAGAGGATTCCAATCCTTCGGCCACAATAGATTTTAGCGGATGAGGGAGGTCCCCGGGATCCACGTATGCTAAGATGGGTCTTGATTATGGCACGTCATGGAGGTGATGGACCGGTGGTGAGATATACCCCTAAGTTTTTTTACTGGTTGTGTCAACAGATCATTATGATTGAGGACTTCCCATATGCAGGGATGGATAATAAAGGTGATCCTAATATCCCACTTCCAGCAGGAGTGCAGTAGGGTGACCTATGTAAGAACTTCTCATTTATATATGTGTGTGTGTGTGTGTGTGTGTGTGTGTGTGTGTGTTTGTGCTTTTTGTCTTCAAAGGCTAATTATCCGAAATGCATATGCAAATGTGGGCCTAAAACCAATCAACGGGGCTGAGACACTTTGATAGGCGAGGTGAGCAGCCAATAGCACTTGCGACAGCTAACTCAGACACAGTAGAGGCACTAACAGAGCTGGAACACAACCTGGAGAGGTTGACTTTAGAAATCCCATAGATTGGGACAAATGATATACCTCTTTGGTACCAACGACATGTGGTTTGAATTGCGGGACCACTTAGGTGATTGCTGCGCAAAGTTGGTCGTGCCATAGTTTTCTATCATGAGCATCATTATGCTTAGTTGTTTAGTTTTTGGGGTCACATTTTCATTTTTGTATCGACATATTCAGATAATAAAGGCTGCGGGGTCTTATGTCCTTGGACGACATATTTTTGTATGACACACTTTTATACAAACTTTATACTAATGAAGGCTACTACTTTGATTCCAGTTTATCTTTGATCAATATGTGGATGAATATTGTTTTTACTTATAAATATCACAAATGTCTATTTAACACGTGATTAGCCAGTGCATCAATTAATGTGTTCAAATTTCTTGGAATGTGTTGATGAACTTCTTATTGCATAGACATTGTTTAAATGCAATACTACGAGTTGCTAATCTAACCTAACCATCAAACGCCGAACACCAAATGAGATGGCGTCATATAATAGTTCAACAACTGCTCTATATTCTGCTATATTGTACATTGTTTGACTGAGGCATATTCCATGAATAGAGACTAACTCACCACTAGGTGAATAAATAGCCCAGGTTGCAGAAGACAAATATTGAGTACTACGACTAGCACCATCAACAAAACCAATGTAAGTTTGAGGGAATGTTGACATCTACAAATCAAGGGAAAAATAAGATAAGCAGGAGAAGTAGCCAAAAATTGTAAAATATTAGCAATCTCACAAACCTAAAAACTACGAATAATGTACAAATCTCCACCAACTCATAGGCTCCTTTAGCTAATATGCATTTTATAAAGTAAGGGCCACGCCACATGGGCTCAAATTTTCCTACACCTAACTTGTCATGAGCTTGATCATAAAATAAGACTAGGTCACCTTCTGCGTATGAATGAGGATTCACATTTTGATCAAATTGAGCTTTAACTCATTTTTTATAAGCCTCGCTAACCAATGTAACTTCACGACGAGTTTCATCTAAATGTGCTAAGTGTAAAAAATGCTCTTCCTCTGCAAAGGTGGCTAGTAACAATTCGATGGCTAGTTTCAAAGATGGAATTTCACATTCAGTCGGAAATACTACCTCTGACCCATAAACAAGTTGGAAGGGAGTAAAATTCGTAGATGTTTTTGCGGTAGTACAGTATGCCCATAGTGTTGGAAAAAGCATGGTATGTCAGTTTCATTTATGAATATCAACTATCCATTTAATCATATTTGTTAAAAATTTATTGACGGCTTCGACTTGACGATTTGCTTGTGGATAATAAGGAGTAGAGATATCATGGCGTAAGTCGAGTTGTGCTGATAGTCCAATCATCATAAAGTTATGAAAATGGCTACCATGGTCTGTAACAATAGCTTGTGGGATACCGAACCAAGCAATCACATGATTGAAAATAAAAATTGTTGTAGTTTTGTCGTCATCTTTATATGTAGGCATTATTTTGGCCCAGGTCTGACTACAATTATGCAATCTTTAAACATGGAAGGCCAAAAACAACCAGTGCGCAATATCTTTTGGGTAGTTGCATACCCAGACATATGACCACCACATGCTCTAAAATGGAAATCATTTAATGCTTTTTCAGCCTCTTGGTGAGTTAAATAATGCAGAAATATAGAATCAGCACCGCGACGGTAAAGAGTGTCACCAACAACATTGTATTGTTGGGATTGGTACCGGATTCGACGATGATGAGTCCGAAATAACTCAAGCCTAAAAGTCTCGGTTTGAAGATATATAATGATATTTCCATACCATGGATCAAACGTACTTATTAGAAAGAGAATTATCAACAAGATAATCGAGCATCAACAAAAAGTTCTCCACTACTCGAACCTTAGAATTTTCTCTTAAATATGATGTGATGGACGGTGGATGATATCCATAAAGCACCATAAATGGGGTCATTTTTGCTAGAGTATGGAAGGAAGTGTTATAGCACCATTCAACGAGAGGCAACCATTTGACCATTTTCAGATATAAAGCAACGAAGATATCCTGATTTGAAAATGGGGCACTAAAGGCTTCTTGTCTAGCTTACAAGAACCTCTCCCACTTCCAAAGCTTAAATGTTCCCAAGACCTTATGATTAACCAATTGTGGAATTAATAATGTGCTTGAAAATAGGTGTATGCTTATGTTTATTTTTAAACTGTTCAAATGCCTTAAGTTCTGTTGTTTATGCTGATATGTGAATACATGTAACAATAAAACAATGCAACAAATAAAAAACACATAAGACATCAATTTAATTAGGAGTTCACCCAAAACTCTTGGGCTACGTCTCCGTGAGCTCTAGTCAACTCAACTAAGCTCTTTGGGATTATGGCATAAGTTCTTTTACAAGATCCACGCTCAACTCCACTGGTTTACACAGAACACAATGGGCTTAGAAGAACATCTTATCCCTGGCTCCGAAGCTCTCTGGCTTTCTACCTTTGGCTTTGGCTCTGGCTCTGGTTCTCAGCTCTGGCTCTGGCTCTAGCTCTGGCTCTTGGCTCTGGCTTTTGCTCTTTGCTCTGGCTCTTGGCTCTGGCTCTGTGAGCTATCAGTAGTTCGCTCGACCTCTCAGTGACTGTCTCATCAACTTTCAGCGCTCTGGTTTTTCGCTCGACCTACAAGCGACTCCAAAAACTCCCTCAGTTGCATGCGCTTCCCACTACCTTGTCAATTGAGCTCTCTGGATTTCTTGAGCCATCCTTTTGGCTCTGTGGCTTCCCCAGCCATTTCTCTTCATGTTATCATTCCTTTGCGGCTTCGCGACTTCTTTTGCTCCTTGTCTCTTCGACTGGCCATCTGGATCTGTGGCTCTCTTTGCGTTACAGTGCATCATTGTCTATAAAATGCCCACTTGCAGCGTGGCACAATGATCAGGGGTAGTTACAAAGGAATCGGGGCCTTCCTTCAGGCAAAACCCGAAAATGGAACAAAATTCCAATACTTAGAGTTTTACCAGAAATACACTATCGGGCACGAAATCTGGACTTCAAATTCTATGAAATCGCCCCTATAAACCCTATCTGGTCAACCTTTCATCAGCATATCGCAATCGCATAGCTGGTAGGTCTAAAAGCCTCAATACATGGGAATACACAGAAATCCTGAATTCCTGGATTTCAAAATTTATGAAATCGGGTCTATAAACCCATCAAGTCTGGACCTTTATCGCTTATCACAATCGTAATTGCATTGGCCCTGGCATCGGGGATCGTCGATCGCCGATTAAATCCTGACCGTTGATCCCTTTTCCCGATCCGACGACTGAGATCGCACATCACTATCAGCATATCACATTCGCTACGGCCCAGGGGTTCTTCCCTTATACCATGGCATACGCCGACGTAGATCCACCAACGCTGATATTGCAATCGCTCCATTGCATATCGCATATCGCCCAGTCACATGTCGCTATGCCTGGGGTTCTGATATTAGGCGAAGGCCTACCTCCGATCCAATAAGTTGGAGGTCGCAGTCGGGGGTTTCTTTTGCCCTTGCCTTAAGTCCTTTGCTTAACCATTCCGGTGTGATTTTCCTTTATAAGGCCTTTTATGCCATTTTTGAAAGAATTTGCCTCCTTTTCAAAGGAGCAAAGGCAAGATTATTTTTGCGATAACTTCATCATCCGAATTCCATTTTAGCCCATTCAAGTTGCAGTAGATTCAGAATGTAAAGATCTCTGCAATGGGACTATTTCCATGAGCATCCTTGGACTTTCATTTTCCTCTGTGAGGAACACTTTAGACTTCGAATTCTATCCGAGATCCATTTTGGATCACGCCTTCCCACTAAAAGAACTTTTGGTCTCCAAAAGACTAACATACTGATCTGAACAATACATGAGAATAACAACACCCTCTTCTCTCAGCCTCCATACACTTGCTTTGCATAGTGCCTCTAAACCAAAGTCTTTGACCACTTTCCTTCCTGGATGTGCTGGTCCTCCTGGGAAGAACTGTTTTCCTCCTTGACTTCATGCAGAACTCCTGCTGAGATGGTCACAAAAGGTAGTTTGAACTTCTCTGCCTTGATCATTGATCCAAGGTGGACCAAACCATTGTGAAGTTACATCTGCTTCAAAAAAAAATTTCATTTGTACCTGTTTAACATGATATCAACAATAACTGTTAACAACAACATAAATACAGACAACAACTGGATGGCCTAAACTCCTGCTTCAACAAAAGAATCAGATTTCACATCTTGTGAACACCTCCATGTCTTACATCTACATACAAATGATGAACTAGATAACAAGCCCACAAACATGCCTTTAAAACAAATGACCCTTCAATTCAAGCATGTCTTTACATCTTTTCTACATGCTTTTTCAAAGATGAAACACTTCATCATTATCTCCATCTTGGAGACCAAATCAACTTTTCCCAAGTCAATATTGCATGCATGTTTACAACAAAGCAATCAACCCTTCAAGTCAATTACACATACATGTTCAAATACAAGGAAAACATCAACATCCCTGTGTTCATGCACATCATTCTCATGTATGCAGTTCATCCTTCAAATTTCGCTTAAGCACACTGTACTTTCGAAGTTGAAATGAACATAATGTTGCAGCAACAAAGTGAGTCTCCTACTCAACTTTTTCCATTCACCTTCTTGGTAAAAACCTGCAACTTGCATCCCATTAACAAAGAAATGCAAATAGATGCATCAATAGACATGCAAGCTTAATTGGATAAGAACTCTAGCCATTTCTTACCAATCCATTTCAAAAGTCTCTCCTTTGTTTGCACATCAGCATCAACATGTGAATCATCCTGAAACACATCAATCATGGAATCTTCCTTTCCATTTCTGCCATCTTCTCTTTCCACTTTCTTCAGCTTTGGTGGAAGCATTGTTGGATTCAGAGTCCAACACTTTTCAGCAAGATGTCCTTGCTTATGGCAGTAAGTGCAACACATGTGCATCCTATTGAAAACATGATTTGCCTTGTCCAATGGACCTTTGGCTTCTTGCTTCCTTTCCTTCAAAAGTTTTCTGTATGTGGCCATTCTCTTCCAACATCTAGAAACATTATGGTTATCCAAACCACAAAAGGAACATGCAATTCTTTTCCCATACTTATATGGAAATTTACCATGATGAACATAATCAAAAGGAATATGATAAGAACCAGATTTATACCTTTCTCTTTCACCTTTGTTGCCTTCATGAGGAGGTGAATCAAATGAAGAAGTGGCTCCCTTTGGAACACCATCAATCTCCTCAAGGATTTCAGAGTTTCCACAATTCTCTGGTTCAAGTGTGTGCTTCTAAACATCTGCATCTTGCAAATGATGTTTCAAGCTATTGCTTTCCTCCTGAATACAATCTTCACACTTCTAAGGTAGAGGACCTGCAATGAAACTCCTTGGAACTGTTTCAATGGCCTTCATGGCAATGTTGACATGGCGAATGTTTGCTATACCAACAAGGGGAACTAACCTGATCGCAAGCCCCAATTAGACCTACTTTCATTTGGAATGGCTAGTTCCAATGAGTTTTAAGGGACCCCATAAACTGTTAAATGTGTTGATAGATTGCTTCCGAGAGGAAGACTTCAATTAAACCAACAAAATAAAACAACTAACCTCTATGTATTAAATCCTATCTACACTACTTCTAACTACTCTAGTATAGTTCCAGCTATCCTAATCTATCCTGCAGGAGCATGACGAAAGAGAGGTTAAACATCATATAAGAATCCCAAGTCTAAATAAATCAATTACTGGTTCACATAAGAACAAGGCTGCATCAATTCTAAATTGCAATCCAATCACTCATACAGGAATACACATTCCTTTTATGAAATTAAAGCTCGCAACTGATGTTTAACATAGTTTCAAATCAGGGACTGCTCATGAATTAACTATGATGAAGAATCACATTCAAACAACCGAAGCTAATCATAAACTGTAATTCATCAATGGGCACAAACACAAATCACATTCCTATTTATGCTCTCAATAACATCCTGATTCTTAACATATAAAGGAGAGGAAAATCAATCTGAGAAAAGGCTCCTTCTCTGACCCAAACAATCTTCCTTACTCACAATAAACAAAATTTGTTCTGCCAAACGAAAAAGCCCTTTTCTCATCTTTGGAGGTAATACTTATGCAAAAGCCCGTGACTCTCAGTCTTCCCTACCTCTTCATCTCCCTCCACTGTTTTCGATATACAAACCGAGTATATAGAGATAGGATCGTCAACGTAACCGCTGACACGTAGAAAGCATATCTGCCGGGGCGCTTCATTTCCTTAGGAAGTGAACAGATGTTGATAAAAAGGGTGACTGTGTGTCGCCTCCCCATGATGAAAACCGAGACAACTTTGCTTTTGGAATGCACATGCGACGTGTGGAATTTCGACCTGGAACGCCTAAGGCCAGATCTTTAAACACAACACTTCTGCATACATGACACTTCGAATCCACTTTTGCGTCCTTTACTTCTCGCCTACAGAGATAGTTGTCATTAGCTTCATGATTGTGAACAATATAACAGAAATGTTCAAACAAAACATAAATGTTACCTTTATTAACTTTTATAAAACTACGGGGAACAAGTGTGAAAGAAAAGGATTTATGCACAAAACACACGTAACATACAATTTCCCCGCTTAATTCATAGGCTTGGCAGGGTTTTCGAGGGCTTCACTTAATCGAAATCGGGTATCGGCCCCTCTGTGGGTCGCAGTACCCATGCCTTCCCCTTCCCCGATGTGCGATTACACTATCAGGACTCCACAGGCACGCCTTTTACACTAAAAACCCATTCCCTTTGTTATATCGGGAATTTTAGAAAACACGGGAATATAAAGAAAATCCCGCTTCAATCACTTAGGCCGAACCTCAAATTTTATGTATCGGGGCTTATAAATATTGTCAGGTCCGACATATCGCATATCGCAATATGCATAAACCTGGCACTCCGCCAATTGCGATATGCGATATGGCCCCGGACGCAAAAACATATATATCATATTTGATAAGCTCGGTGGGTCCGCCATATCGCCACGTACATTGTGTATAAGGTCTGGGCTCCGCTGATATGCGATATGCGATATGGCCCCAGACCCGACATATGTATGTAGTATGGTTAAAAGTGTCGTCAGGTCCAGAATATAGTGGCGCACCTTATATATATAAGCCTTAGACCTTGGCTGATTGCGATATGCGACGGGGCTTCGGACCCAACATATATATGAAGTATGGTTAATAGTGTTGTCGGGTCCGATTCCTTATGGTATGCGTTATGTGCCAAGGTTGAGTGCGATAAGCGAAAAAGGGATGATTTATGCATGTTTTAAGCATTTCCACTATAAAGAGCTATGCCGGGAATAATGGCGCGATGGGGGTTTTGTGAGTTAAATAAATCCTGATGAGCATAGGAATGAAGGGTTTAAATGAGGTTATATGCGAGGGATTTGTTAAGGGGATTTAACCATTTGTGAATGGAAGATTTGGCTCTCCAGAGAGCCAAATCCCTCAAGTAAAACAGATCACTCGGAGAGATGCAAGATTAACTTCTAGGGGACCCATCCAAAATTGTTTCCAAGGCAAGTTTTGAATGGGTAGTGGTTGTGGCCACAAAAGGCAGCTTTGGAACTCTTTGCATAAGACTATCCATAGCCAAGACCCAAATACTTAGGCCTTTCCTCAACCATTATTGGCTCAACAATACCTTGTGCATGTTTACCCAAGCCTTTTCCCTCATAGCCCATCTTGGACATTAGCTTGGAACCTATGCCTCTGGTATGCTTTTCCAAAGAACCAATATAAGAATTCTTAGAAGAATTTGAAGACAAACTAGAATGGTTTACCTCTTCTTCAAGCTGATACTTGACTAAGGCTTCTTTGGCAACAAAGAGTTGTGTCTCCAACTCATGCATCCTTTTCAGGTTCATATTTGCAATATGAAGTTGCCTCTCCATTTCCTACAATTTGTTAGAAAGCAACTGCTTCTCTTCCTCCACAGAATTCAACTGCTCTCTAAGTATGTTGCTCTTCCTTCCATCCTCATACATTTCTCTCACCTTGTCCATCATGATGAACAAGTCTTGCTTCATGTCTCCATCAAAGAATCTTGTGATGAAGGAGGAATTTGAGGACTCACTTGTAGAAGTTGTCATTATCAAAATGCACAAAAGAACTTCAAACAAGACTAACAAAGAGCTTTATTCAAACAACATTTTGCAACAAACCTCTTGTGCTTCAAGGATTGCCTTAAGGTCCTTTGGGATGAGAAGAATGCCTTCAGCCCTTCTTCCTTATTGTCCTTTCTTGGACTCAGCTAACAATAGCTTTCCCTTCACCTCTGTAAACTCAAACAATAGTCAATCTACAAATAAGCATAGAATCAATGAAACAATCAATCCTTGACTGCCCAAACACCTTTCAAACAAGCAATCTTTGCTCTATCAATCAAGCATTCTGATCTGATACCACTTGCTCTGGTATAACCAGCTTTGATATCACCTTCTTTGAAGGTGTGGTTAATCAATATCAGGCTCTGATACCACCTGATCTAAAAATGGGGCACTAAAGGCTTCTTGTCTAACTTACAAGAACCTCTCCCACTTCCAAAGCTTAAATGTTCCCAAGACCTTATGATTAACCAATTGTGGAATTAATAATGTGCTTGAAAATAGGTGTATGCTTATGTTTATTTTTAAACTGTTCAAATGCCTTGAGTTCTGTTGTTTATGCTAATATGTGAATACATGTAACAGTAAAACAATGCAACAAATAACAAACACAAAAGAAAAATTTAATTAGGAGTTCACCCAAAACTTTTGGGCTACGTCTCCGTGAGCTCTAGTCAACTCAACTAGGCTCTCTGGGAGTTCTTTTACAAGCTCCACGCTCAACTCCACTAGTTTATACAGAACAAAATGGGCTTAGAACACCCTCTTATCCCTGGCTCCGAAGCTCTCTGTCATTCTGGCTCTGGCTCTTGCTCTTGGCTCTGGCTCTTGCCTTTGGCTCTTGGCTCTTGGTTCTTAGCTCTGGCTCTGTAAGCTATCAATAGTTCGCTCGACCTCCAAGCGACTGTCCTAGCAACTTTCAGCTCTCTGGTTTTTCACTCAACCTCCAAGTGACTCCAAAAACTCCTTCAACTACCTGCACTTCCCGCTACCTTGTCAATTGAGCTCTTTGGCTTTCTTGAGGCATCCTTCCGGCTCTGCGGCTTCCCCAGCCATTTCTCTGTGTGTAATCATTCCTCTGCGGCTCTGTGGCTTCTTTTTCTCCTTGTCTCTTCGACTAGCCATTTGGCTCTGTGGCTCGCTCTGCATTACAATGCATCATTATCTATAAAATGCCCGCTTGTAGCATGGCACAATGATCAGGGGCAGCTACAAAGGAATCAGGGCCTTCCTTCAGGAAAAACTCGAAAATGGAACAAAATTCCAATACACAGAGTTTTACTGGAAATACACTATTGGGCGTCAAATCCGGACTCCAAATTCTATGAAATCGCCCCTATAAACCCTGTTGGGTCCTCCTTTCATCGGCATATCGCAATCGCATAGGTGGGAGGTCTAAAAACCTAAATACACGGCAATACACAGAAATCATGAATTCCCGGATTTCAAAATTTATGAAATCGATTCTATAAACCCATTGGGTCTAGCCCTTTATCACTTATCGCAATTGCATTCGCATTGGCCCTAGCATCGGGGATCACCGATCGTTGATTAAATCCTTACCATTGATTCATTTTCCCAATCCGACGGCTAAGATCACACATCGCTATCGGCATATTGCATTTGCTACGGCCCAGGGGTTCTTCCCTTATACCATGGCATACGCCAACACCGATCCGACGATGTCGATATCACAATCACTCCATCGCATATCGTATATCGCCTAGTCGCATGTTGCTATGCCTGGGGTCCTGATATCGGGCGAAGGCCTACCTCTGATGCGATAAGTCGGAGGTCGTAGTTGAGGGTTCCTTCCGCCCTTGCCTTAAGTCCTTCGCTTAACCCTTCCAATGCGATTTTCCTTTATAAGGCCTTTTATGCCATTTTTGGAAGAATTTGCCTCCTTTTCAAAGGAACAAAGGCAAGCTTCTTTTTGCAATAACTTCATCATCTGAAGTCTGTTTTAGCCCATTCAAGTTGCAGTAGATTTAGAATGAAAAGATCTCTGCAATGGGACTATTTCCAGGAGCATCCTTGGACTTTCATTTTCCTCTGTGAGGAACACTTTAGACTTAGAAGTCTATCCAAGATCCATTTTGGATCATATCCTTCCAAACATTTTTTCACTATCTCAGTTTGCCAATCATATTGAGGATTATAAGATGATTTATGAGCTAACTGAGTACCCAGACAAGAAAATAACTATGTCCAAAAATTTCCTGTGAAAATAGGATCTTCGTCACTTACAATAATCTTTGGGTTTCCATGTAGCTTTTGAATTGTTTCCATAAATGTAGTAGCAACTGTACTGGCTTTAAATGGATGAGATAATGCACAAAAGTGTGCATACTTGGTAAGTTTATCAATTACCACCACGATGACACTCTTTCCTTCGGACTTGGGTAAACCTATGATAAAATCCATTGAAACCTCCTCCCAACGTTGACTTGGAATGGATAAAGGTTGTAATAGACCTGGGGTCTTTATTGTCTCAACTTTATTTTGTTAGCAAACCAAGCATTTTGTCACAAGCTTTTGAATATCAGATTTACAGCCATCCCCAAAAAATTCCTTCTTAACGTTGTGGTAAGTTTTTAAAAATCCTGAATTCCCTCGTAAGGGAGATGTGTGCAATTCCCTAAGAATATTTTGTTTGAGTTGGGAATTCTTACATAGGTATAAGCGATCTTTTTACCATAAAGAATCATTTTTCCAGCTAAATGTATCATATGTACTGGGATATTAGTGCAACTTTTGAATGAGTGTCCACACTTCTTCATCATTCTTCCATTCATCCCTTACTTCGTTTATCCAATCTGGTTGGATAATAGAAATGGCACAAAGCAATGCTTCCACATCCTCATCCTTTCTTGAGAGTGCATTTGCAACAACATTTTGCTTCCCCTTTTTATAGATGATTTCAAAGTCATAACTCAACATCTTTGTGACCCATTTTTGCTGCTCTTCTAAAGATAATATCTGTTCTAAAAAGTATTTAAGACTATCATGATCTGTTTTTACCTTGAAGTGTCTTCCCATTAGGTAAGGTCGCCATTTCTTAAGTGCATGTATTACTGCCAACACTTCTCATAAATAACTTTTTGTGAATATCTTCCTTTGATTGGATGACTTTCGAAAGCAATGGGTCTTTCTTCTTGCCTTAAAACAACACCAATTCCATTTCTCGAGGCATCACATTCCACAATAAAGGTTTTTGTGAAGTCTGGTGTAGCTAAGATCGGTGCTTGGCACATTACCTCTTTAAGATGTTCAAAGGCCTTCGTTGCTCCTGGAGTCCAAGAAAATGCTTCTTTCTTCAGTAATGTTGTTAGAGATGCTGCTATTCTCCCATAATTCTTAACAAACTTGTGATAATAGCCTCTCAACACAAGAAATCCTCGCAGATACTTTATGGATGTGGGGATTTTCCATTCCTTAATGGCTTTAATTTTGCTAGGGTCTACCTTAATACCTTCATGAGATACAATATGACCCAAATATTCCATCTCTTTTAATCCAAATAAACATTTGGAGGTTTTTGCATATAATTGTTTCTCCTCCAATAGTTTGAGCACTCTGTCAACATGTTGAACATGATCCTTCCAAGACTTGTTGTAGAAAGAACTTTGATTAGGTTGAATTATGCTAGCCTCTAGCATTTTTCCAAATATACGTTCAATTTCACTCTTTTGGGCACAATGATATCTGTAAGACCTGATGTTTGGAGGAACACTTCCTGGAATCAAATGAATAGCATGATCATGATCACGAATAGGTGGGAGGCCTTTGGGAGTCTCAAATACCCTAGAATGATTGTCCAAGACTTTTTGGAGATCTGGAGAAATAGATGATTCCAACGTGGGAACCTCTAGTGAACATGATTGTGCAATTACGCTTCGTTGCTCTTTCTTTAGAAGATTTGTCATGCTGTTAGAGCTGATTATCTTTCTCGATTTCCCTGTGATACTCCTTAATTCAACTTCCTTTCCTTCCAAAACAAATTTCAAGAAAATTTCTTGAAAATTAAAAGTTATCATACCCAAATATTGTAGCCATTGGACTCTTAGTACAACATCAACACTACCAATTGGAATGGAAAGCATTGGACTATTCAACACATATTCTCCCATTGATAGCTTGATATTATGGCACTTTCCAGAGCAATTTATGGTTCCTCCATTTGCAACCATCACTTGACACTCTGGTGTTGGATATCGGAAGCAATTCAATTCCTTGGCTATCTTACAATGAATAAAGTGGTACTGCCCGAATCAATCAACACTATTACGTTTTTCTTCTTGATATGTCCTTCTATCTTGATAGTTTGAGAAGTGGTAATTCTGGCCAATGCATTACAAAATATGGTCAGATTCATTTCTTCTTTCTCTAAGGTTTGTTCCTAGTGTATATCCTCTTCTTTTGATATTTCTTGTTCCTTTTTCTTTCTTCTCTTCACAATCTATGTAAAATAATTTCTTCACAGCACACTTATGACCATGTATTTGCTATCATAACTGTAACAAAGCCCTTTTCCTCTTTTTTCTTCCAATTGTTGTGGTGTCAACCTTGTAGGTTGGGGATGGCTAGGGGCAACAACACTTCCATCTTTATAGTTGTGAGTGATAGGCTTCCTTGTTTCCATAATTTTGCTTTCAATTTTTCTTGCCAACCCAAATGCCTTCTCCAATGAATCAGGTTTCTAAAGGCTAACCTCATGTTGGATGTTATCTTTTAAAGTCCCTATGAACACATCAATCCTATGCTCCTTTGGAATATCTTTTACCCTTATATTCAATTTTTGGAAGTCCTCAATGTGCTCCACCATTGAACCCTTTTGTTTGAGATTTATCAATTGGCTAAAAAAGGTGTTTCTTTTTGTATCCTCATAATGTGCTATAATTTCTTCCATAAAAATTTCCAAAGTAAAAATTTGTTTACGAGAGAAAAGCCATCTATACCATATAAACTGATTGGGTTCTAAATATAAAGTTGCAATGCGTATCTTTTGTGTGCTTTGCACATTACAGAGATCGAAATATTGCTCCATCTGTAGTATCCATGTTATGGGATCCTTGCCATCAAACTTCCTCATATCAATCTTTGGAACATGGTGTGTCTTCAATCCAATGTTAGAGCCTATGAAATCATGACTAAAATTTCTTTTGTTTTTATCACGAATTTCCTTTACTACCCTTTCGCCATTAGTAAGCATTTCTTATAGCAACTTTGTCAAATCTATCTTCAAATGTTCCATGTTGCCCTTAAGTTTTGCTTCTATACCATCCATCTTAGCTTCCATGCCATCCTTCTTAGCTTCCATTCCATTCTTTAAACCATCCATCTTAGCTTCAGTTACTTTTTGTGAGAGCGAAATTTGTTGCACTTGGTCTCGTAATTTTGATATATCATGTTGCATTTCTTCCTCTTCTTCATGTGTCATAGTAGAGATTTCAGGTTGCTTACTAGGTGTTTCCATTTTCTTTCTTCAGGTCATCAATGAATGATAATTATGCTTCACAATTCCCTTTGAATCACTTCAAACTACTTTCTTAAACAAGGCTTATGCAAATTTAAAAAAAAAAAAAACACTACACACCTTTTTTGTTTTCTATGAGCTCAATCTTGAAATTCCTGTAACTCCGTAATTTCATATCTCCAAGTTCTGAAATTTCAGCCTGTGATAACCCTCTGAGTCTTATTTCCAACCCCACAAGTCTGATTTCAATTGGATTCCGGAATAAAGCGTTATGCCCAATCTCCTGCAATGACCTAATTATAGACTAGTTCAGTAAAGCAAACTTGTACGACGTGCCACATGTCACTGTTTCGACCTTAGGTTCTAAAAACAATACCCAACAAACTACCATCTATCTTCTTTTTGTCACTTCTTACGAAATTTGAATTAGATGCTCAGAGAGAAAGTTATGACGATTTTCCCAAGGTGACTTGTTTGAGATCCAATTTGGGAGCCTGCAAAAACCCTAACTTCCTCAGTTCATATCTTTGAAATTATAGAGAGACAAGGTCTGAAATTCGGTTATGCGGTTTCACGATTTTATCTCAAATGGGTTTTAATTTTAGCTCCTTAAGCTTTGCAGAAAAAAAGTTATAGCGAAAATTCCACGATGACCTGTTTGAAGCAGCGAAACCCTAGAATCCAAAGCTCTGATACCAATTGTTATGCAACCAGCTCAAAAAATAGAAGAAAGAAATAGATAAATGGCTTAAAACATAGCCTCTTCGAGGGGGCAACCTCCTTTACATTACACAAATGAACCATTCTTGGATGATACAAATGACAATACCTCCTTTCTATATATAATAGTCTAAGGGGTCACAATATAATCAGAGCCGACATAACAATAATAATGTAAGGGCACAACAATAACAATAGTGGGCTTTTATGGGGCACAATAATAACAATATGGAGACAAAATGGGCATAAAAATAACAATAAGGGGTACAATGACAATAATAATAAGGGAATACACTAGTATTATAGGGACCTAACAATTTCTTACTTACAAAATGTGCTTAAGCATGTTTTTTATGCTTTATTGTTTGTAATGTGCTTTTGTGTACTAGTAATGTGTTATTGTTTGAAATATTCAAGTCCATTTTTCTAGGTTTTGAAATAATGAAGTCCATTTTTCTAAGTAACATATCCCAAGGGAAACCTCCCAATAACTTCCCCTCATTCTAAGGATGGTACCAAGGTAAACGCTAAATTCTTTAGGGCACAAGGCTAGGTCAACAACTCATGAAGAGATCATATATATGTCATCAACCATTAGCTCATTAAGAGAAACTATGTCACAAAGAGGGATTTGAATTCAGGTGAGGAAGGTAACAACTTTGCCTCACAGCCATTCAAGCTAACCAATTTGACTTGAAATTTTGAAGTACATATGTTATATGTCAATGTTTGTTATTGCTCAAATGGGTTTGATCCATTGGGGAGGAATGACTAGTTTTTCAACAATGGGAAGGTCTGATTCCCATGATTGATTTTCCTAGAGCCATGGAGTTGCTCTAAAGTAATGAGCTAACATGTAGTTGCGCTCCAAGAGATTATATTAACGAATCTTGTCACCTATATAAGTGCATCAAATCCCACCCCCATATCCTTCGATTTTTAAGAAGAACTCTCCCTAGAAATCGTTCTCTCTCTTTATTGAGACATAGATAAGAAATTTGCTTTTAGTTAGATCATTTGATATTTGATTAAATTAAGGCCAAAAAAAGGTAATTTTCCTATTTTCAAATATATTTTTGCAAGTGATTTAAAGCACAAAAAATATGACTATAGTGACTTAAGAAGATGTAGGATTGGTTTTGAAAAAAATGCCATAAGTTTTTCTCTTCGTCTAAAAATAGTAAAGTCCTTTTAGTCTTAGAAAGTGTTAATCAGAGAAGACAATGTATATTATGATTTCAATAATGAAATATCAAGTATGATGTTTTTTGTCATGGAAAAAAAATGTTAATGTTTGTTACATGTCAATGTGTGTTCATAGGATGAGGAGTTAGGGCATTAATGGGATTTTGATTTTATTATTTTCTATGATTATTTATCTAATTAAGTAATCCATTTATTAGACCTAGAGAGAACAAAAAAAATTATAGTTGTAAGAGACATTCCAATATAATAGCAAGGTGCATCAATAATACAAATGATGTGTCCCAACTATAACATAAAAAAACTAAAGTGAGGTTAAAAAAGATTGTAGTGGTATTAAAATAAACCAACATAGATTTGTGCTTTATTAATTATCCTATTCAATGCTTGATAGATTCAAGGTTAAGATGCATCAATGTTGGTTAAGTATATGCTTTGGATTACATAAACGGAAAATTTCTAGTAGCATTCAAGGCTCTTACAAGTGGATTTATGGATTGATGCATGCATTCCTTTGAGTATAATGCAAACTTAGCATTATCATTGCGTGTTTAACTATTCATCTTAGTATCATTAATGTTTGTTTATATATTTAACTTCCTATTCACTACATTTTATGGACAAGTTTTTCTTGTTATGAATCATCAATCACCCATCCTGAAGATGAACTAGACTTGCTAGATCGGAACATCAACCCAAAAATTACCAATGTGATGGATCGGGAAGAAGAAGTGCAACATAATTCAAATCATGGAACCCTCAACTCTAAGAAACTCTGATAATGCTAATATGAGTCTGATTCATCCAAAAGACTATAATACAATAAGAACAATCACAAAATTCATAGACATGAAATGGTATTATGAGTTCACCAAAAAAAAAGTTCAAAAGTGCGAGGAAAATGTTTGTAAAAGGTATTTATAACATAATACGACTAAGTTATTTATAAAATTACAATCAAGCTTTATACAACCCTTGTTTTTTAGGGTTGTTGATTGGTAAATTATTTCATTGGCAATGCTTACCATATGGATTTTAAGATTGTTGTATTCGTTAGCAGGAGAAAACTCCTTGAGGTAAGGGTTGACAACCTTAATAGAGCGAAAGCAAACTATCAACAAGAAGCACTCATTCAAGCAAGCACACTATGAAAACTAGTAAAGTGGGTTTAGGAAGAATACCTGGAGTTCCTACGTCTGATGTAGATCGCGTAGAGTCCAAACCCTCTACTTCCTCCAATACACTCAAACCCGCAACACAAACCAGAGTAGAAAACACATAGCAAATATTTCAAATAATGTGCATATTAGACATGTTAGATCATCAAGTATAGATATTTAAATCATAATATGTTAGACATGAATTGCATAAACATGAGATCAAAACATTTCAGGAACAATACAAAGCTTCTTTTATGGACAAAAAAAATAGGAGTGGAAGAATACAGCCTGATCCGTCCACGGCAGCAACGAACCTTCCTCCGGATAAGTCTAGCTTAAGCCTCAAATATCACCTCAATATGTGCAAAAAGATGTCATATAATGGAACATGAACATCTCTACAAGGAAACAAGAGTTTCCTATGACTGGAAGTGCAGGAGGCACAGAGGAAATCATATTTGATCTTGGGACAAAAGGGCTATAATGTCGAAATCCTATCTCCTTCTATGAATTAGGCCTTCCCATGAGGTGTATAAATACCACTAGAAATCAATTAATTTAGTTAGGCCACGAGATCTTGTAGGTGGGATTTCGGTGAAACCTGTAAACCCTGCCCGAGAAATAGGATTTTTTTCTTCATATTTAAAATTTTGTACGTGGGTTCAGTATTATAGTACCCGCGCTTTTATAAGGGCAGAGTCACGTATGGAATTTAAAAAAAATCTTTTTTTAATATATGATCAAGTCTGAATGGGAAAGGGTTTCCCAAGGCCATATAAAAGCATCATGACTACATGAGTGTTGAATAATGCTATAACAGGAATAAAGATATTTGGAACTTTCATAAAGTCGTTGTTATAGATATTTTTGGATCTAGATACATATGAATGACCTATATATATCCAATGTCTATTGATTCACCCTTCCATATGTTGATAAGAAATTTCTCAATGCATCACAAATCCAGATATCAGAAAGATTCAAAGTCCACCGGGTGAAATTGAACATTATGTTCTAGATTGAGATGTGATAGGTATGGAAATTTATCCAGTATCTAGGCATCAAGGAAGAAATAATGGGAAACCATACCATGAGGACTAGACATGAATATATTTACATGGTGAAAAGGTATATGGCATATGGGCATTTGAAAACCCTTATTAGGAAATCATTGCCAAAAACGTAGATCCAGATGCTAGCCCAATTGTCTACATGGAAGTCACATGGAGCCACGTAATTCATGGCATGTATCATACCATATTGATCTACATAATTCATGGCATGATGATTTATCATATTATTGTGGAAAAAAGATAGATTAAAGTTCCATGACATGATGACATGGCATACTAACATGGTGTGCTAAGGTGGCACATTGATGTCGCAAGAAGATGACATGGTGCCTATGTGGTAGAGATGACATAGAAATAAAATCTAGAAATCCAACATTTTTGGAAATGGTTGATTAGAATTTAACTAGATTTGGATGTGTCTAACACAATACAAATCATATTCTATTTATTGTCGATGTCGTAGATTGTTCTTGTCATCGCACAAATTTGCCAATCAGACTTTTAAAGAAATGCACGATCAATTTTATCCTAGATTTAGATCTATTGGTGATTTTTCTGCGAAGTGTGCCAATCATTCGGTGAAAATTAGATTGGATTATATTAATCCAAAGATCCAAGTTTTTATAGAAGAAGCCTTTTCGAAATTACCCAGATTCAGATGTGGTTGGTAACATGGTGTGCTAAGGTGGCACATTGATGTCGCAAGAAGATCACATGGTGCCTATGTGGTAGAGATGACATAGAAATAAAATCTAGAAATCCAACATTTTGGGAAATGGTTGATTAGAATTTAACTAGATTTGGATGTGTCTAACACAATACAAATCATATTTTATTTATTGTCGATGTCGTAGATTGTTCTTGTCATCGCACAAATTTGCCAATCAGACTTTTAAAGAAATGCACGATCAATTTTATCCTAGATTTAGATCTATTGGTGATTTTTCTGCGAAGTGTGCCAATCATTCGGTGAAAATTAGATTGGATTATATTAATCCAAAGATCCAAGTTTTTATAGAAGAAGCCTTTTCGAAATTACCCAGATTCAGATGTGGTTGGTAACATATGTGCCTTCCCAACAAAGGTGGCACAATGTTATGGTGACATGTAGGCACATGAGCACCATGTGTCATGTGACATGATAGAATGACTTGATGGCACATGGACAAGTTGCCACATGTTAGTTGTTGACATGGCCTTTTCCAGTGAAACTTCTAAAGGCCATAACGTTTTGTCCATAACTCAAATTCAAATGGAATTTATATCGTTGGAAAGCTATAGATGAGCATAATCCAATGCTGATATCAAATAATCAATTCAATGTGGTTGAAAGACGAGGAATTTTTATAATCCATTTCTATAGATTAGACTATAGTTTTGGAGTTTAAATATAGCAATGAGATAGTATGAAGAATTTACATAACAAGTTTTTGTATATTATATTTCCTTGTAAAATATTTGGTTATATTGATAAATTTTAAATTGCCAATAAATGGGTATGTTACACAAATCATCGTTGAAACATGTGTGAGCTAGTTGTTGGACCCTTTGTGAACTAATAGTATAGTGAGCCAATTTTTGAACTATTCATAAGCGATGTGCTGAAAATATTGGTCTCTACATGAAAATTTATAAACTGGCCTTGTTCCTTGGAGAACCTTATTTACCTTAGGTGCCATCCTCAAATAAGTCCAAGAAGTGCATGAGAGGTTTCCCCGTGTTGAACACCTAATCCTCTAGGAAAAATTCCATAAGGTAGAATATGAAAATACCTTGGCATTTAAATCCCAATGGTCACCATTCTAATTGTACATAATTAAATTCATCTTAATGGAATGCAACACATTTGAAGTTACCTTCCTGGCCTGACATGGTATCAAAGCATAGGTCCCGAATTTAGGCATTCCTTTGCCCCTTGTAAATCCTTTATGTCGCTATCCCTGACATCTCTGTCAATTTGCTACCTTAGTAGAAACACCCATACTAACATGCTACCAATCCCTTGCGACATGAAAATGTTTACACCTGGTCCTTCAGTTTTGGTTTTTTCATAACACCTAAACAAACACACTTTCAGTTGTAACTCCTATTGGCATATCCATCTTCATTATCTTCTCACACATCTTTTGAAACTAAAATTATAGAATCACGACTCAATTTTTCCTCGCAACTCATATTAAATTTAATCACAAATTATCTTCTCATTTTGCACCTTAATTGTACTTTTCTCTACAATTCAAAATCTATGATCTCGATTCGAAACATTTAGTGTTATGGTATGCATTTCCTCTTCACTCAGTGGTAACCCTATAGATTCAATATGCTTATGTAATTTACTAAAACAAAAGACTTGAATCTACTCTACTCATCAGCGGAAAGCAATTAATCGATCGCGAAATAACAACATAAACATGAGACAAGATTCAACACACATGCTCAAAATTTTATCTAGGGGAAAGCAACTGCTCAAAACCCCTTCCTATCTATATTGCACTAATAAGAAAATAGAGAATAAATACAATGCTTGCTCAAGCCTGATCAACCTCTGCACTAGTATAATTTGTCTCATTGCTTCAGAGACCGACTATTTGGTAATTTAATTGAGTTTAAATCACTGCATAAATTATCAACCAGGGCTTGTAAACTGATGAAGTGTATGTGCACCAATTGTGCTAGGATTCTTTATTATGTGAGTAAATTGTCAAAATTAAATTAAGATGTTTTCATGCACATGGTTCATCTAAGAAATTGTCACTCTTGTAAGAAAGGAAAATATCACACTGACAAAAATAAAACTAAATTAAAGTGCAAAAGTAAAAACCAAAACCAAATCCAAATTCTCTTTACGTTTGCAGAAAAGAAAACTAATCTAAAATTGCAAAAACAAAATATCACACCAGCACAATTAAATCTACTTCTCACTGACAAAAATTAAACTACAACATTTTCAATAGCGAAAGGAAGTTCTTTAGCTTCTACCCATTTTGTGACATAATTTGTACAAACAAGAATGTACCTTTTTTGTCTTGATCATGGATTGATTGGACCAACAAAATCTAGAGCCCAATTTTCAAAGGGTTCAATAAGTACGTGAAGTTGTAGAGGCATTTCATCTGAAGGAATAGGCTTTCCCATTCTTTCGCAACTATCAAATCGCTTAACATATTCTTTGGAATCTTTAAAAAGATAAGGCCAATAATATCCTAAGAGAAGGATTTTATAGGCAGACCTTTGATCATAAAAGTGTCCTCCACATGGTTCATCATGGCAAACCTTTAATATTTCTGGTACTTCATCTCCTCTGACACAGCTTCGAATGATTAAATCATGCCATGTTTTGTACAATTATCCATTTATCCATGAATAAGATGCATTGGTTTGAATAATTTTCCTTTTCTATCGTGCAGATAAGTATGACGGTAACTTCCTTGTAGCCAAATAATTAGCAATATCTGCAAACCAAGGAGATTTAATAGATACTGCAAAAAGGTATTCATTAGGAAAATTATCTTTTATAGGAACATCTTTATTATCATTTTCGATTCTAGATAGAAAATACGCAACTGTGTTCTCCTTTCCAGGCCTATCCAAAATAGTAATATTGAATTCTTGTAATAAGAATAACCATCTTGTAAATTTGTCATTAGTAATTGATTTATTCATTAAATATCTAATTGCAGAGTGATCTGTGTAAACAAAAGTTTCATAACTAGTGATATAGTGTTGAAACTTATTAATGGTGTGTACAACAACTAAAAATTCATTTTTTGTTACAGTATAATTTAACTCTGCAGGAGTCAAATTTTTACTTGTGTAATAAATGACATAAGGAATCAAATATTTTTGTCTTAATACAACTCCCAAAGATGTATATGAAGCATCAGTTGAAATATGAAAAGAAAGACTCCAATTTGGTCCTCTTAATATAGGTGCTTCAGAAATATTTTCTTTCAATGTTTCAAATGCTTTTTCGCAATCAAAATTCCAAATGAATTCACAGTCTTTTCTAAGTAATTTGAAAAGTGTAGAGGTTATATTTGTGAATTTTTTTATGAATCTTCTGTAATAACTAGTAAAACCAATAAAACTTCTAACATCTCTTTGACAAACAAGAACTCATAATTTAGAAATAACTTCTACTTTAGATGAATCCACTTTAATTCCATCTCCTGAAATGTGGTGGCCTAAAACAATTCCCTCAGTGAACATCATAAAGCATTTTTCATGGCTTAATGAGAGATTTGTTTCTTTACATCTAATGAGAACTTTTTCTAAATTTTCAAGAGCTTCCTTAAAAGAATTACCACAGACAATAAAATCATCCATGTAAACTTCCACACAATCATGAATTAGATTAAGAAAAAGGGGCCTAGAAATGCCCTTTGGAATGTTGCAATTGCATTACATAATCCAAAAGGAAGTACCCTGTAAGCATAGGTTTCCCATGGACAGGTAAAAGTTGTTTTTTCTTGATCTTCCAGAGCTACTTGGATTTGGTTATATACACTAAAATCATCCAAGCATGAAAAATATTTTTTCCCTGCCAATGTATCAAGGACTTGATCTATAAAGGGAACGAAAAATGATCTTTCAAGGTAGCTTTATTCAATTCCCTATAATTGATGCATACTCTCCATTTTCCATTTTTCTTTGGAACAATCACTAATGGTGAGACCCATTGACTATCTGACATTGGGTAAATGAAATTCACATTCAACAGTTCTTGTAACTCCTCTTTACCAATTTCCCTTAAATTTGGATTCATCCTCCTTTGGGGTTGTCGTACTGGTTTGACATTTTCTTCGATATAGATATGATGCATACAAGTATTAGGATTAATTCCTTTCATTTCAATGTATTTCCATGCATAGGCAGAGGAATGTTCTTGTAACATTTTTATCAATTCTTTCTTTTGGGATTCTTCTAAATTATCATTAATGTTCAAAATTTTCCCTGGAAAGATTTCTATTAAAGAATATCCAATTTTTTTCCATAGAATATAAATCCATTTGATGTGATGATAAATATTCAACATTGTATTGTTTTTGGAAATTTTGGTCTTGTTCACAATATGAGGAAGAATCATTATTATTCATTATATTTAAAATTTGATCTTCTTCATCTATTTGCGAAGTAGCAAATATTGGTTGTATATCAAAATCATCATTATCATCATCTATCCAAACTTCACTTTCTACTTCTATCGTTGTTTTTGGAGGAGGATATAGTGTGAATTTCTTAGTAGAACTTCCATCAGAGATAAACATATCACCAGATCTACAACTTATAAAAGCATCAGCTGTAGCTAACCATGGTCTTCATAGAATCAAGGGATGTCCTCCTAAATTATTCTTGGGAGTTAAAATCATAAAATCAACAGGATATTCCCAAGAATATAAGGAGACGTATACATCTTCTAATACATGATCTGGTTTGATAACAAATCTATCTGCTAACTGTAATAATGTTTGAGTGTATTGAAGATTAGAAAGTTTTAATTGATCCATAGTTTGTTTACTCCGGATATTGATAGCTGCTCCTAAATCAATTAATGTGTTTGGAATCTCGACACCATTAATGTGTGTTTTTACAATGGGACTACTTGGATATAGATACTTTTGAACTATTGGTTTTCCCATCATAATATCTGCAATTTTTCTAACTAATTGAATTTTTTTAACTTCTTTTCTTTTTTTTCCTGGTTTTCTGATGCTAAACTCCTTGATTATCTTTGCAAATATTGGTATTTCCCTTATAGATTGTAACAAAGGAATTTTGATGCAAACATTCTTTAATTCATTTAATATATCATATTCAGGCAACACAATTTGTTTTTCTATTCCTTTGTCAATTTTTAGCCTTTCAGGAAAAGGTGGATTTTGAACAGAAACATAAGGTTGTTCTACAATGGGAGTTGAGTTTATTGAGGTATCATGCATAGGGGTGCTCTCTTTCTGAGGAATTTCTTCTTGATTAAGAGATGTTTCTTTTTCGAGTGGTTCATCCTCTCCATATTCCTGAATAACAACATATGGTAAGTTATTTCCAAAACTCTACCAAATCTAAGTTGGACATTGTTTAGATCTAATGGAGCTGTCATCCAAGCTTGGAAATTCTGAACTTCTATATTGTAAACAGGTTGTGAATTTTTATTATTCGGATTTGGAAGTGGGTGAGCAGGTAGTTGATTGGTTTTTTGGGGGTATGACGTGGATGGTAATTGAAGTGGTTTATTAGAAGACTGAGTTTGATTTTGAAATTGTGAAAAGGTGTTTGACTGAGGAGGATAGTATGGAGGTTTGTATGGAATGAATTGTTGTTGAAATTGATCATATTGAGGATTCCTAGGAGGATACTGCCAACCTTGTGTCCATAATGGATTTTGAGGTGGCCAATTTTTCCAAGGCATTAGAGTATTCCAATGGTTCTAAGGTTGTACAAATGATTGGTATTGAGGATTAAGACCTTGTACCATATTTGGTTGTTGTGGTGGCCATGGTCTTTTACCAATAAAACATAGTGACTCAGCATGGCTTGCTTCAACTTCATTTTGCAAGACCGCTTTAAGTCCAAAAATTGAAGGGAATTCCTTTGTGATATGACTTTCTTCACAGATAGCACATATTTATACACTATCAAGAGGACATTCTCTTAGAGTATGCTTCTTCTTGCATTTAGGACAAAAAATTGATAATGCAACATTTTCAGCTTTTTACTTGTTTTGAACCTTAAGAGTATCTATTTATTCACTAATACTCCCTAAGATATTTGTTTTAAAGTTGTCAAGCAAATTCCCTGTTTCTTCTCTACTTATTGTCCCAACTGGAGATTTATTAATGTTAGACATAATAGAGTCTCTTGGATTTTTCCCAGTTCTACCCTTTCCTCTTGAAATATGTACACGCAATTCACAAATTTCCCTAAATGATAATTAAGAAACACCTCCCTTTCCAATTAAATTGAGAAGATCTACCCACTCATCTCTAATGGCTTTTAGCAAAAGATCTTTCAGAGTTAATTCATCCAGATTATGCATTTTAGCCCTTTTAACATTATAAGCAAATCTTTCAACGAAATCCTCAAGATTTTCATCCTCTTTTTGCATCATTTTAAAGACTTTCATCTTTAAGGTTATGAGGCATACAATAGTCTTTGTATTTTTCTAAAAACACATTTTTCATTTCTTCCCATGTTCTTATGCTATGTGTTCCTAATCCCATAAACCATTGAAGTGCTCCATCTTTAAGAGTGGTTGGAAACAATTTCAATTTTTGAGAATCAAGCAAATAGTCACAAGACCTACAAAAAACTTCAAACTAAAAAAGAAATGTTTCATGGTCCTCATGTCTTGCTCCATGGAAATTAGGGAGGATGGAGGGTGAGATATTCTTCATTGTAACTGTGGTATCTTCATCTAAGATGGGAAACCCAAAAGGTTATGGTTCTCCTCTACCACCTCTTCCTCCACCTCCTCTTCTACCTCCCCCTCTACCTCCTCCTCTATTACCCCTTCCACCTCCAATCCTAAAGTCACCATTCAGATTATGTACTTCTCCTTCTCCTTCCGCTGCCCTTGTAGATTCTTCAGAGCTAATGTAGGATTCTTCAATTGGATTTTCTACCTACTCTTCTAGTTCTGATATCAATGGAATAAAACAAGTTTCTTCTTATTCTTCACTAGGGACTTCCAGTTCTTGCCTAGAATTGGTTCTCCAGTTGAAGATAGAAAGATTACTCCTTTTGTTGGGGATGTAGGTTCTTCCACTACAACTTCAGTAGAAGAAGTTGGTGAATCTTTTGGTTGGATTTAAGATCTTTGTACCTCATGAAGCCTAAGTCTACCTGCAAATTATGGAATATGAATTTCGGTGGATGGTGTGGCACTATGATTTCGTGGTGATGTTGGAATAGAACTCCTACCTCTACTTATAAACCTACCCCTAGAATCTATTTCCTTGTGCATTAATATGTTTTTATCATTTTTTTAATGAAAAGACTCCTAAAAATAAATCTTGTATACACTTCCACGACAACGATGCCAAAATGTTTGGTAATTTAATTGAGTTTAAATTAATGTATAAATTATTGACCAGGGCTTGTAAATTGATGAAGTGTATGTGCACTAGTTATGCTATGATTATTTATTATGTGATTATATTGTCAAAATTAAATTAGGATGTTTTCATGCACATGGTTCATCTAATCAATTGTCATTGTTGTAAGAAAGGAAAACATCACACTAACATAAATAAAACTAAATTAAAGTGTAGAAGTAAATAGCAAAACCAAATCTAAATTCTCTTTACGTTTGCAGAAAAGAAAACTAATCTAAAATTGTAGAAACAAAATATCACACTAGCACAATTAAAACTACTTCTCATTCACATAAAAGAAACTAATCTTAAGTACTGAAATAAAATGTCATGCTAGAAAATCTAAATCACACTTATAAAGCCTTGAAAGAATTATACTTCTAATTGCAATCAAATGATTCTACTCTTCATGTGCACAATACACCCCTTCTTGATTTATTTCCTTCATCCTTCACATAACGAAATGATGAATTCTATAAAATAAATCTTCATTATCACAAAAATATGTTCTCACTGTCATAAGCATTCACTGAAAGTCAAAACTGAAAGATTAGAAGTGATAAACTAATGCTACAAAATTTAAGATATAAAATTGAAATATTGATTGAAAATAAAATAAAACCTTACAGTTCCCAGGGGGCCCTCTTATGAGTTAAAGGTAAGCAACGATCAATCAAATATTAAACACGCATTAACGCAATACAGAGGGAGTAATGAAGCTTCGATTTTATAAATGAAAAGAGTGTTTTCAAAATAATAACTGTCTATCATCGTCGTGTCGAGAGGTATGTTTTATAACCTCCTTCAATAAACTGTTTAGATATTTTTACGCCTATCCTATTCGACAGAAATCCTAAAAATGACATAAGATAATACAAAATAACTATTCTTCATGATTTGCTACCAGAGAAGAAAATGATGAGGAAAAATATAAGTTTCATCCTTATCATTGATATTCTTGCTCACCTAATTCCTCTTGGCTCCTTTTTCGCTGGATTGACTTCCACGTTGACCTGCTGATACGTCACCCTTATCATCTTGCTATATCATGAAGATAGATAGATATCATTATGTCGGTTGTCAGCTACCTGTTCATATATTTTGCTACTGAACTAGTATTTCAAAACCTATAGATTCTTCAAGTAAGATGTAGAACCGATCATTCGCTGCAGAATTGGTGCAATTCGGTAGCTTATGCAATTATTAAATCAAATAATAAGGAAACAATGAAACTATGAATAAAAGATGATTACGTACTTATTTTTCCAATAACCTTGCAAGCTGACATCTTATTAGGATTATTGTGATAAAAAAGGAAGAGAATGGAGTGTATGGGGTTTAGGGAAGGTGTAAAAAAGTAACAATTTTGGTCTTCAACACTGCCCCTGGCCAATACTTAGCCAATTTTCTTCCTATCCAAGCTCCTTTTTATTGCGTTATTCAATAAGGAATTATCCCCTATTAATTAGGGAAACTGCTCATTGGGAATTGCACAATTACTTTAGGCCTTTCTCTGACTGAATGCACCACCTGTACAACCTGGAAAATTATACAACTGATAGTACATTTCTCTTGAACTCCAATCTCAACTGGGTAAATTCGAGTTATATGCATGCATCAATTATTCTGGGTTGATTGATGAGTTAAGTGAAATATCAGTTGAAGTCACACCACACTACTGGACCCTCCACTAGTTCTTAATTAGTTAGAACTAGTTAAACTCATAATAACTCAAATTAGCTGAACTTTATTGCTAGAAATTAGTAATCAATCATAACTAAAGATAATTCAAGTGTCTCAAACTCGAATTAATTGAGTTAACTGAGTGACAAGGCCATGTATCCTCAGTTAACTACCTCAAAGTATTTTTATGAAATTGAAATTCGGATTTATCCTAATTAATTTGGGAAAAAATGAATTAGGAATTTCTTGTTGCATTTTCAACATTCCCTCTCAGCGAGAAAGGGATTATCTGATACCCCGATCCTGCCTCTATGAAAATCTAATTTTCCTCTTGATAATGCCTTTGCCAAAATCGCTGCATTCCATTCCTCTGTAGGAATGTATTCCAACGACATGGTCTACCTCTACACACAATCTCATAGATGTTGATACCTGATATTGATATGCTTGGATTGATCATGAAATACTAGATTCTCAGAGAGTTTAATATAACTCTGATTGTCACTGTAAATCACAATAGGATCCATCTTCTGACCAAATAACCCAACAAGAATTTTTCTCATTCAGATAGAATCACATGCCACTTGACTTGCAGCCATGTACTCTGCTTCTGCTGCGTTGAGTGCAATAGATCTCAGCTTCCTGTTGTACCAAAAAACCGTTGCTGACCCAACGTTGAAAATGCCATCTGATGTGCTCTTCCTGTCTGATGGAATCCCTGCCCAATCTGCATCTATCAAGCCTTGCAACTTCACTCCCTCTGTGTGTCTGTACCAAACACCAAACTAGGTGGTTCCTTTGAGGCATCTCAACACATGCTTTGTTGGCTTCTAATATAGTTTTGTTGGCTTAACCATTGCTTGACTAAGCTGGTTAACTGCATAACACATGTCCGGTCGTGTGTTCACCAAATACATAAGTGAACCCACAAGCTGCCTGCAAATGGTAGCCTCTATTACTTCACCTAAAGTAATATATTCCTTACTCTGATTCCTTGCTAGAGGAGTCTCCCTGGGTTTGCTCTTATCCATGTGGAACTTTTTCGGTATCTCATTGGCATACTTGCCCTAAGAGACAAACAGTGCCTTATCTCCTTGCCATACTTCCAACCCAAGGAAATAATGCATGAGCCCCATGTCCTTCATCTCGAATTCTCTTGCAAGATCCTCTTTGTAAGAAATAATCAGCTTCTCGTCACCGGTTAGAATTAAATCATCGACATATAATACTATAATTAATAATTTACCTTCAACAAAAATATGGTAAAGGTTTGCATCACTTCACTTTTGGTGAAGCCCCACCCGCTGAGATAGTTGTCGATCGGGGTGTACCAAGCATGGGGTGCTTGTTTCAATCCATACAACGCTCGCTTGAGTCTGCACACAGGTGACTCTTTGTCGAAGGTCTCAAATCCTTCCAGCTGCTTAATGTACACCTCTTCCTTAATCATTCCGTTGAGGAATGCTGACTTCACATCCATCTGGTGGATCTTCCACCCCATCTGCGTTGACAGTGCTAGAATTGACCGGATGGATGAGTAACTTGCCACTTGAGCAAAGGTTTGCTCATAGTCAATTCCCTCCACCGGAGAGAACCCCCTGGCCACCAATCTGGCCTTGTTCTTCTTGATGCTAGCATTTTCTGCATGATTTACCTTGTAAATCCATCTTGAACTCACCACTGACTTGTCTTCTAGTCTTGGGACCACTTCCCAAACATTGTTTCTGACGATGGAATCATATTCCTCCACCATAACATCAACCCACACTAGTTTCTGCACTGCTTCCTCGAATGAGGATGGCTCAGTATCTACAAGTTCACTCATGAGATCCACATAGCCAATATACCGATCTGGCGACCTCCTCTTCCCACTATGAGATGTGGTTTCTCCCACATTCTCTCTTGCATCATGTAACAATCTGTCCACTTTCCTGGTTCGCTTCCTTCCTTCCCTGGATGTATCTGCTTGAGCAGTTTTCTCCACACTCTGGTCCTTTGCTTGTGGCTTCTCCACAACTTCTTGAGGTTCTTCCTTTTGAGCCAAAAGCTCCTGATCATACTGCAAGTGAAGCTCCCTCTCAAGAGAACACATCATTGCCTTCTACTCATCAAATTTCACATCTCTTCTGACCACTATCATCCTGAGAGATAGCAAGTGTACACTATATTTGTGAGGTGTTTCTGTGTACCCCACAAATATTCCCAACTCAGTTGTAGGCTCTAGCTTTTTCCTTGCATCTTTGGAAACATGAAAATAAACTAATGATCCAAAGACCCTGAAGTGTGACACATATGGTTTCTTCCTTGAAAAAGTTTCCCCTAGTGTACTCATGCCAAGAATCCTATGAGGACTCTTTTTCTACAAATAAACAACTGTGTTGCAGGCTTTATCCCACAAGTGCAATGGTAGGCTCTAATCATGCAACATCGCCCATGCATCTCCCACAATACTTTTGTTCTTCCTCTCAGCCACCCCATTTTGTTTTGGGTTATGAGGTGTTATCCACTCCTATCGAATGCCTTCTTTTGAACATAAGTTCTTAAACTCATTCGACACATATTCTCCATCATTATCACTCCTAAGAACCTTCACTTTCATGTCAGACTCTTTCTCAACAAGTGCTTTAAAGTCAACAATTTTGGAGAATGTTTGGTCTTTCTTCTGCATGAAGAAGATCCAACACTTTCATGAAAAATCATCTACAAATATCACATAATACATATGCTTGGCCATGGAGGCTGTCGAGAAAGGCCCACACACATTTGAGTGAATCCTTTCAAGGACTACTTGTGCCTCACTGCCCCGATCATTGAAGGTGGCTTTCGTGTACTTCCCCAATGTGCACCCGTTGCATGTATCTCACTGCTCTAGTGAACCTTTGGGAAGGCCTATAGAAATATGTTGCATGATCTTCAAAGTTCCATGGTGCAAATAGCCAAGTCTCCTATGCCATAATTCACCGATGTCTCGGATCTACACCTTCTCTTCTTTTGTGCTCAATATTGCACAATCTCCAACATCTAATTTGTAGAGGTTCTTTACTTGGACCTGAATCTTCTTCACTTGTCTCGTGGCGATGTGTCGCAAGAAAGATGTCCCTTTTCTGAATATCACATCGTAGCCACGGTCTTCCAACATCGCTACGAAAATCATATTCTTCTTCAGACCCGGTACATGCATTACATCCTTTGAGACTAAGAGGGGAGCCAGACTCCCTCCAAAAAGTAAATGTACCAATACATGTCATGCCATACCTTCCATCATCTCCCATATCGACGTGCATCTGGGGACCCTTCTCCTCCAAGTCACTGAATAATTTTTTGTTGCATGTCATATGGAATGAATCCCCACTATCCAGATACCACACACTACCCATCACTGTGTTTTCCATGCATGTAATGAGGGTGAAGTCTAATTTGAATTGGGCAGCTAAAGCTTCACCTGTCGCTCCTCCTAAGGGCTTCTTGCCAACCTTCTTATGTGGGCACTTTGTGCAATAATGTCCCAGCTCATGACAGTGAAAGCACTTGATCTTTGACAAGTCTTTCTTCTTTCTGCCCTAACTGGAATCCCTTTGGATTGGGATTTCTTCCCTTTCCCCTTCTTTGCCTTTCCATCCAAGGCATAGTTCTCCTCATAATCACACTTGGATGAGGTTCCATCTCTAGTGCTCTGCCTTATCTCTTCTTGTACCAAATCCGACCATAGTCGTTCCCAATTTGATAACTTCTCGCTCCCATTTACCGAATCTTGGTAGCTGTGCTAGTGCTTGGGAAGGCCTAGAAGTGCTATACTTACTAGATCATCCTCTTCTACAGTAACTCTAACTTGACCAAGTTCATCATGACATTGTGTGAACCTGCTGAGGTACTGTGGAATTTTTTTGTTGCATGTCATATGGAATGAAGCCCCACTATCCAGATACCACACACTACCCATCACTGTGCTTTCCATGCATGTAATGAGGGTGAAGTCTAATTTGAATTGGGCAGCTAAAGCTTCACCTGTCGCTCCTCCTGAGGGCTTCTTGCCAACCTTCTTATGTGGGCACTTTGTGCAATAATGTCCCAGCTCATGAAAGTGAAAGCACTTGATCTTTGACAAGTCTTTCTTCTTTCTGCCCTAACTGGAATCCCTTTGGATTGGGATTTCTTCCCTTTCCCCTTCTTCCATCCAAGGCATAGTTCTCCTCAGAATCACACTTGAATGAGGTTCCATCTCTAATGCTCTGCCTTATCTCTTCTTGTAACAAATCCGACCATAGTCATTCCCAATTTGATAACTTCTCGCTCCCATTTACCGAATCTTGGTAGCTGTGCTAGTGCTTGGGAAGGCCTAGAAGTGCTATACTTACTAGATCATCTTCTTCTACAGTAACACTAACTTGACCAAGTTCATCATGACATTGTGTGAACCTGCTGAGGTACTGTGGAATTGTGTCCCCCTTATGCATCTTGATATTCTGAAGCTTGTCCTTGAGTGCCAACTTCTTATGGTCACTACTGTTCTAGAATAGATCTGTAAATGCTTGCCACATTGCATATGGATTCTCTTTCCCATGGATATTGGAGACAATATGGTCTTTAAATCCCTCCAATATGATCCTCCTCACCTTTGATACACACTTCTTCCATTATGTTAGATCTTAAGCATCAGATGTTGGAGGCTTTGGGATATCATTATCTATGAATTCCTTCAGGCCATTATCTTCCAACACTACATCCATCCTATCCTTCCAAGGAACATAATTCGAGCTACCCTTAAGGGCATACTCGAGTCTTAGTCCATAGAAATCCATTTGCTAGCTCTGAATAATTGATCCTGCAAATTCGATCACCCTGCAAAGATAACTTCGAATTCTCTTCTCTATTGTGATTCCTGCTCTGCTACCATGTAGAGATTCATTACAGATTCAAACTTCTTATGTAATTTAGTAAAACAAAATACTTGAATCTATTCTACTCATCAACAAAAAGAAATTAGTCAATTGCAAAATCACAAGGTAAACATGAGACAAGATTCAACACACATACTCGTAATTTTACCTAGGGGAAAGAAATTGCTCAAAACCCCTTCCTATATGTATTGCATTAATTAGAAAATAGAGAAGAAATAAAATGTTTGCTCAAGATTGAGCAACCTTTGCACTAGTATAATCTATATACCTGCTTGATAGACTGACCCTGGCCAATATTTCGCCAATTTTTTGCGGGCCCAATCTCTTATTTCCTTGCATTGTTGAATAAGGAATTAGCCCCCTATTAATTAGGGAAATTTCTCATTCGGAATTGTGAAATTCCTTTAGGCCTTTCTCTAACTGCATGCACCACCTGTACAACATGGAAAATTATACAATTGACAGTACACTACACTTGAACTCCAATATCAACTGGGTAACTCGAGTTATCTGCATGCATCAATTATTCTGGGCTCATTGATGAGTTAACTGAAAGATCAACTAAAGTTACACTCCACTACTGGACCCTCCACTAGTTCTTAATCAGTTAGAACTAGTTAAACTCATAATAACTCAAATTAATTGAACGTGATTGCTAGAAATTAGCAATCAATCATAACTAAAGATAACTCAAGTGTATCCAACTCTAATTAACTGAGTGACAAGGCCATTTCACCTCAGTTAACTACATCCAAGTATTTTTATGAAATTGAAATTCGAATTTCTCCTAATTAATTTGGGCAAAACTAAATTAGGAAACTCTTTCTGCATTTTCAACAAACCCATTCCATTCCCCAATGGTATGGGAATCTTCTTACGTTGATGTGGTTTGAATCTAGTCAATGTAGTTTGGATTTGGTGTATTCCTTACTTTTCTAATATCTGCATTTGATTTCATATACTTCTTCTCCCACTTTGTCTATGGGCACTCTGCATACTTTGGGACATTTTCTCGTTTATAACTTGATTATTATAACACATACAAGATTTTTATTATTTTTTCATAAAATCATAAAATCTCTGAGCAAATAAAAAAAAAATTAAAGGTTATTCATCCTCTTGGGTTAGTAACTAAATCATTGGTTATTTTTGTTAAAAAAAGGGGGTTTTATTAATTCACAAGTTCACAGGTCAGAGTATTTTTTTAGTAAAACTCATTGGGATCAAAGGCCCAATCTCCAAAAAAACCATTTCATGTCACTAAGTCCATCAACTACCAAGCGTTCGTAAGTCAAAAGCCAAGACAAATTCCAACACATCTAGAATTTAGGAGGAGCCCACGAAGTGTCTTAGAAAGGTGCACCATGTGTCAATATAGGCTGTAGGCACTAAAATATATAAATGTATTAGATGCCTTTCTCTTGCTGCATATGGGATATATCCCCACTTCTAAACAAAAGCACCTAAATTTCCAGAGAATGTTTTTGTCTAGGTGTGCATTTATTTACAAATCAAGCTTCTACTTCTCATGCCAAATGCCATTGAGGGAGATCTTGCACATTGATCAGGGATTTTATTATGTCTACATGTAATTCTGAAACAAAGATATATGTTTCCAATCGATCATACAAGTACCACAAGGTTTCAACAACACATTAATAACAACTAGTGATCAAATGCCAATTGTTGATAGTGGCAAGTTCTTGATTATGCTTGTAGAAAGTTTGTAAGAGCCATCAATATTTGAAATGATGTAAATGACTATATCTCTTATGATTTGTCATCATAGAAGGTTTCATATTTAAGAGAAATACAAATGTGTACGTAAATATATATTTTTTTAATCAAAGTTTGCAAGATAAGAAGTACTTTCTCATTTTAAACCATAGAATCTTGTGTCGATATTTTATAGTGTGTGTTATTGCAAAGTGATTGTGATATTTCATGTGCATATCATGAATGTTATTTCTTCATATTTGAATGATAGTTATATGAATTACAAAATTTATCATTGATGCTTTGTGTATTCATTAGATTCAAATATTGTCACCATTTCACTCTAAAGTCATTGCAGAATTCATCCCTGTTAGGTGATCTATTTTGATGGGTTGTCTTCTTTATTCCACCACCATACTCTGATGATTTAAATTATCTAAGAAAATATTTCCTACCTCGCCTCTGGAATTTTATTTGTTCACACTCTAGCATCTTAGAAACCCCGTGATTAATACTAAGCCATTTTGACTCCATTCCCAATGCTTATTTGCTTCTCTTCCCTACCACATCTATAAAACCCTATCCTAATTAAAGATTTGGCCACTATTTTTCATCACATGAGTTGTTGTTGAAGTGACACTAAATAGAAGACTCATAAAGGGATCCCCCTCTAGATTGAAAAGGTCAGTTTCCAATCTAAAAGTTTAGTTCAAGGTTACCTTGGTTTTTTTTTTGACACAATAAGGAGAAATTCTGAATGATCAGATCTCGGCGTCGTTGCTGGGGAACAAATTGAGAAATTTTCCCTGGAAAAGAATGACAATGTTTAGTTTTGATTTCCAAGGGTGAACAAAGGTCATACGTAAGAAATAGTTATGAATCATTCGCCTGTCGACTCTACTATGCTCTGAATCCAAAGTTTTAAGGCAATTTCACTGAGGAATTATGACTTCTAGAAAGATTTATACGAGGGCCAATCCAAATCCTAATCCAATTCGATGGGTTTTGTTTGAGTTGTGGTGGGAAGGATGATGCTTTCAAGCAGAGAGGCATGCATAGTGTGATAAGTTCAAACCATTGGGCATGGAGTCATGGAGTAAGACTGTTGGTGCGTTTTCTTGGTCACAAGAGGAATATGGAGCAAGATAGCTACACATAAAACAACATTCAAGCTAAATAGAGATGGAATGAAGGCTAAGTGATGAGAGGCAATTAAGAATCTCTCATTCAGCTTAACAGAGGGAAGGTGAATGAGCTCTATCTAGGAGCAGTTAAGAATTCCTAGATAACTGTCATACATGGGTGAATTAGGGGAAATATGAGCCAAAAGGAATTCATATTTCATAGCCAATTCAGAGGAAAACATAAAGAAGCCACAGAAATTGAGCATAGAGTGCAGCCAAGCAAATTCTAAGCTAATCATTTTTTCTGCAACTTAGAAGGTAATACATGGATGATATAAGCATTTATGAATGGAAAACAGAGGTAAGAAGCACTTATTGAGTCATGTAACAGCACAAGAATTCCACAGTCACTCTTCAACCATTAAACACAGCAGACAGTCCATTCTCCAAGCTTGTAAGCAGTCTTTGATTATAGAAAATATCAGATATACAGTGCGAGTCTCTCTTGGAGTGAATCAACCAACCAACCCTTTACATAATACAGAGGGTGGTATAAATAGAGAAAATATCTACAAAATATCTACAACAGCAGATCTGATAGCAGATATGGAGAAATGAATGCTCTAACCTAACATTTATTGGAATGAATGAAAAAATATCTATCTAACAGTTGTGTAGGAAGCAACAGCCGTAAGAATGAATAAATATTGGTCCTTTGAGCAATGCGTTGGCACTTCTGCAATAACTGTGCCTTGGGAACTGCTGCGCCGCTCATATGTGTCTTCATACACAGTTTCTGCAATAACTACGCTTTGAATTCCTTTCATCTGCGCCTTCAAGTGGTTCTGTTGCCTTAAATGGCCAAAACTGTGAGTTGGTGAGCCTTTATGGCTCGAATGACCGTTTGTTGACTTTGTTGTAGGCGCTTTTCTTTCATTTGCTTTGAAAAATCTTCACTGATACACTCTGCTGCTTCCCTGGTCCTTCTTTGCTTTTGAATGCTCCTAAACTATCATATCACTTCTTTATGGTTGCTGCTCGGCCCAAACTACCTGCTGAGAAGCCCCCTGTCACTTCTGGGAGCCTATCGGGCCTTTGTCGATCAAGAAATCCTCCAAAAAATGATAAATGCTGCAAAAACTAAGGAAGAAGAGGCCCTGGAGGGACACCGAGGAGAAAACCATTGTTTGGACCCATTTCGGGCCTGGAGCGATCCCATAACACTAAGGAATTCTTTGTTTTCTTTGTGGTTGTGGCGGGCGGGAGCGCCGCATGCAAAACCTTAACAAATGCCTTTTCTATTGAAACAGGCAAAAATGCCTTTAAACACGAAATTTCATCAAAAAATGGAGCTAGGCGGACATTGTGCAAAATATTAAATCCTGGCCGTTGGGTCCGGCGCGGGCCGATCCAATGGCCCAGATTTCATCGGCAAATCGCATCGGGTCGGTACATCGGGGCGGCATATAGCACTTATTTGGAACCGCCGACGGGCTGATCGCCGATATCGCATCGGCAATCGCCCATCGGGCAACAATGGATACATATATATAGCGAAATGGGGGCGCGCGACGAGATTTGGACCGTCAGATCAGGGGCCCGATCCAACAGCCCTGGATTCGTTGGCATATCGGCAGTCGGCGGAAGCGGAGGTGCGGCATATTACAATGGAGCGATGCGATATGTACAATATATATGATACAATGTTATATAATCAATGCGCGATGCGATATGAAATATATGCAATACAATACATATATCACATCGTCGGAGGGGGTGGGGTGAATGTAATATGACATGGAATGTTGCGAAATGCCGATCGCCGACATTCGATCGGCAAAAACCCATCGCACAAACAAATAAAGCCAATACTTTAACACTGCCCGACCTCCGACAACGATATCGCGTCGGAGGGAAGGCCATGCATTCGGAGGAGTTACAAAACATATGATTGCCTCCTCCCGATAGCGATATCGCATCGGAGGGGGCCCAAAAAAGGAGCTTTGTAATCGGACCATGACTTTTATAAAGAGGCAAAGGCTTATGAAATCGGAGGAGCTCTCTTAGTGTTTTGAATGGTTTATAAGGCATCGGAAGGGGTCCGATGGCCCAAAAAAGGAGGAATTTTCAAGCATTTGAGGGATTTTCATGGTTTTTTTTTTTGCATGTTTAATGGCCAAAAAAGGGGTTTATGCCTTTGAAAAGGCAAAAAGATGGTTTTTATACATATGGAGGGAAATTTATGCAAAGGAATGAGTCCTAATGCATTCGGAAGATGGTAAGAGGGGGTAATGAGGGTTCTTGCTGAGTTTCAAATAAACTTAGCAATTCCCAAGTGTACTTAAGGTTATTTTTCAACCAGGGGGAGGGGATAAGTATATAGGGGAGTTATTAACATAGTTTTAGTAGGGAAAGGGGAAATAGATAGGGAGCTACATAGTAAAGTTAGCAGTTAATATGACAAATGATAAGAGAGCGCTAAGTATGTAAATCTTAGGCTATTAAGGGGGAAAATGACTCATAGAGGAAGTATGGACATTCCTTGAGCAAATTAGATCTTTACCAAGGCAACTGATATGAACAATGATGAAACTAAGAGGTATCAAGCAGATCTTGACCTCTTGAGGGGAAGTTAATGAGTGATTTGGGGAAGAGGAAGAAGGGGGGAGTTAGACATGCCTCACTTGAAGTCCTTCAAATGGAAAACTGCCTCAAACATGTGATATGAATAGATATGACACTTGAAAAGATGAAATGGATCACAAGCCATAATTCTGCAACCACAAAGCTACCTACTCGACCTACTCACCTAGCATTTTCTCTTCTTTTGGTTTGGGTGCACTTGAGCTAGCATACCCAACTTTTCAACTTGTCTTTTTATTGTCCTCCTATCTACATCTACACTTATTTCATCCAGGGGCTTAGATTAAGCTGTTGAGCACCCTTGTTTCTCTACCTATCTACAAATATGCCAAGAATACACTGTTTGGACAGATAATGATTCTCTATATTCTACAACAGGAAATTGAAACCTAGGGAGACCAAGATTAAGCTGTTTGGACCTCCCTTAACTGAAAACTCATCAAAAATGGATCAACTCATCAAAAATGGAACACATCAGTGGAACTTAGACCAGCACATATTCATAGCCTCTTTCTTGTTTTTTGTAGCAAATATGGAACATTGTAGCATGCAAAGTATGACATATTTGGCATGTAAAAATGTCGATCATGAAAGATGAATACCTACTGCAGCAGGAGGCTAACAGACTGTACAAACAATCTCATATAAACATTCTCTTGCTCAATATTCATATTGTTTGCAAAATCTAGGAAAGCTTGAAGATGGTCCTCAGCTAAGGGACCAGTTTCTCCATTGTATTTGGGAAGGTATTTTAAATATCCCGCTGGGAATGCATCAAGGTTATTAGGTAAGACTAAGGCAGCATATCTAGCCTATACAATTGGTCGGAAAGCCATGACAACAGGTGATGTATGAGGTGCTTGAGGTGAATGAGGTTGTCTAGGTGGAGTATGAATTGTTTGTGTGGATGTAGAGGATGAAGAAGAAATAGAAGAGGAAGATGGTGTTTTAGGAGTTGGTGAACTAGTTAGAGGTGAAGGAGGAGGAGATCTCCTGAAAGACTTCAAAGGAGTCTTAAGAACTAGCTTTGGGACCTGTAAAGGAATACCTTCTTTTGATGCAAACAGAGGATTAGTATATGCATAAAAGGTCTCCTCAGGCTGTTCAAAAGAAGAAGCTTCAGGTAGATATTCTGTGGGTTTATATTCTGGTAGATTAACACCTAACTAAGATTCAGTTTTAGGTGATCCTGGTGGTAGTGTGGATATTGGATGAGATTCTAATAAATGAATAAGGTAGGCTAACTAAAATGAACTCCATTTTCTTCTTTTCTCCTCACATTTTGTCCTGATGATGAGTCTAGTTTCAGACTCGAAACGTCGACTACAAAACATGAACACTGTGGAAAATCCGAACTCCTTTCAAAAATCTCACCACAGTAATCTGCAAACTAAAATGAACTCCTCTATTTAGAAGTCCAGCAACCCTAGGTGATAAATGGGAGTAATCATGATCAGATGGGATATTACTATAGGGGTCAAATGATTCTACTTCTTCAGATTGTAGGATTGAAGAGGAAAAAGAAGATGATCGGTGGTGTCCCCTTTTAGAATTGGCTTTTCTCAGAAGCCTTTCAAGATCTGACAGAGGTTTAACTATGTCAGCTTCTGAATGAGATCTGGTATGTTTATAAGGTGCCAGCTTGGGAGTGTGGAGTCGCCAAGGTGAATGATTTTAACCTTTCTAAACCTTTAATCACCTTTAAAGGAAAATAATGAATGAATATCGTTGTCCCAAGGGAAACTTTAATGAAATTTGAATCCCTGGCAGTGGCGCCAGTCTGATGTTGTACCTCTGAGATAGTAGTAGGTCAAGCTACCAATGCCAGAGCATCTAAAATAATTGTTTTGGGGGTTTTTGGTTTTAATTTTGGAAGACCAATGAAAGAAGACAGATGTAGAATTGAAGTAATTAATCCTTTGGGTTATATTAATACTTCAGCAAAGGGCTGCTATAAAGCATTACACAGTGATATAGATAAAAAATAGTGGTGAGTAGAAGACAACAAAAAATATGATTATCACAGTTTCCAGACTGTAAAACAGAACAATCATAAGTTGGAAAACCTTCTGAACTACGTTCAAAAGATTCAAGGAAGTATACTTAAGCTTACACAAGATGCTGATGATTTATTGATTAGAGGGGATTAGCTACACAGACAGTTGCATTAATCCAATCTCTTAATAGATGATCACTTCAGGAGCTTATAGGAATCAATTGAAACTCTAATTGTTCCTACCTAGATATCTCTATAAGTCATAAGCATATAAAAAAAAACATAATGATTGAAAACTGGAAAAACTTACAGGATAACACAAAACTGTGTAAAACCAGATTCAAAATCCTCTGTTTTGTATTAAGGCCCCAGAAAGACTGAGTACATCAAGTGTCTACAAAAGCTTCCTTCAGAGGCGACTTACAGGTTCAAAGTAGAACTAACAGTTAAGACTTTACAAGCAATGAACTATGAATCTTCAACTCCGAACAATTTACAACTCAAGAAAAGAGTTATTTATACAATAATGAAACTTAAGAAAAGATCCTAAAACAGATTAAGATTTTTAGGAAAAGAAAGATTTTCATGGCAAGAAGATAGGGGTAGTTGTTTGAACTGCTTCTTGCTATCCCCTTTATTCAGGTTGTGCTGGCTTTGTTGTCTGATATTTTTCCCCTTTAGCTAGTAGATTGTTGGTATCCTTCATGCTAGCAGATTTCTTCATTTAACCCTTTTACTGATATTCTTTTAACTCTGTAAATCTCTTTTGACCTGGCTGAGTGACCTTTACTGCGCTCCTTTTAACCCTTACTATGCATTCAGGTTTTTACTGTGTTTTTCAACAATAAACCTCTCATATTTGTCTTCAAACTGTTATGCAGGATTTTGTTTATAAGCCTGAAACAACAGTCTTATTACTTACAAAACACAGAAACTTTTAAGGAAAACATGGTGACAGAGGAGGTCGTGATGGATTTTTTGAGCTTTCAAAGGCTATCGGAAGAAGTTCGGGGCATATCGGAGGGAAAATGATGGGTTAAATGGCCGTAGAGGCATAATGGAGGCTGCGCTGTGTAAAACAGGCAGAACAGGGCAAAAATGGCGTTTATGTATTTAATGGGAAAAACAATTAACTTTTGCATTATCGGGCGAAAATGAACAGTGGAGGAAGAAAGAGTACAAAGGGATTAAATATGGCGGGAATGGCTTAATGGTGATTAAAAACATTATTAGCATTAAATGAAAGCTTTTCGGGTCATTTCTTCGTTTAAATCGAAAATCAATTTAACACAGAAAACCTTCACAAATCGCATATGGCAAACTTGAAATTTATGTATGCGGGCGGATAATTGTATCGGGTCCGGGTATTATTCACATATCACAATCGCAGTATGGCGGGGGTAAGTCCAGAGCAAAGGCATATAATAATGGAAGGACGCGACGTGAAATAAAACATGACATATAACTGTGTCGGGTCAAGGCTAATCGCAATCGGATATTGGAGTGTGGAAAGGGTTATGGTATAAGCAGGACTGCGATGGAGGGGTGGATGTGATATGGTAATAAGTTGTAATATATACAGTGTCGGGTCGAACTTTATCGCGCATCGCACTTCGTAATGGCAAAGGGTTATGGTATTAGCGGGACTGCGATGGAGAGCGGATGCGAAATGGTATAAACTGTAATATATATATGGGTCAGGTCCAGGCTTCCCATCGCATATTGCAATGCGAGGGTGTATGTATGTTTAAAGGGTTATGCGATCCCGCTGATGCGTTATATTTTTAAATACATAGTTTTATTAATAAAACTATGGTATATGTATGTTTAAAGGCCTACGGTCCCACCGATGCTCTCCGTATCGTCACGTATATAAAGGGAGACCCCTCTAGGTTGCAATCCTTTATCTATAGGAAGTCGATCCTACTGCCTTGTAAACGTGATACATCGAACACAACATTCGAGGAGATTGCCTGCAGGTACATCAAGTCCTTGTCCAATTTATTGGTTGAGGTGTATATTGCAGTTCCTGGTTATTTGGTACTCCCTTTACCTAGATTCACCTGGGCAATCATTTGATCTTTTCTGACTCTTTAAATTTGAAAAGATCATCGAGCAACTTGTCCTTTCACGCTCGCAAAACCATTGAAAGCGACTAGAGTCACCTTTTCGCCATTTTCTCGGCTCTTAAAAGATGAAAAGGCAATGTTTTTATTTCTAAAATATAACTGCCCATTGTAAACATGTCATCCCAAGCAGTTGCTTCTTAGACCAAATTGATTAATTCCATGTTAATTTCAAGATTGTTAAAGCCTTAACCGAATTGTTTCCTTTCCTTTTGCTATTGAAGGGAAGCCATCGTGGCTGAACCATTGAGTCCATCTCATAGTTCCCCTTTGTTGTCTGATACTGAAGGGTCCTCCCAAGGAGTTCATCCGGAACTTCCTCAGTCGCTTGAGGATCAAGGTGTTGAACTTGGAATTGTTCTGAGCATCCAACCTTTGTCTTCTCACTCGCCTCCATCAGATTCCTGGTCACCACAAGAATCTGATCTAGATTCCTCTGATAATCCCATCCGGACACCCGAGAGTCCGCAAACTCCAAAAAATCCGCAAAGACTAGTTGTTTATCCACCGAACCCATTGTTCGATCTTGTTGTGATATCTCCACAGCATTCGTACAGTCTGTATGATCGGCTTGGTATTCCTTTGGAGTTATCTCCTCGGACATCTTCGGTTCCTCATCGCTAGTTGTTTCCATCTATGGAGTCAGAAGGCGAGATCCCAGTCTCCTCTTTGGGTCATTCAGAAGTTTCTGCTACCCACACTCCTCACGTAGATGATCAACAGGGATATGAGTTCCCTCCAGAAGGTTTCCCTTTTACGGGAAGAGTTTCATCTCTCTCCTGAGATAAGACTACCCACACTTATCCTGAGATAAGTGAGCCCATATTGTCGCATGGTTATACCTTTCTAGCTCAGTTAGTTTCAGGCACTCCTAGTGCCTCGTCATTGTATCAGAACCCAATTTGGTCTTTCGACGCTATGCCTACATCAGGTATGTTCGTTCAGAACACGACCTCTCGACCGATTGTGCAAATTACAGTCACTTCAGTTTCGGTTCAACCTACCATTCTGTCTCAACCTGTCTCGTCATTTCGACCGACTCTTTCGGTTCAACTGACAGTCTCAGGTCAAGTCTCGGTAAGTTCTTCTATCCCTCCAGCAAGTGGATAGACTATGCTACCCCCTAAGGGGGAAAGATCCAAATATCCCTATGATGTCTGGTGGAACCAGTGTGAGCGGATTACAAACTCACATGGTTGGAATGAATCAACCCTTTTACGACATTATTCCTAACTCTGTTGGTCCATCTAGGTCAGGTAACGTCCAATACCAACAGCCATATATGGCTCATGTCCCATTCCAACTGGCTTATGTTCCATATGGTTCGCAAGCTATGGTAAATCCACCTTACATTCCTCAAGCTGGACCTTATGTTCAAACTGGTCAATCCACTATGCCTGGTGGATATGGCCAGATCCAATTCGGGAACTATCAATACCCTCAAGGTATCAACCCAGGAACTATCCAGATGCCCTTGCAGCAACAAGGACAACCTTTGCAGTAGCAAGGGAAACCCTCGCAACAACAAGGGCAATCTTTGCAGCAACAAGGGCAAGCATTACAGCAGCAAAGACAACTGCTACAACCGCAAGGGAAACCTTTGCAACGGTCGCAACAAACTTTGCAGCCACAGACGTAGTTTGTTTAGTACTCCTCCCAACCTTTGTCCTTGCAAGGCCAACCTATGCAGCCGTAGGGCCAACCTTTACAACAACAAAGCTAGCCTTTGCGGCAACAAGGTCAGCCTTAGCAGCAACAAGCCTTATATGCGCATCATCAAGGTCAAGGTCAACCCATGCATCACCAGGTTCAAAATCCTCACATTTAGGGTCAACAAGTTCAGCAACCTTATAACCCGTATGCCGCATACAATTCTCATCAGCAGCCTATGGTAGGGCAATATCAAACCTACCCAGGACCGAATCCTCCTTATGGTTAAGGTACCCTCAGTGGGAACAAAATCAAATTCCATATGGACAAAATCCGCCAATATGGGGGAAAAATCCTTACCAACAAGGATGGACTCCACAGTTTGGGTCTCCTCAAAGGCCTTATATGCCATTTAATATTCAATTGCCTTTCTTGGCTATGTTGGAGCTACCCGATGTTTCCAGGCTCATGAATGATCCCATTCTTCATTCGTCGTACTGGCCTCTAGGTCCATCGAAGATTCCAAGTGATTGCCCCAAGTTTGAGGGAAAAGCGAAGGAGGATCCACAAGCCCATGTGATGACATATCACCTCTGGTGCTCCTCCAATTCGTATGTCGATGATTCTATCCATATTCGACTTTTCCAAAGGACTCTCACAGGTGTTGTCGCCAAGTGATACATCGAATTGCCTCGAGGTACCTAAGATGACTTCAACTCTCTCACTATGGATTTTCTCACTCATTTCTAGCTGTTAGTTCACTATGAAACTGGCTCCCATCTGCTTACGTCACTAAAGAAAGATACCGCGACCCACATCTCTGATCATATCCATGAATGGAGACGTCAATGTCGTCTCATCAATTTTGAGATTACAGATGAGTTGTTGACAAAATGGTTAACAAAATCATTTATCAATAAAATTTCTAAGGACATAGCCATGGGTGGATGTGTTACTGAAGAGAAAGCTATCACCTGTGCTCAGTATTTAGACCTAGTCTATTCACAATCTGGCACATTGTATGAGATGTTACCTGATGCTTCGAGACCATCATCAGATCTGAGGTTCATGCTGTCGTGTCTACCACAGCAGATAAATCCTCTAAAGGTAAAAACAAAGGCAAAGGTAAAGTCAAAGCTGATGTCCCAAAACAGGACCCTCCTAATTTTTTTGTTGATGACGCTTCTCGACAAAAGCCGAAGTATCTTTGCCTCATCTGTGAGGAGGATCATTACACTGAATATTTTCCCCCCGACGATCTGAAGTTAGTTGCTTTCTAAAAGGGACTCCGACTGTCTTAAAAGAACCTTTTCTGTCACAACAGACCCAATTGGTAGACCAGCCTCATTCTTCTGCTTCCTCAGGTTCCCAAGTGTTCATGATGCAAGGTTCTTCACCTACCTCGATCGCTACTCGAACCAAGGACTATCAAGCTACATGTAAAAAGACCACGGAGAAAGAAGCCCATGATGTACCTTCTAATTCTACTCTGTCTTCTTTTGGTCCGCTCCATATCGAGCGCCCTAACAATAAGTTCGTCACCCGACCACCCCCTAAAGGTGTTCTTCGAAAGTCATCTTTCAATATGAATGCCAGAGTTGTGCAACATTATAATATTGTTGAGGATTTGGCTCAGGTGCCTTCGGTGATGTCTGCCTTGGAGGTTCTTCAATCATGTCCAATGTAGCGGAAGTCACTGCAGTCTGCAATAGGTGCTATCGATCCTTCTGATTCGAGTTTGATTACTTTTGATCTAGAGAATCTTGTACCTCATCTTCCTCATCAGATCACATTTCTGATCCAGGTATTTATCAAAGGAAAGATGATTCATCCAACGGTTATTGACGAAGGTGCCTCGACCTGCATCATGTCAGTTTCGTGTTGGAAATCCATTGGCTCTCCTCCTCTTAACCAATCTCCGAACACCTTGGAAGCCTTTGATGGCAGAGGTTCACGACCATACAGTATTCTCATGAACTTACCGATTACATTAGAAGGCAAGACTGTTGAATTAGAAGTAGAAGTTGTAGATGCCAATCTCAACTACAACCTTCTTCTCGAGCGAAGCTGGACTCACGCCATGTTTTGTGTGGTGTTTTCTTTGTTCTGCATACTTCATTTTCCTCATGAAGGAAAAATAGTCACGGTTGATCAACTATCTTTCTTTTCTTCTAGTTCGTCCAACGGTAACATTCCTTATGTGGGCAATACTGAGATTCCTTATGAGAGCGTGGGTGCAGGTCTCTTCAAAGACTTTGCTTTGATGGGTACATTTACCCTTCCACCTCCACATGTTCATTCAGTCAATATGATCTCGGATTCCACGGATCCTTGGGTTATCCCTTCTGACAATCAAATTGACTCATTTGGCGATGCTATGCCTTTAAGTCCATTGGAAATAAATTATCAAGAAATTGTTTTGGCTTCGATGGCCGCTCCCGAAAGTCATACTATCTTTGGTATGAACCTGGACACTTATGTTCCATCCCCTTGGCTTGGTTCTTGGGATTCTCCGGATCCCTTGAATGAGACATTCCCCACTGATGAGAGTATCGTGGAAGTCATGTCTCTGGAAGAAGTTCCATGGAATGGTCTACATCATCGTTCTTCCTTTCTTCCTCGCCTTGATGAGATGCCTTCTTGTCCTGAAGCATCTGTTTCTCGTCCTTTTACGCCTCCGTTTCAAACACTTGTTCGGGTACATGAAATTTTGTCAAAGGGTACTATGGGAAACATCACTGGTACGATTCCTATTGACATTTTCGTTAAACCAAGAATTGTCAAGAACATCCATATACGGTTTTCTTATTCTCTAGATGAGATCAAGATATATACTCATCTTTTTAAAGAATTCTGAGATGTTTTCTCTTGGTCATATGAGGAGATGCATAGTATTGATCCAACCATAGTGGTGCATGAGATCTTGACATATCCTGGTGCTAAGCCGGTTCGACAATGGCTTCGCCCTGTGCACCCTTGCAAGGCTGTTGTTATCAAAGCAGAAGTAGAAAAGCTAGGTTTCATTTATCCTATTCCATTGACGGATGGGGTATCCAATATAGTCCATGTTGCCAAAAAGCAGGGCACAATACTTGTTTGTGTTGATTACCGCGATATCAATCGCGCATTTCCTAAAGACAATTATCATACTCCCTTTATCGACCAGATCATTGACGAATGCGCAAGGAGTGATCTTTTTTCTTTCATGGATGGCATTTCTGGCTCTAACCATATTAACCTTTGATCAGAAAATGATCCTTGATGACTTTTAATGATCAAAAATGAAAGTCAAAGGATACTCTTGGAAATAGTCTCATTGCATAGATCTCTTCATTCTGAATCTACTACAATTTGAATGGACCAAAACGGACTCCGGATGAAGGAGTTATTGTAAAATGAAAATTGTCCAATGTCCTTAGAAAAGGAGGCAATTTCATTAATCTTCAAACTATATTGAAAATGTTGATTTTTGGTATAGGCTCACGGGCCAATCCACAGCTGACACATGGCAGGCCGGGATTGGGCCACGTGGCCCTGTTTGATTGGTCAAAAAGGAAATCGGGCAATATTATATCGCATCGCAAATGTGCCAAAGGGAAGGATTTAACCATAGGCCTTAAAGCATTGCAATATGCGATTACCGCTTTATCGCATCGCAAAAAAAAGCCAGAGGGAGGAATTAACCAAAGGCGTGAAGACTTGTGATGGGCCGATTGCGATGAGCATCGTCAGCGGTCGGATCAAAAGGAATCAACGGTCGAGATGCCATTGGTGATCGCAAATCGAAGAGTCAAACTTCGGGCTAGAGAATCGATGGCTACGTTAGCAGGACATGTGGCAACCTGGGATAGAGTCACAGGTTTCCAGTGATGTCAGTGCAGCGGATGAGGTGGCAGTCAGAAATTGGCTCACGGCATCAAAGATGTGGAACAGGGTTAAAAGTGGAAAACATGATTAATAAGGTTAAACGTTGTTTATCGTTAAACCTCATCAGGCAGCGGACCCAAAGGATTTATGAATAAAATAGCGAACCTTTTGAGTTCCGTGGTAAACGGTATTTTAGGCGGGCTTCAGGCGGTAAGTAGTATTGCAAGGGCTTCACCTGATTCCATATACCAGCCGACACGTAGCACGCCGCAGGAGAGAGAAAACCGCTTTTTCAGGGGGGTAATATTCATGCAAGTGGGCCACCCGAAATGATCGTCAGTCATTGATTATCGATAACTGATCAGACGGTGGACGATGAACAAGCTGTTTTACGAACTTGAGAGGATATAGATGCGATTCTATATTATTTGAAGTCCGGCTGAACGACCAATAATGTGTTTTTCGTGTGTTTCTTTGTGTACTACCATGACGTGTTGGAATTCGGGATTAATGGCAGGAGGAAGGCCAAACGACAGGGTTGCCCGCGCCTGTCGGTTCCTTTTCAATTATGAAACCGTTTCTAATTCAAACATCATTGTTCCCCACCGTAAGGAAATGATAAACAGAACGTGTCATGAAAACACGAATTAAAACGCAAAAGGAGGCGAAGAGACAGACAGTCGGTTTCCACGCTTTAAGCGATTGTGGTAACAGAACATGTTATAAAACGCGATGAACCCAGAGATGCTGAGGGGACAGAGGATAGCCACCAGAGCCACAGAGCCAGAGTGCTTGACAGAGGTAGAGCCACCAGAGGTTGGAGGTAGAGCCGCAGAGCCAGAGAGCTCAAAGTAGACTTCTAAGAGCCATGATGCTGTAGTGAAGTTGCAGAACAGCAAAGAGATCAAATGATCAAGCTATTGCTGATGTCCGATGTGTGCTAAAGATAGAAGGAGGAGTTCCAGAGACAGGTAACCAAATTCTCAGGGAGTTGGTGCAAGCTAGAGCTCAAGATAGGTCAGAGCACTAATGGAAGGATTCTAGTCCAGAGACGCCTAGATCTATCTGCAGCGTAAGGACATCCAGGGGTAAGATGGTATTCTAAGCCCATAGGTACAGTTGTAAACCTATGGAGTTGAGTGTGGAACTTGTAAAATAATTTAAGCCATAATCCCAAAGAGCCTAATCGAGTTGATTAGAGCTCAAGGAGATGTAGCCCAAGATATCAGGGTGAACTCCATATTATATTGTTGCCTTATGTGGTTTGCTTATTTGTTGCTTTATTTACTGTTATATGCATTTCATATCAGTTTAAGCAAATGAACATAAGCACTTAATAGTTAAAGGAAAAAAAAAGCATACACCTATTTCAAGTCCTTTAATTCCACAAATTGTCAATCATAAGCATAGATCTAGGGAATATATAAGCTTTGGAGTGGGAGAGGTTCTTGTAAGTTTGACAAGAAGCCTTTAGTGTCCCATTTTCAAATCAGGTGGTATCAGAGCATCAATTTGATTAACCCCACATTCAAAGAAAGTTATATCAGAGCTAAGTTATACCAGAGCAGGTTGTATCATGATGCAAGTGGTATTAGATCAGAATGCTTGATTGAGAGAGCAATCTATATGCTTGGTTAACTTGAAAGGTGTTTAAACAGTCGAGGATTGATTGTTTGATTGTTGTAAACTGACTGTTGTTTGAGTTTGCAGAGGTGAAGGGAAAGCTATTGATAGCTAAGTCCAGGAGGGGACAAGAAGGAAGAAGGGCTGAATGCATTCTTCTTATCCCAAATGACCTCAAAGCGATCCTTGAAGCACAAGAGGTTTGTTTCAAAAGGTTGCTTGAATAAGCTCTTTGTTAATCTTGTTTGAAGTTCTTTTTTTCATTTTGATAATGACAACTTCTACAAGTGAGTCCTCAAATTCTCCTTTCTTCACAAGATTCTTTGATGAAGACATGAAGCAAGACTTGTTCATCATGATGGATATGGTGAGAGAAATGTATGAGGATGGAAGGAAGAGCATCACCCTTAGAGAGCAGTTGAATTTCATAAAGGAAGAGAATCAGTTGCTTTCTGCCAAATTGCAGGAAATGGAGAGACAACTTCATATTGCAAATATGGATCTGGAAAGGATGCATGAGTTGGAGACATGGCTCTTTGTTTCCAAAGAATCCTTAGTCAAGTATCAGCTTGAAAAAGAGGTAAATAATTCTAGTTTGTCTTAATTTTCCTCTAAGAATGTTTATATTGGTTATTTTGAAAAACATACCAGAGGCATAGGTTCCAAGTTAATATCCAAGATGGGCTATGAAGGAAAAGGCTTGGGCAAACATGAACAAGGTATTTTTGAGCCAATAATGGTTGAGGAAAGGCCTAAGTATTTGGGTCTTGGATATGGACAGTCTTATGGAGAAAGTTCTAAAGCTTCCATGAAGGCCATTGAAACAATTCCAAGAAGGAGTTTCGTTGCAGGTCTTCTACCTCAAGAGTGTGAAGATTGTATTATTGGGGAATGCAATAGTTTGAAACGTCATTTTTAGGAAGAAGATGTTCATAAGCATACACTTAAACTAGAGAGTTGTGGAAACTCTGAAACCATTGAAGAGGTTGATGGTGTTCCAAAGGGAGCTACTTCTTCATTCAATTCACCTCCTCATGGAGGCAATAAAAGTGAAAGAAAAAGGTATAAATCTGGTTTTAACCATATTCCTTTTCATTATGTAAAGCATGGTAAATTTCAATATAGGAATGGGAAAAGAATTGCATGTTACTTTTGTGGTTTGGATAACCATAGTGTTTCTAGATTTTGGAAGAGAATGGCCGCACACAGGAAACTTTTGAAGGAAAGGAAGCAAAAAGCCAAAGGTCCACTGGACAAGGTGAATCATGATGTGAAGAAGATGCACATGCATTGCACTTACTGCCATAAGCAAGGAAATATTGCTGCAAAATGTTGGACTTTGAATCCAACAATGCTTCCACGAAACTTGAAGAAGGTGCAAAGAGAGAATGGCAGGGATGGAAAGAAAGAATCCATTATTGATGTGTTTCAGGATGATTCACATGTTGATGGTGATGTGAAGACAAAGGAAGGACCTTTTAAATGGATTGGTAAGAAATGGTTAGAGTTCTTATCCAATTAAAGTTGCATATCTTTTGATGCGAAAAGAAATGTATCACATCTATTTGTATTTCTTTGTTAATGAGATACAAGTTGCAGGATTTTACTAAGAAGGTGAATGGAAAAGTTGAGTAGGAGACTCACTTTATTGCTGCAACATTATATTCATGTCAACTTCGAAAGTACAGTGTACTTAAGTGAAAGTTGAAAGATGAAATGCATGCATAAGCTTGATATGCATAAACACAAGGATGTTGATGATTTCCTTGTATTTGAACATATATGTGTGATTAACTTGAAGGGTTGACTACTTTGTTTTTAAGCATGCATGTAATGTTAATGTTGACTTGGAAAAAGTTGATCTAGTCTCCAAGATGGAGATAATGATGAAGTGTTTCATCTTTGAAAAAGAATCCTAAAGTTATTTTTCTGCTTGACTTGAAGGGTCAATTGTTTTAAAGCCATGTTTTGTTGGCTTGTTATCTAGTCAATCATTTGTATGCAAATGTAAAAACATGGACGTGTTCACAAGATGTGAAATCTGTTTCTTTTTATGAAGCAAGAGTTTATGCCATCCAGTTGTTGTCTGTAATTTTGTTGTTGTTAATAGTTGTTGTTGACAATATGTCAAATAGATACAAATGTAAATTTTGGTGAAGAAGATGTAACTTCACATTTGTTTGAGCCACCTTGGATCAATGATCAAGGAAGAGAAGTTCAAACTACCTTCTGTAACCTTCTCAACGGGAGTTCTGCATGAAGTCAAGGAGGAAGACAGTTCTTCCCAGGAGAAGAAGCACATCTAGGAAGGGAGTGTTCAAAGGCTTTGGTTCAGAGGCACTATGCAAGGCAAGTGTATGAAGGCTGAAAGAAGAGGGTGTCGTACTCTCATCTCCTATTCATATTAGTATATCAGTCTTTTGGGGTCCAAAAGATTTCCAATGGGGAGGCGTGATCAGAAAATGATCCTTGATGACTTTTAATGATCAAAAATGAAAGTTAAAGGATAATCTTGGAAATAATCTCATTGCATAGATCTCTTCTCTCTGAATCTACTACAATTTGAATGGACCAAAATAGACTACGGATGAAGGAGTTATTGTAAAATGAAAATTGTCCTACGTCCTTAGAAAAGGAGGTAATTTCATTAATCTTCAAACTATATTGAAAATGTTGATTTTTGGTATAGGCTCACGGGCCAATCCATAGATGACACATGGCAGGCCGAGATTGGGCCACGTGGCCCTGTTTGATTGGTAAAAAATGAAATCGGGCAATATTATATCGCATCGCAAATGTGCCAAAGGGAAGGACTTAACCATAGGCCTTAAGGCATTGTGATATGCGATTACCGCTTTATCGCATCACAAAAAAAAGCCAAAGGGAGGACTTAACCAAAGGTGTGAAGACTTGCGATGAGCATTGTCAACCGTCGGATCAAAAGGAATCAATGGTCGAGATGCGATCGGTGAGCGCAAATCGGAGAGTCAAACTTCGGGCCAGAGAATCGATGGCTACGTCAGCAGGACATGTGGCAACTCGGGATAGAGTCATAGTTTTCTGGTGATGTCAGCGCAGCGGATGAGGTGGTAGTCGGAGATTGGCTCACGTCATCAAAGATGTGGAACAGGGTTAAAAGCGAAAAACGTGATTAATAAGGTTAAACGTTGTTTACTGCTAAACCTCATTAGGCAGCGAACCTGACGGATTTATGAATAAAACAACGAACCTTTTGAGTTTTGTGGTAAACGGTATTTCGGGCAGGCTTCAGGCGGTAAGTGGTATTGGAATGGCTTCACCCGATTCCATACACCAGTCGACACGTAGCAAGCCGCAGGAGAGAGAAAATCGCTTTTTCGAGTGGGTAACCTCCATGCAAGTGGGCCACCCAAAATGATCGTCAGCGATTGATTATCGATCACTGATCAGACAGTGGACGATGAATGAGATGTTTTAAGAACCCGAGAGGATATAGATGCGATTCTATATTATTTGAAGTCCGGCTAAACGACCAATAATGTGTTTTTCGTGTGTTTCTCTGTGTATTGCCATGACGTGTTGGAATTCGAGATTAATGGCAGGAGGAAGGCCAAATGACCGAGTTGGCCACGCCCGCCGGTTCCTTTTCAATTATGAAATTGTTTCTAATTCAAACATCATTGTTCCCCACCGTAAGGAAATGATGAACAGAACATGTCATGAAAACACAAATTAAAACGCAGGACGAGGCGAAGAGATAGACAGTCGGTTTCCACGCTTTAAGCCATTGTGGTAACAGAACGTGTTATAAAACGCGATGAACCCAGAGATGTTGAGGGGACATAGGATAGCCACCAGAGCTGTAGATCTAGAGTGCATGACAGAGACAAAGCCACCAGAGGTTGGAGGCAGAGCCGCAGAGCTGAGAGCTCAAAGCAGACTTCTAAGAGCCATGATGCTGTAGTGAAGTTGTAGAACAGCAAAGAGATCAAATGATCAAGCTATTGTTGATGTCCGATGTGTGTTTAAGACAGAATAAGGAGTTCTAGTGACAGTTAACAGAATTCTGAGGGAGTTGGTGCAAGCTAGAGCTCAAGATAGCTCAAAGCACTAATTGGAGTCTGGTCCAGAGAAGCCTAGATCTGTCTACAGCGTAAGGACAACCAGGGGTAAGATGGTATTCTAAGCCCATAGGTACAGTTTTAAACCTATGGAGTTGAGTGTGGAACTTGTAAAAGAATTTAAGCCATAATCCCAAAGAGCCTAATCGAGTTGATTAGAGCTCAAGGAGACGTAGCCCAAGATATCAGGGTGAAATCCATATTATATTGTTGCCTTATGTGGTTTGCTTATTTGTTGCTTTATTTACTGTTATATGCATTTCATATCAGTTTAAGCAAATGAACATAAGCACTTAACAGTTAAAGGCAAACAAAAGCATACACCTATTTCAAGTCCTTTAATTCCACAAATTGTCAATCATAAGCATAGATCTTGGGAATATATAAGCTTTGGAGTGGGAGAGGTTCTTGTAAGTTTGACAAGAAGCCTTTAGTGTCCCATTTTCAGATCAACCTTTCACCTGCCGATCAGCATAAAACAACATTTATCTATCCTTGGGGTACCTTCGCTTACAAAAATCTTCCTTTTCGTCTGAAGAATTCTAGTGCAACTTTTCAGCAAGCAATGTCCTATGCATTCCATGACATTTGACATATTATTCAGCCATACCTCGACGGCTTGCCTGCTCATTCAGCTAAATGTCGTGACCATCTAGATCACTTGAGAGCTATATTTTTACGATGTCGGCATTATAATATCCATCTCAATCCACAAAAGTGTGTGTTTTGTGGCGATTCTGAACAGCTTTTAGGTTTCGTCGTGTCTCGTGAAGGGATAAGAATTGATGCTTCGAAAGTTGAGGCCATAGTCAACCTACGCCCTCCAACATCGTTGCTGCAATTGCAGAGCTTGCAGGGAAAAGCTGATTTTCTCCATCGATTTGTCCCGAATTACGCCAAACTTGCCAAAGGTTATACTTGGTTACTTAAGAAGGGGATCCCTTTTATTTAGGATGAAGCTGCTCAATAATCCTTCGGTGCTTTAAAGAAAGCCCTGGTTAGTGCTCCTTTACTTCATCCCCCCAATTACCGTCGCAATTATTTCTTGTATTTGGCTGCAACTGATAACAACATTGCTACGGTATTAGTTGAGGACAACGATGATGGCAACGAGCACATGGTTTATTATCTAAGCCAAAATATTCTTGATATTGAATCTCGCTATGCTCACGTCGAGAAGCTTGCTTTGGCGGCGGTTCATGCCGTCCAAATATTTCGACACTATATCCTTTTTAGGAAAACCACCATAATTTCTGATTGTAACCCCATGACATATATACTGACTCGTCAGTTACTGGGGGGTAAATAATCCAAATGGATCGTCATCCTACAGGAGTTTGATTGGGAATTCACTACTACCAAATCAAAGAAATCACTCATCTTGGCTGAGTTAATCTGTGCTCTTCCGTCTGCAAGCACCCCAACCAATTTTACTGAGCAGATACCTGATGAAACATTATTTCTGATCAGCACTCTTGGCCCCTGGTATGGAGACATTATTGTTTATCTCTAAATCCAGACCTTCCGATCTGAGTTGTCCCAATCAAACTAATGCAGGATCTGGCATCAGTCCCAACCCTATCAGATCCTCGGTGATACTTTATATCGGGTCGGTGTGGACTCTGCCCTTCACAGATTTCACACCCTTGAAGAAGGTGAGCGGGTCCTAAATGATTGCCACTCTGGTGCATGTGGTCGTCATATGTCTGGATATGTCGCTTCTCAGAAGATCCTTCGCATCGGTTATTTCTGGCCTTCTATCTTCAAAGATTGCATTCTAGCTGTTCAAAAATGCCATGAATGCCATATTTTCAACCGCAAATAGCGCACCCCACCCGCACCCCTACACCCAGTAATTACTATTGGCCCATTTGCCAAATGGGGCATTGATTTCATGACATGTAACCCTCACTCGGCTGAGGGACATGGTTATATCATCGTCGCCATCGACTATTTTACCAAATGGGTTGAGGCGATGCCTACATACAATGTTGATGGTATTACTGCTGCGCAATTCATTTTTAACCACGTTATAGCACATTTTGGTGTCCCTCAAGCTATCGTTACTGACCACGGATCACATTTTCATCAGCACATGATGGAAGAGTTATTTGCTTAGTTGGGCCTTCGCCATGATAGCTCGACTCCATATTATCCACAAGCCAATTGCCAAGTTGAAGTAGTCAATAAGGTTTTGATTACTATGCTTCAGCGTACCATTGGGAAGCACAAAAAATATTGGCATTTAATGCTTTTCTCAGCTCTTTGGGCTTACCGAACCTCTGCTAAGATGGCCACTGGATTCACTCAGTTCCAGCTGGTGTACGGTTTAGAGGCAACTCTTCCAATCGAATGTGAAATCCCTTTGCTTAAGCTAGCTATCGAACTTCTTCCGAATACCTCGCCTGAAGAGGAGCAACTACTATATCTTGAGAGACTCGACAAGACTCGTTACATTGCTGTGATGATTATCGAAGCTCAAAAGAAACAAGTCAAAGCTCATTTTCACCAATTTCTCCTCACACTTTCGCTGAAGGAGACTTGGTCCTTCTTTGCGATGAAGCCAATGATAAGTTGGGGGAAGGCAAGTTCGAACCTATGTGGCATGGGCCCTACATTGTCAAGCATGTCTTACAGAAAGGTGCCTATGAGCTATGTGATTATGAGGGAAATGCATTGTCACAACCCTGTAATGGGTTGTATATCAAAAAGTAGTTATGCGTGAAATTCGTATGATAACTTTGGTAAATTAGCGTTTTAATTCATTAGTGTGCGTTTTGATTTTTGGTGTGTTTGTTTGCTTTGTAGGCATATGTTTTTCTGCTTACCCTGTGTTCCACTTGGTTTGCAGATGTCATCAGGTCATTACGTTGGTTTTGCTGATGATGCTTGTCATAACACACAGAACCTCTCTTCTGCAGCATGGGTACTCTATGACCCTAATGGTGAGTTGATTAACTTACAAGGTATATGCCTTTGTCGAACAACCAATAATATCATTGATTATAGTGGAGTTATTGAACTCTTGTCAGAAGTAGTTGCTCTTGGCATTAGAGATTTAGTTGTTAAGTTGGATTCCTAGCTCGTTGTATTACAATTAAACAATCATTATTTAGTAAGAAATCCACAAATATTGCATATGTATCTACGTTTTAGATTGCAGGAAATAAATTTTGATTACATTACATATCAACATATTCCATCATTTGTAAAACTGAATCATGTTATGAACACATAAGTAGAAATAAAACATATATATATATTGTGTCTGCCAGAGTGTTTACATCAAAATGTCAAAAAATAGGGTGTTCTGAGACACTTGGCTTTCAAAGCCTACAAAATGTGTAAAAGAATAGAAGGGCTATCAAACTACGCGGTGCTCATGGTAGCACACGACTGCTCTGATCACTTGGCCTAACAACCGACGTAGTCTCGCAGAGGCTCCCACTGTATGTCTCTGCCAACGTAGTGGAACATCGTCGATGGTGGCATAATCTAGAACCCCTCGGGTGATTGCCTCCAGGTTGCGTTCCATCTCAGCTAAGTGGTCAGCCCCTTCTTCATAGTCTGCAGCACTATCGGATGGCGAACTCGCCATGCTATTGGCGACATGCGTGGTGGTCTCTCTGGTCCCACATCTACACATTTATCATAAGTTAAGTCTTACATTACATTCTCATAAAAAATCGTAAAAACTTGAAAAAATTCAAAAACAAGTTTTTACCTGCATCAGTCCATTGTTCACCTGGTGGCAAACGTAGATCTGGATCCCCTCTGAAATATATGCCAAAATACGCATAGTTGTTTACCATCAGCAGCTGGCGTTCAAGCCAAGCGAAGAACTGTGGTGGATAGTGCATGTGTTGGCCTGTGCCTCCTCGAGGCATGAGTTGGCTCCATCTCACGAGCCTCGAATCTCGGGGGGTAGGATGTGGTACTTCTGCCCACTGATACCAGAAGAGCGGTATTCGCTCCAAGAAGAAGGTCACTAGTATGGAACCAAACCCGAACTTCTTCAGGTGTCTGTGCTTACCTTTGGTCAGTTGGCGTTTAATGTTCGCCAAAATACCTCCACGCAAGTTGAAGATGGTGGGGGTCAAACAAGTAATGGCATACTGAAACTAAGACTTGGAAGCCTCATGAAGATCTTGCGTGCGAGGTACATGCGCCATGGTGAATAATATTGTTCTTTGAATGAGTTTATTGGTGATTATTGCAATCTTCACCTTACCTCAGTTAGTTATCTCGCTTCCGGGACAGTATCTATGGACTAGACTCCTGGTGCTCTCACCTCCTTGGCGATATCCAAGAGTTGAATGGGTTCTCCTTGATGGGATAATCTTGTGAAGAAGTAAATGTCCATTTCCTCCATTTCCAGTTCCTTACCTTTGATGATGAAGATCTCCCGATCTACATCCCAAAGGCTGATCAGCTAAGGTAGCAACTCCACCTGTGCCCTCAACCCTGTGGTCTGGAAGAATTTCAGCAGGCCACAATCCCTCAAAGCAGTTACGCATGCCGGATCTTGAGATGCTTGGTGATCCTCAGCCTCATGGCCTCTTTCTTTCCACTCTATGACCACATTTCTCTTGCAAACAACATTTAAACCCTTTTTAGTTCTTTTTCCATGGATAAAAATCACCATTTTTTGCTTTAATATGAGTTTTTAATCTCTAAAAAGTCACTGTCGGCGCCATCGCGCCTGTTTTTCAAAATAGTGCAATGGCATCGTGTGAGCCTTTTGGGCTCGAGTCCAACCATCACGGATCTGATGACCATACCCGTGATGGTCGCCGATGACCTAAATTTTAAAAATCCTCTTTTCTAGCTTAAAATTCACTGATAAAATTGCATAAAAAGGTAATGAAATGCAAGAGCAGGGATGAGGCTCTTACCTGTTGTAGACGGATCATGAAATGGTCCCCTGGTTCTCCCACAACAACCACTAGAAAATCAAGGAAATTAGGGCACAAAAACACTTTCAGAGCTCAGTTTGGTAAAATGGTAAAAAATGAAATTACTTTTGCCTATTTATAAGTTTTGAAAGTCATTTTGTCAAATATTTTGTAATATTTTAATATTTTCTCAATATCAATGATGGGTGCGTTTCTTGTGCAGTTACAGGTGCCTTCAATGTGAAAAGTGATCGTTTTTGACCGATTCTAGGAGTTTTATTTTATCTCTTTTTCAAATTCCTTAAATAAATGAAAAGGAACCCCCCTAAAGTCTTCTTTCAACTCTTTTTTGTCTCTCGAAAATTGAAAAGATTGCCGAGTACTTGTCTTTTCGAACTCGTTAAAGTAAATTAATCGACGTCAGCTCAGTATATGTTTACCCCTTTTTCGGGCTGAGACTGACTATTTACGAAAAAGGTACACCTTGGTCGACATGGTCAACAGGTTACCTCGGATATCGTTTTCTACCTTTTCGGTTTCGAGGGACAAATTACGAAAAGGGACATGGTGGAGTTTTCTTTTTCGTTTCTTTTCCAAACTCTCTAAACATGAAAAAGATGTCAAGTTATCCTTACGTCGGGCTCGTTAAAATGTTACAACAAAAGGCTCGTCACCATGACGGGACTAAGCTTCTCCTTCCTAGGGCCCATAAAACTTACTAGGATGGATTCATTCAAAGAATGAACTTAAATAACAAGCATATGCTATCCCCTTCAAGATTGTGATTAAAAATAATTGAGGTACTCACTAGAAATAGCGGGGGGAAATGAAGATGAGACATCCTTTGCATAGGCAGCATGTCACTCTTGAATATGACACTCTTCTTCTCTCGTGTTGGGTTTGGGATATCCTCACTTAGTCACTTGTCCTCCCGAGTTTGGGTTATCCATCTTGCCTCTCATTTGAGTATTCCAGACTGTCATCATGACCTTTAGTCCCATGTTGAGAGATGTTGCCACACTCCCGAGTCGTGTCACCAAAATGTTCAAGAGAAGTCCAATCTACAGTTATTTACCTATACATTGTTTGAGTCATTGCTACAGTCCTCAATATCATTCCACTTTATTCCTTGTTTCGTGTTGATGATGGGGGATTCATCATTGCCCTCCTTCGACGGGCACTTCCTGTCGACTTCAGCTCACTATCCAAGAAGATGACGTAGGAACTTGTAATGAATATAATTCATAACAAGTAAGTAGATAAAATAAATATAAATATTAAATAATCAAATATTAATTAGGTTAAATAGTCATTTAGTAAAGTGAAAAGGCATCTCTAAAAGACATGCCCATTCACGATAGGACACCTGCATAGGTATATAAATGTGGGTCCTCATTGTAACATTCATGACTTATACATTTTATATATATATAATAAATTACTATTTCAAATACCTCTTGTCTATTTTTACATTCAAGTCTACAAGCTATCAATTTTTATGCCTCATAACTCCCTTTCGGTACCTTAGAGTTGGCATGCCTTAATGGTTAGTTCTTCACATCCGACGACATGTCTTCGTTATTGGCTTTCGATTGGGTGATTCCATGAGTGTTCGACCTCAACTTCATTAATACATTCACATATTGTACTGTTGTACCTTGGGGGCCATTGTCATTATTGATGGTTTCTCCCGTATCTGTTAATAGTCCACCTCATTGGTCGGTAATTAGGTGGTTTTCTAGCATGTTCAACTTCAACACGTTTATTCGCATGCTAGGATTCGTACTTTGATCGGGTCAAGATGGAGCGCAAGACCCTGAGTCCTGCCCGTTATGGCTCAGGCTGCATGGAGTTTTATGTTGTTCATGATTGTACACATGTTTCTACTATACGGATGGTTGTGACCATACCGTGAGATTTAAGATTTATACTGATCCCTGTTATCTCGATGGTTGTGCCCATACCATGGATTTTTTTTATGTAGTATTCATCATCCAGATGGCTGCGCCCATGCCGTGGATTCATGTCTTAATCTCAAATATGTATATGTATATGCATCCTTGATTTGCAGGTCTCTTGATAGTATGCGTCCTCGTCCTTGCCAAAAACTCGTAAAGCATTTCAGCCATCACTCCCCGTTTTTCCTTCACGCTTTAGGGGGCATCTGTTACACAGTATTTTGTCACGCCTCTTTGTACTTCCCTGTGACATACCCTGAAGTGCCCGAAACATGATCATTATATAGTATACCCATCAATGTATGCAACTCATATCCCTCCTTTAACTTTGCCTGGAAAATATCTAGAACTTTCTCGAAAGAAATAGCTCATGAAACCCGAAAATGAGAATCATCACCCTTATGAAGCTCAAAACCGCGATGATCCCCTGTTGCACATTGTTAAGCTAACGATGGCATCACTTTTTCTCTCTCATACTCACGATGGTCTCAAAAAGGAAGTTTTCCCAAAGATTATGAGAAGCTTCGTGTTCTAGAAGCTTCTAGAGCAGCGAGCTAGAGGTGGTTTCGCATAGATGAGGTCGAATCCTCCTAATTTGACCTCTTGGTCTCATCCCTATGAGCTACCTCCTTAAGATGTGGGCCTAATCCTATCTTTGGAGAAGGTATAAATCCCTCTCCCAGCGTATAAATCTCCCCTCTAACATTCCCAAAATGTTGATCTATGTCCATTTTCACCCCTATACTGACCTTGTGATTAGAGGTTATTCATTAGACTTGGAGAAGGAGTGTTGGAGAGTTTCTTGGCTTAGACATGGATTACCACTCAAGGAGAGCCTTTCAACATCAAGGCTATGGTTGTAAGCTTCCACTTTATTCTTTAAATAATAATACAACTGCTGGTTCATCTTCCCAATATATATGTTCATGTATGTATTCGTTTGGCATTCCTTAATCAACTAAATAGATTATTATTGGATCTGTTATTTGTTCTGGCATGCTTTGTTGTCTCTTGGTTGTTTGTACAGGTACATAATCCTTGGAAGAAGTAGGAACAAGATCTTAACACAAGCAATTCGAGGATTTCAACGAAGGAAATCATATTAGCATTAGAACAAGGTAGGCCTTCTCTCTTGTTCTATCTTTCAATCATAATCTAGGAAGATGTCTAGTTGATTGTCCTCTCAAGTTGCTAGACCCACTCATTGGGCTAGAGGGATCGTCTCTGTATACGGAGAGGATTAACCTTGTAAACAGAGCCATACATAGTTGTTGTCATAAAATGTGCATATAACCAACATAATAGGAACAGAAATAAAATAAACATATCAACCAACAAAATCCACATATACATCAGTACATTTACACATGAAAGTCAAAGAATTGAATTTCTCATTAATGAATGCAATGAACCACCCAGAGATGGGATTACCATGTTCCACCGAACCATAGATTGGCTGAGCCAAGTCTCTCATAGCCAATCACCCTCGTTCCATATTCCAAGCATGAATGTGGGACTCATAGAACACATCAAAAACACCAATCAATGTGGATGCCACCGGAGTTCTCCTACACCGTGAGGAATTTGAGTGCTCCTATTCTCCTAGGACTTACTGTGCATCCGTAGTGCAATCCAAGGATCACTAGGTGCTACACCAAGACATACTCTCCAGGTTTTATTGTGCATTCCATCCCGGAATCACTAAGCCCAACAGAGAGAAAATTCACCGCTTGGCTTCAACGTATATCCCACCATTCACCGGCAAGCATTCCTAGGCCCACCGAGGCACACAATCTGGATTTACCGCAACCCACAGTACGGTTCAGGGGTTGCTAGGCCAGTGGCTTTGTGCATTCTCAGTCCGGTCTAGGGACCACTACACCATGTGTTTATTAATTCAAAGATCCACCCCACTCAACTTCGAATCCAATCCGTCCATCCCACATAAACCGAATGAGAGAACTGTGGTGCAGGTAAAATTCTAAGTGCGGACACAAACAATTCCTCTAGCCCAAGAGTGGTTTGAGCCACAAACAAGAAATTCTATGGAATATTTCCTTAGGTTAGAACCAATTAAGAGGGTCTACCTCTTAGTATGCTTATCCCATTTGGTGATGACCTTGCTTCCACACTCCAACTATCTCCCATTTCCTTCTTCGAGCACCTGAAACAAGTAAACACCAACAAACAACAACCGTGATAATAGACAAATTGTATTCAACCTACTTAACAAGTCAAGAAACATTAAGCAATAAACATGTGAGATGACATATTATGTAGGAAATCAATCGATAGTTGCATATATATTAAATCAATAAGATATTACAACCGTTGTCTTGACGTTGTTGTTCTCCTCCAACAAATCCGGATTCCCACACACTTCCGCTAGCATTCCATGATGGCCTCAACAATGGTGGTTTTAAGGCTCTTCCCTTTAGCCTTCACACTAAACCAATTTCACACTTCTCCCTCACACACAACTAGAGAGCTACAACTATGAATAACTTTCTGATTACTCCACAATCAAAACTTCAACCAGAGCCCAATTAGAACTAGCTTGTGCTTGGGAAAAAGGGCGGTTTATATAGCATGGATGGAAGGGAGATGGGTCCTCTTCTCATGGGATAAGGTCTTATCTCTTGAGGTAGTTCCATCCTAATAAGGGAAAGGATCCCAAACTGACCTCCTCGACTCCATCCGGCCTAACCATTTACCAAACTTCCATTACGAAGCTTCTAGAGCTGGAAGCTTCGACTCCTTATTTAAAAACTTTCCAAAAGAGGATTGGTGCGATTGAAAAAAGGCTCATACACTCTGGTCGGTGCTAGGGACAGTTGTAATCTCTGCATATCAGCGTGAGGACGGTAGGGGTCATTAGCACCGGTCTTGTAAACTAGGAAAAACATAAGATTTTTAGGAAATGATGCAAAAGGAAATTGTTATGCTCATGAAGAGGTGTTAAGATATTCCAACACCTAGGAAATAGTTAAGTATAACTTGGTCTAGTGTAGAGTTAGGTAAAATGTGTTTCTTTACTATGTACTTTTGTAACTTACAATCCGACTGTCATGAAATGTAGTGATCCGACGGTTCATTCTCTCCTTGGTATTACCGACACTTCATCCATGGCTTAACACCCGATTGGTCCATGATCTCTATTTTAAAAGCATGGAGGGTTATTTGTAGGGTAACCGTTAGCTTATGTAAATTTTCATTCTTTTACTAATAAATTTCCTGAAGTGGCCGCGTTGGCTCAAGATGTGGATTGTTTCCCTTTCTGAGGGTTTTAACCATGTCAAGAATACTGATGTATTGATTTGTGATTTGTTTGTGAGCGGTGTCCTTTGGTGTTCTGTCTAAGGAAATTACCTTGTAAATTCCTACATGGTATCAGAGCTATTTGAGGGCCGCATCCGTTGGTGATCCAAATCTGAAGTCGGTAGAACTGCATCTGACTATCGTTTCCTAGATCTACTGTTACTGACTGCTTTTGGGCCGAGAGGACTACTCTATTATGTTAGGAGCATCTGTTCCAGTGAGGAACCCCTTTCGTTTGACGCGAAAAGGTTTCTGATAGCCCTAGCTACGTCATTTTTAAGATCTGGAGGCAAAAGAGAGCTTTCTCAAGTAAGCACACACCCCAAAGCTTCAGTGACTAAAAAAAAAAAGAACAAAAAAAACCCTCCTTCCTCTTTTCCAAAAATTACTAATCTTTTAATCAACTCACTTGGTCCAAAGCCACTTTATGAGAATAGAGATCTTGAGTTCAAGTCTTTCTTTTTGTTGAGCTAATTAGATTAAATTTGAAAAGGGGGCGGATTTTTTTTAAATATAACATTATCATTCATTTCCGCACATTCCCGCACTTCGTCGACATCTTCAACAACTTTTCTTCAAAAAACCATAACTTCTTCATCCAGAAGCCGTTTTCAGAGCCGTTTTTTTTTTTAAATCAACCTAATTTTTCGAGATCTTTCCATTGGAACACTTAGTTTCAACATCTATAGCTTCAGTTTCTATTAAAATGGAAATTTCATGCCAAGTTATTCTTGACAACACCAACTACTTCCAATGGTGGTCCTACATTGTGGATTTACTTAGAAGTAAAGGTCTTTACAGAATAGCCTCAGGCCAAGAAACTAAACCGAAAGATGAAGATAAGGCAACCAAATGGGAAAATAGGCAAGATCAAGCATGTGGGTTGATAGGGATGTCTATTTCTCTAGACCTTAGATTCCATATCGTAGAACTTGATACTCCTAATGAAGAAATGAAATAGATCACTAAAGTTTTTGGAATTAAAAATGAACTTAGAGCCCATCAACTTGAAAATGAGTTGCTTACATTGGACCCCAATAATTTTTCTTTCATTGAAGATTTTTTGTCCAAGTTCGAGACCCTTAAACTTCTCTTGGAAGGTGTTAAACTTAAGAAAGAAGATGGTAACCTTATCTATTCCATTCTTATTAAGTTGGGACCAACCTACTCTATGTTTTTTTCCACCTTCCATTCTACAAGAGAAGCCTTCATTTCTGAAGGACAAGACTACAAGTCTCCTTCCTTTGATGCCTTTTGTGATTCTTTAATAAGAGAACAAGAAAAACTCTTAAACCTTGGTCTTCTTAATCTTGGAAACTCTTCTAAAAAAGCCTTAGCCGCCCAACAGCAACCAAATTCAAAGAATCCTAATAAGTTGTATCCTAAAAAGCATGGTCCTAAACCAAACAAGGGTCCTAAGCAATTTCAGTCTCAAAATGAAAAATTATTTCAACAAAATGATAAGTCAAATAAAAAAAAAGGAAGAACACTGACAGACATTGCCACTTTTGTAATCGAGATGGCCACTTAGAATCCAAATGCTTTAAGAAGATGGAAGCCTTGGAAGCAGCAATGAAGAAGCATAACATCCATTTGGAGCACTCTTCAACTTCAACTCCATCTTCAGGAATAACACTTTCTGCATGCGGTTGTCAAACATCTCGGTCTGGATATGCACTAAATGTATCTTCTTCTTCTAATTCTCATGAGTGGCTCATTGATTCTGGAGCTTCTTATCACATGGCCAAAAACAAAGCCATGTTTTCTTCTTTAAACGATTGTAACACCAAAAATATATATGTTGGTGATGATAGATCTCTTAGTGTTGTAGGGACTAGAACTGTTCATATAGACAATGGTCAATTTAATGATGTATTATGTGCTCCAACCTTATCCTGCAACCTTCTATTTATATATCAGATAACTCATTCAGGTGAAGGTAAAATCGTTGAATTTTCACTTCACAATGTTGTAAATAAGGACCTAAGAGATCTTAGACAGATTTTAGCTACTGGCATTGATGATAATTCTACAAGGTTGTATAAGTTTAACAACTTTGGGTCATTAAATATTCCCTCGATATTTGTTGCTCATAATGATGAAGTGAGAAAACTTTGGCATGAGCGATTTGGTCACTTAAACTATCACTCCCTTCAGAATCTATGTAAAGAAAATATGGTGACAGGACTTCCAATGGTATCTTGCCGAGATGGTGTTTGTTCCGGATGTGTACTCGGAAAACATTATCACGATAGTTTTGAAAAGCGTGCCTCTTGGCACGCCTCAGCCCCTTTACAGTGTGTGCATAGTGATTTATGTGGTCCACTTCCAATTATTTCATTCTCTGGCTACAAGTATTTCTTAGCATTCATTAATGATTTCTCCAAACACACTTGGGTATACTTCTTAAAACTCAAGAGTGAAGTATTTAACATGTTCTTTGCCTTTAAGACCTTTGTTGAAAAACAATCTGGATATCAAATTCTTAAGCTAATATCTGATAATGGCTGAGAAGATGTTAACAACAAATTCATCAACTTTTGCACTGAGAATGGAATTCAAATGCAACATATTGTTCCATATACTCCACAACAAAATAGTGTAGCTGGAAGGAAGAATCGAACCTTAAAAGAAATGGCTAATTGTATGCTTCAATCTAAAGGACTTAGTCTTAAATTTTGGGCAGAAGCAATTAACTGTGCAAATTACATAATAAATCGCACTCTTACTAAGTTTTTAAAGAATATCACTCCAAAAGAAGCATGGAGCTCAATTAAAACTAGATGTAAGTCACTTTTGTGTTTTTGGAAGTGAAGCATGGGCCCATATTCCAAATGGGAAACATAAAGCTTTTGAACCTAAGAGTGAAAACTGTATTTTTGTTGGATATTCTGAAGATGTCAAAGGGTAAATACTTATTCCACTTAAGTCCAAAAATGTCATCATTAGAAGAGATGTAAAGTTTGCTAAAAATATATTGTCCTCCGAGCCTAGTTCGGTGGATGTGCCACCTCTCTCTATCCCTTCTACTTCTGAAAATATTTCTTCTTCAGATGACGTCAATGAGGATGGAAATCCTCCCCCACCTTCTCAAGATCTTCCTTCAGCTCCTCGGCTTCCAAAATGGGTCTGTGCTACTCCAGATGCAACAGGTGCTCTTGTCGGTGATCCTAAAAATCAGTGACGTACACGTTCTCAGTTCAATAGAGCCTCTTCTTTACTGGCTCAAGCTTCAGCTAATTATGATCCTGACACCTTTGCAGAAGCTTCGAGCCATCTAGATTGGGACGTAGCTATGAATGAAGAATATCCTTCATTATTGGCAAATGATACATGGGATCTCGTTCCCCTTCCAAAGGGACGAAAACTTGTTAGATACAAATGGGTTTACATAACCAAGTATGGACCAGATGGAAAAGATGATAAACATAAAACTCATCTTGTTGCTAAGGGTTTATCACAAGTTGAAGGCATTGACTATACTGAAACCTTCTCCCATGTTGCCAAAATGAACTCTATCCGCCTTGTTCTTTCCCTTGCTTCCTCTTTCAAATGGGAAGTCCATCGGATGGATGTTAAATTTGCCTTCTTGCAAGGATACTTGCATGAAGAAATCTATATGGAACAACCTACTGGCTTTATACAAACAGACTCCAGCCTTGTATGTCAGCTTAAGAAATCCCTTTATGGTCTGAAGCAAGCCCCTCGGGCTTGGTATGCCAAAATGGATAGCTTTCTTTTAGAAACTGGATTTTCTAGGTGTCATTCTTACAATATTGTCTACACCAAGAGAGTGGGCAAGTCCCTTATGATTCTTGTTCTTTATGTTGATGATCTTATCCTTACTGGTAGTGATCCCAACCTTATAAACCATGTGGAGTCCAACCTTAAAAAGAAGTTTGAAATGACAGACTTAGGACACTTGCATTATTTTCTTGGTCTTCAAGTCTTGCAATCCAAGGAAGTTATTTCCCTTTCCCAGTCTGAGTATGCATGTGATCTTCTACGCCATTTTCACATGGAATATTGTAAGCCAACCCCTTCTCCCTTTCAGTCTAGAGCCAAACTTTCATTCACTTGTACTTCCCCTGAAGTTGATGCTACCTTATAACGTCAACTTGTAGGAAAACTTTTGTATCTGACCCATACTCGTCTTGACCTTTCCTTTGTTGTTGGCATTATTGCTCGATTTATGAAAAACACACATGTAAGTCATTGGAAAGTAGCTAAAAGAATACTTTGTTATGTTCGAGGTACAGTTCAGTTTGGGATTCATTACAGTGCAGACACATCTCCTCTGGTTGGTTTCACTGATTCTGATTCTGCTAGTAACCCTGATGATCAGAAGTCTATTGCAGGTTATGTGTTCACTCTTGGTTCAGGACCTATTACATGGGCTTGCAAGAAACAAAGTGTCATTTCTTTTTTTCAGTAGAAGTAGAGTATCGTGGTGCCGTAGAAGCTAGTAAGGAAGCCCTGTGGCTTCGTCAAATCTTGTCAGAGTTTGGCTTTCAGCAACAACATCCGACTACACTTTGGTGTGATAATCAAAGTGCCATTCAACTATGCAAAGATCCAGTCCAACATCATCGCAGCGAACACATTGAACTGCACATGCACTTCATCAGAAAGCTCATTCACGACCATGTTCTTGAAGTGCAATATTGTTCAACAGATGATCAAGTTGCAGACATCTTTACAAAGGCTCTCACAGAGGCGAAGTTTACTAAACTTCGATTTATGGTTGGAGTTCAGGAAGTTGCCACTAAGGGGGGATAGGCTCTAATGCCTCCTTTCTTCTCCTATTGTGTCATATTTGTACATCCTTCAATCCTATCCCAAGTTCTTAAGGGGGGATGTTAGGATATTCCGACACATAGGAAATAGTTAAGTATAACTTGGTCTAGTGTAGAGTTAGGTAAAGTGTGTTTCTTTACTATGTACTTTTGCAACTTACAATCTGATGGTCATGATATGTAGTGATCCGACAGTTCATTCTCTCCTCGGTATTACCAATACTTGATCCGTGGCTTAACACCCGATTGGTCCATGATCTCTATTTAAAGAGCATGGAGGGTCATTTGTAGGGTAACCGTTCATGAGAGAAGTTTATGTAATTTTTCATTCTTTTATTAATAAATTGCTTGAAGTGGCCACGTTGGCTCAGGCCGTGGACTGTTTCCCTCTTTGATGGTTTTAACCACATCAAGAACACTGGTGTATTGATCTGTGATCTGTTTGTGAGCAGTGTCCTTTGGTGTTCTGTCTTAGGAACTTACCCTGTAAATTCCTACAAGAGGGACACAATGGGAGTCTCTTCATGAAGGTAAAGAATGTAGGGTTCACTGTAGAGGTCCTCCAGGATCATGGAACGGGGAGTACAGGGACAATGACAAAATGTTGTGTAACAGATGCCCCCTAAAGCATGAAGGCCGAACTAGAGTGGGGTGAAATGCTTTATTAATCAGTGCAGGGAACCAGAGTCTGCCATCGAAAAACCTACAAGCAAGTACATATACATATACGTAACTGAAAACTCTGTCAAATGATACATGAATTGTGGCATGGATGCAGCCATCCAGAGAATGATCATGTAAATGGATCCAGGCATGGGCGCAACCATCCGATAAAGAGGATCATATCGAAACCAAGGTATGGTTGCAGTCATCAAAAGTATCTCTCTATTCTAACTAGCTCAAAAAAGAAAATTAATATAGCAAAGATTAGAACGAATTCTCATGAGCTCCATAGCGAAACTGGCCGCTGGGTAGTTCCTAAAACGCCATGGATGGAAAGGATCTGCCATATTTGTGAGAATGGGAGCATCTAGGATGAAAACCACTTCCTCTTAGAGTGCCCTGCATACAACCACATTAGATCTCAATTTCACAACCTTTGTTACAATACTGACCTTCCTAGCCTTTTATAATGCCAAAATTATAGTGAACTCGGGAGGCTTCTCTCCAAGCTTTTTGAGCATAGGAATAAAATCTTAAATCAAAATAAATAATTTGTCTTTTTAGGTCCGATAGATCATTATTTGGTCTCAGCGGACGTTAAACATCATCATCATCATCATCATCAATAACGAGAAGGATCACATATGACAACTCATGGTATGGCCACAACCATCCATCTGAAAGAGACATGCATATCAACATAATCATGTCACACTGCCTTGAAACCTAGACTTTTGTAATTTGAGCCCAGGGTTTTACACTCCAACACGATCCGATCAAAGTACAAATTCTAACATGTGAATAGATGTGTTGACATCGAACATGCTAGAAAATCGCTTGATTACCAACCGATGGTGTGAACTGTCAACAAGCACGAGAGAAACCACCAATAATGACAATGGTCCTCAAGGTACTATCAACACAATTCACAGAATGTGAATAAAGGAACTGAAGTTGAACACCCATGAAATCACTCAATCGAAAGCCAATGATGTGAACTTGTCGTCGAGTGTCAAGAACTTGCCATCAGGGCATGCAAGCTCTAAGGCACTGGAAGGGAGTCTCTTAGTCAACTTCCTGGATAATGAGCTGAAGTCGAAAGGAAACAACCGTGTTGAAGGAGGGACATGATGTATCCCACATCATCGACATGAGACAAAGATATGCAAAATGATTTTCGATGATACAGAGAATCAGGGGTAAGTGTAACAATAGAAGGACAACTCTTGAACATAACAGCGACATGACCAGAAGTTTGGCAGCTTTTGGATCCATAGGATCGATGGTCATGATGATGTGGAAGAGATCAAATGGAAGGAAAAAATGAAGGACCCAACCCAGGAAGGTCGAAGATGAAGTGAGGATATCCCAACCCGACACGAAGCAGAAAGTGTCATGTTCCAGAGTGAGCTGCCGACACAACTGATAAAATTTCCAAATTTTCCCCCACCATTTCTGGAAGGTACCCCAATTATTTTTTAATCGCAAGCTTGAAGGGGATAACATATGCTTGCACTGTAAGTCCATCCTTCAGATGAATCTGACCTAGTAAGTTTAACAAGCCCTAAGCAGGAGAAGCTCATGTTCGTCATGGTGAAGAATCTAATGTCGTTTAATATTTTAACGAGTCCGACAATGGTGAAGCTTGATATCTTCTTCATGTTTAGAGAGTTTGAAAAAGACACGAAAAAGAAAACTCCACATGGCCTATTTTTGTACATTTGTGTCTCTCAAGCCCGAAAAGGTAGAAAACGATACTCAAGAGAATCGCTTGACCATTTCAGTCAAGGAGTACCTTTTTTTGTAAATAGTTTATCCCAGTTTGGAAAAGGGGTAAAAGTATATTGGGTAAACTACGTTTCACAGCGTTCAACGAGTTCAAAACGATAAGAGATCGACAATCTTTTTGTGTTTAAAGAGTTAGAAAAGATCTTGAAATCAGACCCCACATTTTTATTCTCTTTTATGAGTCAAAAAGGGAAAAATATTCGGGGATCTTTTCATATGAGTTTTACGATTCGAGAAAAGCGCTGAAACGTGACTCGTCCTAGAGGAACGAATAGTATAAAGGGTAGCAACTGGTTCTGGCAATGGAGGAACTAGTCAAAACATGTAATGGTGAAGAGGTTGGCTAATAAAACCACTCATTGTCGCGGTTCCTCAGGAAACGAAAAACGACCAAGTGAAAGAATATGATCAGCCAAAGAGAAGGTGGTGACGGAATGAAACAACCAAGGCTCATCTAGCAGAAATTAGCTGATAAAAATTACAATCACAAGATGTAAATCGGGCATGGGTTCATTTTTACAGAAGCTTAAACCATGGAGAACTTTGCTTGGATTTAGTTTCATGTTTACACAAGCTTGAAACGAAAAACTATGCTTGGGATAAGTTTGCATGCCCCAGACATGATGACACAATTCGAGGTACATGCCCCCCAAGCTTCATTTCATTCAACTAGGTGGATGGAATGAAGGTGCACTTTTGAGATCTTGGAAAGACTTGACTGGGATTTTATGAGATCTTAAACAAAGACTCGATTTGGAAAAGGGAGTTGCTTCATTTTTTAACGAGGTCGACACAGTAAAATAACTATCCTCGAAATCGGTTTCATTTTTTAACGAGGTTGATAGAGAAGAACTATCCTCGTACTCCTTGATTGATTTTTTAACGAGAATGACACAAGACCAAGAACTATGCTCCGCAGTCCTTGATTCATTTTTTAACGAGGTTGTCACAAGACCATGAACTATCCTCACAACTCCTTGTTTCATTTTTTAACGAGGTTGACACAAGACCAAGAACTATCCTCACACCTTTTGTTTCATTTTTTAACGAGGTCAACACAATACCAGGAACTATCCTCATGACCCTTGTTTCATTTTTTAACGAGCTTGACACAAGACAATGAACTATGCTCATATCTCTTGTTTCATTTTTTTTAAATGAGGTTGATACAGGAAAAAAATATCCTCGCACGTTGTTTCATTTTTTAACGAGGTTGACACAAGAAAAAGAACTATCCTCATACATCTGTTCATGAACCATACGAGAACACGGCTCCCAACAGGTCTTCACTAGACGAAAGAACAACGCTCTAGGAGGAATATATGTCATTTGCTACCAAAGACAGATTGGGTTCCAAAGCCCCCATTACATAATGTACTATACCATCTGCATGATCATCAACAGACGTGGAGACGGAATGAGTAGCCGCATAATTAACCTGTGGCGGGGAAGGTACTTCTTGCAAACAAGAGCCGATAGGGGATGATGGTTGCAAAAGAGGTGCTTGGTGACCAATGAACAACAATTGATCAATGGTCACTATTCTCCCTTCATGCGGAAAACAAACCACACAGAAAAGCAAAGAAACAAGAGCTCCCATGACATAAACATAGTCGCGTCCAAGGAGAAGATTGAAATCTAATGGATCTTGGACTACCATCACCTCTATATAGACAATCTTTCTTCCTAAAGTAATAGGGAACTTCGGAAGGACCCTTAAGGGCTAACTAGTTCCTCTGTTGAAAGCCAACAGATTCTGGGTAACAGGCACAAGCTGTGGGGAACCCAAAGCTTTCCAAATAGTAGAAAACATGATGCTAACAAACGAGCCTTCATCTAGTATAGTGCTAGGTAGTACCATATTATAGGCTTGTACTATAATCTGGAAAGGCACATAAGATGGAAGGTGGAAAGCAATCAATTGAATCCAATCAAAAGAAGCAACAAAACTACTTGGTGGGGGTATCATATGATTTCTCCCATGCTGTACAGGAATAGGAGAAGGAATCTTCTGAACAACTGGGACGAGAGGGTTACTATTTGATTCGTCAGAATCTGAGGAGATGAGAAGAACATGAGCATTATGATCACTACTCTCTTTGGGAATAGAGTGAACAACTGAAGGCAGAGCCAAGTCGACACTTTTTTTGACCAATTCTTGGTCGGAAACGGACACAAGAGAGTCTCGCTCAGGAAGAGCAGGATGGGCAAGAGATGAATCCAAGTCAATCTCTTTATCAACCGGGAGAGGGTCAGAAGAAAGCATATGATAACCAACCACAAGTTGCGTTGAGGAGCTGTAAGGTTTCCATATCTTTGGAAGCTTTATCCATAAGAGGAAAAAGGTGAAGAAGATGCTCTCCTTCTCATAACCTACAAGGGAATCTAATCTTTCCCTCCTTCTTACCATCATTAGCTAAAGGCATAGCATCGACATGATTTCTAGAGGTCGAGGGGGATGGCCGGTTCAGGTTTTGATACCATACCTCGAAGACTCTAGCAATGCCAGGACAGTCTCGAAGGAGATGGTCACCCTTACACCTCTTGGAAGGGAATCTGACCTTCCGTGGAGGATCATAAGGTTTATCTACAGGAGGTGCATTTGGAGTAACAAATGCATGGTTAGCCTCTCGCTTATTTGACTTCTTCTTCTTCGTCTTCTTCTTCTTCTTAGCCTCATGGTTACTAGATTTGAAACTTTCACCAGGCGAAGTAGAAGAGGAAGGTGAATAAATAGGGGAAGAAGGTTAAAGGTCAACTTTAGAATCAACGTGATGTGATTCAAATGAAGGATACATTTGCACAGGAGTCGGGACACTCGAGACCACCAAGGTCGAAAATAACCAAACAGGTAAACCAATGGTTAACCCAGGGAGGGACAACGTTGCCATATAAGGAACACCAACATTTCCAAAAGAAAAAAAGGACCAGGATTCCCATACGAGGGGAACCCTTGACTGGTAGACTTCGTGAATGTTGCCATTGGAATCGACTTTTAAAGAAACACTAAGAAAGATAACTTTAACCAGTAATATTTCGTGAGAAGTTAATTTTAAGACAATTAAACAAAACTTTGCATTTTCATATTTTAAGAGTCGAGAAAAGGACGAAGGGTGACTCTAGTCGCTTTAGGAATTAACGAGCTCAAAAGGACAAGTGCTCGATGATCTTTTAAATTTAAGAGTCAAAAAGACCAAAATGACTACTCCGGATAATATAGGCAAAAGGATTACCAGGTAACCGTGAACTGCAGAATACCTCCCGACAAACCGAGAAGTACAGGTAGGAAATCTCCCCGAAGGAGGAGGTGAAGCTTCCAGCTCTAGAAGCTTCGTAACGGCAATATGGTAAATGGTTAGGCCGGATGGAGTCAAGGAGGTCAGTTTGGGATCCTTTCCCCTATTAAGATGGAACTACCTCAAGAGATAAGACCTTCTCCCATGAGAAGAGGACGCATCTCCCTTCCATCCATGCTATATAAACTTCCCTTTTTCCCAAGCACAAGCTAGTTCTAATTAGGCTCTAGTTGAAGTTTTGATTGTGGAGTAATCAGAAAGTTATTCATAGTTGTAGCTCTCTAGTTGTGTGTGAGGGAGAAGTGTGAATTTGGTTTAGTGTGAAAGCTAAATGGAAGAGCCTTAAAACTACCATTGTTGAGGCCACCATGGAATGCTAACGGAAGTGTGTGGGAACCCGGATTTGTCGGAGGAGAACAACAACGTCAAGACAACGGTTGTAATGTCTTCTTGATTTAATATATATGTAGCTATCGATTGATTTCTTACATAAGATGTCATCTCACATGTTTATGGCTTAATTTTTCTTGACTTGTTAAGTAGACTAAATACAATTTGTCTATTATCACAGTTGTTGTTTGTTGTTGTTTACTTGTTTCAGGTGCTCGAAGAAGGAAACAGGAGATAGTTGGAGTGAGGAAGCAAGGTCATCACCCAATGGGATAAGAATACTAAGAGGTAGGCCCTCCTAATTGGTTCTAACTTAAGGAAATATTCCATAGAATGTCTTGTTTGTGGCTAGACGCGCTCTCGGGCTAGAGGAATTGCTTGTGTCCGCACTTAGAATTTTACCTGCACCACAAATTGGCGACCATACTGGGGAATATTTCCTTAGGTTAGAACCAATTAAGAGAGACTACCTCTTATTATGCTTATCCCATTTGGTGATGAAGTTGCTTCCTCGCTCCAGCTATCTCCTGTTTCCTTCTTGAAGCACCTGAAACAAGTAAACAACAAGAAACAACAATCGTGACAATAGACAAATTGTATTCAACCTACTTAACAAGTCAAAAACCATTAAGCCATAAACATGTGAGATGACATATTATGTAGGAAATCAATCGATAGTTGCATATATATTAAATCAAGAAGAGATTACAACCGTTGTCTTGACGTTGTTGTTCTCCTCCGACAAATCCGGGTTCCCACACACTTCTGTTAGCATTCCATGATGGCCTCAACAATGGTAGTTTTAAGGCTCTTCCCTTTAGCCTTCACACTAAACCAAATTCACACTTCTCCCTCACACACAACTAGAGAACTACAACTATGAATAACTTGCTGATTATTCCACAATCAAAACTTCAACCATAGCCTACTTAGAACTAGCTTGTGCTTGGAAAAAAGGGAGGTTTATATAACATGGATGGAAGGGAGATGGGTCCTCTTCTCATGACAGAAGGTCTTATCTCTTTAGGTAGTTCCATCCTATTAGGGGAAAAGAGCCCAAAATGACCTCCTTGACTCCATCCGGCCTAACCACTTACCAGACTTCTGTTACGAAGCTTCTAAAGCTGGAAGCTTCAGCTCCTTACTTAAAAACTATCCAAAAGAGGATTGGCGCAACTGGAAAAAGGCTCAGTGGCTCCAGTCGATGCTAGGGACAATTGTAATCCTTGCATATCGGTGCGAGGAGGACACAGGTCATTAGCGCTGGTCTTGTAAACTGGGAAAAACAAAGGATTTTTGGGAAATGACGCAAAGGGGAATTGTTCTGCCCATAAAGAGGGATACAATGGGAGTTTCTTCATGAAGGGAAAGCATGTAGGGTTCACTGTAGAGGTCCTCCAGGATCATGGAACGGGGAGTAGATGGACAGTGACAAAATGCTGTGCACCAGGAACCCATCTCATCAAAGCTATTAGGAAATGGTAAGGCTAGGCTAAAAATATTGTCACACCTAGAAAAACCCTTGCCATGGTAGAAAAGAAACACATGTAATCCCATGCATGCCAAATCTAGCAAACAAAATACGCATGCAAGTTGATACTTGTAATGAATCCTGTTGTAGCTGCTTGATCCTACCTTTCCCTGCTTGATCTTTACTTCCTCTTACCTTCTTTTCCATTCTCGGTCCAATGCCAAAGTGCTTCAAGAAAACTCTAAGTGTCCAAGAGCATGAGAGAGAGAGAGAGAGATAATAATGAGAGAGCTCCAAATCTAAACTAACAAAAGGTTACCAACTAACTCTCATAAGCCATTCTATGGATGACGCTTCTATTTTTTTCATTTTCCATTATTTTCCTTCATTTTCCTCCTCACATGCAAATTGTGACCTTTCACCTCCTTTTTCTCCTAATTTCCATTATTTTCATAAATAAATGTGCCAAAAATGCCATTTTCCCTTTCCAAAGCCTTAGCCATTGCCTTTGCCAATTTACTTAGCCATAAACAACCAAATGAACACCCCCTAGGAGGTCTTGCCCAGCATTCAGCTTGGAATAAGTGTTCCATTCATTCATGGTTATTGTTTTTATTTTTTATTACATGAAATTTTCACGACGGGTATTACAGAACCCTTCACCTTTGAGGACACCGTCATCGGTATTCAATCACTCATATAACTCAGCAACCTGCTAAAAGAAGACATACTTCTCATGGAGCTTTATAACATAGCTCAATGCAGTATTTACAATGAAAGATCTGCTCAAGAGAAAAATATCATGATAACATGAAAATATACCGCATAGTGGATTTTTATAATACAAATCATTACGATATTTACAATGATCATCTTGTTGAGTGCTAGCCCATATGAAATCACAACATCATGATAACATAATAACAAATAACATAGCCATAATTACACGATACCCATATCGTATAGTGGACATTTATAACACAACTCATTACGGTATTTGTTAGAAAATTACATATTACATAGCAATGGAACACATAAAATATATTGCAGAAATATAAACATAGAAAACACATAAAACAAGAGAGACACAGATATACATGGTTCACCCAATTTGGGCTATTTCCACGGAGAAACAACCAGTCCTTCCTTTTATATTATCCAACAAGCTGAAGAGATACAACCTACAACAGATCCGGTGTAATTCCTTCTTCTCTCTCGCTCAATCTCCTCTCTCTTCTCGCTCAGAATACAGATCTACATAGACGCAATACAATTCCCCCATGTATAGCGAGGGGTTGCCTTCTAGGGAAAAAACCCTAAATTAAACATAAATTCTACCATCAGATCTCTGCCTAATGAACGGCCCAGATTGACTACGAAATTACAACATTTTACAAGGCAATTTTACATCTATTTTTAGCTTCGGGGACGCTGCCCCTGATCCCCCCCCAGGGGGGGCTCCCAAAGGTCGCATTCGCCCCCCCTGTACCCCCCTTGCATGGGGGGGGGCTCCCAAAGGTCGCATTCGCCCCCCCTGTACCCCCCTTGCAGCGCAAATATTACAAGCGACGTTGCTGCCCCATTACGAACTGGGGTACCATGTGGCAATACCACTGAATAAATAAGGTAATCAGGCTCCACACCCAACAATCTCCCACTTGGAGACTGATTATAACAACTCCACAGCTGCTTCATTTACTGGAAAATGACTCCACTTTGGACCTAGTTGTTTCTCATCTTCTTCATCATACTTGAAGACCAATAAAAACTGAGCATATTCTCAATTTCTCCCTGGTTACAACTTTTGTTAACATATCTGCAGGATTCTGGCAAGTGTATATCTTTTCCAGCTTCAATTGTCCATCTTCCAACGCTGACCGCATGAAATGGTACTTGAGTTGTATATGTTTAGTCTTGGAATGAAATGCAGAGTTCTTTGCAAGATGTATGGCACTCTGGCTGTCACTGTATAACCTACCCAACTCCTGCTTCTTACCCAATTCATCCAGAAACCTTTGTAACCAAATCATTTCTTTACTAGCCTATGTACAGCAACATGCTCTGCTTCTGTTGTTGAGAGTGCAACAACACTTTGTAGTTTTGAGACCCAACTCATAGTTGTTCCACCTACAGTAAACACATACCCTGTTGTGCTTCTCCTGTTATCTCTATCACCCTCCATATCTGCATCAACATATCCATGTAGAGTAATGTTTGAACCGCCAAAGCGTAATGCTTGATTTGTGGTACCTCTCAAATACCTGGGAATCCACTTCACCACCATCCAATGTTCCTTTCCTGGATTTTTCATGTACCTGCTTACAACTCCCGCTGCATGTGCAATATCAGGCCTTGTGTAGACCATTGCATACATTAAGCTTCCAACTGTTGATGCATATGGAACTTTAGACATATGAGCCATTTCTTCCTGAGTCTTGGAACACTCCTCCTTACTTAATTTGAAATGGGTAGCCAAAGGTATACTAACTAGTTTTTCATTCTGCATATTAAACCTTTTCAACACCTTTTCTATGTACTCACTTTGAGACAATGTTAATTTGCAATTCTTCCTGTCTCTAGTTATTCTCATACCAAAGATTTGTTTTGCAGCACCCAAATCCTTCATTGCAAATGAGTTCACCAATTTTCTTTTGAGCACATTTATTTCCTGCAAGTTAGAACCTGCAACAAGCATGTCATCTACATACAATAACAATATAACATAGCTGCCATCATTTTTCCTTTAGAGATAAACACAATGATCAGAATGACATCTAGTATAACCTTGTTCAGACATAAACCTATCAAATTTTAGATACCATTGCCTTGGAGCCTGTTTTAAGCCATACAAGCTCTTCTTCAACCTGCACATTAGTTTCTCCTTCCCTTTTACCTCATATCCTTGTGGCTGCTGCATATATATCTCTTCCTCCAAATCCCCATGGAGAAATGTTGTTTTTACATCTAACTGCTCAGGATGAAAATCTTCAACTGCTACTAGAATTATCATTTTAACAACAAGAGAAAATATCTCATCAAAATCTATACCCTTTTTTCTGTGCAACCCTTTCACCACAGGTCTAGATTTATACCTTTTTCTACCTCCATCTTCTTCCTTCAACTAATAAACCCATTTATTCTGCAATGTTGTTTTACCTGCAGGCAACCTAACTAAGTCCCAAGTCTGGTTACATGCTAAGGAGTCCATCTCTTCTTTCATGGATTGCTCCCACTTCTTCTTGTTTTGTACCTGTACTGCGTCTTCATAACATTCTGGTTCACCAGAATCAGTGAAAAATACATAATATAATGAAGGAGAGTATCGTTCAAGGGGTCTACTTATCCCAGTAGATCTTCTAATACCACTTTCAGGTGTTTGAGGTGCTTGTTGTTGTTGTGGTTGTTGTTCTGGATGTTGATCACTATGATTTTCAGGCACCATCACTTTTTTTGTGATCCTGTCAAGCACTGTGTATTCTCTGTTTTCTTTTTCCTGTTTCTTTTCCTGCAGCTGATCCTTATACAAAACCTTTTCATTGAATATGACATCTCTGCTCCTAATGATTTTGTGTTTTTCATAATTATAAAAGCAATAACCAAAATCATTAACACCATATCCAATAAAAGTACATTTCTTTAATTTTGCCTCAAGCTTTGTTCTATTTTCTTTATTAATGTGGACAAAGGCTTCACAACCAAAAGTTTTTAAAAATGAGTAGTTTGCTTTTTTACCTGTCCATGCCTCCTCTAGAATACCACCATCCAAGGAACTTGAAGGCCCTCTGTTTATTACATAAACAACAATATCTATAGCATCTGCCCAAAATTGTAAAGGTAATCCTGCATGCAATCTCATGCACCTTGCACGTTCCATGATTGTCCTGTTCATCCTATCTGACACAGCATTTTTTTGTGGTGTTCTTGGAACCGTCTTCTCTCTGCGAATTCCATTCTATGAACAATACCTATCAAACTCTTTGCTGCAATATTCACCTCCATTGTCTGATCTGAGACACTTCAACCTTTTTCCTGTCTCATTTTCAACCAAAGCTTTCCATTTCTTGAAAGTATCAAATACATCAGATTTATTTTGAATACAATAAATCCAGGTTTTTATGGTTGCATTATCAATAAAAGTAACATAATAACGAGAGCCACCAAGAGATGATACCTGAGCAGGTCCCCATACATCTGTATGCACAAGCTCTAATTTTTCGCTCTTCTTTTATTTCCCAACTCTGAGGAATCTAACTCTCTTCTGTTTTCCGTAAACACAATTCTCACAGAATTTTAAATCAACATGCTTCAAACCTGGCAACAAATTTCTTGAGTGAAGAGTTTGCATCCCCTTCTCACTCATGTGCAAAAATAGTTGCGCCGACGATGCGATAGGTTTTGACAAAACCTCCCTTAAAAATCCAAAAAATGGATGAAAACATGAATAAATGGTATGAAAATGGAGCTTAGGGATTTGGCTCTTACCTGTAACTAGTGGCTCGATAAATGACCTCCCGAATCTCCCGCAACCTTCTCTGGAACAATTAGGGAAAAAGTGGGTGAAAAGTCTTTCACGGCAAGGTAAAATAGTAAAAGGTAAAAAATATTTACTTTTCCTCCCTTTTATTCAGTTTTTCATGAAATATTAGGTTTTTGTAAATGTTTTGACCTATTTTGCCTCAAGAATTGGACAATGCACTTTACCTTTTTGCGCAGTGACAGATGATGGATGTTCGACGACGATACCAAGTAATGTTTAAGCTCTTTTCTCGACTCATTAAACTCATATGAAAAGATTGACGAGTATTTTTCCCTTTTGACTCGTAAAAGAGAATAAAATGGGGGGTTTGCTTTTAAGCTCTTTTCCAACCCTTTAAAAACGAAAGATAGTCGAGCACTTGTAGTTTCAAACTCGTTAACAGATGCGAAATGTCGTGCGCCTAGTATAAATTTACCCATTTTTAAAGTTGGATGCACTATTTACAAAAAAGGTACTCCTTGACTGAAATGGTAAAGCGGTTCTCTCAAGTATCGTTTTCTACCTTTTCGGTCCCAAGAGACACAAATATACGAAAAGGGACCATGTGGAGTTTTCTTTTTTGTGTCTTTTTCAAACTCTCTAAACATGAAAAAGATAATGAGTTACACCTTTGTCGAACTCGTTAAAATATTAAACGACATCGGATTCGTCGCTTTAACAAACATGAGCTTCTCCTTCCTAAGGCTCGTTAAACTTACTAGGTCGGATTCGTCCGAAGGATGAACTTGCAGTGCAAGCATATGCTATCCCCTTCAAACTTGTGAATAAAAAATAATTGGGGTACCGACATGAATGGTAGGGGAAAATTTGGAAATCCAATTAGTTGTGTCGGCATCTCACTCTTGAACATGATATTTTTTGCTACGTGTCAGGTTGGGACATCCTCCTTTTTATCGTTGACCTTCCTGGGTTGGGTCATTCATTTTTGCCTTCCATTTTATCTCTGCCACGTCATCATGACCACCGATCCTATGGATCCAAAAGCTGCCAAACTTCCAGTCGTGTCGCCGATATGTTCAAGAGTTGTCCTTCTGCAGTTACACTTACCTCTGATTCTCTGTATCATCCAAAATCATTTTGCATCCCTTTGTCTCGTGTCGATGATGTGGGATACATTATGGCCCTCCTTCGACACAGTCACTTCCTGTTGACTTTAGCTCATTATCCGGGAAGTTGACCGAGAGACTCCCTTCCAGTACCTTAGAGCTTGCATGCCCTAATGGCAAGTTCTTCGTACTCGACAACAAGTTCACATCATTGGCTTTTGATTGAGTGATTTCATGGGTGTTCGACTTCAGTTCCTCTATCCACATTTCGTGGATTGCGCTGATAGTACCTTGAGGACCATTGTCATTATTGGTGGTTTCTCTCGCGCTTGTTAACAGTTTACATCATTGATTGGTAATTAAGTGACTTTCTAACATGTTCGACGTCAACAACTCTATTAACATGTTAGAATTTGTACTTTGATCGGGTCATGTTGGAGCGCAAGACCCTGGGCCCAGATTACAAAAGTACAGGTTGCAAAGTAGTGTGACATGATTATGTTGATATACATGTCTCTTTCAGATGGATGGCTACGATCATACCTTGGTTTCATTATGATCCTCTTTAACGGATGGTTGTGCCCATGCCTGGATCCATTTACATGATCATTCTCTGGATGGCTGCGTCCATACCACAATTCATGTATAATTTGACAGAGTTTTCAATTATGTATATGTATTTGTACTTTCTTGCAGGTTTTCCGACAACGGACACCGCTTCCCCACATTGATTCATAAAACATTTCATCCCTCACTCTAGTTCGGCCTTCACGCTTTAGGGGGCATCTATTACACAAAATTTTGTCACTGTCCCTGTACTCCCCATTCCATGATCTTGGAGGACCTCTACAGTGAACCCTACATGCTTCCCCTTCATGAAGAAACTCCCATTGTGTCCCTTTTCATGAGCAAAACAATTCCCTTTTGCACCATTTTCCCAAAATATTATTTTTTTTCCCAGTTTACAAGACCGACGCTAATGACGCTTGTCCTCCTTGCGCTGATATGCAGGGATTAACACTGTCCCTAGCACCGACCGGAGCCACTGAGCTTTGTTCCAGTTGCACCAATCCTCTTATGGAAAGTTTTTTAAATAAGGAGCTGAAGCTTCCAGCTCTAGAAGCTTCATAACGGAACTCTGGTAAATGGTTTGGCTGGATGGAGTCGAGGATGTCAGTTTAGGCTCCTTTCCCCTATAAGGATGGAACTACCTCAAGACATAAGACCTTCTCCAATGAAAAGAGGAACCATCTCCCATCCATTCATGCTATATAAACCTCCATTTTTCCCAAGCACAAGCTAGTGTTGAGTGTTGAAGTGTTAACGTGGGTGTGCTTGTGCTAATTAAGTTTAGAGTAAACAACAAGCTATTCATAGTTGTAGATCTCTAGTTGTGTGAGGGAGAAGTGTGAATTTGGTTTAGTGTGAGGCCTAAAGGGAAGAGCCTTAAAACTATCATTGTTGAGGCCATCATGGAATGCTAATGGAAGTGTGTGGGAACCTGGTTTTGTCGGAGGAGAACAGAAACGTCAAGACAATGGTTGTAATCTCTTCTTGATTCAATATATATGCAACTATCGATTGATTTCCTACATAATGTGTCATCTTACATATTTATAGATTAATGTTTCTTGACTTGTTAAGTAGGTTGAATTACAATTTGTCTATTATTACGGTTGTTGTTTGCTATTTTTTACTTGTTTCAAGTGTTTGAAGAAGGAAACGAGAGATAGATGGAGCAAGCAAGCGAGGTCATCATCAAATGGGATAAGTGTACTAAGAGGTAGGCCCTCTTAATTTGTTCTAACCTAAGGAAATCTTCCATAGAATGTATCGGTTGTGGCTAGACCCATTATCGGGCTAGAGGAATTGTTTGTGTCCGCACTCATAATTTTACTTCACCACACCTCCCACACATTAAGATGTAAGCACTGTTGAGTGAGGTGCTAAAGTGATGCATGGGTCTTCAACTAAATGAGAGAACTACAACGGTAATGAAGTACAATACCACCCTGACATGAGAGCTTATGTTGGTGTCGAATGTCAAGGGGGTCGATGACATCAATGGGAAATAGTGATTCCCATTGTGCCACTCGAGGATGTCCCTGAGGGGGGGAACACCCAAGGTACCGCCTCAATCTTGGAAGATGGGTGTTGAAGTCAAGGAGAAAGAGGCATCAATTGCCAAAAATGCGGATTTGGGAAATCAATATGTGTAGTAAAATATATTGTAATAAGGTGGGTCAACAAGGCATGATAATGAAAGCTGATGATATCAATGGATATGGAAAACTTACCTGAGGTCGGAGCTATAACGCGAGTGGCGACAGTTAAAATAGTTCTTCTAAGGGGAGTGGCCCTGGAGTCGGTAGGACATCTAGGGTAGGTGTGAGTATGTTATGACTGGCATGAAGAAGGTGAATGAATGTGGGTTATGTGCGAGCTCAACCCAAGGGCGACTAGGGACTTTCGTCAGGTAGAAGGCATGAAAATATGGGTGGGAACCATTTTCCTAAAAAAAAAATTGTACACTTGCCAAAAGAATATAAAGGTGGTTTGAGATGTACATACACGGAGATGAGTGCCCCCAAAAAATAGCGACCTACATGATGATGGAGGTAAAGTGTATTTTGTTAAGGGCAGGGACCCCATTGGTTGGTCTTAGTGTTGGGTTGCTGAGGCGAATGAAGTGACACAAATGAGCTTATGCTGTACGGAGGGGTGATAGGCCTAATGCAAAACATGAAAGAGCGCTTGTCTTTATCCATCGTAAATGAATAAGGTGGCCTGAGAGTAGGTTTGGTTAGAAGTAAGTGAAGAAGAGATGAATGAGGATGATCTTCAAGGCATGTAAGTGAGATGGATTTTGGGCCGAAGTAGATGGTCAGGGATTCCAAATAAGATATGGGGGTCTATAACATGAGGTAATCCATGAGTGGGGAGGCTCTATCAACCGACATGGACGTTTACCACGTGCAAGGGGAGGTGGTGGTAAATGTGGTTGAGATGGTGGACCCTATGGCACATTTAGGAGAAATGATGTCAAGATATGAAAAGCTTTGTAGGAACCCTATCATGCTGAGCGATGAATGATACCTATCCTGATGATGGCAATCGGGGTGCTGACACTGGTGGGAAGTTACTGACATACCGCAACCTCAACGACCAATACCCTAAGTGAAAACATCTTGATGAAAACATATGTAAGCTGAAAATGGGCTAAACAAGATGAATCAAAAAATAGGAGATGATGCACCTAAAGTGGTATTCTGAGCGTGCAACAGGTCCAAAAAGTGAGTTTGGGGTTAAAATAGAATGGAGGGTACCATGATGAAGATGATGTTGTGATCCTTGTGTCTCTCATGGTTTTGAAAACAGAGGTCATGAGCTCTTGTATTGGGCCCTGGAAGATGACAAAGAGGGTGATATATAGGGAAAAGTGGGCCATATGCCACCTCATTTGTACTTGCTATCTTGCGAGGTCGACGTTGTTCCAATAGCTGTTTCCTACCATTGTAATCATCCTGTGCACCCGGGTAGCATGCGAGGAGAGACTGCTTAGAACATGCAACCCTAACTTTATCATTGTGGTAGACTGGCAACTAAGTAGGTCATACAAGGGTGAATAAGAACAAGTGGTCTTCGGGGAATGCATCATTAATGGGGGATCCTTGGGTCTTTGTTGGGATATTAGTGATGAACTCAGTGAGGATAAGGGCCTTCTTGCTCTTGGGGGAGGCGAACTGAAGATCAAATTCTTGTGGAATAATGACCCATCGAGTGTATTTGTGGTTCATCATATGACGAGTGAACAAGTATCACATAGGGTTGATATTTGCTATTACGGTGGTGGTTTGTATGATTATGTAATGCCGACGGTTCTGTACAGAGTGGACAAGGGCTAAGGTTGTTTTTTTGGCTGGGTCATACTTCAATGCAGGCCCGAAGGGTTTCTTGTGGATATAGTAGATTACATGCTCTCTATTATTAGGTCCTTCTTGGACTAGTACCCTAGTGATGGCTACTTCATATGCTGAGAGGTAAAGGGTATAGTCCTTGTTATGGTTAGGAGGGCTAATCAAAGGTGCCTGAGACAATGCATCTTTTAGGGCTTCAAATGAGTCTTATGTCTCCTAGTCCCAATGAAAAGGGATATCCTGATGAGGCAGGTGCAATAATCTGTGTTCACGGGTGGCGTAGCCAAGAACAAAATGATGTAAGAAGTTGGCCTTACACTGCAAGATTTGGAGCTACTTTAAAGATTTTAGAGGTGAAATTTCCTTAATGGATTGGATTTTGAGAGGGTCAACTCTAATACCTTGTAGGGAAATAATTAATCCTAGTATTCGTCATGCGTTAATAAATAAGACACACTTGAGAGGGTTCAAGCGTAGGTTATATTGTCAACATTGTTGAAACACCAGGCGTAGGTCCTCCAAATGGTCATCACGCTTTTTGGATCGTACGGTAAGGTTGTCCAAATAGGTGAGAATGAGATGAGACAAATCATGGAATATATAGTTCATGGATCATTGGAAGGTGGCCCCGGAATTTTTAAGGCCAAAGGGGATCACTCGATATGAAAATGTGGCCCATGGGGTTATGAAGGTTGTTTTATACTGATCGGTGTGGTGAATCTGAATCTGATTATACCCAGAGAATCCATACATGAAGGATGGGGCCTCATGACTTGCACAAGAGTCAATAACTTGGTCAATGAATGGAGTAGGGTAATTTTCCTTGGGATAGGCTCTGTCTTGATCTCGAAAATCAATACAAACTCGTATGGTGCCCTATTTTTTCAAGATGGGTACAAGGTTAGAAACCCAAGACATGTAAGTGATAGGATAGATGAAACCAACTTTGTGGAGTTTCTCAATTTCCAGCTTGATTGCTTCTACCTTAGAGGGGTGTAATTGATGTTTTTTTCCTAACAGGACAGGCATCAAACTAGGTGTCAATCTGATGTTCCACAATGGTGGGACTGATGTCTAGGATTTCAGAGTAAACCCACGTAAAGATATCGCTATATTCTTGGAACAGGGCAGTGTATGAGGCCACCTCGTTCTGAGAGCTAGTCGATCCTAGTGAGGTTTTTTTCAACTACACCAAGTTTGTTTGAAATATTGACCTTAATGGTAGGTGAAATATTTTCCATGTTCCCTTCCTCGAATGCATCTAGTGTTAGGATGGGATTCTTAAACCAATCTACCTATCCTGGAGGCAAGAAATATTTTGATTATATGGCACAAATATCAAGGCTAGGTGCATCAGTAGGTACAAATGATTTTTTAGGTAGAAATTATGAGCGATAGTGCATGGCATCCCATGGACATTTGGATTCCATCATGGCTTCTATAATATCTTTGTTTGAATGAAAAATATTATCTAGTGTTGAATTGGGTTGTGGAGGGCCTCAAGGTTAGAGTTCAAGCTTAGTTGTGTTGGTCGACAAGCAAGAATATGATTCAGTGGTTGATGTTGTAGAACCTAGCAAAGTTGACCATGGGTAGATAGGATGGGTCTGCACTGTCGGTGATGGTACCATCGACGTGGTTGGTTTAGTAGTCTTGACAAGAAAAAATGATGAGAAAACAACACAAATCATGGTTCCTATGGACGAGGAAATGAATTGTAGGTGATGTTGTGTGTCGTCAACATTAGGCGGTGGTAGAATTTCCATAATACCAAGTTGATAATGCATGGAAGGAATTTCTTACAACTTAGGTGGAGTCCAAGGGAGAAAAAATTCTTCCTAATGATGAGGTTGATGCTGAATCCTTAGCTGTCTGAACGTTCATAACATATGACATGTATCAGAACTATGAGAGGTACTGGTGCAAATACTACACAGAGGACTAGTGCTAACACTATAAATGGTGTGGGTGTAAATATCGTCGATAGTGTGAGACGCTGACGCTTGATTGGTGTCATGAGGTGGGGAAATCTTGGGTGCTTGCAGACTCTGGATCTTAGTACTAGCATTAGGTGTGTTCCTAATGTGAGGTTGTCTCAATGCTACTCTGGCTACTTGAAAATGTGGAAGGCACTGACAGTTTCATGTATGGTGTGCTTGAGAGCAGATGTGACACTGATAATGCAAATGTCTAACGTGGTTAGGTCGCAGAGTATGGACCAACAAGCGAAAAATGGTTGTAATCTTGCTCAATTCTCGGCATTGATTTACCAGGTGGTTGGGTCTATCACATAGGGCACATGTGTGGGGTGATTTTGATGAAGTGGTCTGAGACTGTTTTGTCTTCCTTCTAGATCCAGACAGATGGTGGTGGTGGTTGATACATTGATTGGGGCCTAACTTTGGCTCAATTTGGGTTTTTTCCTCGAATATGCACAAGATGGACCTAGATTTTTCATCCCCCACTTGTGTGGTGTTATCTGGGGATTGGGTACCTGGTTCGAATAGATCAGAGTTCTCAACAATGAATCGTTGCATGAATCCCAACATTTCATGGAACCGAGAAAGGTGTGGGCACCACTAGGTATTATGGTTTCCTAAACAAATGTGGCAGCTATGACACTTACGTCTGGGTGGGTCTGTTACTCAGGTTGGGGTGTAGGTTAGGGTAATACTTCCTAAATGCCCATATCTTGGGACATTAGTTTATGAAATAGTCTTATTCATCGTATAAAACACACTTGAAGGTATGTTCGGGTGTCACTAATTCTGCTTTTCTCCAAGCATAGCGAGAGTTTGAGGAACCAGAAGAGGGATAGGAGTAAGAATATTCTTCCCTCATGACATAAAAGATGGTTTTAGATCCATCATCTGCTGGTAGTGATGTGGTCATGGTATTGGCTTGGACAAGTGCACTTAACACATCTCGATATCGATGGATTTCGGGGCAATGATGAGTGTAATGCATGTATTCCGCGCATATGGAACATGCATGGTTGGTGTGCAATGCCTTATAATACGCAGGTGTGCTCTTTTCCTTGGTGCTTTCAGTGCATGCAGAAGAGATTTTAGCTCGTCTAAGTCAGGGCACATATTAGTGGGGTGCTCAACTACTTCACACAAAGCACAAAGTGGAGGTACCCTAGAGGAGGTAGTGTTTGAAGCTTCTACCTTCTTGCCTTTTTGCTTATCCCTTTTCAAGACATCGACTGGTGTCGGTGCATGCATTGCTTGTTGTGGGGTGTTATCATGAGGAGGTACAAGAATGACGCATGTTGAGGTGTACTTGAGATTCCCAACATGGCCTAAGGGGACAGATACTAGAATAATATCGCCATAGCCATATTGGGCAATGAGAGCATTGCAATGAATTGGTGCAAGATAAAACCATATGGAGGGAATAAGAAGGGTGTTTGGGTGGTAGCATATGGTAAGAAATCAAGATCAGGAACAACACTATTGTTGGTATCTTAAACTAGTTCTTGATCTTGATGGGTGTTTTATGAACTCATCATGCACAGCAGGAGTCTCCTGTGGCCAGAAAGATATCATCATAAGCGGGTCTCCTAGGAAGTCCTAAGAAGCGTTGATGGATTAAATTTACCAGGGCCAAATTTAGTGTAAGTGGTGATGAATTCGGGAGAAGATGTGATGAAAGGTAGCACACCATCAGTTGCAGTTAATGCCTTCTTCTCATAATATGTGAGTTGGTAAATTGTAATCATTTTACCGTCATGGGGAAACATCATTACCCTGAATACAGAAGATGTTACCACTGACATTTCGTACATATAAATTTGGCCTAGCAGGATTTTTAATCCAACTGTGCATCCAATACTTCGATGTCTATGAGCACGGTTTTGACCGGCCAGTTGTACTGGAACACCTTGATATAGGCCTATGGGATAGAAGGGCACCTGCCATACGCTCTGAGAGTGATGTCAGATGATCTGAGTTCAGGGGATCCAAGTTTTTTCCAAACTGATTTGGACATAATACATGTGGATGCCCCTTCGTCAACTATGAAACGATGGATGGTGATATTATGGACTGAGACTGGGATTTGAAAAGCGACGGTTGATGGTAAACGTGGGGTGGATTTATCCAAGTCAAAGACCGTTAAACAAGAATTGGCATGATATATTGCTCCTAATATGAAAAGTAAGGCTTTTTGTTGGGTTGGGCATGATTGCAAAACTTCCAATGCTGACATAGATGAAGGAGTTTGGGCCAAGTCATCGACTATGCTATAGTTGTGAGCAACATTTGAGTTCTATGCCGCTCGCCATAAAGGATCTTTAACCATATTTTGGATGGGATCCCTGGCATATCAAGGGATTGCTAAAGGTGATGTAGCTGTTGCAGTATTTGAGGTGGAAGGGTTGATTTTTGGTGGAGCTTCGTACTCTCAGTTGCGTGTCTACAAGAGAACATCTTCCCCTGCCATGTAAATGACATGGTTTGAGGTATTTTGGGAACTTCCTCTAGGAGGATTCAGGTGTTTTTGGGAGTGTTCCTTCCGGGTATTTACCACTCCTTAATGAGGGAATTGATGCTACATCACTGCAGGTTGTTGGTTTTTCTGCCCTTTCCCCCCATTGTCCTTCATATTTTTTAACTCAGGGAGTTGAGGACAGTGATGGGTGTAATGACCATACTCACCACAAATGGCACAAGCATTATTAGTTCATAGACTCATATTCTTGTTTTTCCTTTGTGGGTTGTTATTGGTCGGTCCCTAGTTTTGGTCCCGGTTGGGGTTGCCCCCCGCTGGTGCTTGTGAAGGTTGATGTTGATTACTATCCCCTTGGTTATGCTCTCCCTTTGGCTTTCTCTTTGGTTTTTTATTAGCAACGTTAGGTGGGTTAGCTATGTCTAGTTGTTCATCTGATTGCTTCTGTTGAGTGAGGGAAGGCTGCACTAGATTAACCCTTGCATTAGCTTGTGTTGGCGGGTTATTCTATTGAGGCGCGGAGAAATATAAATATGTGTTCCCTTGACCCTAACTGGCATATGATTTCTTGGAAGGATGAATTGGTTCCGTTCATAGGGGAGACATGGGCCACCTTGCGTGGGAGGGTATTGGCCCCCCTACGCGGGTTTGGTTAACCTGCATAGCAGGATTCTGCATAGGCATACATTGTCCAGGGTAATATGATGTGTGGTGTAGTGGTGTTATGGCACCAAATGGTTGGCCACTGTAATTGTATCCAAGGCACTAGAAAGTGTTGCTAGGGTGATTTTTTGCTATGGTCCCAATCAATCGATCAGTAGCATTGGATGCCCCTGGTGTCTCTTTAAAAGTCTGCAAGCATGGGGTGTATGTCAACACATGGTAGAGGTATCCAGACTGGGTATATATAAGCTTTAGTTGTTGAGATCTGCGAATGGATTATTCCTTGGTTTGTGGGGATGAATGCACCACACCTTTTGATATTTCCAATGTGAGAGATCTCAAAAATAGATTGAGGAGGACTTTGTCTTCAAACCATGGTTTACACAAGCTACAACATTTTTGCCACTCATGGATGTGATCCAATATGTGTGTAGCAAGTCTTTCTTTGAAGGGTGAGGAGTTTTAAGCCCAAGTCATGACGGGCCAGGAGTTGGAATAATGTTAGGAATGTTTGTGGCTAGGGAACTAAAGCTCCCATGTGATGCAGAAGGTTGGTCAATATACCATTTTGTTGTGGGACCAGTAAGGGTGTGTTGAAACAGTCGTAATCGAATAGTATCGTCTGTGATACTATTGAATTAACACCATAGGTGAAAGGTCATGACATCATTTACCAGGTCTTCTCCCTGCTTCCCTTCAAATTTTGGGATGTCTGAAGGGAGATTGGTGGGCATGGATGGCCAATTCTAGTCATGCGCAATCGGGTCATTGGTTATCTTGTTTAAATCAGGAAGGTTTAAAGAAGCTACAAATGAGACTTGTGAGTTTTCCTCCATCGTGAAACAATTTTAGATAGATGTATGTTGGCGGTTCCCAGATGAGGGTGGTTACCCTGGTGAGCATCGTGTGGACTCTTGGGAGGGGAGTTGTGGATGCTCCCCTGAGGGGTAGTGTATGGGGTACTTTGATAAGGAGGAGTTCCAAGCAAAGTTGTACCGATAAAGGAATATCTGATACAGTAGCTTATTGGTGTCTTCTACGCCTAAATGACAAGAGACCTGATGCTCCTCCTAGTAATGGAGGAAGGTTTTGAAAATGTATAGATCAACAAGGAGCCATAGGGTCCCATATGGTGTCGACTAGAGTGTGTGCTACTTTGTGTGATTGAGGAAAGGAGATAATTCTGAAAGAAAATATATCACATACATAAAACAAAGTGAAAACAAAATGATTACTTTCCCTTTAACTTTAGACTATGTGATCAATCAAACAAAAAATATGGTTTTTGTTTGTTTTTGTGTATGATAAAAATCCTATGAATACCTATTCTTCCTTACCACTCTCAAAGTAATTTAGCCTTGTGAATATGTCTTCTAATGGGTACTGGGAAAACATCCAAAAAGAATTAGCGACGCCTTCCAGTAGTCAAAGAATCAACCAAGGTAATGGATGAAGCTTTGGTGATGCCCGCACCTATGCCTGTAGGGATCGATGCACTAGATTTTGGCCACTAAAGTACCTTCATCCCACATGAGCATTCGAGCCTTGGTAGTCATTTACTAGTACTAAGCACTAGACAGATTGGGTAGCCTCAAATAGTACCACACACACTGAACCTAAGCCGAACCCCCTCTAAATCGGGTCTCTGCCATGCTCGGGTATTATTTTCCGTGGGATGATTGAAGGATTTTAAGCTCCCTAAAAATTCAACTGCTATGTCTCAAATATGTAACATGACCATGATAGCTTATGGGATGCCTACCCCTAATGGTCCTAACCTGAACTATAAATTCTTTGGTGGCCCCTGTGGGGAATTTAGTTGGTTCAAGTTATGGTTGCTTCTAAGGGTCTTACTTTTATTTAGGGTGTGAGATGTAAGCCAAAATAAGTTATGAACAAAAATCTCCAGAAACTGGATGCTTTTTTATACGAAGCTTATAGAAGCTTAGCATGTGATGTGTAATTGTGTGCAAGTGAGCAAGTGAACACGTGAACATGCAATGTGTGATAAGATGTGGATATTCGGTGATCTGCCACAATATCCTCCTAATTACAATAGATTTCAATTATTCCTTGCATGAAAAAGAAATTAAGTGCATATCGTGGGCCGCTTACTCTTTCTCCTATTACACTGTGTGTGACTAAAGGGAGACGGGAAACCCAAGTGCTTTAAGAAGGCTTTCATATGCTAGTCCAGATTTGCCTAAAAGACACAAGGGAAGCATAGATTACTTGCTTTATGTGATGACACTTAGCCCTAGTCCCAAAACTAATGAAATGAAAAAATGATTTTTTAGCAAGAAGAATTGTGGATGATAGGCCACTTATTCCTTTACTAATTAAGTTATGCGATTTGAAAAAACTAGCAAAATAGATTGAAAAATATGTGTGGAATTTGGCCACTCACTTTTCCCCCTAATTAAGCTATGTGAGAATTTAAAATAAAAATAAAGATAATCTAATTACCCTACTAATTGTGATTAGTAGTGCAACTAAGTAATCTAAACTGACTAGAAAAAAAAATTGCAGAGGTGAAGGCAATTCACTAAAGGTTGCCAATCACTTGAGAAAAGTGAAATTACAAGGAATTTTTTGCTTTCTGGAAACTGCACAGGTTTTCCCTGCACAAACATGGTTGTGCATCTATCTCAGCAAAAGTTGTGGCCTACGTCTGTCTGTCAGAAATCCGCATGTTCGACAGAAAAATTGTAAACAAGTAAGTTTCTTGGCCACCAACAGGTCCAAAAGATCTTGCAAAAATTCCAAAGAGCTGATGCACGCCTAGTGAGGTGATAATGCAGAGAGAAGGTCCTGCAAACACAATCGTTTAAGAGTAAAGAAAAGACAACGATGGAGTCACCAATATTGTTGTAGTGTTTTTGTAGCAATGGTGTATGAAAAGAAACCTTCTTAGCAGTAGGTTGTTCCCTGCAAAGAAAAACTAGCATTTTGGTTGTTGTCAGTGGACAAGCATGAAGAAACAAAGTATTGCAAATGGTGAAAACAATACATATACAGACATAAACTAAATCGAAGGGATAAACACACAAATAATACTTAATGAAGCAAACAAGTCAACATAATTATGGAAAATGGCTCCCTTTATTGATTGATGGTGGTAGAAGATGAATACAAATAGTAGAATAATAAACACTTGAAGAGAATTCTTTGAGCTATGATGCTAAAAAATCCTCAGCAAGGAGGTTCCTTTCTTCACTCTCTTTGCAAGCTTCTCCTCTCTATCCAAGAAGTATCAAGGCTCTTTCAATGGTGAAATCTTGTCCACACTACAGTGATGAACTTCTAAGAAGCAATTCTGCCAAGACAATAGTGCTCTACTTCTTCTGCTTCAACAATGAAATGAAGGGTTGCTCTGATAGCAATTTGGCCAGCATAACATTGTCTTCCTTTTGGCTCTCCCATGGCCTATTTATATAGAATTTTTTGAATCCCTCTTCCCTCTCTTGGTTCATGAATGAAAATGACTTATCATTAGGACAAGAGGATTCCTTTGAGGTCTGCATATCATAAGGGTGACTCAAATTCAAATGTTCATGACTGAAATTCTATCAGGGAATCGTCTTCCAAGTGTGGGAAGTGGTCCTGAATTGTTGAGTCATCCATTTCTTCAACTAAACGGCTTTTGAAGGAAATATCGTGTGTTGGGTGACTATTGAAAGGAAAGTCACACAGTCATCAATTTGTAATTCAATATACATTGGAACTTAGGAGAGATTATTATTTTTTAACTTCATAATGTCTTCAGCTGGAAAAGATTCACTTGTGCATTCTGCTAGACGACTTTGGGTGTTTTTTGGATTGTATAAATATGTGTATGATTTTCTGGTTTTAACAGTGGGTCTTCAAGAACAAGTATAAATTAGATGGCTCACTTGACAAGCACAAATAAAGGCTCGTGGAAAAAGGATTTACGTAGGAAGAAGGGGTCAATTATGATGAAACCTTTGTGTCCACAACAAAATGGGCCACCATCCATACTCTCTTTGCCTTGGTAGTTCAAAATAGATGGAAAGTCCATCAAATGGATATAAAAGATGATTTATTGAATATATACCTAAAATAAAATGTTTTTATGTCTCAGCCAGAACGTATTGTTGTGACGGGACGAGAACAAAAAGTATGTTAACTTATCAAATCCTTGTATGGCCTAAAACAAACACCATGGGCCTGGTATGAAAAGTTGATTGAGCATCTTCTGAAATTAAATTACAAACACTTTAATCTTGATGATGCAACTTAAATTGTCAAGAAAGTTGGAAATTTTGTTGTTATCTTGTCGGATATGTAGATGATCTGTTGATGACAGGGACCAATGGAAATTATATTGCATCCATAAATAAAGAATTGAAGAAAGGATTTGAGATGACAAATTTGGGACATCTTCACTACTATTTAGGCATTGAAGTGACTCAATGTCTAAGATATTTATTCCTTTCTCAAAAGAGGTACATTAGAGAATTATTGAACAAGTTTAGCATGGTTGAATAAAATCCTTTCTCCACTCCATTAGAACAAAAATTGACGTTCACATATAAAGAAGGAAATGAATCTAAGGATGTAACTACGTATAAACACCTTGTGGGAAGTTTTATCTACCTCACCATGACCAAACTAGATATTTCATTTGAAATTGGTCTGCTTCAAAAAGAGTTCTAAAGTACTTGAGTGGAACTCAAGACTTTTGACTGAAATATTCACAAGCGGATGAATTCAACTTGATTGGATATTCTAATTCAGACTTTGATGGAGATAAGGAAAATTGAGTGTCTACTTCAAGTCAAGTTATGAGTTTTAGATCAGGAATAGTATCCAAGAGGTCACACAAATAGTCAGTTCCAACATATTCCACAATAGAGGCAGAATATGTGGCAATTTCTGAAGCAACCAAAGAGATTGTGTGGCATACGAAAATTCTTGAAGATTTGCATGAGAAACAAATGCAATTTACTCTGCCATGACATCGTACAAGTCCTGGGACACCTGTCAAGAGTGTGGGGCTCCTATGGGGGCCTGCTAGGCATAATGTACCAAGCATATCATCATCATCCCAAAAGTGGATCGCTAGTAATCTCTTAGCATCCATGAAGATCCGTGGAGTGTTGTCTGTTGTTGTGGAGGCCAATGGCTCTCTATGCACACCCTACATATGCCAATGTAGACCTCTGGGGTTAGGATCCCATATAAGGAGACCAAACCCAAATGGAAACCACTTGTAATTCTGCATAAGATCCAATGCGTCCCCTAGGCTTCCAGTACAACCAGCCATTAAAATAATCGGGTAAAAGAACTTACAAATCATGGATAACAATGTGGACACTTCATAATGGCATGCCCTTTCTGTAGTGGGATTTGGCATGTGCTAGTGTCTCCAAGCTCCATAGGGGGTTAGCCAAGTACCTTATTAGGTGGTTTCATCCCTTAAAGGGAATAGTATGTCCAAGGTACATCCCTCTAATGGGGGTGGCAAGTGACAAATAAGTGGAATGGAATAGGGAATGAGATGGGGAAATCCTGGGCCACATAGTGGGGCAATGGGGTAGCTAGATAAGGGGAAGCCCACACCTGGGTATGTAATGTGTAGGAGGGAGCAATCGTGATACGTGAGGTGCCCCGACCTTGATTTTTCCACCCTTCTTTATATGCCTTTTGCCTTTTATGAATTTCTGTAATTAATTGCTCAGGGCTCAAAGGACAAGAGCATGATATGTAAGATATAGCAATGATTACCCCCTTTCAGGGAGGGCGGTTCATTGTCCTCCAGGGATTTGGGAAATCATGGGTTCCTGAATGATAAAGAAGGCCCATCTAGGGCCTATGGAACCAGGGTGATGGCCATGGATTGGGGCAAAGCTCATGCATTGGCTTTTGCCCATGTCTTGATTATTTTGTCCCGACCATCTTTTGCATTTTATGGTACAATTTCCTGTTAAATGTGGCCAATTATGCTTTTTCTTTTTCTTTTAATTGCTTCAACCTTAGGGGCATCATTCTAGTCCTAACTCAAGGTGGGGGAAAGGGGATAGGGAGGATGGCCTTATGTGGACCCAGAATGGAGATGTGGACCTAGGTGGGAGAAATGATGAATGGGGATATAGTGAGTGGAAAGGGAGTAATATATGTGGATAAAGGAGCAGGACCACACACCCAAAGTCGAGGTTTCCCAAGTAGTACCACCTTAGAAACAAATGGTCAATAAAGGAAATCCCACGGGACTAATATCCAAGGGTAACATCCAAAAGAGATCAAGGGGACAAGAGCACTAACTAAGCCCACTCTTTCAGCCAAATCCCCCATCAATCCATACTCAGAAGTATCCATGATAAGTAAACCCAATACTCAATTACCAAAAGACAAGACATACCTTTAGATTTGGGAGGCCCACCTTCATACCTACGATCAATACAGGTGGTTGAGGGACCACATGGTTGGCTCGGGTGGCAGAGAAATGGCACAACAAGCTATTAGGAGGTTGCAAGGGACTGTTGGCTGTCGGTTGAGGCTCGTCATGGAGAAAAAATTCTCCTTGGGATATCACCCACGAAGTGGTGAGTAACATGTGGCTCCAACTGGGATGTGATCTCTCGAAGAAGTGGATGAGCTTGCTGGAATGGGAGGTCACGAGAACTCCAACAATCTCTTGGTCACCGTAGACCTGTTATCTGCACATGTCAAACATCAAAGCCACCGGGCAACATGTTTTTCACGGTATCTTATGACCACCCATGCTTAATGTTAGCCCATAAACCAACAAGAAATAAAATATGCAATATTCTTTTTTTAGCCTAAATGCATTCTAATCTATCATGAGAAACATCATATGTGGTTAGTTCTAATGCAAAAATCATCATGCAATGCATCCTACCCTAAAATGCATATGATGAAGCTATTGCTAAGTGTAATCATAAAATCAGTGCAACCAACACATCATCATATCACTATACATATGCCTGCCAGTATGACTACTCATGTAGAAAATCCCAAAGCGAATGGAAACCCAAACACATGGAGGACATTGTGGGTGGGGGGTGTGAAAATATGATGCCCACACATGGATAATTATGTGAGAATAGGTGAGAGAAGGATGTGATCTAGTCCGTGAGATCTTCTCTTGCAACCAAAATATAGAGATGTCAACAACCAAGTTCATAAACTTTTTACGGATGGCAACCTCTGGCCTATCACTTCCACCATTGTCCTTATGATTTACGTCGTGACTTATGGCCTTTATTGGGTTACGATTAGTGGAAAAGGGAGACAAAAAGATGGAGGAACACCAGTAGGTTGCACATCATGATTACACTAGAGAGGGGTGACTATGGAGTGATCAAAACCCTAAGGGTGCGCCCAAGGATGAAAAGTATAATTGACGAAGGGCTTTTCCTTGACACTATACTTGGGTGGGGGGAAGGGCTCACAGTTACTTGACATCATATGACCAGAGGTGAGGAAATCACTTGACAAAGACTCAAGGTGATGACAATTAGGAAAAAGGGAGAAAGAACTATTGCATTCAACAGGTTGTGCTTTCCCAACATCAAAATCTAAAGGCTAAAGTGATTTGAACATAGACTCATACTCAAGAGAAGTGGGAGCCCTATAAATGTCCTTAGTACCAAAGATTAGGTCTCTTCTAAAAGGAAAATTGATCACTTCCAACTGCTCCTCTTTATGCAAATGAAGATTCTCCTTCCCAAGGTCATCAATGGGTATGTCATCATAAGTAGTGCCTGAGGGGAAAGCACAATCAATATCATCCTCATCCTCCTTGTCGGTGTCATAAATGGGAGCACAATCAAATTGAGGACCAACAATTTCCCATTTCTCCTTTTCCATGTGGAGATAATCTTCAATGTCATATTCCAAGGGGATAATGGAATCATCTCTCTCAACGTTTTCAAAAGAGGTTTCATCAGGAGTAATATCCTTGAGAAAGGTAAGGTTGGTCTCAACTTAACTTTCCATGGACTCATCCTTCCCAACACGTGTTCTCAAAATCATTCTTTTAATCATGTGGACCCAAGGAGGACTCATCTTCCCATTCATCACTTAGATTATCAAGGTTTTGATGTGCTCGATGAAGCCTTCATCTTGAATGCTCAATGCGAAGCATATACTTGAAAATGCTTGAGAAAGCCATCAACGAACTCCTTAATATATGAGATGCTCCTAGGTTCGTGATTTTGCAACCATGAGTTATGACCAGTGTGGAAAAAGTCGAAGTCGGGATTAAATCGGCAAGGGTCCAAAAGTTGAAAAACTCGGCAAAGTCAGGAGTTTTTGAAAAAGTCGGCAAAATTAAAAAAACACAAAATTATTCATTTTTTTAATTTTTTTTAACATCTAGAGTATCCACAACATCAAATAAATGCATTTCCACATAAACATGTAAAGAAAGCTAATATATAATATGTATATGAAGTCTAGTGCTACATCACATATCAAAATAGTGAATCAACTCCTGAATTTTGAGTCATGTCTGAGTCTCAACTCTCAAGAGTCAAAATATCAACAAAAAATATAATAAATGTACATCATGAGTTATCTAAAAGTCATCAAGTAATCACTAATCAGTCACTGCGATCCTCTTCCCCTTTTACAGGAATAGGGAATGGCTTTGCCTTTTCCTCTAGAGGAAGAAGACCCTGCCCCTGGGGATACAAAATCAAATGGACTCAATCGTCCTCTAGAAGCAGATGGAAGAGGTGGCCTCTGTGCTATGTTGCTGTTGCTGCCCATCCTAGATGGTGTCACCTCCTCCTTAGCATCCTCATCCAGCTCTGCTACTGCCTCCTGACCCTGATGTTGCTCCGCCTCCTCCTCCTCTATCTCTGGCTCTCCCTCCTCTGCAACTGCTACATCCTCTAGATCCACACCTAACCAATCCCGGATCATGTCCAAGATCGGCCTCTCAGTCTCGACTCTCCATGAAGAGGTGGTATCAATATTTTCCAATGAGATGGCTTCCACATCAGTAGGTTTCTGAAGCTGTCTCACCTACAATCGAAGATTGTAGTAGACATAGACCATGTCATTGAGGCGTTGGGACTCCAATCTGTATTAGGGTCATAGATTGTAAATTAGTACTTAGAAAATTTAAATATTAAAATTAATCAAATGAATTCAAAAAATTTAATTTGAAATCTTTTTAGTTTTTACCTGTTGCACTTTTTGGAGTGTATTTTGTCAAATACACTCCAGTTGTGCTCACACCTAGAGGAACTGCATGTTTGGCTGAGCACTCGAATGGCAAGCTTTTGGAGATGGGGTACTCTGGCACCATAGCTTGTCCACCAATCATCTACAAGTTAAAAGAAAAATGAGAAACATAAAAACAAACATTGAAATTCTAAACTTGAAAGTTTGAAACAAACTGAAGCTTACCTGGCATTTTGGTCGTCCTATTCTTAATAGCCATGTTAAAACCAAATGTGCCACCTCCCATCCTATAGACCTCCATTTCTTTAGAAATCTCTTCACGTTCTTGCTCAGATGACACCATCCTCTCGACACAAGTGAAGAATCCATCTATCACCTCGGCATCAAATCTGAAACCACAAGCATAAGAAAAAGCAGGGTTGAGGTAGACACCTGCAGCATGAATGGGGCGATGGAGGGTATTGTTCCATCGCTGATCAATCACTCTCCATATGACCTGTTGTTTCTATAACCCCTCGTCTCCCTTATCTGCATAATAAGCACGTATGGCTTCTTTGGCCCTATCCATGGCCTCATACAAGTAGCCCATTGCGGGCTTGTCTCCATCAACCAACTGAAGAACCTTTACCAAAGGTTCTAAAATGGCACACACCTCCTCTACTCCTGCCCAAAAGCTCTGATCATATGAAACTAGTCTGCATATGCCCTCTCCCTCCGGTTTGTGGCTAATTGATAAAGAACGTCAATCCGCTGAGAGAAACATGCTCTTCACCTCCCACATAGAATTCAACAGAGACTGAAGAGATATGAAAGTAGTGGCAAATCGTGTAATGGCAGGCCGCACCAATTCTTTGTTGTTGGTGAATCTTCTCATCAAGCTAAGCACAGATGAATGATTATATATAAATTTTGTTATGCTCTTGGATGATTCAACAATATCCCTCACAGTAGGAATCTTACCTATATCCTCCAACATCAAGTCAATGCAATGAGTAGCACAAGGTGTCCAAAACAAGTTAGGATACCTCTCCATAAGCATCTTGCCAGCTGCAACATAATTTGCAGCGTTGTCCGTTATGAGTTGGACAAAATTGCTTGGGCCTACTTCCTGAATGAAGAGGTCCAACAACTCACATAATGTACGTGCATCTTTAATGTGTGCAGATGCATCAACAGATTTCATAAACATTGTCCCCTTGGGACAACTAACCAAGAAGTTAAGAAGGGTCCTACCCTTCTGGTCAGTCCAACCATCTGACATGACTGTGCATCCAATGTGCTCCCATGATGCCCTAAACTCTGCCAATCTAGTAGTGCACTCAATCTTTTCATCTTGAAGAAGAGGCCCTCTCAATTCTACAAAGGTGGGGGCTTTGTACCTCGGGCCAACGACAGCAACAGCATCAAACATAGGCTGGTAGAATGGGTTTGTCTTGGCAATGTTGAAAGGAACATCACTCCATAGAAGACACCCACTGACCAACCTGTCAACTTCTGCCTTTTCCTTTTTTTTCATTGATGATTTGATCGCAGGTTGTGAACCAGCTGCTGTTCTAGGAACAAAAAAAGATGAGATAGAAGGATGAGTACCCATGGGTGAGGAAGGTGATGCTGTTGTAGAAGCATTGCCACTCACAATTCCCCCCACTCTTGAGCCCCCTACAAGTTGTTTTGTTAGCGCTGCCTTGGTGTCTTTTCCCTCCTCTTTATCCATCAATGATTGAATGGCCCGTCGGATGATTTCTGGAGTTGTTTTTTTGCAAAGTTCAACATTTTGCCCCGGAATTTGCCCCAAATGGAATTTTAATCTGTTGATGCCTCCTGACATATGCTTGCCACACAACTTGCAAGTCAAATACATTCTATTGACCCCCCCAGTTTCGGGTGTAGCATCAGGCTCACCAAACTCCCACATAGAATCCAAAATCCTCGGCATTTTGTTTTAAACTTTGAGCTTGAATTTAAAGTTTAAACCTGGGCACAAAAAAAATTGAAACAAATTAAATTAGCAATGATCCATCAAAATAGTAGCAATGATCCATCAATTTAATGACAGAACAAAATGTCACTGTAAGAAGAAGAGATTTTTTTTGAAGAAAACAATGGATTTAACAGGGACAGGTATCATGATAATAAAGCCCTTACTGCAAAATTGCAAATGAAGAAACCATTGACTGCAGAACTTCAATGATAAGACAATGTACTCCTTACTGCTAGACTGTTGTAAGATGATATGTGGATGAAACCCTTACTGCTGCATGATGATGAGACAACTAACTGTGAAAGTTTGAAACCCTTACTGCTGACAATTAACCCCTTTTGCAAGACTAGGCTGCTGTCAATAAAATCCCTGCCCAAGTTCAAATTTCAATAGAACGACTCCTCTCAAAGATTACAGTGATAAGCTTCAGGGTTATATATTAAGATAGGGCATACCTCCACGAATACTCCTTAACCTCTGCTCTTGAATTAGCACTGTAAGACACTGGTTTTTTGTTTTGTATTGTTTTGGAAATAATCAAACGTACCTCAGGAAATGATAAGAATATAAGTTATCATCTAGGGCATGGGCATGTATTGTAAATTTGTAATGGACTTGGTAATTTGGGAGTGTTTTAGACTCCAAAGAAGCTCCAGTTCTGCCCTAATACAAGGCCGAATTTTTACCTCAGAGACAGGGCCAAATTAGGTTCAGATGGGGGTTGAAATCTTCCTCAAACAAGGGCTAAGTCTGCGGTCAATATAGATCTGAAACTTCAGCCATTACAGGTGCAAGACTCATGCTTCATATGGTCCTTAATTCTACCATGAATCAGCCTTATAGAATCTCCGAATTCTGTCAAGGAAAGGCCACAGAACAGGCCTCACTCTTGCCTCAGATATAAGTTAATATGTTGCCTCTTGTTACAGCTAAAATGTTTTTAACTGGCTTCTTTTTAAAACAGTATGGCAGGTGTTACTACCGGGCCTTATAATGATGTGGCTGAACAGTGAAAAGTACAAGCTACATCGACTGTCTGCTTGGCAGCTTGCTGTCCCAAATTGCATAAATATATCCAAGGATATTACAAGTAGATAATGTTCAACACTCAAGAATATTACGCCTATCAAGTGACAAGAATAATGCTTAATATGCATTAATCCAAAAATGGAGAAAGAAATGCAATGATATAGTACCGGCAATGTTGAATACTTGGCAAATGCTATCAACGAGGTCACCAGTGTTGAGTGTTGACAATGGACTATGGACATACCTTGCCGGCTCCTCTCCACGCAATGGCAGTTGCAAATAGAAGTTGGATTTTCCAATTTGGAATGTAACCCTCGTTCTCTTGATTCTCCACAGCAGCGAAAACAGCGAACAATGACAACGCACGGCAAAAACTAAACTGAAATCACCCTTTGCAGCTCTTTATCCATGAAAAAAAATTCATGTCGATTTTTTCCATCGACTTGCGATTAAATCGAGATTATTTCGATAAAATCGCGATTTTTTTCGTTTCTGAAAAAATCGCCAAAAAATCGCCCGATTTAATCCTTTCGCCCAAAAAATCGTAATTTTAGGAATAAATCCCGATTTTTCGGGACTTTTTCCACACTGATTATGACCATAGAGAGAACTAAAGAATAACAACATAAGGACATCCTGGTGGACCACTTTCTCCTTTGAAGTATGTGCTTTAAAGCTTTCCACATGGTCAATTGTGGAGCTTGGGTCACCATCAAACACGGGCATCCCATGTAGCATCCTTCCCGCAACATGATTAGGATGTCCAGGGATGCTAGCAATGTCCAAAGCGAGAAATTCATGAAAGAATGACAGCCTATTTGAGGTATACATGAAACATATGTAGGAGTCGCCATGGTGAGATTAAAGATGCCTAGAAAATGCTTCCTTCACCCTACAAGCATCGACCTTAAAGTTCAATGAAGAACTAGGGCTTCGTTCTTCCAATGGAGTCGCCAATAATGATATGTAGTACGAGGAACAAAACACATGTCTCGTTCCCTAGCAACGGCGCCAGAAATGTTACCACTCAAACCAGCAGGGGACCTAAAGGGGTTCCTAGGAGGAGAACTGCTAGGTAAAGAGCAACAGTGGAGCCTTAGGCCACTGTCACCACAGCTAAGTCTCCCTGCTCTTTACGGACTTTCACCGATGGGAGGAGTCCCGGTAATGTAGGGATTCACTTGTAAAGTATATGTCAATGGATAGGTGAAAAGTGACCCTAAAAACCCTTTCCCAAGGATGGAGTGAAGAATGGAGCTTGCTTGCTCTTTAAGCAAGGGACTTGGTCCACCAGGGATAAGGGGTGAGGATTGGAGGGTTGAGGGAGAAAGGATAGGCTTATGAACAAGTTTTTCAATCCCTATAATCCTTGGGAAACTTGGATTCCCAAATGGTCCTTGACAAATAGTCTTTATTGAGAAGTGGGACCACACGGGACCAAGTGGACCCAACCCAGGTTCGGGGATGGAATGTAGCAACCAATGATGTTCCTATCCTGGACAAGGTGAGGGGAAAGGACCAAACAAGAATACTTTCTTCAAAAGGTTGAATTGATCCTATTGAGGTCTAGCCTTGGGGATGCCTAGGCACAATTCGATCCTAGAGCTAAGGCTTGAGATTCTAAGAGATTCCACTGTTAAAATTGCCTCAAATTTGGAGGAGAGGGAGGGGACCCACCAGCGCAGTAGCCTACATGAGATCAAATTTTTTCCTTGGGTCAATTCCCGAGAAATTGATGCCCTATGTGACCTAATGGGGCTAGACTTAGGGGAAAAGGGGAAAATCGTTAAACAAGGGTTGAAATGATCACCCTTTTTGAGGGATTAGTGCCTAGTTCCCTTGGGGATATGGAGTCAAGGATAATGATGAGTAAGAACTTCGTTTCTTGATCAAAGAGGCCTAGAAAGTCAACTTTGTCAAATGCTGAGAGAAAGAAAAGAAAAGTGACCTTCAAGCATTTACACTTCAAATCAAATGATGTAAGCTTCTCGAGATAAACAAATCTCTAGGACATTTCATTCATATAACATTGGCCCATACATTAAATTAGCTAAAACATGCTCAATTCCACATTTCAATAATGCAGCAACTAGCCCTAATTTTAGAAGTATGCAGCGACAAGAATAATAGCAACAAAATTTACTTACAACGCTATAGAGTATATCCAAATAGCATTTTGTTTGCTCAATAAAGCTCCAACATGAGAAATAGCCCAAATCCATACATCAAAATTCATCCATCTCCAAAATATCCACCAAGGAAAAAGTGTGAATATTCTCTATGATTAGAGAGATCCCAAGTCAAGTGATGATACAAATGGGTGCATCTAACATCAATATGTAGCCTCCTAAGGAGTTTGAATTAGCCTTTTGGCCTACATTAGACCCTAATGATAAAATAATGTGCAAATAAAACCCCTATTGGTGACAAGCCCACCAAACTAGCTCATAAGTGTAAGAATAAGCCTCACAATTGGGCTAAATAATAATATGTTGTCATAGGGCCCTCTAAAGGCTCAATAATATCCTGAAGTGCCATATTGAGGAATAAATTTCTCGGAATATGATGGACAAGGGGGTGGCCCCTTGTTCTCCAAGTAGTAGGCCCATGGTGCTCCTAGTAGGTATGAGGGCACATAGATGACCCCATGGGTCTTCATATGAATCAGAGATCCTGTGCAAGGGTCTAAGTGGTGGAATAAATGTTGCCATGACATCGTACAAGTCCTGGGACACCTGTCGAGAGTGTGGGGCTCCTGTGGAGGCCTGCTGGGCATAATGTACCAAGCATATCATCATCATCCCAAAAGTGGATCGTTAGTAATCTCCGAGCATCCATGAAGATCTATGGAGTGTTGTTTGCTGTTGTGGAGGCCAATGGCTTTCTATGCACACCCTACATGTGCCAATGTAGACCTCTGGGGTTAGGATCCCATATAGGGAGACCAAACCCAAATGGAAACAACCTGTAATCCTGCATAAGATCCAGTACGTCCCCTAGGCTTCCAGTACAACCAGTCATTAAAATAATCGGGTAAAAGAACTTAAAAATCATGGATAACAACGTGGGCACTTCATAATGGCATGCCCTTTCGTAGTTGGCTTTGGCATGTGCTAGTGTCTCCAAGCTCCAAAGGGGGTTAGCCAAGTACCTTACTAGGTGGTTCCAGCACTTAAAGGGCATAGTATGTCCAACGTACATCCCTCTAATGGGGGCGGCAAGTGACAAATAAGTGGAATGGAATAGGGAATGAGAGGGGCAATCCTGGGCCACATAGTGGGGCATAAGGGTAGCTAGATAAGAGGAATCCCACACCTAGGTATGTAATGTGTAGGAGGGAGCAATCGCGGTATATGAGGTCCCCCGACCTTGATTTTTCCACCCTTCTTTATATGCCTTTTGCCTTTTATGAATTTCTTTAATTAACTGCTGAAGGCTCAAAGGAAAAGAGCATAATATGTAAGATATAGTAGTGATTACCCCCTTTTAGTTAGGGTGGTTCATTGCCCTTCAAGGGTTGGGACAATCATGGGTTTCTGAACAATAAAGGAGGCTCATCTAGGGCCTATGGAACCAGGGTGATAGCCATGGTTTTGGGTAGAGCTAATGTATTGGCTTTTGCCCACATGCTGATTATTTTGTTCCAACCATCTTTTGCATTTTGTGGTACAATTTCCTATTAAATGTGGCCAATTATGCTTTTTCTTTTTCTTTCAATTGCTTCAACCTTCGGAGCATCATTCTAGGCCTAACCCACGGTGGGGACAAGGGGATAGGGAGGATGGCCCTATGTGGACCAAGAATGGAAATGTGGACCCAGGTGGGAGAAATGATGAATGGGGAATAGTGAGTGGAAAGGGAGTAATATATGTGGATAAAGGAGCGGGACCACACACCCAAAGTCGGGGTTTCCCAAGTAGTACCACCCTCGAACCAAATGGTCAATAAAGGAGATCCCAAGGGACTACAATCCAAGGGTGACATCTAAAAGAGATCAAGGGGACAAGAGTACTAAGTAAGCCCTCTCTTTCCGCCAAATCCCCGCATCAACCCATACCCAGAAGTATCCATGATAAGTAAACCCAATAATCAATTACCAAATGACAAGACATACTTTTAGATTCGGGAGGCCCCCTTCATACATACGATCAATACAGTGCTAGAGAATCTAGGGCAAAGTAGTGTTATGATGATTCTCTAAGACTTGATAACAATTTGCGAAGTCCTTTTACCTTTTGTTAGTTAGCTTATACTTCTTCTTCTTCTTATTAGTGCATATGTGTGTGCTTAATCAAACTGCTACCAAAACAAAATAACAAGAACACAAATTTGGCTCTCTTCCAGGGACAAACCCTCTCCACTCTTGAGAGGGAAACCCTTTGTAAGTTTTCTCTTATTGAAGCTTCTTATTTGAACAACTGCCAAACCCTAGACCCTTGATTAGGATGTCCTCCAAGCATGAGTCAAATCCTTCCTCTTTCTGCACTGTCACTTCTAGCACATCTTCCGTCACTTCTTTCAGCACTTTGTCTTCCAGCACTTTATCTTCTAGGTTAGGAAACCCTAGAACATTCGGACTTCTCTTCTTCGCTATAAAGAGATCTTTCTTCACCTTTCTTTGGATACCTTGTAGACCTTAATACACAATTGAAGGAGGTTGCTTATGTTGTTGCCCTAAATAGCAGTCAAACCCTTCCAGCACCTCGCACATGTGACTATTTCTAACCCTAGAAACAGTCCTTTTCTTCTTCAGATTTGTCCCTCCTTCCTTCGCTTGTGAGCCCACCTTCAACGCTGGAGTAGGAGACTTTTGTTGACCTATTTGTTAGCCCAAACCATAAAGAAAATACCACTGCAACCTTGTTGTTGTTCTAGCCACAGATCTGTCCTTGAATTCTTCGCACGTGTGGTTGTAGCAACTTCAGATTTCACCCTTTTCCCTTCTTTGTTTTGTTTCCTTCCTACGTTGTCCTTGTAACCCTCTTTCTCACCTTTTTCTTTCGTCTTACTTCGTCCTCCTTGCTTGTAGATTTCGGAGACATGATTGTGTGTCCAAATGAGGAGTGGATAGCCTCTATTTATAAAGGTTTGTCCCTCCTCCTTGAAGTCGACATGACTGTCCCTAAAGTCGACTTGTAGTTGCATTATATTTCAACATTTATTCATCGTTTTTGCTGCTTGTAGACTTTGTTGGTTCTAGGAGAGAATTTGACCATGCTTGGAGTTATTTCCTTGACCTTGTATGATAACTTACATGATGTAACATGCCCTCAAAGGGTCTTTTCATAATTACATTTTGACTTTGACTCTCTAGAAGCACTTCAAAATGTGCTTAACCTATTTTCAATGAGCAAGAAACTCATTGACAAATAATACAAAAAAAAATTCTCTTTTCTTCAGTAAGTACAAATATCAAAATTACATTTATGAAGACCAAACCTAGTTACATTTTCTCCAACACTCCATCTTAACTAGGGAGGTATTCATACAACATTACAAGGTGTTTGGCAATTTTCAACCTTGAAGAATTCACATAAGAGAAACCGGATTAGCAATCCATTTGTTATAGCATCATATTCATGAGCATTGTCATAGTGCAAGGCCTTAACTAACAGCTCCATCTCTTCACGAGACCATGAGCCACAATGTTGGCGAGACCAATGATTTATAGACACCTTCATCATTGTCTCTCAAGGTACATACCCACCCGAGTGTTCTCGAGTATGACCTTCTAAAACTATTCTTATCTTGGGTTCCCAACCCTCAAAGAATATCAGTCCTCTTGCCTACTCTTGTCTTGTATGCCCTACACATACTCAAAGAGTATCAGATGCCAGATGATTACCTAATCCTCCCATTCTTTCTTCCCAAGTGAAGACAAGAATGTTGTGTCTATCTTGTGTCTACATTTCCATTCATGGCCTTCATCTAGACTTATGGTTGTTAGTCCTGCATGACCCATGACATGGAAAACACAATAGTCACTCCTTTGTAATCAGGGGTGATTCAAAACTCCCTCTTGATCAAGTACTTGCCAGAGCTCCCTCTTAACTGAGGAATATTTCCTTCATCAGCAGCTTCTTCTTCGTGGGTTCTTCAACTGCATGATCTCCTTCCTTTCTTGATGTCATGAAGTCTTCGATCAAACTTCTTCTCAGTAGGGCACCATCCATCCATCACTTTCCTTCTTGGTTATTCATGTCATTGCTTCGTGGAAAGTGACTATCAGGGTTTTCTAGTCATCTTGGCTACTCCTTTGTCATCTTGTCTATGCTTCGGAATGCTCTCCTCATGGATGCTCCATAATACTTGCTAGGTTATATGCTTTGACCTGGTAGCCGATCATGACTTCATCTTGATATTGCTTCAACATTGTTTTTTCCTTTTGTTGGATGACTTCTTCATCACGACATCTTCATAGAGTAGAATCAGTTATCTGCACCTTTTATATCTCCAAGGTCTTCATAGGTGTCAAGGGTCCTTTCATCCTTCATTAGAGTTATTCTGCCTTCTTTCAGTCTGATATCTTTCAAAGCATTTTGTCAGATAGTGATTCTCGGTGACCATGGTGTTCTTCACATGCTTGATCTCTTTCTTCATTTGCTTCTTTTCAAATAGATTGGTCAACCACCTAATGCTTCTTGTGGAAGCATTCCTTCATCCCTTGCTTTCTAGACTTGTCAGCATTTCTTCTTGCTTCTTAGTCAGCAATCTTATGCTCCTTATGTGAGCATGTACTTTTGTTGACCTTCATTGCATCGTGGTACATGCCTTCGAGCATGTTCTTGGTGAAAGAGATCCTTTCATGCTTGATCATGTTATAGAACTATACCCATAACTCAATAACACCATTGTTCAAGTTACATCAGTCTGCAATAATATCATCAAACCCTAGCTCTGCTATTTACCATCAAACATTGATAGCAAACATGCACTCAATGGCTCATACCCTCTACTTAACCAATCATTTTTCCCTCACTCAACTTCTAACCATGCTCAAGTCAATGCAAGGCTCATCAAATAGTTTTTTTCCCAATACATTAAATCCCTCGCACCCTGTTCATACAATGACAAAATTCTGATGACGGAACATCAGTTCATCAACTAAATAGTGGCATCAAATACAACAATAGTGTCATGTATGGTAACTAGACTTAAGCAGATATTTGCCATCATAGTACCAAATTAAAAGCTACAACAATGGAGGCTTCATATAATAAACACTGACTTATGTCATACAACATTACACAATCTCCAAACAACTAATGTTTTCCACTGATGTACAATCAATTCAAACCTCAAGAGTGCTGAAGCAGAGATTGTCACTGTTGTACTTGAAGATGCCCTTGATTCTGTTGATGTCAAATATACTATTGATTGTTGGATGCCCTTGTACTGACTAAAAGGAGCTCTCAATGTTGCAAGACGTAAATGTTTTTAAGTAAATTTCCCGTGATTCTTACTGTTGTAGATGAGGCCTCTTCTCCAGAGGTCTCATCTTGATCAAAGATCTCATTCAAATCTTAACAGACAGTCTGAATCTGTCCAATGATACCCTTACACCATGACAAACAATCTAAACTTCAATGACAATTTATGTCAGATAAAAGAGTTGGGACTAGATGCCAAAAACATGTTCTATTGAGTAGCTCAAATTTAGCATTAAGGTTCTTCATAATATCTTAGAGCTCTGCCAGGGATCATACTTTAAGTGGATGCATGGTTTAAACTTTACAGCGGTAAGTGTAAGTATTCAAGTAAGTTTTATATTTGACTACAAGAATCACGAAGGTATATAGTGCCTACAATCTGCAATATGCTTCAGATCAATGTCCTTCACAACCGAGCTTAAGATATGACTAAAACCCCAGTGAATAGGGAAAAAATCCAACTCAGATTTTTCAAAAATAATGAGAATGCTTCATAATCTTTGCTCTCAACTTAGTGCTTTAAATCACTGGCTATGGATTTTTATAAAAACCAGAACATACCTCAGAAGTGTGCACAAATAAGTCTTGGTATTGGCGTCTTGGAGAGCAGCAGATAGCCAGCGTATAACCCTCAGAAAACCATGCATTGTGTTCTGTCCAAGGCTAAATTGGTCTTGTCTCTTCAATGCATGTTGACTGCCCAGAGATGCTCAGATCCAAGCTCTAATCCTTAGAAATGATTAGCACATATAATTAGTCTGCAATTTCCTTAGAGCGGTACGCAAAAGGATCTCTGGATCAACCTTGGAGTTAGCACAAAACTCCATAAACTCACGAACAAAGCATCATATCATTCAGAAATCAATGATGAGACTGCCTCAAACTTGTCTGGTTAGATCTGCGAATTAATTCTCCTAGCAAGCTGAAAGAATCTCAGAAACAAGCCTCAAGAATCCTACAAGTTTTTTTGCGGAATAAGGTCAGGAAGGAGGCCGAAAAGACCTTTTACAAGTGTCAAGAATATTGCTATAAATTGCCTTCGATCTGGCTTCAGATTGCATGTTAGCTAGCCTGAAATGTCCCACCACATGGCCGAAAACCACCTTCGTAACTAGCACAGAACTTCAAATAAGGTATTATGGTTTTAAAGAAGTCTTAGATGTATTCTTAGGATATCGTGCCATGGATTTGCTTCAGGAGATGCACAGATTTTTCTTCCTAGGAAAGGATGAATAGCTTCAGAGCAGGCCTAAAATCCCAGTGAAATTCATACCTTTTGCGCTTATGTTGTCAAAGTTCCAAGGAAGCAGATGTACCAAATTTTTTCAAAGGATCAGATCATTAGTCATTAGTTTATTGAGTCTTTGTAAACCCATTCTGCAAATTTATAATGTAAATGATGCTAGTAAGACCCTGTGTGTATGTAACAACCTAGGTAAGCCTATTATTTTGGCAAGAGTTTCATGCTAGAAGGTTTTTCGTTTCACTGACTCATCTGTGTATCTAAACACATATGGTCGGCCTAGTTTTTCTCTCCAACCTCACCTCGTCAAAGTCTTAGGTGAGTCCTAGTGTTTTAGCCGAGTCTTATGTAAAAGTGATTTCGGAATAATTTAAGCTAGTTAACTAAATTATTTTATTACAAATCACTTGGTCTGGTAAATCATATTGTGTCACAGAATTGGGTGTATAATTTGAGGGTCTGCACCAAATGGGTTTTCCCCCTTTGAGGGTTGAATTATGTAAAACCTTGTGTAAAACATATTCTATTGCATGGTCCCTCATACTTAGACACCATGGCTAAAATATTAGAGGGTGGAAAAAATATTTAATCCCCTCAAGTGCCAATTAATTAATTTTTCTACAAAAATTAAATTAATCCTAAGCCGGAAAATTAATTAGATAGAGTCAAAGCTAAAGTCCTAGATAAATTAAATTCTCCAAGTGGAAAAATTCGTGGGTATCAAAGAAATTAATTTTTGGAGGCCCCCCACCAAAAGAATATTAAAAATTTCAAGAAAAATTAGACCCTTGGACCTTGGTGGTTAAGTCAAAGTCAATTTTTTAAGAAAATTAGCTCAGAATAATTAATTTTGAACTAATAAAAAATGGGTTAAATGAAAAATTCGAAGATTCCTCAAAAATAATTATTTCAATGGCAGAGATTAAAAGTAAATTAAGGATTTATCAACGTCCGAGATTATTTTGACAATGATCAAACCACTTAGCCGTTATTTTCCACTTGGAGGATTTATCTATAAATTGAAAGTCATTTGTGTCTCAAGCCATCTAATGTTTGGTTAAGAAAATTCTGTAGAAAAACTAATGTAACGCTATTTTCCTGCTAGGAACATTTCTTGAATCATAATAAAGACTTTGGGGTGAAGTTCATTGTGTTTATAGAATATTGATTTGTGGTACGTGTTGGTTACGGGCATTCATATATTGTGCTTAAAATTTTTAAAGTTTGTTTATTCATTAGATGGTAATAAGAATATTCTATTGGTAGATTTTGGGTTTATCTTAGGTGATCTGATTCGCCATATGTCTAATAAGGTTTCTTGAAGAAAATATATAGTGTTTGCAGGTTCCCCAGTCCCTGGGCTCTAAGTTCACAAACTGCAGATGTAGGCTGACCTTGTTTGAACTTCAGATATTTTTATGGTTTATCTAACTTTGCTAAGGTTGTAGCTTGCATTTATTTTCCAAAATATACTTAGCCATTTATCAAAAAATCTCTAAAAAAATATTTCTCAAAATTCCTTTTAAAAACATTGTATATTTGTACATTTGTAAATGAATTTGTATAATATTATTTTGTTAATTATTTTTTTTCATTGGGGTTTCGTGGTTTTAAGATTTTTGTGTATATTGGGGTTTTTTTATGGTTTATCTAACTTTGCTAAGGTTGTAGCTTGTATTTATTTTCCAAAATATACTTAGCCATTTATCAAAAAATCTCTAAAAAAATATTTCTCAAAATTCCTTTTAAAAGCATTGTATATTTGTACATTTGTAAATGAATTTGTATAATATTATTTTGTTAATTATTTTTTTTCATTGGGGTTTCGTGGTTTTAAGATTTTTGTGTATATTGGGGTTTTGAGTTTTTGTAAATTTATTTGTGTAGGTGAAATCAAGAGAGAAGAGTTGGATCACAGCTAGATGTAAGCGCTTGAGGGTAAGATCTAGTATCCAAAATTTTTGCAGGGCCAGCTATTTCTTGATAGGTGGTTGTCATTGATGTCAACCCAAACAGCACCTGGAGCTACCCGGATCTTTGTCGGCAAATTTGGCATGAAAACTCATGGTTTCTTGTCTCCTAACCAACCTAAAAGCCTAATTATTTCATACTTGTCCTTGGTTGAATCATGTAGCAGAACCCTTAGGGGGTATTTAGCCAAGGACCATTTGGCTTACTTGATCCTTAAGAGCTACAAGGGAAGCCTCTCTTGTGGGGATTGTATCCCACAACAACGAGGGGAATAGTAGATGAGGTGACAATGGTAACACTCTCATTTATTGCTCTCAATCTAGATTGCTTGGTGAGGATTTGCACTAGGGTGCTAGATTTTGCTTAAAGGGAACTCCTATCATAGATGCAATTAAAGTTGAAAATTCAATGAATATTTATCTATAGTTGGCAAAGACATCAATCAATTAAGCATCACTTACAAAATCACATAAAATTGAAGGTCCATCTTTTGCCACTAACAATCCCATTATATCATATGGAAGTTCAACTATAAAACTCTATCATCACCCAAATCATAAATTCCATTGCAAATATCAAAAGTCAGTTTGCATTTCTAATTATTGGAATACCAATTTAACTTATTTCCAAAACCATAACAAGAATTGCACTTAAAAAAATCCCTAATAATATATTGCACCATACAGCGTTACAAAAAATCAAATTACAATCGACTGACCCTTTCACAATCCAAATATTTTTGTCTAGCAATTTCCAGGTTGTACTGTTTAGTTGCTTGTTTAGTTGCTTCAACCATAACAGCATCAAGTAAAAGCATTGCAGGCAAGAACAAAATCAAATTAGGAAGAACTGACCCTTTTGCAATGCAACATTTTTCTCCGGAGCTTCTAAGATCATATGAATTAGTTGCTTCAAATTTGGCAGCAACAAAGAAAAAGCATCACATGCAAGAATAAAGACGTAGCATTTTCTAGATTATGCTTTGAGAACAAAGCATCACAGGCAAGAACAAAGATGTAGCATTTTCTAGATTATGCTTTGAGGACAAAGCATCTTTGAAGGGGGAAGAAATGTAACATACATAAAATTCATCTATAATAATAAGTATTAACAATAATAATAATTTTAAATAACCAAAAGTCACGGGACTAAAAGGCATGTCTATTCAAGTAGGTAACCATTCAATGCATATTTATGCACGATCTCACATGTTATTGTAATCATCAATCATTTATATATTCAATTTCAATACATCATATTTATCCTATATGGATTTCTCATTGATGTCCTATTTATTTTGAATGTTAAATTCTTTAATCCGTTGGTCATTACATAACCTAAACAACATGTCTATTGAGAAATGCAAAAGTTTTAACCAACAAATCAGTAGCACAATATTTTGGCAGGGTCCACACAATAACAATGAATGTGTATAAAAAAAAATTCTCTTATAAAAGTGCACATAAGAATGTGTATATGAATATTTTCAAGAATAATCCACCAGGTATTGAATACAACCGACTTAATGGAACAACCTTTCATTTTTCGTTCTCAAGAACAAAGCAGAAAAATTATAACTTACCACTTCATTCTCAGTTTGAATGTATTTCACAAACGACAAGAAAGCCCTGCAAGGTAAAATTACATCTTTAAAATTTCAGATTTTGACCTAAAATTTGCAAATTTGATACATAACCATAGAATTTATCCAGTTGTGAAACATTAACTGACTAATTTGAAGATTTGAATACAGGATAAGTATCTTTGTCTTTCATGTAAGACGGTTAATTTCCTGAACATTAGTTAGTAGTGCTACTATCAAAGCAATCGTACACAACATAGAGGCAAGTAAAGAAAATGGCACTTACTCTAATGCTGCAATCCTAACACGGTTGCTTCTTTCATCTTGCAGACATTCTACAAATACTGTTTGTAGTGTAGAAAAATGTGGTCTCAAGAAATATCCTATAGTCTCTATTAAAGAGCGGAAGAGGATCAAAGCAACCTGATAACAAGAGATTCACAACATGGCAAAGTGTATTATACATGGATGCAAATATTGCGAAACAATGATGCATATAAAGAATATTTGAAATCAATAAAACCATCGATTCAATATGTAAAACATCATGAAAGGTAGATTTATGTTCAAATGATGGACTTAACTCTATAAGAATCATAGGTAGATTAAGACATTCATCTTTGTAAACCAGAAGCTACAAAGATTATTTGGACTGAAATGCCAACTTGGGAAGCATAAAACAATAAATCTAAGGCCAAGTTCCAAACTGCCTAAAAAAATTCATCTGAATATTCCACGCAAGAATAAAGACTACTACTAAAAAAAATTACTGATGTGAGATGCATGTTTACATTCCAAGCAACTTATGATGTCCATGTGGGATAATAAGACACATGGGATTTACCAAGGCCACTCACTCAAGTTTAAGAAACATAACCCACGGATATATGCAATGGACACAAGTAAAGCAACCTACTCCCTGTAAACAGATATCCTAGCATAGGAACTCTTACCCATGTACATACAGGGATTTTTCTCCAAACATGCAGATTTTCAGCCGGCAGCCTCATATGATCCTCATATAGCAGTTTCTCAGATGCCTCTCACTCATATATTGATCGGCTCATCCACTTCATCAGATTGTTCGCCAAATTATGGTAGGTCAACAAACATGAGGGGCACTAACCGTTGCCTTACACAAATTGCTTAAATTTAATGTTTTAGCCTTTAGGACATTTAAGTAAGGATCATGGGCTGAAATCAAATAATGGATAATGATGCTTGGAAGTTGTACGTGTTGCCTTATTTCACCTTGGTGGTCATCATTTCTTTCACTGTCTAGGAAGGGCACGAATAGGAGGCATTGATTGATGTAGTGTGTCCTGCTTCACACTTACCAATTGTCCTTAATTCTTTTGTTTGGTTGTTGTCAGTCGCTTGTACTAGTTCCCTGCTTGCCTCATTCAATGAGAAGAGGGCCTGGAAATCACTCACAAGTTGATGCAGCTGCTTAAAAAATGAAATATAAAAGCTTATGCCACAATGTCAAAATGCAAAAGAATGGCAAGGGATGGTTGTTAAAATCCAATTTAACTTGAGTACAACTTTTATATGGATCTGAGGTTTGGGGTCATAGTTTACTGGAGTCTGATTGGTCCTCCATACAGAGAGTACAGACCATCCTCCTTTGTTGCTTCATTCAATGCAAACAGAAAATTCCTCAGCCCATCATTCTCGCAGAGTTTGGCACGCAGCCCTTCTGACTTGAGGCAATGTTCAATCTCATCTCACTTCTACAATGTGTTTGGATTTTTGCTAATATAGCACAAGGACGTGACAAATATCCATACTTGGCCTACCATTGATTAGAGTCCATTATAAAAGCTAGTCCTTCGGCTCGGTCTCAATGCTAGTATGTTATGCTCTTGACCTGTGAGAAATTCCAGAATACTAGAAATGCAAAGAAATATAGCCCAAAACACCGAATAAAATGAGAAAAACAGCAAGTATTTTATTATTCAGAATTAGATTCAATGTTCACTTGCCTCTTCGAGGGGGCAACCTCCAGCAGAGCAGAGCATGATTACTATAAGACTCGGTGATCTTTCCTTTACTAAGATTATTTATAGCTAAATGACACCCAAAACCCTAACTACTAGTGGTCCCTTGAATAACACAAGTTAACCACTTTATTTATTAACTATGGCCCATTTACAACTAACTGTGGTCCCCTTTCTCTAATGCAGGTCAACCACTTACAATTATTAATGTGGGCTTTATTTACTCTCTAACTAACTATGACTATGACTCGACCCATTGGGATTAGGGTTGGACCCTAACATGCCCTCCCCCACCAAAAGCAACCTTGTCCTCAAGGCTGAAGCTGCAGAAACTACTAAAGAATAATGGTTGGTTCCCAAGTCGCATCTTCTAGAGAGGTGTCTTTCCACTTGACGAGGACTTCCTTGATCGTGCGGCCACAAAGATGTCTTTCACAGGTATCGAGGGCCTGTTCTGGTTGGAGCCAAAGTGAGCCTTCCTCATCCAATTCGGGTAAACTGCTTTGAATTCTGCAATTGTTCCCCACCACTTTCTTGAGGCATGATACATGGAAGACCGGATGGATTTTTGAAGTTGGTGGCAAGGCCAGTTTGTAGGCGACTGCTCCAATGCACTGAAGTATCTGATAAGGTCCATAGAATTTTGGTGCTAGTTTCTGGCAGCCCTTTTCTTTGAGAGATGTTTGCTTATATGGTTGCAGTCATAGGAATACCTGATCCCCTTCTTGAAATGTGCGCTTGGAACAATGTTGGTATGCATGTTGCTTCATTTGATTCTGAGCTTGATGTAGATTATCTTTGAGATGAGCTATCATGGCGGCACGGTTCTATAGGAGTTGATCAACTGCCTACACCTTAGAACATCCAAGGATATAAGAAATAGGTGAAGGTGGGAGTTGGCCATACACTGCCTCATATGGAGTCATCTTGGTGGCTTCATGATAGTTAGTATTATACCACCATTCAGCTAAAGGTAGCCACTGTACCCATTGATGCTACTTTTCTGAAGTGAAGCACCTTAGATATGTCTCCAAACATTTGTTCACTGCTTCTTCTGTTTGACCATCGGTTTGGGGATGATATGCGGTACTTAGTTGGAGTTGCATGCCTTGTAGCTTGAAAATTTCTTACCAAAATTTGTTGGTGAAAGTGGGGTCGCAATCAGACATAATGGAAGTCGACATGCCATGCAGTTTGAAGATCTGGTCCATGAAAGCTTGAGCCACCAAAGTGGGGGTAAATAGGTGGGGTAGAACGCAAAAATGAGCATATTTAGAAAGTCTGTCCACAACCACCATGATGACGGATTTGTTGCCCGACTTTGGGAGACCAGTGATGAAATCCATGGAAACATCCATCCAGACAGAGGCAGGGAGTGGCAATGGTTGTAAGGTTCCCGGTAACTTGATTGTTTCTCCTTTGTTGCGTTGACACACATCACATTCAGCTACAAAAGTAAAGATGTCTTTTTCCATGCCAGTCCAAAAGAAAGAACGACGAGCACGAGCATAAGTCTTCTAAAAGCCTGAATGCCCGCAGTTGGAGATGAGTGCAACTCTTCCAAAATGCGGGTTTTGAGGGTGGAAGTCTGCGATATAACTACTCAATCCTTGTAGCGAAGAATATCATCCTTCCAGGAGTAGTCAGCTAAGGAATTAGGATCTTCTCTCAAGTTATTAATAAGATGGGAGAGAGAGGGGTGTGAGAACCATTCCTTGCAGACCTCTTCAATCCAATCTGGTATGGGAATAAAGATTGATAGCAGGGTGCTTTCATCCTCAAATTGGCGCGATAAAGCATTAGCTACTACATTGTCACGCCCTTTCTTGTAAATTATCTCAAAATCATATCCCAGCATTTTGGCCAGCTATTTATTTTGTTGTGGCGATGATAGAGGTTGCTCCAAACAATATTTTAGGCTTTGATGGTCCGTGCGGATTTGGAAACGTTGCCCCAACAAGTATGGTTGCCAGGTGTCTACCACATGTACAATGGCCATCATTTCTTTCTCATAGGTAGATTGAGCTAGATGTTTTCCACTCAGTTGTTGGCTGGTGAAGGCCAATGGTCGACCTTCCTGCATTAATACAGCACCAATACCAGTACCGAAAGCATCACATTCAATCACAAAAGATTTGGTGAAGTCTAGTAGGGCCAATACGGGAGTGGAGCACATGGCCTGTTTGAGAGCCACAAACGTCTGTTGAGCTACATCAGTCCAGAGAAATGAATTTTTCTTGAGAAGATTAGTGAGGGGTCTAGCAATGCGACCATAATTGCAGACAAATTTGCGATAGTAGCCAGTGAGACCCAAGAATCCCCTCAAACTCTTCAAGGTTTTTGGTTGGGGCCAATCTTGCATTGCCTGTATCTTTTTTGGATCAACCCTCACTCCTTCACAACCCACAATGTGTCCCAAATACTCGACTTCTTCCACGCCAAAAGAGCACTTGGACAATTTGACAAATAATTTGTGATTCCAGAGCAGTTGCAAGATCAGGTCTACATGTTGAAGATGTTTGTCCCAAGTTAGGTTGTAGATGAGAATGTCATCAAAGAAGATGAGGACAAATTTTCGGAGATATGGTTTCAGCAGGTGGTTCATGAGGCTTTGAAAAGTAGATGGAGCATTACAGAGACCAAATGGCATGACCAAGAATTCATAATGACCTTCATGAGTTCGGAAGGCAATTTTGGGAATGTCTACTTCGTGCGTATTTGGTGATAGCCAGAGCGAAGATCTAGCTTGGTAAAGAATTGAGCACCATGTAGTTCATCAAGAAGATCATCAACAACCGGAATAGGAAATTTGTCTTTGACAGTGAGCTTGTTGAGGGCCCGAAAGTCCAGACACATGCGCCATTCTCCATCTTTCTTTAGCACCATGACCACTGGTGATGAATAAGGACTGATGCTAGGATGAATAACACCGGTTTCGAGGAGTTCCTTGATGATTTTTTCAATTTCATTCTTTTGGGCAAAAGGATATCGATATGGGTGCACATTAGGCGGTTGGGCCCCCGGGACCAAAGGGATGTTATGATCATGTTCACCCTAGAGGGTGGAAGCTCTTTAGGTTTGTCAAATACCTGTTGGTGGCGGTCTAAGACCTGTTGCATCTCAGGATGAATATGAGGAGTAGTGGATTCAATGGCCTGGATGGCATTAAATTGGGCGATGACTCCGTGATGGCCCTTTTTCAAAAGCTTTTCCATTCGATGTGAGCTGATGATAGTAGGAGCACCTGCCTGGAGTCCACGTAATGTATGAATATGGTTGTTCTACTTAAAGCTCATATATAACTCCTGGAAATCCATTGTGATCAAGCCCAGTGTACGAAGCCATTCAACACCCAAGACAATGTCACAACCACCCATTTCAATAGCAAACATGTGGGTCTTTAGGTGGTAGTCTCCCATTTGAAGTTTAATATTTTCACAACGGCCTTCACATTTCATGGTCCCCCCATCAGCGATAAGGACTTGGAAATTAAAGACTGTCCGCACAAAACAATGAACAGCTTCGATGACTCACTTATGGATAGAGTTATGAGTATTGCCACTATCGATCAATACTACTACTGGTCGATGTTTAAGAAAGCCTCGGATTTTGAGAGTTTAAGGCAAAGAAATTCCCGCCAAAGCATGTAGTGAGATAACTGGTTCATTAGGCATAGTTGTGAGATCATTGTCAGGTTGGGTTTCCTCAACTTCATCCTCGAGCCCCCAAGGGGTGGGGCTTCCTCAAATGAGCTGTTATCAGTAGCATCAATTTGAAAGAATTTTGGTTCCTTGCATTTACGCCCCGAGGAGTATTTGTCATCACAGTAGTAGCACAGTCCTTGTTTTCTTCTTTCAGCGATTTCTGTTGGAGACACCTTTTGAACCTTAAGTGCTTGGGTAGGGCCCTGAGCCTGGGTGGGATGCCCCTTGGCTATGAAATTTGGATGAGCGGAGTGGGCAGCTAAGGTGAGTTCCACCTCAACGGCCTTTTTGTAGGCGTCCATCCACATAGTTGGGTGGTGCATCCAGACATGGGCTTGGATGGCTTCTTTGAGACCACTAATGAAACACTCCAAGTAGAAGTCATCTCCTAGACCGTCAGTTTTGATGGCCAATGTCTCAAAGGCTGCAATGTAGTCTTTTACTATGCCTGTCTGTCAAAGCTTAGTGAGATGGCCCAAAAAATTAGATTCCTTGTCAAAGCGGTCACATAGGGCTTTTGAGAACATGTGCCAAGTTATGTTCCCAGGATAACATTTCTAATGCCACTGCCACCATTGCCATCTCTCTTGGTCCAAGTAAAGGGCTCCCACACGTAGTTTAGTGTGATCTTCGCAGATATCATTAAGGGAGAAATATTGTTCCATTTGTGCTACCCATACTGCAAGATTAGAGCCATCAAATTTGTACATGTCCAACTTGGGTGGCCGAGGGTGGGAATGTTGGTGATTTCCATGGAAGTGAATGTGATGGCTAGATTCTCCTTCGAGGTGTTCATCAACACTATGCTCCTCCCGATGAGGCCTCTGCATCATATTGGTGAGTTGTGAAAGATGTGAGGCAATTTGCTCCATATTGCCTTGGAACTCATCCAACCTTTTTTCAAGGCTCTCGATCTTCTCATAGGCCATGAATTGAGATCTGGTACCTACCATACACAAACCCCGGTCAATTACTTAAGAGTAGTCTTCTTGGAAAGAGGGCGAGCTCAGGAATCTATTGGCGAGGATCACTTGAAGTCACTTCGGAAAAAATTGGGACCACCGGAAAATTGAGGCTGACAAGTGAATGGTACGACTGTGATCAACTCGTCGTCCTGAAGCTTATGGGCTAAGCCTCTTGCAAGCGTCTCGGGATGGTCTCAGACTTTTTTTTCTTTCTTTTTTTTTTTTTACTCCAAAAGGAGTTTTACTCCTCGTTGATTAATACTGCAGTGGCCAAATTCCAGAAAACTTGATCCTGCCCAATGTCCTGTGAAAATAGGGTCTGAACTGTAGTAGTAGCAAGCCTCACTGCACGGCACTCTGAAACCCTAACTGTTGAATGTGAGTTGCACTACGGTGGCAGAACCCCAATTGTTGGATCTAGTTTGTACAACGGCTGCAGAACCCCAACTATTGGATCTGATTTGCACTGCGGCAGCAAAACCCCAACTGTTGGATCTGATCTGGAAGATAAGGTAGTGGGCGATCTTTAGATAGCAGAGGGAACTATGGTCACAAAGGAGTGTCAGGTGCTACAGATCGCAATATACACAAGGGTCCAACAATAGTACTCGACCCAAATCTTTCAGGGCGCTAACTAAGGAGGATCGACCGTACCCTTAGTCGTACTACCCAACTACCTTATCATACGCGCGAGTAATCTCCCCGAGTGTTGTTCTCAATACACTGTAGTCTGTAGCAGCAAGACGGTCGACGGCTTATCTTAGGCTAAGTTTCAGGTGCGAATAGGGGGCTTCCGATATACCCAAGGGTACGTGGAAGTGCAATTCGTGCGCGGTTCTGCCTAATGCGCTACTACTCGAAGGGGTACCCACAGGGGTTACAAGGAATCCAACTAGCGTGACCACCTCTTGTAGTTCTTGTGTGCATGCCTCCCCAAACCCGCAGGTTTATGCGCTCAACGACAGATCCCGTGGTTTAAAAACACTGGAACACGTCTCTAGCCTGAAAAGACAACAACAACAAAAAAAAATTGCAAAAATTGGAGGTACAACCGACCCTGGAAAGTGCTCTAATACCACTTGTTATGCTCTTGACCTGCGAGAAATTCCAGAATACCAAAAATGCGAAGAAATATAGCCCAAAACACAGAATAAAATGAGAAAAACAACAAGTATTTTATTATTCAGAAATAGATTCAATGTTCACTTGCCTCTTCAAGGGGGCAACCTCCAACAGAGCAGAGCTCGATTACAATAAGACTTGATGATCTTTCCTTTACTAACTAAGACTATTTATAGCTAAATGACATCCAAAACCCTAACTACTAGTGGTCCCTTGCATAACACGGGTTAACCACTTTATTTATTAACTATGGCCTGTTTACAACTAACTGTGGTCCCTTTTCTCTAATGCGGGTCAACCACTTACAATTATTAATGCGGGCTTTATTTACTCTCTAACTAACTATGACTATGACTCAGCCCATTGGGCTTATTACATAAATAAAGGGGTTAGGGTTGGACCCTAACATAGTATATCAATGTCGCAAATCTCCTTACTTTAGTTGGTATTACATTGCACTGGCTTCCTCCATTTAGATATTTCTTATGTGCACTCAGCCACCTTTTACCAACCAAGCAAGGGATGAATACAATCATTCGCAAGGATATCTACAAGCAATATGTATATGTCATTTGGAAAAACCTTCAAGGTGGGTTACAACCAAGGATGACCTTCTATGTTGAGCACTTCATGATGAGGGACAACTTATTGTCCGCCCCCATTGCATGATTTACCATTGAATGCACACCCTACAAATTCCCTTATGATAGTTCAAAGTTGGATCTCATCGACTGCAAATTGAGACAAACCACAAAATAGACCATTTAGACAGGATTTGTCAACTATGTCATCTCTGAGAGATTGAGTCAGAGGAGCACCTCATCTTCTGTTGCCCCATATATTATGAGATACGTGAAAGATTTCATTTCCTGTTTTGAGGGATCTAAACGCTTTCCAGTTTCTTCCAAAAACTCAAACCAAAGATGTTTATCTCTGTAAATACAAGAGGCCCTCAGACTTTGTATCCACACTCTTTATGTTGATTTATGTAGCTTGGGAGGTACTCCAAGCCCTAGTGTTAGAGGGTTGGAGGTCAAAGCGCCATAAGTAGGCTTATGGGCTTAGAACCTAAGCCTGGGGTTTTGCACCCATAGATGTTTGGGCCAAAATTGTGACAAGTTTTCGACATGTGATGGATGAGGATGATAGCTCCCAGCGAGATGATTCTAATGCAACGGGAATCATCCGATTCCAAGTTGTCGTTAAGGAGTTATGAATTTTTGAAGTCTAATGTTGGGTTGGCACCATATGAGTTAAGGTCGGCTTAAGTTTAGTAAGCCTCCTTGACAGCTGGACAGCCCTAGAGTGACGTTGGAAGGAGCCCCTCTTTTGGATATAAATAGAGGGTGATATGTGAGGTTATTTCACATCCAAAGGTGCAACATCAAGGCAGCGTTAACGAGGAGGGACAGCAACTCAATGAAGAGGGAGATACCTTTGTTTTGCCGCAGGAGAAGAGGACAGAACAGTGTGAGGGTTTAGGGTTGGTTTGGGTGCCTCTTTGACTGCGTGGAGGGTTGTCTCATGCCACAGCAAGGCTGAGTAAGGCAAGGTGTGAATACAGGTGAAAGGAGAAGGGATTAGGCCTGTTTGAAGGTTCAATTGAGGGTGGACAGTCCCAAATCTAGGTTGTCCCAGACCTGTAGGTGGAGATCTAGGGCAACCGCAATACTTGAAGGAAGACCGAAGCTTGTTTGGAGGCTAGGACAACAGCAAATGTATTCTCTATGAGATGAATGCACTTTTGGATGATCAAAATGACCTCCAACTCTTCTTAATTTATATCAAATCATGTGGTGTCAACAAACACAACTTGTGGCACTCTAACACACCAAGCTGAGACGCTTTAGGTACCACAATAACCCACATCTACAATAAAAAATTCATATCTCACAATAGACAACTCGGATTTGAGTGATTATTATTGCTCCCGGTTGCTCTCAGGATCCTCTATCATCTCAAATCATCACATGCCCAAAACTCCTCGTGGTTTTACACCCACATGCTTGGGTGCAAAGCCCACACCTTGGGTTCCAAACCCACAAAGCCCTTTTGTGGCGCTCCAACCTCCAAACCCCGAATCCTAGGGCTTGGAGTACCTCCCAAGCTACCAAAAATCAACATGCTCCGCTCAAAATCAACTTCAAGAGGTTTCCTTGCCTCAAAAAATTCAAATTAGTTGCCTCAAACAAATTTACAGTGCCTAAGATTTTGTCTCACTAGCTACCAAGGACGATGATTGCCTCTAAAAACTCATTACTTAGCAGGAATTTTGCTCAATCTTTAGAGGAGCTTGGATTACTAGTAGCAATGCTCAGTCTATCACAGAGTCCGACCTAAGCACTTCAGAAACCATAGAAAGACGAAACACTCTTTAGACAATCACAAGAGATTTTTGGTCCAGATCTTTGCTAACTTCAAGAAAAATTGTTTCAGGGTACAACATAGTATTAGGCTATTCCAGAACTTTGGCTAAACTTTAGATCGTCTCACATGGCCCAAAAGGTGCTTGGGTTTGTCTTGCCATAGATGAAGTTGTCTTGGAACAATTTGCCTTGATGAACCTCCTCAGACCAGAGATAATCTTGTGCCAGAACAAGAAGAAAATGGGAAAATAGAGATAAAAAACTTTATCAACTAGGGTGGAATCTTTCACCATCGAAATTGATAGGAAAAAGGGGTCTTAAAACCCTCAGAGCCTTAGGCTCAAAGAAAATCAAAGATAATTGATCCAATCCAATGATGATCCAATTGGTTTCATCCCTCTTGTATTCATAGATTTCTTTGACGGGATCTTCGTCTATTATTATGAAAGTGTTTCGGCGTAAATCACATGAAAGAGCATTTGTCGACGCGTTTCGAACCAACCAGTGTGATTCATCGTCAGGACAAGTTGAAGAATCAGATCTAGCTCTACATATTAAATAGCCAGAGCAGAACATCCAACGGCTAAATTTCTTGACCAGGTAATGGCTATATTGACTAACGGCTATATTGATTAATGGCTAGATTTGACTGGGAAACGGTTAGTTGGATCGGATTAAGGGCATGACTTTATTTTAATAAAGTTAATTCAATTGATTATTAAAATTGACAGTTAGTTATATTCTTATTAAATTAAAGTTAAAATAAATATAAATTAATAGTTAGTTAAAACTTTTATTTAATTTATTTTTTATTTTTTATTTTTTTTAATAAATATTATAGTAATTAATCATTAGTTATAAAAGTTCTTTAAAAATTAAAATATAAATATACATAGTTAGTTATATTCTTATTAAAATAAAAGTTAAAGGAGCTTTTTTATAAACTTATAATTCTAAATATATATTAAATTAAATCAAATATAAAATAAATTAGTAGTTATTTATAAAATATTAGAGAGAATTTTTTAGGGGTTAGAAAGAATATTTTAATTATTTAAAATTAATTAATAGTTTATTTAAGGGTTAAATTAGCATATTATTACACAAGTCCAAGATATAGAATTATTAATTAGAGTTTTGAAAGGATTTGTTGTATTGTTAATAGGGTTATCATAATAATATTTAATTAAATTTAATAATCAAGCTGTGTACTTATAACCTAAATATCATATTTAAATATCATATAATAAATGGAATAACCCTAAAGAGGATCAAAGAACGAAGCCCAAAGAAAGAGGGTTAGAGGATATGGGGGATTGATAGCCTATAGGGATTGATAGGCTATTTATTCCTTCATTCTTCCTCAATTTGAAGCAGTGTCACAGGGTTCATCAAACCTAAACGTTGAGGTCCGAAATTCAGCGAATTTCAAAAAAAATCTTGAAGTTCGATTAGGTTCGAGAAGGTTCAACTTTATCTCAGTTCCTGCATATGCGATTTCGTACACCGATATGCGATCTATTGATCCAGATACGCGACTTATCATGTGGAAACGTGACTATCAGATTTTGGGAGTTACACGAATTATCAAAATGCAACAGGCGACTTATCTCATGAATATGCGATTATCTCAGACAGTTATGTGATAGTTACGTGAGTTATTAGAGATGTGGCAATTTACTTGAACTATCTCCTCCAATTAATAGATTATCTTCGAAAGTTGGGCGATTATGTATGCGATGCTAATTATTTCAGCAACATTTATGTGTCAATTATCTATCGATTACTTGAGTGATCCTTGCGTCGTGCATGGGATATGCGAATTATCTGTGGGATATGTTTATTATTAACATGATCTCAATCAAATATGTGAATTAGCTCCATCGAATATATGAATTATAAACATCATCTCAGTTATCTCTGCAATATACCGATATTGCGATATACAATTCAAATATAAACTATTACCATATCGTAATTATAAAATTACCGACATTGCGATATACAATTCAAATATATAATATTACCATATCGTAATTATATACTGCAATATACAGTTCAAATATTACCATATCATAATTATAAAATGACTACGTGCAAAGATAACATAATTTAAAAACTATATATTTTTACAAGAATTATTTTTAATATATTTTAAATTATATTACATTAACGAAATTACGATATTGTTATTTTAAATATTATAAATTAATATAACTTCTATTTATGGAAAATTATAAATTTATTGATATGGTATATGATAAAAATGATAAATATATATTAATTATAAATGAATATAAAAGATTTATGTAATATATATATATATATATATATATTTTAAATTATATACATGAACGAACCTAATGGCGAACCTCATACGAACCTCATCGAAAAATTCGAACTCGAATCGAACTTAATTGTAATCGAATTCGAATTTGAACCCGAACCATGTGACATTGATTTGAAGAGGACATTACAACAACCTCTCCCAATCAGGAGGGTTTTCTCGGTCACATATTCCATCGATGAAGGCTTGCCATGACTTGGTGAAACCCAATAGAGCAAAATTCACCAAATCTCTATCTGGAACTGTCTCACCCACACCAGCCAACTCTTCCTTTACTTTGGAAAATTTGGTGAGGTAAGAAACCATTGAATCTGACTTGGACATTTTAATGCTCCTAACCTTATCCTTCAACACCAACTTCCTGGCCTCACTCGAACCCTGATAGAAGTTCACATTTCTTTGGCTTTCTTCTTCCCAATCAGGTGAGGGATAATGTGGTCTTTTACTCCCTCCAAGATAATCTTTCTTGTCTTGTCATCCATCTTGTTATGTTGAGCCAATTGCTAAGGATCTGTGGATGTAGCTAGGACATTATCAACAAACTCCAAAACCCCTTGTTCCTCTAGCACCATTGCTATCCTTTAACATAACAAAGAGAAGTTGGATGCACTGTCGAGTTTGTTTTCAAATCTAAGATCTTGATATGCCATAAGGTCAAATTAAACTATTGAATACAAATCACACTGGTAAAATCAATGCGCACAACTCAAAACTCTAATGACCAAATCGATCTGATGACTTGCTCGCTCTGAATCAGAAAACTACTCCTAAAGATAAAATATGTGCTTGGGTCTTCAGTCAAAGACTGCACTCTGATACCATATTAGATTTCCTTAAAACCCAGTAAATTGATTTGCAATTTTCTAAGTGTAAAAACCTAGAAACACAAATGATTGATATTTTGGAAACTTAAATCACAAACACACCGAGTTTTCTAACTTAATATGTGTTAAACACATACATGGCGGAGGCAATATGAAAGATAAACATTAGATTGCTTTTCTTATTCACAATGATACATATTTATAATACATAGGAATGACCCTTGGTTTCATATTCCAAGTGGTCCCTTGGACTCCCTTTGGTTGTTCAGCTTCCACACCAACCCTTAGAGGATTAGGTGTCCAACATTCCCCCCTTTAATCTGAAGGGTTATGTATGAGTCCAAGAAGAGAGCTGTAATACAAAACGTACAAAAATGCATGGCAGCACTAGGCTAAATGTGCTCTCTGAAATGTTGGTATCAAGGGAGGTGGTTTAAGGATGACCACCTACACTGGAATGCTTAGTGCATTTCCCAAAACTCTTCCAAGTCTGGCAAGAAGCTGAGGTCTTCGCTAGTGAAAGTGCTCCTGATGTTTTGAAGAGGGAAACCTTCAACCATGAAAGGGAGGTCTCACCTCGCATCCTCAACCTAAAAAGGGAGGTCTCAACCTGTGATGGTTTAAGAATTACCACCAACTCTGGAATGCTTAATGCAATTCCTGGAACTCTTCCAAAACTGGCAAGAATTTGAAGTCTTCTGCTAGAGGAAGTGTCACCAATTCTTTGAAGTAGCATAACCAACTGAAGGCATGCTCAAGGGCATATTTGTCTTTGGCTACAACTCTGAATTTGGTATGGCAGGTTGTGGCTCAAGCTCGCTTGATGTGGCTTTGAAGCTTGTAGATGACCATCATTTCCCCCTTGTCAGATACAAGGTGATATGATGGAGAAAACTCAACTGCAAGATTGTTCAATATTTGAGAACAAATCCTGTTGTATGAGAGAAATATCTTCTTGGATGTTGAAGCCCATTGCCAAGAAGCGATCCATCCAAGATGAATCTTTGTTCTTGCAGGAGGTTTGTTTCTGAAGCAGCTGTTTGAAGAATGATTAGTTTTATGACAATGCTTACATGGATAAAGATCAAAACAGTGATCTTTAATGTGGCCAACTTGGTCACAATGTTGGCATTTAACATTTTGTTGTTGTTGTTGTGGAAAAGGGACAGAATCTGAAACAGCTGAAGGTGAATTGTCATGAAGAAATCTAGCACTCTGAAACTGGAATATGAAAGGACACATCCTTGTCATATCCAAGACCAGTTTTGTGCTTATTGTGGACAAGCTCTTCCCAAGGTCTAATGACCGACTTGGGAAGTGCAGACTGAATTTATGCATCTGCATGTACAACTACTCCTGAGAGGGGCTCAATGATCTGATCAATTTCTGGTTGTTGATGGAAGTGTGTCTCAAACAAAGAATTGTCCTAAACAAAGACAAGTTCAGAATCATGACTACACTTTTGTAACTCCTCTTGTTGTAGTTGTGATTCAAGCTACAAAAAATCAATTTTGTCATGTGCATTTTGCAGACAGGTTTGAATGTCTCTGAGAATGGCTTTATCAATCATGATTGTATTATTAATAGTAGAATGTATTAAATTGTTTAGTAATTCATGCTAAGGGAAGAGGTCCTTTGCGATCGCTTTGGAGCTGCCGCGCTGCCCTAGCCGCGCCTTCTGAGCGACCTGCAAGCACCCTCCCTCATGGAGCCTGGAGGTGGCCCTGAGGCCCCTCCCCCCTTCCCTCCGGAGATCGAAGCCTTTAAGGCTCTGGTAACTGCAACAGGAAAACGCCAGGTCGTAGGCCCACAGCAAAAATTTGTCAAAAAATTGGACAGCATACCCAAGGTTGTCTTACCAGAGGAGGAAATCTGCAGATCTGCGCTGAACTTAGCAGAAAAAGGTCTGATCGGCCAATTCACCGGTTTGTGGCCATCCCCGAGAGCAGTCGAAGAATGGGTCAAAAGGAACTGGCTACCCTTGGTAAACGAAGGAATCAAGATCTATTTTGTAGGTAAAGGGTACTTCGTTTTCTTGTTCGATAGTACAGAGGATAGAGGTCTGATTTTCAGAAACGGGCCATACTTCATGGGGCCTCAAGGACTCTACTTGAACAAATGGTCTACCGATTTCGATCCAGCGCAAGATGTGCCCAAGGCGGTCCCTGTTTGGGTACGTCTTCCGCATCTTCCCCTGCATTGCTGGAATCAAAGTTCGCTTCAATCCATAGGAAACGCACTTGGAAAATTCATAGACCAGGCCCCAAGGAAGGATCAATACTCTTGTGCCCGGATCTGCGTGGAGGTCGATCTGGAAACAGGACTACCCGAAGCGATTCAGCTATCGGTGGCAAATTGGACACATATTCAAGAGCTCGATTACGAACAGCTGCCTTTCAAGTGTCGATTCTGCCATGAGTACGGGCACTTTGCAAGATACTGCAAAAAAAGAACCGAGGAGGCAACAGAGAAGGACAAAGAAGATCAATGGAAACAGGCAAAGAAGACAACATTCAGCAGACAGAGTAACAAAAACAAGGCTAAAGGGGCAGAGAACAAAGTAGATAATGGAAGCACAAGTAACCAAAACGCTGGAAGCAGTGAAACAAAAGGCAACGAGGGGGATAAAAACCCCTTTGAAATCCTCACTCCTCCTTCAGATCCTCCGGAAGCAGGGGAAGAAGAACCACCACAGCAGGAGAATATTGAAACCATGGAACCAGGTAATAACCTAATCCACAATCCAAGCAATATTTCTTCCCCTTCATACGCAGAAATAATCAAAAAAAAGAAGAAAACCATAGAGAATATGGGATCATCAGACGATGAAACATTCGAAAGGACAACAAAAAGGGTTGGACGAAGATCAAACAAGGAAACCAGAGAAGAGGAGTCAGAAAGACAAAAAACCCTTGGCAGCCAAGCTACCATTGAAATGACACTAGGGAGGAATATCAGACCTAGGGCCTCCAAAGGAGGAGGGCCTACCCCTTCAAGTGGTAAATGATGCAGTTGATCTCTTGGAACTGTAGGGGTCTGGGTAATCCCAACAAGGCAGATGCTATCAAAGACTTATTGAAGATGGAGACCGCGGACATCCTTATGCTCCAAGAGACCAAAGTAGAAGGGGAAACCCTTCTAAACACCAGCATGCTGAAATGGAAATTCGATTCAGGAAAGGCTGTTAGCGCAAGGGGATCGGCCGGTGGAATAGGCACGTTTTGGTCAAAAAGCTCATTCACTTTGGAACGATCCACAGAAACCCAACATTGGATCCACACAGATCTGCGACACACGGTAAGCAATCTCTCCTTGGCTCTGTTTAATTTGTATGTCCCTGTCCACTATGAAGAAAAGAGAGAGTGTTGGAGGACACTAATGGCCTATATAGATCAAATCAACCCTATGAACATAGTCATTGGAGGTGATCTGAATATCATTCTAGATCCCAAAGAAAAAAGAGGAGGAACATACTCTAGAGACCCCTTCGTCAACACTGTGGGAAATCTGATTACACAGTGGGACTTAGTTGACTTCAAACCGATAAGAGGAAAATACACCTGGTCCAACAATAGATCAGGGGAAAATCAAATCTCAGCCAGGCTAGACAGATTCCTTATCAGCAGCACATTAATGTTGGACAATAGAATGGTCTTTTCCAAGATCCTCCCCAAGCTAACATCGGACCACAAGCCAGTTCTCCTCTGTATCAAAAAAGAAGAAGATCTCGGTCCTCTCCCTTTCCGCTTCAGCCCTCTCTGGGCAGGCAAAGACGGATTCTATGAAACTGTCCAAACGGCCTGGAGGATAGCTGTTTGCGGCTCCCCAAGTTATGTGTGGGAACAAAAAATAAAAAACACCAAAAAAGCTCTGAAAGACTGGATTAAAAAATCTCTGCAAACCCCAACTAGCCAAAGGAAAGAAGCAGTTCTTCAACTGGAAAGAGTCCAATTCGAAATGGAGGAGAAAGATCCCACTCCCACAGATTTAGACATAGAAAAAACTGCTCAAAGGAAAGCATATTGTTGTTTCAGAACTGAAGAAGAATACTGGCGCTTAAAGTCCAGAAGCTTGTGGCTCAAATCCGGAGACAGGAACACTAATTACTTTCATAGACAGTGCAGGGCAAGAGTTTCCCGTAATCACATAGCAGAGATAACAAGCACAACTGGACAGGTGTATAGTGGATTCACACAAATCAAAGAAGCAGCTGTTACTCATTATCAGAATCTTCTAAGTGCGGAAAGTAATGGAAATGAGGAGGACGCAGAGGAATTCCTCTCAACTATCCCTAACCTAGTCAAAGAGGAGGATAACGATTCTTTGTTGACCCCAGTCACGGATGAGGAGATAACTGATGTAGTTTGGTCCATGGAACCGGATAAAGCTCCAGGACCCGATGGGTTCTCAGCTCACTTCTACAGAATATCTTGGGAAATCATCAAAAACGACCTTTTCAGATTGGTAAGAGGAATCCTGAGGAAGGCAAAAGTAGGTGGAGGAATAAACTCTACATTCCTAGCCTTAATTCCCAAGGAAACAAACCCAAAGACCTTCGACAGATATAGGCCAATTTCTCTCTGCAACACATCTTACAAGATTGTGGCCAAACTGCTGGCCAACAGAATCAAGCCTCTTCTCCCAAAGCTCATCTCTCAGGCACAAGGAGGATTTGTAAAAGGCAGACAAATTCTGGATAATGTCATTCAGATTCAAGAAGCTCTTCATTCCAGCTTAAACCGGAAAGAACAAGGTATGATCATTAAATTGGATATGTGTAATGCCTTTGATCGTGTTAATCGCTCCTTTTTGTATAAGGTTCTTGCAGCATTTGGATTCAAACAGGACTTTATAAATCTCATCAAGGCCTGTACAGAAAATGTATGGATCGCCCCAATGGTGAACGGCAGACCAACGGATTTCTTTCAAGCAACCAGGGGATTGAGGCAGGGCTGCCCTCTTTCGCCCTTTCTATACATCCTGATGGCAGACGTCCTAAGTCGCAAGCTAACCCAAGAGAAGCAAATAGGTACCATCCCAGGGATAAGGATAGTTCAAGGCATAGCCCCGGTGAATCATGCGTTATTCGCAGATGATTCAATTCTGCTGGGGGGCGCATCCATAAGAATTGCTAGCGCTTTCAAAACCATTCTTCAACAGTACTGCGACATCACTGGTGCATTAGTCAGTGAAAGGAAGAGCGCAATTTACAGCTGGAATATTGACCAGCACGCCACAGACAGAATAGCCAACGTTCTGGGGTTCAAAGGATACGCTTTGTGGGAAAAAATCAAATATCTCGGCTTACCACTGACAAGGGGATCCAATCGAAACCAACTGTGGGAAGAAGTCATATCTAAATTCAAAAATAAGATAACAGCGTGGGGCGGAGTCTGGCTCACCACTGGAGGCAAACTCACCCTCATTCGATCTGTGCTCTCTGCCCTGCCCACATATCAAGCCTCGCTGCTGCTGGCCCCAAAACAAATTACTGATCAAATATCCAGTATCATTCGAAACTTTCTCTGGAGCGGAGGGAAAGGTAACAAGGAACGCTTCCATCTCATCAAATGGGAGACAGTGAAACGCCCAATAATTGAAGGCGGCCTTCAGATCCGCGATCCCCAACATGCAAACCTGGCACTGGGAGGTAAACTCCTGTGGCAATTAATTACAGAACCATCACACCCAATCAGTCAGCTGATAAATCTCAAATATTTACAAAAGCAACCAATATCAACTTTCAATCCTGTGCAACCTCAAAAAGGAACGCAGGCCTGGAGGCTGTGTTGCAGAGGGCTCGAATTTTTCCGAAACCATTTATACAAAATCCCTGGGAATGGAAAAAATTCGATGTTATGGAAAGATCGTATCATGAATCACTCCCCTCTATCCACCATCAACGAAATAGCAGAGCTGAGAGCTTGGTTAATTTCTAAAGGGGTAAGGAAAATTGAAGACATAGCACAGTGGGACCACAAAGGTAACTGGCAGCGCTGGAAGTTGCCAGCCATCCCAAACCACTTAAAAGATCAGTCAAAAATCCTGTTAGAGGCAATAACAGATTTTACTCCTGTGCATAAGGAAGAGGAAGATCAATGGGGATGGGGGATAACAGGAGAGTATACGGTCAAACAAGGCTACTTTCAAATGCAAGGAAAACAGGGGTCACAGTATCCGGATTCAGTTTGGAAACAGATATGGGAAAGTTTCAGCATCCCCAAGATTAACTTCTTCAGCTGGACCTTATTCCACAATAAAATCTTGACTGGTGACAATTTGTGCAAAAGGAACTTTGCAGGCCCGCACCGTTGTGTCCTCTGCAAGAACGCTTCAGAAACAGCAGATCATTTGTTCATTGACTGTGAGTACGCTCAGAAAGTGTGGAACAGCTTCTTAAGAGGGCTGAATGTGAGCCCCCCAACACGCTGCCAGATCACAGATTTGTTTTTGACATGGAAAACTCGGTACCCCCACAGCATCAACGAAAAATCTCTTTGGCACAAGTTATGGATCGCTGCTCCGAAATACGTTTGTTGGAAGGTGTGGCTCTCCAGGAATGAAGCTGTCTTCAATCACAAAGATACAAAGGCAGAAGCAGTAGCAAGGCAAGCCAAGGATCTCCTCCTAGAAACTCTGAGACAAACTAGCGTCAAAGACAACAACCTCACAAATGAAGAAAAGGCGTGGCTGGAAGGTTATACTCCCATGCCAACCACTCAAGCCATCATCCGTCCAAAACACAAGGAAAACTGGCAGTACAGAGACAACTTGGACAATTTTCAAAACTGGTGGAAGTCACAAGGTAAATGTACAATCTTCTTTGATGGGGCTTCGAAAGGAAACCCAGGCAGGTCAGGAGCAGGAGGCGTCATTTACTTTCAGAATGGTGGAAAAGAGGAATTTAGTTGGGGACTTGGGATAAAAACCAACAATCAAGCTGAAGCTCTCAGTCTACTAAAAGCTTGTCAACTGTCCAGAAAAGGAAATGCAAGTGAAATCATAATTTTGGGAGATTCAGAACTGTTGATAAGGTCATTACTTCACAAGAAAAGTCTCAAGGATCCAGTACTAAACAAGCAGCTCGCAAGAGTAAACAGACTATTGAAGGAATTCTCATCAGTAAAGCTCTTCCATATCCTCAGAGATTTAAACACTGAAGCAGACAGTTTAGCAAATGTAGGATGCAATCTTGAAAAAAGCATGATCAGCATAAATGCAGAGACTCCGAAATTGGCAATCATTCCTTAGGGGCATTAGGGAAACAGAGGAATGCAATGAAAGTGATTTGTAATACTAGCTTGGCTTTGGCCTTCAATAAATAAAATACCCGTTTCAGTTAAAAAAAAAAAAAAAAAAAATTGTTTAGTAATTCCAACACTCCATCGACCATTTTCCAACAATTTATATTGTTGAATGCAATCCCAAAATCAAATAAAAAGGTGCTCCACCACGCTACAATCTCAACAGTTTAACAACACTATGAAAAACGTTATGCATAATAAATCATCCAATGCTAAAGCATATGCCATACTAGGACCCTTATCCAGCGCAATCAGCATACCAGGACTTCAACGTAAATCAACATACACACCAACCATGGGCAGTAATGATTGGCTCTTAATATGACCTCAACGCATATAACAGCTAGAACCTAACATAATCTCTGTGGATGTCAATCTAAACAAAACTCAGAAACTCAAATCTTGACAACTCTTTCTTTCCATAGAATCCCATAAGTTCTTTGGATCTAAATCCATCCTTCAATAATCTAGTCAAAACCCTGTATAAATTATTGCGTCCTATGGAGAGAACCAATGAAAGGTTAGGCATGGTCTTTAACGTAAAACAGATTAACGCACTCCAAATCAGAAAATATAATGAGACAAAGCATCATCTACAAATTTCTTCTTTTTCAAAGAAGCACGAGAATCAATGCAGCTCACAGGTGACAACGCACAGGTCACTGAAGGTTCACTGGTTTTGTAGCATATGTTGAGCACTTTCCAACATACATAAGAAGAACACAGTCCTTAGCGCATATCAGATTTACATTGCATGGTTTCCAACATGTATTATAAAGCATATAACACTATACTATTCTTCAATACCATCACCATAATATACCATTCGACCTTCAAAAAAATGGAGCTACACAGAGACCAGATTTCAACGATATAAATGGTTGAGCGGTGTATATTTAGGTGGATATATAATATGCTTGTATAACGAATGAATGGATTGCACTTTCTGCTAGTCTTTTATAGCCCAAATCAGCAACAAGAAACCAGATGAATAAATACTAGCAGCTATCAATAGTAAACTTAGTGCAGTTCAACCACCAGTTGACAGGCCGATTGCGTTACCTATTTTTTTCTCTCAGCATCAAGAGTTTGGTCAAAGCCATCTGCAAAGAATTTGGTCACCTATTCTCTTTTAATTGTTCACAAAGAGGGCACTAGATTCCCATTCTCCTGTTTCAGTAGTCATTCTATTCTCAGAGCAGGATCTTTATTGAAGGAGGCAACAAAGCTTGTTCGAGCCTGCAAACCCAGCTCTTGAAGTCCACGCCATGGGTACAAACAAGGACGACCCGTCATTCATATGTTACTCGCAGAGTCTCCCAACCCTTGAGGACTTGCAAGGGTCTGCAGAGCCTTCATCACAGAACAAGGAGGTCGCGGATTACGCAACGCCCGAGCAGAATGAAGATGCCCAAACTGGAACAGATGATTGTAATATTGAGAAAACAGGTAATGATCTTTCAAATCGAGGTTCTGAGCTCATTAATGAATATATGTGGGTGGATGATTTTATATTCAGTGATAAGTCCTTGGTAGGTAGATTCACCCACATGAACCCAACTCTCGAGGAGCTTTTACAATGGTCTGAAAAGCAATGGAGTTGTGAACATATTCGAAGCAGCAAATAAAATGTGAGGACGCACTTAAACTGATGTATGGTATCTACAAGGCAGCTTCTGCTGGAGGAATGAATCTGGAACCAAATGCTTTCTGGAGTTCTAAAAGGCCATTCCCTGCACAAGTGCGGTTCCATATTCAAAGGGATTGCTTGTCGCTTTCTGAAGACATATTCAAGAAAGCAATCAAAGTTTTTGTTTGAACTTAACCCTCAACAGGTGAAAAAGCTTACAGAGCTCTTCTAACCTGTACCACAGTTTAATGCTTGCCTTGAAATTCTATGCATTCCTGTCGAGGAACTACGCACGTAGGAACTATGTCAAGAAGAATTGCGCTAACTTCAAAAATGGAGTCGGGGAATGCCAAGAGTCGTTTGCAGTGGGAGGAGGTATGGTAATGCCGTGACAGCGTTCAATATGGAGAAATGGTATGGCATTAAATGAATATACTGCAACTGCAACGATAATTGTGCATGATATGTGGTATCGGTGGTAATAAATGTGCATACACAGCGTTTATACACAGCACTTCATCACAACATAATATCAATCAACGTATGAGCAATAACATACCAACTGCAATAACATACCAAATGGCGTGCAGTTTTGGTTTCAATGCACAGCGTTCAACCTCCAGCACAACACCTCCGACACACATAATTTGACGCACTTCAATGCTCCAGGCAGAAGGTGTCAGTTCTGCAATGGCAGATCTCTCAGTTCTGCAAAATAGGCAGAATAGGCAGAAGCATTTTTGCATGGGAGAATATACAAAGCGCATGGCTGACAAATTAAGAAAAACAGATCCAACAAATTGTGGGCAGAGATTGCAGCTAGAATTTAGCTGAGAAAACGTTCATGAAATGCAGAATTGATGGCAAAACTGACCTGCACAGAAAGGCCATAAAACAAATGGCTAAAATATGAGCAAGGCAGGATATCGCCCACTTTGATACCATGTTAAACACATACATGGTGGAGGCAATATGAAAGATAAATATTAGATTGCTTTTCTTATTCACAATGATACATATTTAAAATACATAGGAATGACCCTTGGTTTCATATTCCAAGTGGTCCCTTGGACTCCCTTTGGCTGTTTAGCTTCCACACCAACCCTTAGAGGATTAGGTGTCCAACAATATGCTTACGGAAAATAAATCAGAAGACAAACACATCAAACCATAAAACACAAGATATACCTAGAAAACCACAACTCTAAGGAAAATCTGCAATGTTGTGTGTGTTTTATTATTCTTCTAGAGCAAAAGATTTTCTTCTAAGCATTACAACAAGGGAAAAACTTCCTAATTTATCACAGAAATACAATTGATCAATCCTCCAAGTAAATCGATCTAATCATTACCTCCTTTATCTACTAAAAGGTCGTGCAAATTTGCTTGTCTACTCGCACGTGTGGGCGCAAATTCTCTCCTCCGGCATAGACATGCGAACTAGAGCCGCACAACTAATCTCGGGGCTAAGGCAATTCGGCCTTTACTTGATCTAAATCTCTTCTACAAGTTGAACCTCTGTGAACTGTTGAACTATCGACTCTTCCTTCACTACGCTCTCACACCTACTTGTGCTCAACTGACTTGCCATAAACTCGCTCTATCTCTTCCTATAATTTCAATCTCAACCCTAATCTCCTTCTCAATGGCTGAGATTAAATCATAAGTTAACTTAGGAACTTTTTCTTTTTCCTGAGTCTAACTTTAGGAAATAGTTAAATAAATTAATATTCTACTAAAGTGGCAGTCTTTTGTGTTCTTCTGCTAGTCTTATGTAATGTCCCCATCCGCTTAGGAGACATAAGGAGAGGGATTTGCTAGCCTAATAAGGTTTTAGTAGGATAGGACGGGAAGAATTAATCAAAGTAACACAATTTGCCAAAGAGAAAACATTACAAAAGCTAAAATGATAAAAAAGGGGGACATGGGTCCTAGGCTAATGAAAAGTCACGTTTAAATTATAAAGTGAGCAAACCCACTAAAATGACTAGGGTGAAAAGGTGGCAAAAGTGGTGAATGAGTTATAAAAAGGGTAAATGAGGAGTTTCTCCTCATTCTTGCAATTGTTTGCTTGAGTAAGAGAATTTTGGACAACTCTTGAGAAAGAGACAAGGGTTTTTTGAAACCCTCATTCTGGTTGTTGATTTCATTGTTGAAACTATACAGTGTACACCCTAGCTAGTGTTGGGGCGGAATCACTCAGATTTCGTCATTGGGCTTCATTGTTTGAGTAGAAAAAGGCATTAGCAAAAAGGAGTATGTTATAATGGTGTTATCAGTTGATTTTACATACTTCTATTGTGTATTCTATAATCTCTTTGCAGACCAAGATATATTAGTGATTAGGGGCTAAAATCTGAGCTAGTGCTAGAGGTTGAAACCCTTTCTCCTTGCTAGTTGAGTTTGTCAACTAAGGAGGGCTAAGATATATCATTCCACAGCGCTGAGTTTATACTGAGTTTGTTGGCCGAGTTTGACTTCCTTGTTGAGGGTCGAGTCCCATTTCTTTTGCTGGTCGAGTTGAGCTATTCGAGAAGTTGGGTATCAATGATAAAAGGAGGTTGAGATATTTCTCTCTTGTTGCAGACCAAGTTGCATAAAGAAGTCAAGTCCCTTGTTGTCCATTCTGAGGAGCAAAGCTGATGTATGAGGTCAAGTTCCACTGTCCATTTGTGGGTTGAATATCTTTACCGAAAGAGGTCGCATTTTGTTAGTTTCTTGAAGCCAGGTTCTTCCTTATCCTGGTTGAGCAAGTTCACTGTCCAATCAGTCTTTGGCCACATGAGTTCTGCCTATATTTGTGGGTCGTAGTACCCATCTTATTGGAATCTTGGTTATCTGATATAACTATTTGACAAAACTCCCCACTGACAAACTCAACAAAACTCAGAAATATTTGCGGGAAAATTTGAGATATTCCAAGGGAGTATCTTACATCTTAGCACTTAGACAAGCAGAACACTTCTTCTTTACTCCAATCAACAAATATAACTATTTGACAAAACTATTTGAAATCTTGGTTATCTGATATAACTATTTGACAAAACTCCCCACTGACAAACTCAACAAAACTCAGAAATATTTGCGGGAAAATTTGAGATATTCCAAGGGGGTATCTTACATCTTAGCACTTAGACAAGCAGAACACTTCTTCTTTACACCAATCAACAAATATAGGCCCCTTTTTATTAAAGTAATTAATCATTGATGATGGTGGCACATGTACAGTTGTGACCATACGAATCAGCGTGGACCGAATTGAACATTTGACATTTTTTGTACTGTACAGGCCAGATTGAGGTATCAATCATGCAAACGAGTGAAATGGCATAGATTGTAGGGGGATTGCAACGACGGCCTAAATGATCGGACAATTGTGTGGACAGTGGCCTATACGGAAAACAGACGAGCAAATATACGATAGTTGGGTGGTGATTGTTGAATGAGTGGATGTACAATGGGTGGATGCACCAAAATGTATAGTGGAAAAACAATTGTAACAATTGTACAACGATAGTAAAATATGGATCAATAACAAGAACAGCACATCAAAAAAATTTAAATGGCGGCAATGCATGACAACTGAGATAATGTATGAGTTTGTATGAAATTAAAAAATGGATGTGTAGTGCCACCAATTTTGTAGTGACTATGAACATTTGTTGTACTGTGGTAGCCAGTTCGCTAGTACAGCAGACAATAGGCCGAAAATGAGACAGATGGTAATAGAATGGATATATTCTTTTCCCTGAAAATTGTAACAAAATAATCTTCTTTCACTAAATTTCGAAACTTGTTAGTGGCCAAACAGCTCGATTGTAGTCAAATACCTGAAGAAATCAGAGATCTCTGGAAAAATGGAGGTTTGCCAAGGGAAATAATATTTTGACCATGGATCTCGTGGCCAAAGGCTGGAATCAGACAACGAAGCTCTAATACCAAATGTGATAGCCAAACCTGGCTAGCAGGTTAGAATGTCCAAAAGATTTGGAATATAAATATATCTATTTGGATAAATAATAATATGTATAATAATGTATGAGAATAATGATATGATTCGATTACAAATGAGGGCCTCACATATATACCTAGGTGGGATGCCCTTTCATAAACAATCATGTCCTTTCATAATTATTAACTACACTTATTAATAATAAAAATTATTATTATTATTTATTAGTTGGTGTACATACATACATATATGTTCACAACAATAATGAGAATGCACCACCAACTATCATTATCAAAGATAACATGAATAGTCCAACCACAGACATTAAAATTAAAAGGGCACATCAAAAAGAGGAATGTAATGGTCCTAATAGACACTAGAAGCACTCGTAATTTTGTTGACACATATCTTGAAAAGAGATTATATCTTATCGTATACCTGATGCCCAATATGAAGGTCGCAGTTGTAGATGGAAAAAAGAAACAAAGGTGTGGGAAAATGCCACAAATTTAATTTTAGATTGACAACTACAATTTAGAATCCCAATTTTACATTGTACTTCTGGGAGAAGTGGATGTAGTCTAAAGAGTCCAATGGCTACAAACACTAGGATGAATAAGATAACAATGAAAAACAAATTTCCTCTTCCTTTCATAAATGAAATGTTGGATGAACTTCGTTGAGTTAAGTATTTTCCCAAGCTAGACTTTCGATTGAGATACTACCAAATCAAAGTAAGGTTAGACGATGTGGCAAAAACTGCTTTCCAAACTCATGAATGTCACTACAAATTCAAAGTGATGCCCTTTGGGTTAACTAATTCTCCAGCCACCTTCCAAGCAACCATGAATGAAGTGTTTCGATCCTACCGAAGGAAGTTTGTGTTAATTTTCTTTGATGACATTCTTGTATATTGTAAAATATAGGATGAACATCTAAAGCACTTGGAATGAGTTATCTCTCTTTTAGAAGAGAACCAATTTTATACAAAGAGGACAAAATGTACTTTGGGAAAAGAAGAAGTAGACTATCTAAACAAGGTTGCAGGGGAGCGCTCCCCCCCTCGAATTCACTCTCAAAGCGCGCTCCAAGCGGGATTTCATCGGGAGCAAAAAGATTCGCTCCCTGGCTTTCTTTGCTTAAAAAAAAAACACAAAGATGTTCCAAATGCAATTTTTTTCAAAGAAACAAGAGTATTTTATTGGGGCAGCCTAATATTCAAGCCTATGGCCCTAATATTCACATGCAATTCATGGTAAAAGTAACATTCTCCTTTATCTTTCATTTTTATCCTTTTACTTAAATCTTTAACATTAACATGAAATGACTCATGATGTTTGAGAGTGGTTCCGACCTCATTGGATTTCATATGGAAAAAGTAGAATTTTAGATCTCACTAAAAATCTAGCAGACTTATTAGTTTTTAAGGATTCCAAGATTAGGGAATTGCAATGTTTCCATTTGATTTTGTCATGTACTAAGGTATTGAACTCGTATTTAATCAAGAGCACCAAGCCCTCTATGTACATTGATGTTAGTGACATTGGTTATCGAACTCCTCTATCATGACCTAACTAAAAACATACCCATCGCTCAAGCAAAATCTTGACTTGACATACTACATTTTTTCTATCTTAGGTTAATGCTTAGAGGGTGACATTAATGACAAAAATCCCAAGATAGGGAGTGATTTTAATGATATGTTGGTATTTGTTGTAGCATGATTTTTTTGTATGTTAGAGGCATGTTACCCACCACCTGTGGGTAGTATGCATGGGAGAAAAAAATTCTCCTAGATGGTCCTCAACCGACAGCCCCTAGATAGCTCGATGTGTAATTTTCTCCGCCACCTAAGCCAGCCATATGGTCCCTCGACCATCTGTTATGAATGTATGTTTAAAGGTGGGCCTCCCGACCCCAAAGGTATGGCTTTTCATTGGTATAGTTGAGTAATTTTTTTACCTGTCATGGGCACTTTTGGGCATGAATTGGCAGGGGCATTTGGAGGAAAGAGTGGGTTAGGTCTGTATTCTTGTCTCCATTGCCCGATTTCGTGGCTACCCTTGTATCCTAGTCCCGTGGGATCTCATTTACTAGCCATTAGCTTTAGGGATGGCACCACATGGGAAATCCTGATTTTGCTTGCATGGTCCCGCTTCTCGATACCACCTACATTACTCCCCTTCCACTCATTTTAACCCTATTCGTCTTTCTTCCCACCTGGGTCCACATAGGGTTAGCTTCCCCCTCCCCTTGTCCACACCTTGGGTTGGGCCTCAAACGATGCCCCGAAGGTTGATGCAGCTAAAAAGAAAATAAAAAGCATAATTTGACCACTCTCAACAAGAAATGTACCATAAAATGCAAAAGATGGTTGTGACAGACAAATTTAGCACATGGGCAAAAGCCAAACATGAGTTCTACCCCCTATCCATGGCCATCAGCCCAGTTCCTATTGGCCCTAGATGAGCCCTCTCCATCACTGAGTAACCCATGAATATCACAACCCCTAGTGGGCGACGAACTACCCCACCTCAAGGGGAATTCCTTTTGGAGGACAATTTTGGATGTAATGGATGAATTTTGATGTTTGGATATCTCTCTCTTGTCTCGGAGCTTCATTATTGGCATAATATGATGATTGGATATACTCTTTTGCACATGTAAGTACTCTTTTCATGCTTATTCTCGTTATTTACTTTGTCATATTGATGTTCCTGGGATTTTCGCTATACTAGATCTGAAATTTACTGCTTTTCTTATGCGAAATTGTGGAAATTTAGTCTTTATAGTGTTGCATCATCTTGTGTATCATGTGTAAAGGGGTGAATATTCTAGAGATTGTTTCGATTGAATACATCTTGATAAGTCATCGATTATTGCACATTGAAGTATAAACTCTTCTAGCAATTGCTCTCATGCCCTTATTGCCATGCAAAATTGTCTAGGAGGCTCCTTGATTGGGTGAAGTTCCTCTAAATCACAAATTTCATCTTGACTCCATATTCCCCAAAGGATTAGGCATTGATCCTTCCATAGGTGATCATTTTCAAAGAGAATTCCTCTCACCTGCCTTTCTTTTCTAGGTCTAGCCTCCATAAGTCACCTAGGGAATCACTTTTCTCACGATTTAGCCAACAAATGAATTTGATCTCTTGCCCACAACTGCGCTAGTGTGTCCTCAAGAAGCCCTCCAAATTTCACGAGATTCCGAAGGTGGGATCTTGAGATATCGCAAGCTCTAGCTCAAAGACCGATTATTGCCCTTGGTTTCCCATTGGCTAGTGACCTCATTGAGCTCATAGCATTAAATCATCAAAAGAAGATTCTTTCTTTGATCCTCTTCCTTTTCCCACCTAGTTCAAGCACATCTTCGATTGATCAACTCCATATCCTTGACTTAATTTTGGGTCCACTTGCTCCTTTGTGGTCCCGCAATTTGTTGACTCCAATACCACAAAGATCACTTAGAAGTCAAGCATCCATAAGGCCTTTTGAGACTAGGGGCTATGTTAAGTTTAGGTATGTTCTATGCTTAGAGCAATTTATTTCAATTTTCATAGTTAGCTCAATATCTTTTCTAGATTAGCAATCACATCAGCATTAAAGTAAACTACAGATAGAACATAAACATAAATCTCAGAAGACAAGCCAAGACAAGAGGACATAAGATATGGCGCTAGCCAGGGACAAACCCCAATGTGGGGAAACCTTTGATCAATTCTTCTTATATGTTCTTCAATAGTTCAGCACAGAGAGAGATAGTACATTTACAACAAAAGTCAACACTTTAACTTATCTAGATAAGAGCATAGATCATCTCTAAGAAGATGATCCATGAGATCAGTTGAAGACAAACTGCTTCAACTGATTCTCCAAGGTGACTCCTTCACCTATCATCGTGTTGCATCTTGTCATCATGCTGCACCCATCATCACAGTGTTGGACCTAATGACCATGTTGTACACTTCATACTGCTGCACCTGTCACTGTGTTGCTTCCAATCACTGAGTTGCTCTCATCACTGATCTACACCCAATGCTGCACTCATCATGCTGCATCCATCACTGCATCCAATATGCTGCAATCATTTACACTCACCAGTCTTAGCTTCTTGCTATGGCTTACAGCCTAGCAGAGTAGCTAGACTCTTTCAACAAACCCAAAGTGCAGTCAACTAACAGCCACAATGTTTGCCCAGATTTGTCTTCAATTGTCCTCTAAGGGAAGGTTGTCTCTGCCTTCCACAAGATTGTCCTCCATTTACTACAACATGTATATATATCTGACATGCCATACATCACACTGAAGATGTCACTGTCATGTGTTCAGTAGATAACATACAACACAGTCATACTGAAGATAGTTGCCCACATAAACTATCCATCCAGAACTCAGATTAAGGTTCTGATCTTGCACTCCTAGACTAGGCCAACTCGACCTAGAGAGCAGACTTCTACAATGCACTGCTTCTTCTTTATGACAGCGAATTCCCAGTCCTTAACTCATGCCTTGTAACCGTTTTATTTAACATGTTGTCACCTACAGCACACATAGGCCTTGTGTTGTTGATTAGGGTTGCGTATTGTAGATAAAACAGCAGCTAGGTATCCTTGATTGGACTGTGGATTAGGGCCTTTACTTGCTGCTCGTTAGGCCTCCTTAGACTGCGGCTAGGACACCTTTAAGACTGTGGATATATCTCCTCCTTAACGCTGCTAGAGCTCTCCTTTAACTGCGGCCAAATCTCTCCCTTGCCTGCGGCTAAGACTCTTCCTTACTGCGGCTAAGGTAAGGCAAGATCTACCTCCCATTAGGACTGTGTATAGGGCAGCATTAGCCCTTCCTTGACAGCTGATTAGGGCACACTTGAACAACAACTTGAGCTCCTAGATTGGACTGTGGCTAGGGCATCTTATCTCCATTAAGACAACGTATAGAACCCTTCTTGACTGCGTAGAGGTGTCTCCTCCTAGGACTGCGTAGAGCCTTCTTCATTAGGGCAGCGTTATCCCTTAGGATCTCTCCTCCTACCAAAACCCAAAGACAAGTAGAGAGGAAGAGATCCCAAGTGTGTGTGTGTCCAAATGACTTTCAAGGCACCTCTATTTATAGTAAAACGTTGAGCACATGTGGGGTTTATTTGGTTGTTGGCCGACCTTGACGAATTGTCCCATAACACAAATAAATTTATATCTCCATGAATACTTATCAGAATCAGAATATCTTTAGATCAGTCCTACACCTCTTGATGAGAGGGATCCAAGAAAAATACCAGCTGCCATTAATAAGATGACCCACATGGAGTTTGGCCCTAGTTGCCAATTTTAACAGGCTAACTTGACAAAGTATACTCTCAAACCCTATCCTCAAAGGCCCTCTTAGCCCTTCCTAGAGAGCCCATCACCTTGCTTCTAAAGCAGGCAACCCATTTAGTTGAGTCTCTCATGTGAATAGGCCTAGGAATCACTTCCTTATCTTATCATTGATCATATATTCTCGTGATTCCTCATATACCGGGACTCCTCGCATCGATGAAAGCCTGTAAAGAGTAGGGAGCCTTAGTTGAGGTGACAGTGGGCTATCGCTCCTTTGTTGCCCTCGACCTGGTAGTTGCTCTATAGGAACCCCTCCTAGGACCCCTACTAGTTTGAGTGGTAACAAGGTCATCTAGAGCCTATTTGTTGATGTATTTTTGGTTCAGAGATGGATTGCACTTCATGTTATTTTGGTTATGTGCACCCTTCATGCTATATAAATGAGAACTTGTAATTTGTGGACCTGTGGTTGATGAAGATTAGAACCACTAAATGAATAATGTTATATGGTTTAATACATGTTTTTATGTTTTTCATCACTAATTCATCATTCTACATGTTTTTGTTGATATATATGCATCAAAATATATAAAAATATATATTATATAAAATTTGTTTTTCCATTTTTATTTTTATAAAAAAAATTCAATCTTTTTTCAGCTTTTTCTTATAATTTTTTTGTGTTATATAATTTTTTCTTCTTTTAATTTTAATGACCAAATGCCTTCTTTTTCCTTTTTTTTAAATTAAAAATTTATTTATAGCCAAAGGCCTAAATGTCGACACTAGCGAAACAGAGTGACTCCAAAGCTATGCAGCGAAACGCTTTAATGGCAACGACAACGAAGTTGACAAAGACTTTAATGGCCAAAGGCCTGGATCGAAGAACGTGGCTTTAATGCCAATTTTCCTAACAAAGTTCATATACGTAGTGGAATACTCAGAATATTTGTGTATATAAGAATGTCCAACACAGGACAAATAATATATTATATAAGAATATTTGTATACAAATGAGATGATTACAAATGAGGGTGAGGGCCTACTTATATACCTAGGCCGATACCCCTTCACAAATGGTCATGTTCTTAGACACATGCTTCTTCAATACTAATCACTTAAGAGGCCTGTGTCTAAGGACATGACCGTTTGTGAAGGGGTACCTGCTTAGGTATATAACCAAGCCCTCGCACTCAGCCTCATTTGTATTCAAATATTCTTGTATAATATATTATTTGTCCCATGATGGACATTCTTTTATACCAGATATTTTGAGTATTTCATTGCGTATACTAACTTTGTTCGTAACATTCGCTCCCAAAATTGCTCCCGACCCGAGAATTTTTGAAAATGTAGCTCCCTGCTATTGCTTCCCGCTTCCGCTCCCGCTCCCAAGCAGCCATGTATCTGAGACATGTGATATCATGTGAATGAGTGAAGGTAGATCCCAACAAAATTAAGGCAATTACAAAGTGGCCCAAGCCAACTAATATTTCCAAGTTAAGGGGATTTTTGGGTTTGACGGCATACTATTGAAGGTTTATTCGGAATTACACTCACATAACTCCTCCCTTAACAATAATTTTTTAAAAGAACTCATTCCAATTGGATGATAAAGTAGAAAGATGTTTTGAAATATTAAAAGGAAACATGCCCACCACACCTATATTAGCATCTACAGATTTTTCAAAACCTTTTGTAATCGAGTGTGACGCTTTAGGTTTTAGAATAAGCGCAATGTTGATACAAGATGGCCATCCTATAAACAACATATTCTCCAATATACATATTAACATGGTCATTGAAATCCAATTACCAACACATACAATCACAAATCATCATAGTTATAAAGATCGCACATCACCCTATGAGAGATGGTAAAAGGACAAGCCTCAAGGGATAGCTCAATTGGTCAAGTTCTGGTTGCTAAGTACCTTTCCAATCGGGAGGTCATGGGTCAAATCTCCTCGACGCCCTTGGGATTAGGCCTGACCAGATAAGCCGATGGGTAGATACCTTCGGGTGGATCTGCGCGGATTATTACCCGTGGATGTCGCGGTCACTCAGTGACTGTGAACCATGGTTGAAAAGAAAAAGCCCCAATGGATAGCTCAGTTGGTCAAGTTCCCATTGCTCGCCTATCGAGAGGTGACGAGGTCAAATATCCTCGATGCCCTTGGGGTTAGGCCTTGCTCATTTGGCCAGCAGGTAGATCCTTTCAAGTTGATCTATCTGGATTTTCTTGTGGATGTAGTGGCCACTCAGTGTCCGTGAACCACCATGTAAAACCAAAAAAATAAAAAAAATAAATAGAAAAAAAAAACCAAATAAGATTTAGGAAGAAATCTTTAACCAAAAAATTAAACGAAAAGAAAAAAACAAAAACAAAAAAGATGGCTGGTAAAACGACAAAATGCACATCATAATTAGCACTTGCTGCAAGAATTATGACAGAATCAACTAATTTCAATTGAATTAAAACTATTTTTACAAGGATACAATTAGCCTATATGTTCTTTCTACTTCAAGAGAAAACAGGCAATTCATTGATGTGGATTCTAGAATCTAAATTAATATGTGCAAAACATAGAAAACACCTCCAGCTCATATACTCTGAGAGATTGAAATCAGATCAAACATTGAAGCACCAAGCTTACTTCTTGATGATCCTTCTCACGACTTTGACTGCACTGAAATAAACAAGGCAGCAGCTCTGGCCACTCTCCTGCTGGAACTGCATACTTAGCAACCACAATTACAACATTCGCACTAGCTATTCTGACTGGTTGGCTGAAAAAACATCAAAACAATATTCAGTTAAATATACTGGAGCAATATATTCTAGAAAAAATTATATGTATACATACATATACATATATATATATATATATAGATATAATTACAAAAAAAAACCTTTTGTTTTCTGATATAAGTAGTGTTCCCAAAAAACAAAACAGTTATTTTCATCATGTTAGTGGAGGTAAAAGTTAGTTCTTCAAGAATGTGCTGTCTCATGTTTTCACAGATAAATCATAGATAAGGTTGAAACTTGATATGTAGCTATTTCTGGTTGACAGATGGTAAAGTAGCATAACCATCGTGCCATTTAAGTAGAAAATTAACTCAGAACCTTTTCCTTAGATTCAGATCTTCTTCCTTGAATTCGATGCTCAAATGAAAATGTCTAGCCCCTATATATACTTGTTCGACCATGTGAAAAGACGTGACGGTTGGGGTGGAGGGCTGACATGAGCGTGTAGGCCAACTTGTGCATTATATTTATTAAAACCGACCTGTGCATTATATTTATTAAAACCGACATAACCTTTAACAATCACCCCTTTGAGCTGTAATAAGTCTATATGCAAAGGTGTTGAACAGCAACAAATTTATTCTTCAGGTGGAAACCCTTTATCCATAACCTATTCTCAAAGGAAAAAAAACAGCTATAGTGATTCCTCTTCACTTTATTACAATGCTAAATTTGTACCACGAGACAGTGCCCTCATCTCTTATTTGCATGCAAGTTTAGGCACAGAAAAATACTGCTGATATAATGCATAAACAGGGATGTTTTGGGGGATGACAATAACACCTAAATCAAGATAAGGTCAACACTTATCCCCATGCAAATCAGTTCAAAAAAACAACATTCAAATGCTGATAAGAAGGGCATAACAATAGGTCTCAATCAAATAAGGATCAAGTTTCAACACTCATCACAAAAAGTTAGAACAAGGCCAGCACCCTCATCCTCATGCATAACAGCTCAATGGTGTATTCTTTCAATATTGCTATATTATGTAAGGTATGTGTTGTATATGAACAGAACCAATTGGGTGAATGAACTTTACTTTAGAAAGGCTGACAGTGAACCTTTCAAGTCTGGATCAATGACAAACCTGGTCCTTGCTTCCCTTGCTTTGACATCAATGACAAACCACTCAACATTCAAACAGTGAATTTCCAGCATTTGTTTAAGTAACCAACTTAGACAAGGAGATAGATTTCATATTCTCATTCACACTGCAACTTCAGGGAGGTGGGATCAATGACATCATTTATAAGCCATTTAAAGTCACAATCTTCATGCTATGGATACCTAGTGGTGAATGACCATCCACAAATGGGAAAAGCCATGAAATGCCTTCAACGCAAATATTGACAGTGCCGGAAGTTGAGGGATATCGAGTCAGCGGTTCAATACTCCTTGGTTTGTTCTTGATCATAGCATAGGTCCCTTTGCCATCAATGACAATACTTCAACAGTTTTCACATTGTCTTTTAATCAAATTGTTTTCGTACTCTAACAAAGTAATATACCAACCTATTTTCAGAATCTTAAATCAATGGTGTAAAATTTTTGTTATGAATTTTCAGAACATGCGGAGCCTGTTGTTATCTTCGGCAATTTTATGGTTGCATTGGATATGTCAAAGCTTGATTATCGGGGTAATATATGTTCTCGTCTTCTACCACATTATGAATGTATGTTTCGCATATACACTGTGAAGGAGACCTTTTAACAGTGTAATCTCCAATTCTCTGTTTGTTTGGTCGAACATGCTTCTTGGAAGTTTCCACAGGTTGGGCAAATTTCCACATTGAAACAACTGTTGAACTGATCCAGTATCCAATGCAAAGTTTGCCTATCAATTACTAAGTCTATTCTAAAAATCGTCGAGAGAACATCTGGATCATTTTCTAATATAATGTTTGATATAGCTCTTACAGTGTTGGATGGAATACCATATCACGCTGTGTGGCACAACTGAGTAAAGGCAAAACCTACGGTTGAAAGCAGTCAGTGATACTATTTTATCTTTTTGGCAAAGAATGACAGTTTCACTTTCAAGCGCAATCCAAAACGAAGTCAGCGATGTGACTCACTTGGGTAGGATGGGCTATCGTTATCCCAGCTTCTTGTGTTTCATCTTTATTATAAAGCAGAGTGTTTGCAGGGAACGGTAAAGAAACTTAACAAACTTAAAAACAGAAATTACATATCAGAGCCAGCAATAAAGGTTTCATCAAGTCCAGAAAAATCAACCCAGTAAGGTCCCGATCAACCCTTATTAATATAAATAGCTGGTCCTGAATGGTTAATTCAGGTCCTGATTAACCCTTCTAACATAAAGGGTTGGTCCTGACTGGTTAGTTCTTCTGGTTAAGGTCCTGCCAGGTCAATTTGGTCCTGAATATAATATAAATAACTGGTATTCAATGCACAAATCAGAGCAGCTCAATTACGTGCAGGAACAACAGTGAGCGCATCGGATGTTAAAAATCTGAGAAAAACTAATGATAATGGGTGCCTTTACAAAGACCCCGGATTGGATTCAATCCACAAATTGGAACAGTTCAATCAAGGGCAGGGACAACAGGGAGCACATCCGATGAATAAAAGAACCATAAAAACCTCTGAAAACACTAATGACAGTGGGCATCTTGATGAAAACCCCTGTTTGGTATTTCGGTTAAGGATCCATGTACATATGGATGTGGTTTCGAGTTTTCACAAACATTAAAAAGCAAGTGTAGTATAACGCTAAGTAAATAGGTCTGACCTGTGTCCGGAGTAAATGCTTTCGATCAAGGCCGACTTGACAGAATCTCGGACTTGACGAGAGAGCTTCATCCAGTGTCCGGTGACTTTCTGTGCAAGTAGGACGGCTGAGAGCTGCTGCTGATACAATGTTTTAATCCGGACAACGATGTGAGGGAGTATCATTTTCTAAGCCAAACGCTCAATCTGCTCCTCTGCCTGCCTCCTCGCATCGTTGTCGGGATTCAAACACTGTATCAGCAGCAGCTCCAGTGACTGAGACATGGCTGCAGCCTGCAAATGCCCTCAACCCTACTCTACTACTATACTGCACTTCTCCCTGGCTAAGAAAAACCAAAAAATGGTTTAAACCATATGAAAAAAAGGAGTATATCATTTTCTAAGCGCTTTTGCTCTGGTTTAGATTACAGGTTACGGTTGGTTGTTTCCAACTTAGGCCCTCAACCCTACTCTACTACTATACTGCACTTCTCCCTGGCTAAGAAAAACCAAAAAATGGTTTAAACCATATGAAAAAAGGGAGTATATCATTTTCTAAGCGCTTTTGCTCTGGTTTAGATTACAGGTTACGGTTGGTTGTTTCCAACTTAGACACGTTCATGGCACCCACCCAACCATCATTCATTTTTACGCCGTAAGGCGTTTTCCTCTTAAACAAACTCCCCTCGGTGCACCCCTGTCATCGCTCTTTCCCGTTTGATACATCCGTTAGACGATTGGATTATCTAGGTCCATTGATTTAATTACGCCGTAATGCGTTTTCCTCTTAAACAAACTCCCCTCGGTGCACACCTGTCATCGCTCTTTCCCGTTTGATACATCCGTTAGACGATTGGATTATCTAGGTCCATTGATTTAAACGCACCAAACAGTTTTCTGTTTCTTTGTCGGCGTCTTATTCAGAGACGGGTTACTAACTGATTTGAATAAGACGGGTTATTTTAACAACTTCAGGTGTAACAGGAATCCAATTCCGAGGATCTCTTATCAAAGAGAAGGATCATGAAGTAAGGGGAGGATTTTCTTTACTGCGACTCCAATTTCATAAACTATGGATAGGTTTCATATTTTACTTCACTTTTTTATTATTGCCCTATCTTGTTTATGCATGTTTCTTTTTGGTGTAGGATTTAAGATATTCTCTGGAACAAGGCATTTTTTTGAGCGATTTTTTTATAGCAAACTATAGGTGACAGCAGTTTACTCTCCTTGATGTTATATTATACGAGATAGATAAATAGATAGCAGACTGATTAATGCTTTTTGATCTTCTGCATGTTTCTTTTTGGTGGGCGGAGGATTTAAGATATAGTCTCTGGAACAAGGCATTTTTTTAGCAATTTTTTATAGCCAACTGTAAGTGACAGCACTGATACTTTACTCTTTCTACTCTCTTTGATGTTATACTATACAAGATATAGATAGATAGCAGACTGGTTAAAGAGTTTTGATCTCTTTGTTGAATTTCTTGATCAATATTATGATGTAACCATTGTACTACTTTTTATATCAATAAAAAGAAAGCCTTTTTTTTCTTCGGCAAAAAAGAAAAAATGTATTTTGCAAATAATTGAACAGACATTTTACAAACACGTCCTAATCAGATGCAGCACTTTGGTGGGCGGAGGATTTAAGATACAGTCTCTGGAACAAGCCATTTTTTTAGCGGTTTTTTATAGCGAACTGTAGGTGACAGCACTGATGGTTTACTCTCTTTCTACTCTCTTTGATATTATACTATATTATGATGTAACCATTGTACTACTTTTTATATCAATAAAAAGAAAGCCTTTTTTTTCTTCGGCAAAAAAGAAAAAATGTGTTTTGCAGATAATTGAACAGACATTTTACAAACACGTCCTAATCAGATGCAGCACTTTGGTGGGCGGAGGATTTAAGATACAGTCTCTGGAACAAGCCATTTTTTTAGCGGTTTTTTATAGCGAACTGTAGGTGACAGCACTGATGGTTTACTCTCTTTCTACTCTCTTTGATATTATACTATACCAGAGATAGATAGATAGCAGACTAGTTAAAGCATTTTGATCTTCTTTGTTGAATTTTTTGACCAATATTTCTTGAATTTTTTGATCTTCTTTGTTGAATTTCTTTGTCTTCTTTGTAACCATGATAATACTACTTTTTGTATCAATACAAAGAAAGCTTTTTTTTCTTGGGCAAAAAAGAAACAGTGTATTTTGCAGATTATTGAACACAGATTTTACAAACACGTCCTAATCAGATGCACGAGGAATGCAAAAAGGCAAGGAGAATGTGGAAAGAGTCAAACAAGGATAACATAAAGCTCAAATCTTACAAGCATTTATTAAGCAAGAAAAAGGCTGATTTCATGGTTTAAAGGAGGGAAGAACTAATCTTCCTTGGGAAAAATAATCCCAAATTATTTTGGAAGGAGCTCCAACCGAAAAAGATACAAATTGGAAATAATATTACAGCTTCTAAATGGTTTGACTATGCAAGACAACTCTATGAGCAGGTTCCCAAGGTTGACCCTCCCCCCTTGGTCAACACAGATACTAAACTCCACGGTACAAGAGGTAGAGATGGGTATCAAGAAGTTGGGTGTTGGAAAAGCAAAAGACTTAGCTGAACTCCAAGCAAAATATCTAAAGTGGGGCTCAAAGATTCTTGCACCTCACATTACAAAAATCTTCAACAACATCATACAACAAAGGCTCCCCACAGATTGGACAACTAGCCTGGCAATACCTCTTTTCAAGAGCGGCGACATCAATAATCCCTCCAATTATAGGACCATCATGATAAACCCTTTGTTTGCAAAGCTATTTGGAAGCATGCTAGAAAACAAAATTAGCAAGTGGGCAGAAGAAAGAAATAAGCGTGCTAAAGGGCAAGCAGGTTTTAGACCTAAGCATTCAACAGTTGATCATTGCATAACTTTAAGGCACATCATTGAAAAAGTTTGGGAGAAGAAGGAAGAAGTCTTTTGTTGCTTTGTTGATTTCAGAAAAGCGTTTGACTCGATTCCTAGGGATAAACTTTGGCAAAGAATGGAGGAACTTGGGGTTCCTAAACATCTGAGAGCAGTTGTGCATACACTGTATGAAGAGGTGAAAGTCAAAATTAGAACTTCGGCAGGCATTTCTGAAAGTTTTAGAAGCGATATCAGGGTCAAGCAAGGTTGCCCGTTGTCTCCTACCCTTTTTTGTTTATATATCGACAAGCTTGAGGAGTGGTTAAATTCGCAAGGGGGTGATGGTATCTATTTGTACAAGTTTGTTATAAGGTTTCTTTTGTATGCAGATGACCTTATTCTGATTGCTAAATCGGCTCTTGGTTTGCAAGAGCACTTACTATCCCTTGAGCATTTTTGTAGAAGTGTGGGGATGCAAGTCAATATCAGCAAAACGAAAGTAGTGGTCTTCTCTAAGAAAAGAAAACATAACCAACATAAGTTCTACTTTGAAGGCAACATTCTGGAAGAAGTTGCAGATTACAAATACCTCGGAGTTGACTTCAACAAAAATCTAAGCTGGAATGGTTGTAGAAAGAAAAGAACTTTGGGGGGTTGGAAAGCATTTTATGCTTTTCAACATAGGTGTGGAGAGGCAGAGTTATGGGACTGGAAGACCACTCAAACTCTTTTGGGCTTCTAGTGATTCCAGTGATTCTATATGGTTGTGAATTGTGGGCTAGCAGTACTTCCGACATGCAGTGGAGACAAATTGAGAAAATTCAGAAGCGTTTGATTACAAACAAATTTAAGATTAAAAGTGCAGTGCCTTCTGATATCTTGTTAAGTGAAACAAGGGCTGCTCCTATTGAAGCAATTGCTATGGTGCGAGTCATAAGTTATTTAAAAAAAATTGAGCAAATGGAAGAGGATAGATGGCCTAAGGTTGTCTTTAATGATAGATTGTGCAAGAGCAAAAAACCTTGGATGCAACAAAATAACAAATGGTTTAGTAAATGGGATATTTGCTTGAACGCGTGCCCCATAAACAGCAAAGAGATAAAAGCTTTTGTTATGGCAAAGTTCCACAAACGTACTTGGGAGAAGGAGCTAGGAAGAAAGAAAAATTACTATATTGAAGTGTTTAATCCCACTCATAATCATCAACCAAAAGCATACATAGAGGCCAATATCTCTTGGAGAGCCAAAATTATTATTGCTCAGTTAAGGACTAATTCTCATCAACTCCGTTGTGAAACAGGGCGCTGGAAAAGGCCAAAAGAAGTGTGGGAGGAAAGGGTATGCATTTTTTGTTCTTCCAGAAAAGTGGAAACAGAAAAACATTTCATTTTAGAATGTGAGGCCTTCAAAGACAACAGGGAAAGTTATGCAGATACGCTGGCAGCTAGCTCTTGGGATAATCTATTTAACGAGGGGTTTGTCGAGAAGACGGGAGCATTTATTGTGAAGCTTCACAAAAAAAGGGCCGAATACGTCAAGCAGATGAAGAAGCAATTTGTCCCATAGGCTATCTTTAGCCTCGTGGACGTTAAAATAATTTCTTTCTTCTTTCTTCTTTCTTTCTTTCTATGAGGCAGGGAAGGAACTGGTGGATCAAAAGGAGTCCATCTGAATTCGAGGAAGATTTAGTTAAAACAAACAACTTTTAACAGATCCTATTAGAATTCGAATTATCCTAGTGATGTTTTAAATAACTGACACGTTTCACTATAATAATTGAGAAATATTTTACTTTAAATAATTGAGTGATGTTTTAGATAACTGACACGTAGCGCTCCCAAGACCATTGTAGGACAAAATACCAGTGTTTTTAGAGATGTAAATGTGAATGCAGTAACACGGAGTGAATGAACGCGCAAAAATATTGCAAGGCCAGTAGGCTAATAACGAAACGCATGTGATCGGTTCCCAGGGAAGGTGATAACAAAACACTTAGGACAACATGATAATAATAATTCATTTATAGCCGTACTGTAACGTCAATGTGTATTTTCAAAAGTCTCTTACCTAATTTTAGTAATTGGATTAATTGGTTTGGATCGATCATGTTAATATCTCTATCTCAATTTAATTTTCATTTATGCCTCTACACCACACTATGTTGTATGCTAAAGGTGGAGTTGACAAGTGTAATATTAGGGTGAATAAATTTGTTCTTTACATTACAACCCAATGTCATAAAAATATTTCATTTCTTCTAGGTGAGTTATTGAAATTCAATCTTTCTTCTGTTTTCTAAATTTTTGTAAATTTACTAATTATTTTAGAAGAAAAAATAAATAATTATAATTTTACAAGAAAAAGTAAATATTTATAAATTTCCAAAAGAGGGTGAATTTTTAAATAGTCTTTTAATATCAAAACATATATAAAAACTAATTATATGAAATAGCCTTTCAATATCAAAAAATATATAAAAATTAATTATATGAATTATCTAAAAACTAATTATTTGGAAATGCCTAATTTTAAAACACTAATTATTTGGAAATTACCTAACTAAAAAATGAAAAAATGTCCATAAATCAACCTAATTATTTGCCTAATTTTAAAACTCTAATTATTTGGAAATTACCTAATTAAAAAATGAAAAAAAATCCAAAAATCAATCTAATTTCATGATGATAAAAACAAAAAAATGTCCTTACTTCAAAAATTAAAACAAATGGAAATGGGTTATTACACTTAATAACATGGATTTTTCTTTCTATAAGTATCATATGATTCACATCTATGAATAAATTAAAATGGTATAAGTTATTAACATAAATTTTACCATAAGTATCACAGATTCACATGCATCAATAAATTGAAATGGTAATAGGATATTAGTTAATAAAGTAAATCCTTTTATACACGTATTGTTGGACATAAATATTGACTTCATCTATAGACATTGTCAAGAAATATGTGATTAATAGTCAGTGGTTTGTTATAGTCATGTTAGTGGTTTGATAAAGTACATTGACATGGTCATAGAGTTGTGAGATCTTGACACTATGATTTCATCAATTTTCAAAGGTTTTAAAGTCTTGGTTTCATCATTTGAAACTAACCTTAGTCAGTGGTTTGATAAAGTACATTGACATGGTCATAGAGTTGTGAGATCTTGACTCTATGATTTCATCAATTTTCCAAGGTTCTAAAGTCTTGGTTCCATCAGTTGAAACGAACCTTAACTAACAACCTATTATTGAGGGCCACACCATTCCATGTTTTCCCATAGGTAATTACATTAATTCTTAAGGGAAAAATATTCTATTAATCCGCCTTCAACCCTGGCTCTTGGTTACAGAAGCGATGAACACAATAAGCAGGAAAATTGTTACGGATTGATTACCTTCTTTTCCAAGTTTGTATGTAAGAGAGTCAAACATGTACCAAGCCTTGATGGGCATTTTGGTGAACTTTAGACTGAATGGTAGCTGAGAGTACTTTCTAGAGTCCAGAGCATAACCTAAAGCATTAAGGCCTTTTGAAAAAAACCCTTGTCTGCTTTTCCTTTAGGTATCATATCGTCTATTGGACACAAAATTTCATGCCTTCTAGGGCCATCAGGAAACTTTGGCTCTCTTCCTTTGACAACTGCATTCAGGGCACTAAAAAAATGCTTCACTATAACAGAACAGAACAAGAGTGCTTATCACATGCACTACTGTGAATTCTGATCACAACAATTGTCCATGGCCCTAAAGAAGAAACAAAACTCTCGCGAAAAAATAAAGACTCTTCCTTCTGCACATTGTTTCACCAGAAGCTGTTAAAATCAGTTAGAAACCCATCTTTGTATAAGACAATGACATCTACGCAAAGGAAACAGAAAAAATATTTCTATTGGTGTAATTAAATCAATGGACCTAGACAATCCAATTGTCTAACAATGGTTCAAATCGAATGGTTCCATCTTACTTGGCTTGTCAATTTGAGGATTTGTTTAGGTTTAAATATGCTTCTAACAGGTATCTTCTGACGTCCTCTTCCCAAACCTGCAATAAATGAGGTTTACAAATTTCCTCAAAATTTCTACTAATTGATAGTATCAAATGAATGAGCAATGAATGAGATCTAGAAAATGTAAATTGCATCATATCTATAAAGATTTGTTGGAACAAGAATAAATTAACATGTTCAAGGATAATTTTTTAGCATGGGATTTAATTCATTCTGAAAGAAAATTTGGAGTGTGACGGATCAGCCATGCATTTCCTTTCAATCTGATGAGTTCATACTTGCATTTCCTTTCAATTTGATGAGTTCATACCTGCAAAACCATCAACTTGTCCCCACAAAGGATTTCTTTCAGTTTAGGTAACAAAGAAAATGGTGTATTCAGGAGCAATCCATACCAAAAAAGGCCCCTGGCTGGCTGGAAACTTTGCCTTCCATTACCATATTAAAATTTTGAGTATTTTTTCTATCACGTGTGAACTTTGAAGTTCTATTGCACCTTCTATTCTTGATTTTGCACTCAACGAGGATGAATTGCCTCTCCATGATAGGAAATGGTGCTTTCTTTTGCTGCATGCAAGTGAGAGAATACATCACATGCTGCTGCCCTTTCTTCTGCATACTTACAAATAACTACTAACATCCAGGAAATGGAAGACAAGAAACTGAACCAGTTTTTCTTCACAGGGTAACATCACAACCACACCCTTCTTTTGGGCACTTTGAATCCCGTACATCTTATTTCCACAACGTGAATACCCATTGCATGGACTAAAGCTTTTGTGTACATGACAGTACTGGACTGTGGACCTCACTTTTAGCCTCCACTACGAGAAACTGTCCTGGGAAACTACACAAAAAGAATACTTCAGGGAACCCGAGTGAAGGATGATATATCCTTCTAGGATATGGCACGCTTACTATCATCAAAAGCAGAGAAGGACATCAGCAAACATAAGCACTTCTCTAAGTTACCAGTCATAGCTATGCTTGCTGGATAGCTGAAAACTAGGCTTTCCTCAATTCTAAAGTTGGAAATGTTGTTTTTCTAGGAAATTTTCAGTATTTTTGGTGAATCACTCTGAGTTTTGCACTTTTTTTTTAATGGCTCTTAATAAATCAGGGGTTAAGAGGGATTTATGCTAGTCAATATTTTGGATTAAATCATACTCATGAATGAATGTGAATGCAGTTGCTCAAGCATCCTAATCTAGCTCCAAGCTCTTCTAAGGGATCCAGGTTGTTTACAATATACTTCAAAGAGCGAGCATAATCAATTTGGAAGGATGCAAAATATATGAATGTGGTTGGAGGCTTAGGGCCACTAGAAAGTATGCATTTAGTCAGTCCTTGCTTTTGTCCATGCAAGTATATGATTGAAGGACCAGATGCACCAGAGTTATACATCTCCCTTACATTTGCTACACTTGTGTACAACAAATATCAAATGCACTACTTTTCCACCTCTGTTCTTCAATTGTTGTCCTCGGAATCTTCAAAATCTCACTGAAATCTCTATCACTTTGTCCAAAACCAGAAAAATAATGACATGGATCTCTTGTCGAAGGCCCTGATCTGGTCTTTGTCATCTGAGGGAATATGTCAATAGTTGATATGGTTTCGAGTTCCAGTTTGATCAGAATTATCAACAAGGGATTGATTTTGGATCAAGCTCATGTTAATTCAAGTATATGGCCCCTCCTATGTCCTATTTCTGCTTCCGCGATCATTGCTAATCGAGAGCTTACATATAAATAATGTGTTTTTGGTTGAATTTTTTTCCTTTAATTTGTTTTTCTCTAAGGAGTTCAGAACTTCCCAACATACCTTACAGGAATACTGAGTTTACAAACACAAATGGTAAACAATCAGGAAAAGACTTACATATAAATAATGTGTTTTTGGTTGAATTTTTTGCCTTTAATTTGTTTTGCTATGAAGAGTTCAGAACAATCAGGAAAAGACTTACATATAAATAGTGTGTTTTTGGTTGAATTTTTTGCCTTTAATTTGTTTTGCTATGAAGAGTTCAGAACTTCCCAGCATACCTTACAGGAACACTGAGTTGACAGAAACAAATGAGTTGACAGACAAAATGGTAAACAATCAGGAAAAGAAAGAAAATTACAAGGCCAACAACAAAAACGAGGCATATATGCACTTGTACTTCTGAGACATATAAGGAAGCTTCAAGTGGAAAAGTACTCAATAATATATAAACTTAAATTAATTGATGATGTTTCAATGATTAGAATTTTTGTTTAATGTTTTTCTGTCTAATAATTTTTAGGTATTTAATATGTTAGTATTCATTTCAATGATCAAATTTTTTTATATGTTTTGTCTAGTAATTTTTAGGTATTTAATAGGTTAGTATTCATTTTAAATTTAGATTTATTTAAAATGGAGTAGATTCATTTTTTTTCAACGTTGTAAATTTTTTGTATATGGAAATGCTTTACGATTATTAAATGACATGTTTTAGAAAAATTAATATCAATTCCATTTAGATTATATACTATGAACATGTCGTGGTGAATTATTATATTAAAAACTAATATTAAAATATAAATAATAAAATAGTAATAAAAGTAATAATTTTGTTATATATATATAGACATTAATTCATAATAAATATTAAGGTATATTTGTTAAACGATTTATTTCACATTATTAAAATAAAAATCATTAAATTATAGCGTTATTTTAAAATTATTGTTATTAAGAAATTATATATATATATATATGAAAACATGGAACATGATTTTTAATTATAGAGATTTACCCTATTTTATTATCGAGATTCTTAATTTGTAAATAAGATTTGTTAGAATACCATGAGCCAATACCATAGCTTATCAATACCATGTGCCAAAAAAACTAAAACTCACCACTTTATATAACATTTATTGATATGGAATTCTTGTAATTAACCATTTTAATTAAAAAGGAAAAAATGACATAACTACTTTGGAAATAAATCTTAACCTTTGATTTGTGTATATTACTATGAATATTCTAGAATATTTGTTCTCTTAAAACGAACTCACCTTGTTGTTTTGTTAAAGCTTGTAAAACTATCAAATTTATGTATTCATCAAAGGACCTATTGTACATTTCATAGAGTTGTTGTTGGTAGTCATGAGGGGGTCTTTAGAAACACAGGTCGGAGGTAGTTGAATAAACTTTCATGAAGTCCTCGGAGGAGAATTCGTTCATAGTTCAAGTCTCGACAATGTTTCTAAGTTAAACATTCTTTAATATTATTCTTTCTTTTAAATGTACTTTGATATTTAGGTATGTGTTGAATAAACTTTCATGAAGTCCTCGGAGGAGAATTCATTCATCGTTCAAGTCTCGTTCTACAATGTTTCTCAACTAAACATTCTTTAATATTATTCTTTCTTTTAAATGTGCTTTCATAGTTGGGTAAGTGTTCGAATAAACTTTCATGAAGTCCTTGGAGGAGAATTCATCGTTCAAGTCTCCTTCTATAATGTTTCTCAACTAAACATTATTTAATATTATTTTTTCTTTTAAATACGCTTTGATAGTTGGGTACGTGAGACTACAACTTTTACCATCATTACCATAGTAATTCCTATGATTCTATAAACAAGAACTTAAACAATTGGTATTCCCATAAATACTCAGTGAATATGATTTAGAAATACAATTTGTTAATTGAAATTAGAAATACAATTTTTAATTGAAATTTAGAATGCAAATCATTTTGATACCTGGAAAAGAGTGAAATGAATAAAAAAAGGATAAGTAGAGGGTGATTGAACCAAAAAAGTTTATTTGTTGGCTACACAGTTGGGGTTCATTTAACTACAACATGTCTACGTTGAACTCTGTTATTATAACTTGTAGCTTTGTTCCAACCAACAAAACTATTTGTGTATTTTGGAGATAAAATGACATAAAACCCAAAGAATTCAACCAAAAGAATTGTCATGATTAAAACCCAAAGAATTCCATCAAAAAAGTTGTCATGATTATTAACTCCCATTATCAATATTTCAGTGTCATATTAGTCCAAGATTTTTGTGCACTTACAACTAAGGGAACTAAAGAGAGCCAAAAGAATGAATACCACCATGCTCATAGAAATAAATCCAACCAAAAAGAGGATGTTAGCTTAAACAATAGTAGAAACTCCATTTAAGAATATACAGATTGAAGTCATTGGAAGCAAAGATAGAGTGTTGAAGACTTACCATACACATTGAGAAGCAAAAAGATTACCGGAAAAGGCCACAATGGAGGACTGTAGATAACCCTTCTTAGTTCCTCTTTTCTTGTTTCCCTTATTCATCTTACTAACGAGATCAACATTATGCTCCTCCTCAATACCTGCAATAGTATCTAGTATTGTCTCCTTCTAGTTGAAGTCATTCCATAGCCTGCTAAAAATGGGAAGTTTTTTTTTGGTCATATGTCATAGCCAAAAAGTTTCCAAAAGAAACAAGACCTATTTAATTCAATGTGAATTGTGTACTAGCTCTTTACCCTTCACCTACTAATTATCATCTTCAATGATTCTTTATATGTCACAATGCTTCTCGAATTTATGCCTTACAGCGTTTCCTTTGCAACATCTGGTGCAAATGCTAGTTTATGAAGTTTTAGCTAGAAACCCGTTTGACTGGCCCCCGCTTCATCGACACCCGATTAGCGGAATGTCTCATCACCATGCCAAGTATGTTTATGTCGATTTTGATGGCCCCATCTTCATGGTAGGTAAATTAAGTGATTTTGATTTTGAGGTTGTGCATAAAGACGGTTAACGTCCATGTAATTCCATTTTATTTAATTTATTTTGATTGAGAATCAGTGAATCAATGGTTTGAATATGTAAGGCAATTTTATGAGAAAGGATCTGAGGCGGAGTCCCTCTAGGATCAACACAAATTCAAAGCTCTTCACATTACAGGAGGTGGAGAATGGAATTAACAAGCTAAAAACAGGAAAGGCAAAGGACTTGGTTGAACTTCAAGCAGAGTATTTAAAATGGGGAATGAACGCTCTTCCACCGCACATCATGAAAATATTCAACAACATCATTCAGCAAGGATTCCCAAGAGATTGGACAACTAGCCTAGCAATACCCCTTTTTAAAAGTGGAGACATTAATAATCCATCCAACTACAAAACAATTATGATCAATCCTTTGTTTGCAAAGCTTTTCGGCAGCATGGTAGAAGACAGAATTAGCAAGTGGGCGGAAGTAAAAGAAAAGAGGGCAAGAGGACAAACGGGTTTTAGGCCAAAACATTCTACAATGGATCATGGCATCACGTTCAGAAACATTGTTGAAAAGGTTTGGGAGGAAAAAGAAGAAGTATTTTGTTGCTTTGTTGACTTCAAAAAAGCATTTGACACAGTCCCTAGGGATAAGTTGTGGTGTAGAATGGAAGAACTTGAAATTCATGTGCATTATAGCGTCGTTGTCCATAGACTTTATGAAGAAGTGAAAATCAAAATTAGAACCTCAATGGGTATTTCAGAAAGCTTTAGAAGTGACATTGGAGTCAAGCAAGGTTGCCCTCTATCCCATGCTCTTTTTGGTCTATATATTGATAAATTGGAAGAGTGGCTAAATCTGCAAGGTGGAGACGGTGTTCGGTTGGGGGAGTTTGTGATAAAGCTTCTTTTATATGTTGATGATATTGTATTGATTTCAAAATCAGTCCATGGATTGCAAATGCACTTATATGCCCTTGAGCATATTTGTAGAGCAATGGGGATGCAAGTCAATACTAGCAAGACCAAAATAATGATTTTTTCTAATAAAAGGACACAAAGCCAACATGCTTTCTTCTTTGAAGACAACATTCTTGAAGAAGTAAATGAGTACAAGTACCTTGGAATTGGTTTCAACAACAAACTCAATTGGGAGGACTGCAAAAAGAAGAGAATTTTAGGGGGTGGAAAGCATTATATGCTCTTCAAAACAGGTGTAGAGAGGCAGAATTATGGGATTGGAAAACGACTAAAGTGCTTTTTAGACTCCTAGTTTGTCCAGTGATGCTATATGGGTGTGAATTGTGGGCTAGCAGCACTCCTGTCTCAAAATGGAAACAAATTGAGAAAATCCAAAAACGCGTGATCATGAGCAAGCTCAAAGTAAAAAGTTTGGTACCTTATGAGATAATGTTGAGTGAAACAAGATCAACTTCCATTGAAGCAATTGCTATGGTGTGGCTCATAAGATACCTAAAAAGAATTGAACAAATGAGAGTAGGTAGATGGTCTAATGTTATCTTCAATGAAGGCATCAGTGAAAGAAAGAAAACATGGATGAAACAAAACTACACATGGATGCAAAAATGAAATATCTACCTCAATGCATGTCCCACAAATAGCAAGGAGCTAAAGGATTTTGTTATGGAGAAGTTTCGTAAACAGTTATGGGGAAAAGAGTTGGGTAGAAAGAAGAAATGTTACATTGAGGAATTCAACCCTGCGTGTGATTTACAACAAAAAGAGTTCATTGGAGCTAGCATTTCATGGAGGGCAAAGGTTCTTATTGCTTAGTTAAGGACCAACTCACATCAACTTCGGTGTGAAACAAGACGGTGGAAAAGGCCTAAAGAAGCTTGGGAAGAACGGGTATGTACATTTTGCACGTCCAGAGCTGTGGAATCAGAAAAACATTTCATTTTGGAATGTGATGCATTCAAAGGCATCAGAGAAAGTTATGAGAACATGTTAGCATCAGTTTCTTGGCATTGTCTTTTTAGCAAGGGGATTATTGGAAGGTTGGGTCAGCTCATCATCAATTTGAATCAGAAAAGGACTAAATTGCAAAAAGCGAAAAACAGGGAACTAATGGTCTCATAGACTATTTTTAGTCTCATGGACCTTAAAATATCATTTCATTTAATTTCATATTGTTCATTTTGATCGGCTATATTGTGCTAAGAGTGCATGTAATTCAAGAAGTTCTAAAATATGAGCTTATTCTTTATGTAAAAGCCTTAGGAGGAGCCCTCATCCTATAAAAGGTTCTCTTTTATACTTGATAAATAATCTTAGGGTTTAAGATGGTTAACCCTATGATAATATGGGTATTGATTATTCTTATCCATTTTCTTACCGACCACTGAAATAAGTTACATAGCGTAGGAGGTGGGGCAGCGTGCACAAAAATTGATGCATTTCTTTCCAAATACAGAGTGGTCGCATAATCCATAACGGGCAACTTCATATGGCGAACACCTCCGAGCGGCTTCAGTGCAGCAGTGTGAGCAGTGTGGTCAGCAGTGAGAGCAGCGAGCAGTGAACAGTGTGAGAGCAGGGAGCTTTTATGCAGCAAAAGTATCGAGCAGCGAGCAAGGAGCAGCGATAACCTGAACAGCAGGGAGCAGTGCAAAGTAATCTTGGCATTTTATAGACCTACATATTTCTCGAAACAGGTTGGACAACAAATGCATTCAAACATGACAAACAAACAAGAAATTTCAGAACATGTGGAGACAAATGATTTAGGACAAGTGAAAATTGTCTCATCCGCCAAAGCTGGGAAGTGGGTTTGGAAAAATGCCAAACAATATCGGGGCATTTTAAAAAAAAGAATAGCCCGTCTAAAATGGGAGAAAACAAGGAAGAAACGGTCTAAAAAGAAAAGTACTCGAGCCCTTTGCAAAAAGCACTTAAACAAATCTCCTCTGCAAGCACGTGGCAACAAGAAGTCTAGAGGAAAAGTCATTGATGATTCTGCCTTATATAGTCCCACATCCACACCTCTCACTTGGTAATCTGACCTTTATGTGAAAGAATTGTTAAATGAAAAACAAAGGTTGGAGGTTTTAGAAGCTAACGGGCAGGAAAGAGATCATAAAATTCATATAATAATAGCTGAGAACAAGGCTTTAGCAGAAAGCAATAAAGTTTTAAAAGAACAAGTGACATTGCTACAGGAAGCTCTCCTGATAGGGAGGACACAATGGCAACACATGAAGGCGGATGTGCAAAACATAAAGAAATCTGCAGTGGAAAGTACAGAGGTGATGAATGTGAAATCATCCCAGGATAAAGAGAAAATGATTGCCCAAATAAACAACCATGAAGAGAACGCAAGAGAAGAAATGAAAGGAGATTCCACCAAAGTTTCCAAAACTTGGGCTCAAGTTATTAGCAATTCTGCTAATAAGGAAGGAGAAACAAATATTCAGGTTAACAACATGCAAGATAGTGAAGGCAATGAAAGACAAAATAGGGCAGCAAACATAATTATTAAAGGGGTGAAAGACTATGGGAAAAATGAATGTACTCTTGACCTTGCAAGAGACTTCTTGAAAGACAAGTTGCTATGGCAAGGACAAATATGCCAAGCATGGAGAGTGGGTAAGTTTGACGAGGAGAGATCGAGGCCCATAAAAGTCATTATGCCTAGCTTGCGTGATAAATATATCATTCTAAGCAAGAAACATCTCTTAAGGGGTTCTCGTTTTTTCCTAGAAGAAGATTTAACTGTAAAACAACAGGAGGAAAGAAGGGAGGAAATTTTAAAGGTTGGGGCAACAAGAGATGAAGGCAAGAGAGCATGGATTTAAAAAGGAAAAGTTGTGATAGTGTGATTTGGACCTCCTTCCAAAACAGAGTAGCAAACAAACTCTTCAACAGGAAATCGGAAAGCAAGGTCAATATGGGAAAGCAAGGACAAAGACGCAAATGTGAGTCTTGCATGTCAAAATAAATAGCAATCAAGTCATACCCAGGTTTCCTTAAGATTAGTTTGTTGGAACTGCAGAGGTTGCCCGTGGAGACGAGGACCTGTGTTAGGGCATATCGTGGAACATAGAGACATAATTTACCTCATAGAAACACATGAGCATGAAGGGTGCAAGACACCTATGTTTGAAGGATACTGGAAGATGGCACTGTGGAACAAAGCAGCAGGGAATGACAAAGGGCACAGGAGTATCATGGTTTTAGTAAGGGAGAAAAAAGGTCGTCTCATTCAGTTAGAAAAAGAAGACTCAAATAAGCAATTCATTTGCTTTAAAATATTAGAAAATGGAAACCACGTCAGAATTGTAGCATGCTATTTTGCGTCGTAGGTTTCAAAAGTATACAAAGGTAGAGGGCTTGACCACAAAGATCCATTTGCGGTGTTAAAAGCGGATATTGCAACATATTCGCAGCTAGGTGAAGTCCTTATAGTGGGTGATTTCAATGCTAGGACTACAAGTGAGCAAGCTAGCATTCTTTGTTGTAAAGATGATTGTGACCTTATTTGGCTTACAAAAGAAAGTAATCATCAGTGGGAAAGAATTTCAGAGTACAAGGGCTGCAATCTCTTTGGTGAACAATTGCTTACTCTATGTGGGGCCTTTGATTTAGTCATTTGTAATGGCTTGGCAGATGGGAAAAGTCCGGTAATTTCACATGCAATACTTACAATGGAGAAAGTGTGGTAGATTATGTAATTTTCTCGCATGGTTTGTGTGAGAAAATGGAGGAAGTTTTGATTGGAGATCAGCTGTGGGACTTGAAATCAGATCACAAGCCAATTTATTTATGTTTCTCTTGTATTGGAAAGAAACTATTAGAGTAAAAAATTCAACATGTCCAACAAAATCTCCCACATGGCAGAAATTTTTCGACCCAGAAAATTGTAATACCTTCAAAATGACGCTAGAGAGACTCTTCGAGAAGGATAAAATTACAATTCACAACCTTCATAGTCATGAATTAACACATTTAATTCAATGCGCACTTGCAAAGTGCAAAAGAGCAAAAATTAAGAAGTCTAAAACAAATTGCTTTCCGGTAATGCTTGGTTTGACGAGGAATGTAAAAAGGCAAGGAGAATGTAGAAAGAGTCAAACAAGGATAACATAAAGCTCAAAGCTTACAAGCAGTTATTAAGTAAAAAAAAGGCCGATTTCATGGTTTCAAGGAGGGAAGAACTAATATTCCTTGGGAAAAAATAATCCAAAATTATTTTGGATGGAGCTCCAACCGAAAAAGATACAAATTGGAAATAATATTACAGCTTCTAAATGGTTTGAGTATGCAAGACAACTCTATGAGCAGGTTCCCAAGGTTGACCCTCCCCCCTTGGTCAACATTGATATTGAACTCTTCATGGTACAAGAGGTAGAGATGGGTATCAAGAAGTTGGGTGTTGGAAAAGCAAAAGACTTAGCTGAACTCCAAGAAGAATATCTAAAGTGGGGCTCAAAGATTCTTGCATCTCACATTACAAAAATCTTCAACAACATCATACAACAAGGGTTCCCCACAGATTGGAAAACTAGTCCAGAAATACCTCTTTTCAAGAGTGGTGACGTCAATAATCCCTCCAATTATCAGACCATCATGATAAGCCCTTTGTTTGCAAAACTATTTGGAAGCATGCTAGAAAACAAAATTAGCAAGTGGGCAGAAGAAAGAGATAAGTGTGCTACAGGGCAAGAAAGTTTTAGACCTAAACATTCCACAATTTATCATTGTCTAATTTTAAGGCACATCATTGAAAACATTTGGGAGAAAATGGAAGAAGTCTTTTGTTGCTTTGTTGATTTCAAAAAAGTGTTTGACTCGGTTCTTAGGGATAAGCTTTGGCACATAATGGAGGAACTTGGGGTTCCTAAAGATTTGACAGCAGTTGTGAATAGTCTATATGAAGAGGTGAAAGTCAAAATTAGAACTTCAGTAGGCATTTCTGAAAGTTTTAGAAGCGATATCGGGGTCAAGTAAGGTTGCCCACTATCTCCTACACTTTTTGGTTTATATATCGACAAGATTGAGGAGTGGTTAAATTCGTAAAGGGGTGATGGCACCTATTTGGGCAAGTTTGTTATAAGGCTTCTTTTGTAAACAATTGACCTTATTGTGATTGCTAAATCGACTCTTGGTTTTCCAGAGCACTTACTATCCCTTGAGCATTTTTGTAGAAGTGTGGGGATGCAAGTCAATATTAGCAAAACGAAAGTAGTGGTCTTCTTTAAGAAAAGAAAACATAACCAACATAAGTTCTACTTTGAAGGCAACATTCTGGAAGTTGCGATTACAAATACCATGGAATTGACTTCAACAAAAATCTAAGTTGGAATGGTTGTAAAAAGAAAAGAACTTTGGGGGGTTGGAAAGCATTTTATGCTTTTCAAAATAGGTGTAGAGAGGCAGAGTTACGGGACTGGAAAACCACTCAAACTCTTTTTTGGCTTCTAGTGATTCCGATGATTCTCTATGGTTATGAACTATGGGCCAGTAGTACATCTGACATGCAGTGGAGACAAATTGAGAAAATTCAGAAGCATTTGATTACAAACAAATTTAAGATTAAAAGCACAGTTCCTTATCATATCTTGTTAAGTGAAACAGGGACTGCTCCTATTGAAGAAATTGCTATGGTGCGAGTCATAAGGTATTTAAAAAAAATTGAGCAAATGGAAGAGGGTAGATGGCCTAAGGTTGTCTTTAATAATAGATTGTGCAAGAGCAAAAAAGCTTGGATGCAGCAAAATAACAAATGGTTTAGTAAATGGGGTATTTGCTTGAATGCGTGTCCCATAAACAGGAAAGAGATAAAAACTTTTGTTATGGAAAAGTTCCACAAGCGTACTTGGGATAAGGAGCTAGGAAGAAAGAAAAATTACTATATTGAAGTGTTTAATCCCACTCACAATCATCAACCAAAAGCATACATAGAGGCCAATATCTCTTTGAGAGCCAAAATTCTTATTGCTCAGTTAAGGACTAATTCTCATCAACTCTGTTGTGAAACAAGGCGCTGAAAAAGGCCAAAAGAAGTGTGGGAGGAAAGAGTATGCATTTTTTGTTCTTCTGGAAAAGTGGAAACAGAAAACATTTCATTTTAGAATGTGAGGCCTTCAAAGACAACAAGGAAAGTTATGCAGATATGCTGGCAGCTAGCTCTTGGGATAATCTATTTAGCGAGGGATTTGTCGAGAAGCTGGGAGCATTTATTTTGAAGCTTCATAGAAAAAGGGCCAAATACATCAAGCAGATGAAGAAGCAATTTGTCACATAGGCTTTCTTTAGCCTCGTGGACGTTAAAATAATTTCTTTCTTTCTTTCTTTCTTGCTAGAGGGTTGAACCACCTACATCTTCACTTCCACTTATCACATTACTTGTGGAAGATTGCGAAGATGATTTTGAAGTTTACTATAGAATTTTGTACTAGAGAGAGTTGTTATTTTATTTTTTAGTGGTTTATATGTGTCTTCAAAATCAACATCATTTTGGTACTCCTGTGTCAGAAATTTATGGATGGATGGTACAAGTTGCATTGTTGTTCCCATAGTTGTAATCTTCTTCCTCGGAGGCTTAGACAACATACTTGCAACTTTGTTGGTTGTTCTCTTCTTCTATTTGAGTATGAGATGAAAGTTTTAGCATTAATAATCCAAGGGATATCTTTAGGACTTTAAACTTTATTGCAATAAAGGTGTGCTAGTTAACCATATAAATCATTTAATTTAGAAGTTAGTTACAATTAAGGTTTTGTTCTTAAGTAGTTAGTATTTATTAGTTTCCCCCTATTATTTAGTGAGGCCTCTTTATTATATTTGGTGTGTAGTCCTTTGAGGACCATCGAGAGGTTAAGTAGTTGTAAATAAAGAATATTTGATTGTTGTCAATCTTTCTTCTTAGGATATTTCGACACATAGGAAATAGTTAAGTATAACTTGGTCTAGTATAGAGTTAGGTAAAGTGTGTTTCTTTACTATGTACATTTTGTAACTTACAATCCGACGGTCACAATATGTAGTGATCCGACGGTTCATTCTCTCCTCGGTATTACCAACACTTGATCTGTGGCTTAACACCCGATTGGTCCATGATCTCTATTTAAAGAGCATGGAGGGTCATTGTTAGGGTAATCCGTCTATGTTAAAATTGGCAACCAGGGAAAAACTTCATGTGGGTCATCTTATTCATGGCTAATAATATTTTTATTAGATTCCTCTCGTCGAGAGGTGTAGGATTGATATAAAGATCATCCAATTCCGATAAGTATTCATGGAGATATGAATTTATTTTGATTATGGAATTACTATCAAGCCGACCTACAACTCATGTAGGCTCAGAAGCCCAACAGTCGCATCTATTCACCCACCAACATTGTGTATAAATATAAGAGGACTTTTTCTCATTTGGACTCACTCATCTCATCACATCTCTCTCTCTCTATTGCGCAGATATGAGTCTCTTCTCTACTGCGCTGAAATGGGTCTCTCTCTCTCACACATGTGAAGCCGGAATCTGCTGAAACTGAAGCTGCAACTGCAGAAGTAAATATTGACTTGCGTGGGCTAGAAGATCTCCTGTTTGGAACTGCACTGTAGGTTCATCTGAACCTCCTTTGAAAGCCGCAACTTTTGGTGGTGGAATGAAGTTAATCCGACAAACGGTTTGCAAGATATCGACTGCCCTAGTTTGAAGCCGGAAACTGCTGAAACTGAAGCTGCAACTGCAGAAGTAAAGATTGACTTGCGTGGCTTAGAATATCTCCTCTTTGGAACTGCGCTGTAGGTTCATCTGAACCTCCTTTGAAAGCCGCAACTTTTGGTGGTGGAATGAAGTCAATCCGACGAACGGTTTGCAAGATATCGACTGCCCTAGTTTGAAGCCGGAAACTTCTGAAACTGAAGCTGCAACTGCAGAAGTAAAGATTGACTTGCGTGGCCTAGAAGATCTCCTCATCTAAACTACGCTGTAGGTTCATCTGAACCTCCTCTGGAAGCCGAAACTTTTGGTGGTGGAATGAAGTCAATCCGACGAACGGTTTGCAAGATATCGACTACCCTAGTTTGAAGCGGAAACTGCTGAAACTGCAGAAGTAAAGATTGACTTGCGTGGCCTAGAAGATCTCCTCATCTGAACTGCGTTGTAGGTTCATCTCAACCTCCTCTGGAAGCAGAAACTTTTGGTGGTGGAATGAAGTCAATCCGATTGTCGGTTTGTGAGATATGGTCTGCCCTAGTTTGATAATGAAGCTGCTAATGCTGATGCTACTGATCTAGGGTTTGCTACTACTGATATGAATCAGATTTATTGTACTATTTCTCTCTGCTGAATTATTGAAGATAAAAGAAGATTTGATCAAAGGGTTTCCCCACACATTGTGGGGTTTGTCCCTGGCTAGCCGCCACATCTTGTGTCTCTTGTCTTGGCTTGTTTTCTGTCGATCGTTTAATGTTCTATCTACACTTTACTTTATGTACATGTGATTGCTAATCGGTGGAATATAATAAGAAAAAGAAGTAAACTGTTATAAGCATAGAACATACCATAACTTAACATGGTATCAGAGCTGAGGTGAAGACAAAGCCCAAGCAAGAGCAAGAGCAATCATCGAAGAGAAGATTGGCAAGGATATCCTAATAGAACTATGGGGTCCTCAACACTCTTTCCTGCTGAAGACAAGCTCCGTGAGAAAGCTGACTATCACGGATGGAAGATGTCTATCGATCTAACCCTTGAAGATCAAGGAGTGCTGGACCATGTAAGAGGCAATATTGTTGAGCCTTCATCAAATGCATCTGCTGCAGCCTGGAACAAATGGAAAAATGGAGAAGTCAAAACAAAGAAGATCATCAGGGACTCTATCGACAAGCGCTTGGTGGCCTACATCTCTGATCTAGACACCTCCAAGGAAATCTACGACAGACTGGTGAGTTTAAAGTTAATGATGCAAATCAAGTTTTGTTTCTTAGAAATAAGTTGAGGGAAATCAAGAAGGGTAAAGATGAAAGTATGCAAGCATACTTCTTAAGAATCACCGAGATCAAGAATGATCTCCTATCTATTGGGGAAACCATTACTGACAGAGAAATGGCACTCACAACTCTCGGAGGATTACCATCCGAATGGTACATGTTCAGGACTAATCTTCTGAACTATAATGTAATTCCTAGTTTCAAGGAATTAATGGCTAGATGCATTCAAGAAGAAACAAGGCAAGAAGAGCAAGAAATGCCCATGCCTAAAGGTCCTCCTGCTGCTTTTTCTTCTCATGCTAAGAAAAGAAATAATTCTGGGTCTAAATCGAAAAGAAAGGCTGGATTTAAGGGTGGAAGAAAAGGACGATGTTTCATTTGCAATAAAGCAGGTCACTATGCAAGGGAATGCCCTGATAGAAAGGACTCTCATCGTGACGATGATCAAAATCCCTCTCATGGTAATCGAAGGAATGGAAAATTCAACAACAAAGGAAAAAGGAATGCGGGAAATCAAGGAAGAGGGCAACCATTCAAGAAGGCTAGAAATTCCAGGTATGAATCTAACACTGTTGACGATAAGCAGGCTGAATATTATCTACCAGCTGCTCTATCTACCTCTGCTCCTTCGGACTCAATGGGAATTTGGCTCATTGATAGTGGTGCCTCAAGACACTTCACTGGTTACAAAGAAGTACTCTATAATCTTGTAGAGAAAGAAACTAACCTGGAAATTGTCCTTGGAGATGACATGAAATACCCAGTGAAAGGTGTAGGCAATGTTTCTCTTAAACTGAATCAAGGTAATACGATTCACTTACAAGATGTATTATATGTACCTGATCTCAAAAAGAACCTGGTATCCATCTCGGCAATGGAAGACAAAGGCTATAAGGTAACCTTCAGTGATGGTAAGGTACGCATATGGAAAAATAATGTTAAAGATGCTTTCACTCTTGGGTTTCGAGTTGATTCTTTATATCAAGTCGGTGGAAGTCCGCTAGGTGTCATGTCTTGTGACACAACGCTTCAGTACGAACTTTGGCATCGGAGGTTTGCCCACCTTCATTATAAAGCTCTACCCGATGTAAGACAAATGGTGACAGGGATGCCCGAATTCCGAGTAGAGAAAGAAGGTGTATGTCCGGGATGTGCCAAAGGAAAGCTCAAAAGGGGACCATTCCCCTCAAGCCAAAGCAAGACCTCTGATATATTACAATTGGTTTACTCAGGCATACCTGAGGTTGGCATTAAGAGGGAGACTTCTACACAACATACTCCTGAGCAGAATGGTGTGGTGGGAAGGAAGAACCACACGATGATGGAAGCTGTCCGGGCCATGCTACATGATCAAAGACTTCCGAAGTTTCTATGGGCTGAAACTACAACATTGCCGTATATGCCCTCATCAAGCATTGGGTTCCAAGACTCCTGAAGAAAAGTTCACCGGTAAGAAATCTGATGTTTCTCATTTTAGAATTTTTGGAAGCCCTGTATATTTTTCATGTGCCGAAAGAGAAAAGACATAAATTGGGTGCATCTGGAAAGAAGGGAATTTTCGTGGGCTATGGTGAAAATACTAAAGGTTATAGAATCTATGTAGCCGGTCAAAGAGAAGTCGTAATTAGTCATGATGTCACCTTTGACGAAGATATGGCTCTCAGCAAGGTGAACAATCTTCTGACTTTGAGGAGCTCTCAAGAAGTCGACACCAGGGAATCGAAAGAAAAGGATGATGAATCAATGCTTGATGTAGAAGAACCCATGGATCTGATTGATCCTCATCCACATGAGCCTTCCTCTTCTAGGAAGAGGCCTTCATGGCTTAGGGGGATACTTGATGATGCTGAAGGACATGCTGCACCCTGAGGAACCTTCCATCAAAGTAAGAAACTTAATAGGTATCAAGGATACCTGATCATCATGAGCACGATCATACAAAATGAGCCTTTGTCATTCTCATATGCCGTCAAGCATCAAGTATGGAAGGATGTTATGACCAAAGAATATGAGTCTATCATAAAGAATGATGTTTGGGAAGTAGTTCCCAGATCCCAGGACAAGACTGTTGTTACTTCCAAATGGCTTTACAAGATAAAGCATGCAGCAGATGGAAGCACGGAAAAGTATAAGGCTCGTTTTGTTGCTCGAGGTTTCTCCCAAAAGGAAGGTATAGACTATGATGAGATATTTGCACCTGTTGCCAGATATACGACCATCCGCTCGATCATAACCCTTGCCACTTCACAAGGATGGAATCTACATCAGATGGATGTCAAGACTGTGTTCTTGCATGGCTCGATCAAAGAAGAGGTCTATGTGGAGCAACCCGAAGGATTTGAGATTTATGATCGAAAATCTCGTGTATGCAGGTTGAAGAAAGCTCTCTATGGGCTGAAGCAAGCACCCTGAGCATGGTATGAGAGGATCGATAGCTACTTGATGAAGCTGGGATTCACTAGGAGTGAAGCCGATCCTAACCTTTACTTTAAGGTTGAAGATGACAAGCCCCTCATACTGGTGTTGTATGTGGATGACCTCTTTCTAACAGGTGCAGACCCTCTCATTCACAAATGTAAGAGGGAGCTGGCCTCTGAATTTGAAATGAAAGACCTAGGACTGATGCACTACTTCCTAGGACTTGAAGTGTGGCAAAAGCCAGGAGAAATTTTCCTATCTCAAGGAAAATATGTGGTGAAGATATTGGAAAGATTCGGAATGGTGGACAGCAAGCCTGTAACTACTCCGATGGGGCTTGACTTCAAGAAGTTAAGCGGTAGTGTTGCTGGACCTGTTTTACAAAATGCTACCGAGTATCGGCAACTCGTCGGAGCATTAATGTTCTTAGTGAACTCCCGTCCAGATATATGCTTTGCAGTCGTCACGTTGAGCCAGTATATGGTTGAACCCCACCACATACACTGGATTGGTGCCAAGAATCTGCTGAGATATCTTCGTGGCACTATCAATTATGGGTTAAGATACATTGCCAGAGATGTGAGACTATTTGGATACACAGATGCTGACTGGGCAGGCAGTGTGGTGGACGGTAAGAGCACTTCCGGGTGTTGTTTCACCTTGGGATCTGCTTCGATATCCTGGATGAGCAAGAAGCAGAAGTCGGTGGCTTTGAGCAACGCTGAAGCAGAATATATTGCTGCTAGCATGACCTCGTGTGAGGCGGTCTGGTTGCGAAAGCTCTTCAGTGAGCTGTTTGGATTTACATTGGATACCACTGTGATTCTCTGTAACAACCAGAGGTGGGATTCGATTATTGAGGAATCCTGTATTTGTCGATTGCTCCAACAGATAGACATCATCTGGGATATGGTAAGTCGATGAGCAAGGAAGCTCCATCACATTAAGATGATGTACAGGTTGATACACCTTGTCAAAGCCCTGAGGAAAGATCTAATCTGTGATTTTCCCAAACGACTTGGATTCGGCAAGAAACCCTTGTACAAGGGTCCTGCATGTTGCATACATTGAGCTCTGGGAGCTCTGAGGGCTTGCGGTTCCTACTAGAGCAACACATGACCACAGGGTGACTCACCCTCCCCTGGTGGTGCACACTGGAACAAGATGATTCGCTCTCTTGTGGGACAAGATGATTCGCTCTCTTGTGGAACAAGATGATTCGCTCTCCTGTGTAGCAGGATGATTAGTTCTCCTGTGAGGCCTGGATTGATGTGTTCTCCATGGCAGCTTGGATTGATGTGTTCTCCATGGCAATTGTAGTAGGATTGATGTGTTCTCCTGTGAGGACAGGATTGATTAGTTCTCCTGTCGAGGCATCCTACCCATGCAGTCTGGGACTCATGGGAAGTACCTCTCATCTAATCAATGAGCAGGGAAATGAAGTTAGGGACCATAGTAGTACCGATGGACGCATCGTTGTAACTACCGTACTCCCTACGCTAGGATGACCTCCATTGATCTGGGATCAATGATACTGGTCTGGGACCAGTGGTAGGAGTTGTACCATACTATGACGCTGACTTCGGGTCGGTTGAGACTGGTCTGGGATCAGTGGTACATACTCTGAGACTGACTTTGAGTCAGTGGAGGATGATATTGGTTTGGGACCATTGGAGTTGTACTCACTATGACGCTGACTTTGGGTTGGTTGAGACTGGTCTAGGACCAGTGGTACATACTCTGAGACTGACTTTGAGTCAATATGATACATCCTCGATCATTTCTTCTTCTTCATAATTCAGACAAAAGCAGAGTAGAACAAAACAATGCAAGAGCAGAGCATAAAAGAACAAAACAATACAGATCAGTGCAGGGCAGAACAAGACAAAGCAGAACATGCAGAATAGAGTAGAGCAGGGCAAGGGTTAGGCTGTACAGGGCAGTGCATTTGATGGATGAATAGTAACGACCGATAGACAGATTTCAGATGAAGTTCTCCATGGTTGAGAGGGAGTGTTAAAATTGGCAACCAGGGAAAAACTTCATGTAGGTCATCTTATTCATGGCTAATAATATTTTTATTAGATTCCTCTCGTCGAGAGGTGTAGGATTGATATAAAGATCATCCAATTCCGATAAGTATTCATGGAGATATGAATTTATTTTGATTATGGAATTACTATCAAGCCGACCTACAACTCATGTAGGCTCAGAAGCCCAACAGTCGCATCTATTCACCCACCAACATTGTGTATAAATATAAGAGGACTTTTTCTCATTTGGACTCACTCATCTCATCACATCTCTCTCTCTCTATTGCGCAGATATGAGTCTCTTCTCTACTGCGCTGAAATGGGTCTCTCTCTCTCACACATGTGAAGCCGGAATCTGCTGAAACTGAAGCTGCAACTGCAGAAGTAAATATTGACTTGCGTGGGCTAGAAGATCTCCTGTTTGGAACTGCACTGTAGGTTCATCTGAACCTCCTTTGAAAGCCGCAACTTTTGGTGGTGGAATGAAGTTAATCCGACAAACGGTTTGCAAGATATCGACTGCCCTAGTTTGAAGCCGGAAACTGCTGAAACTGAAGCTGCAACTGCAGAAGTAAAGATTGACTTGCATGGCCTAGAAGATCTCCTCTTTGGAACTGCACTGTAGGTTCATTTGAACCTCCTTTGAATGCCGCAATGTTTGGTGGTGGAATGAAGTCAATCCGACGAACGGTTTGCAAGATATCGACTGCCCTAGTTTGAAGCCGGAAACTGCTGAAAATGAAGCTGCAACTGCAGAAGTAAAGATTGACTTGTGTGGCCTAGAAGATCTCCTCATATGAATTGCGTTGTAGGTTCATCTGAACCTCCTCTGGAGCCAAAAATTTTGGTGGTGGAATGAAGTCAATCCGACGAACGGTTTGCAAGATATCGACTGCCCTAGTTTGAAGCCGGAAACTGCTGAAACTGAAGTTGCAACTGCAGAAGTAAAGATTGACTTGCGTGGCCTAGAAGATCTCCTCATCTGAATTGCGCTGTAGGTTCATCTGAACCTCCTCTGGAAGCAGAAACTTTTGGTGGTGGAATGAAGTCAATCCGACTGTCGGTTTGTGAGATATGGTCTGCCCTAGTTTGATAATGATGCCGCTAATGCTGATGCTACTGATCTAGGGTTTGCTACTACTGATATGAATCAGATTTATTGTACTATTTATCTCTGATGAATTATTGAAGATAAAAGAAGATTTTATCAAAGGGTTTCCCCACACATTGTGGGGTTTGTCCCTGGCTAGCCGCCACATCTTGTGTCTCTTGTCTTGGCTTGTTTTCTGTCGATCGTTTAATGTTCTATCTGCACTTTACTTTATGTACATGTGATTGCTAATCGGTGGAATATAATAAGAAAAAGAAGTAAACTGTTATAAGCATAGAACATACCATAACTTAACAGTGTATGAGAGAAGCTTATGTAAATTTTCATTCTTTTATTAATAAATTGCCTGAAGTGGCCGCGTTGGCTCAGGCCGTGGACTGTTTCCCCCTTTGAGGGTTTTAACCACGTCAAAATACTGGTGTATTGATCTGTGATCTGGTTGTGAGCAGTGTCCTTTGGTGTTTTGTCTGAGGAACTTACCCTGTAAATTCCTACATGGTATCAGAGCTATTTGAGGGTCGCGTCCGTTGGTGATCCAAATCTGAAACCGGTAGAACTGCATCTGACTGTTGTTTCCCAGATCTACTGTTTCTGACTACTTTCGGGCCGAGAGGACTGCTCTATTGTGTTGGGAGCATCTGTTCCAGCGAGGAAACCCTTTCGTTTCATGCGAAAAGGTTTCCGGTAGCCCTAGCAACGTCATTTTTAAGATCTGGAGGTATACAGTGTTTATTTGCAGTTTATAGTTATTTTCTCTCTGTTTATTTTAGTTTCAGTTTATTTAGCTTTTTTTATTACCGGATCTGAACCTTTCATTTCTGCGTATGCTCTTTGCCCCGCGACTCTGTGCGATCTGGGCAAATCAGAAACAGAAAGGAAGGATTTTTTCTCATGCGTATGCTCTTTTCCAATACGCCTTAGTGTGATCTCGGAAAATCAGAAACATTGAGGAAAATATTTAGTTTCCGGCTAAAGCTAACTTCGAGCTGTAAGGTTCGTTTTCTTTGTATGTCCGTGTTGGGTTTTGTGTTTTTTGTTTTGTAGGGAAAAAGAGATTTCTCAAAGCAAGCACGCAACCAAAAGCTTCAACCCCCCTCTCTCTCTCTCTCAAATTTTTTGTATAGCTCACTTGGTTCAAAGCTAGTTTATGGGAGTAGAGGTCTTGAGTTCAAATCTCCTTTTTGTGGGGTGTTTTTTTTTTTTCATTTTCGCACATTCCCGCACTTCGTCAGCATCTTCAACAACTTTTCTTCAAAAAGCCATAACTTCTTCATCCGGAAGCCGTTTTTAGAGCCGTTTTTTTTTTTATCCAGCCTAATTTTTCGAGATCTATCCATTGGAACACTTAGTTTCAGCATCTTTAGCTTCAGTTTCTGTTAAAATTGAAAGTCAATACCAATTTATTCTTGACAGCACCAACTACTTCCAATGGTTGTCCTACATTGAGGATTTACTTAGAAGTAAAGGTCTCTACAGAATAGCCTCAGGCCAAGAAACCAAACCGAAAGATGAAGATAAGGCAGCCAAATGGGAAAATAGGCAAGATCAAGCACGAGGGTTGATAGGGATGTCTATTTCTCCAGATCTTAGATTCCATATTGCAGAACTTGATACTCCTGATGAAGCAATGAAACAGATCAATAAAGTTTTTGGAATTAAAAATGAAGTTCGAGCCCATCAACTTGAAAATGAGTTGCTTACATTCTACCCCAATAATTTTTCTTGCATTGAAGATTTCTTGTCCAAGTTCAAGACCCTTAGATATCTCTTGGAAGGTGTTAAGGTTAAGAAACAAGATAGTAACCTTATCTATTCCATCCTTACTAAGTTGGGACCAGCCTACTCTGTGTTTGTTTCCACCTTCCATTCTACAAGAGAAGCCTTCATTTCTCAAGGACAAGACTACAAGTCCCCTTCCTTTGATTCTTTTTGTGATTCTTTAATAAGAGAACAAGAAAAACTCTTACACCTTGGTCTTCTTAATCTTGGAAACTCTTCTAAGAAACGTTATCCGCCCAGCAGCAACCAAATTCAAAGAATCCTAAGAAGTCGTATCCTCAAAAGAATGGTCCTAAACCAAACAAGGGTCCTAAGCAATCTTAGCCTCAAAATGAAAAATCATTTCAGCAAAATGATAAGACAAACAAAAACAAAGGGAAGAAGACTGATAGACATTGCAACTTTTGTAATCGAGATGGCCACTTAGAATCCAAATGCCTTAAGAAGATGGAAGCCTTCGAAGCAGCAATGAAGAAGCATAACATCCATTTGGAGCACTCTTCAACTTCAACTTCATCTTCAGGAATGGCACTTTCTGCATGTGGTTGTCAATCATCTCGGTCTGGTTATGCACTAAATGTATCTTCTTCTTCTCATTCTCATGAGTGGCTCATTGATTATGGAGCTTCTTATCACATGGCCAAAAACGAAGCCATGTTTTCTTCTTTAAATGATTGTAACACCAAAAATATATATGTTGGTGATGATAGATCTCTTAATGTTGTAGGGACTGGAACTGTTCATCTAGACAATGGTCAATTTAATGATGTATTATGTGTTCCAACCTTATCCTGCAACCTTCTATCTGTATATCAGATAACTCATTCAAGTGAAGGTAAAATCGTTGAATTTTCACCTCACGATGTTGTAATTAAGGACCTAAGAGATCCTAGACATATTTTAGCTACTGGCATTGCTGATGATTCTACAATGTTGTATAAGTTTCACAACTTTGGGTCATCAAATCTTCCCTCAGTATTTGTTGCTCATAACGATGAAGTGAGCAACTTTGGCATGAGCGATTTGGACACTTAAACTATCGCTCCCTTTAGCATCTATGTAAAGAAAATATGTGACAGGTCTTCCAATGGTATCTTGCAGAGATGGTGTTTGTTCCGGATGTGTACTCGGAAAACATCATCGGGACAATTTTGAAAAACGTGCCTCTTGGCACGCCTCAGCCCCTTTACAGCTTGTGCATAGTGATTTATGTGGTCCACTTCCAGTTGTTTCATTCTCTGGCTGCAAGTATTTCTTAACTTTCATTGATGATTTCTCCAGACGCACTTGGGTATACTTCTTAAAACTCAAGAGTGAAGTATTTAACACATTTTTGGCCTTCAAGGCCTTTGTTGAAAAACAATCTGGACATCAAATTCTTAAGATAAGATCTGATAATGGTGGAGAATATGTTAACAACAAATTCATCAACTTTTGCACTGAGAATGGAATTCAAATGCAACATACTATTCCATATACTCCACAACAAAATGGTGTAGCTGAAAGGAAGAATCGCACCTTAAAGGAAATGGCTAATTGTATGCTACAATCTAAAGGACTTGGTCTTAGTTTTTGGGCAGAAGCAATTAACTGTGCAAATTACATAATAAATTGCACTCCTACTAAGGTTTTAAAGAATATCACTCCAGAAGAAGCATGGAGCTCAATTAAACCAGATGTAAGTCACTTTCGTGTTTTTGGAAGTGAAGCATGGGCCCATATTCCAGATGAAAATCATAAAGCTTTAGAACCTAAGAGTGAAAAATGTATTTTTGTTGGATATTCTGAAGATGTCAAAGGCTATAGACTTATTCCACTTAATTCCAAAAATGTTATCATTAGAAGAGATGTAAAATTTGCTGAAAATATATCGGCCTGCGAGCCTAGTTCGGCGGATGTGCCACCTCTCCCTATCTCTTCTACTTTTGAAAATATTTCTTCTTCAGATGATGGAAGTGAAGATGACAATCCTCCCCCACCTTCTCAGGATCCTCCTTCAGCTCCTCAGCTTCCAAGATGGGTCCGTGCTACTCGGGATGCAGCAGGTGATCTTGCCGGTGATCCTACAGATCAATGACGTACACGTTCTCAGTTTGATAGAGCCTCTTCTTTGCTGGCTCAAGCTCCAGTGAATTATGATCCTGACATCTTTGCAGAAGCTTCAGGCCATCCAGATTGGGAAGCAGCTATGAATGAAGAATATCATTCATTATTGGCAAATGATACATGGGATCTTGTTCCTCTACCAAAGGGACGAAAACTTGTTAGATGCAAATGGGTTTACAGAACCAAGTATGGACCAGATGGGAAAGTTGATAAACATAAAGCTCGTCTTGTTGCTAAGGGTTTTTCACAAGTTGAAGGCATTGACTACACTGAAACCTTCTCCCCTGTTTCCAAAATGAACTCTATCCGCCTTGTTCTTTCCCTTGCTGCCTCTTTCAAATGGGAAGTCCATTAGATGGATGTTAAATCTGCCTTCTTGCATGGGGACTTGCATGAATAAATCTATATGGAACAACCTATTAGCTTTATACAAACAGACTCCAGCCTTGTATGTCGACTTAAGAAATCCCTTTATGGTCTCAAGCAAGCTCCTCGGGCTTGGTATGCCAAAATGGATAGCTTTCTTTTAGAATCTGGCTTTTCTAGGTGTCATTCTGACAATACTGTCTACACCAAGAAAGTGGGCAAGTCTCTTATCATTCTTGTTCTTTATGTTGATGATCTTATCCTTACTGGTAGTGATCCCAACCTTATAAACCATGTGAAGTCTAGCCTTAAAAAGAAATTTGAAATGACAGACTTAGGACACTTACATTATTTTCTCGGTCTTCAAGTCTTGCAATCCAGGGAGGGTATTTCCCTTTCCCAGTCCAAGTATGCCTGTGATATTCTACGTCATTTTCACATGGAAGACTGTAAGCCAGCCCCTTCTCCCTTTCAGTCTGGAGTCAAACTTTCAGTCACTTGTACTTCTCCTGAAGTTGATGCTACCTTATACCGTCAACTTGTAGGAAAACTTTTGTATCTAACCCATACTCGTCCTGACCTTTCCTTTGTTGTTGGCCTTGTTGCTCAGTTTATGCAACACCCACATGAAATTCATTGGAAAGCAGCTAAAAGAATACTTCGTTATGTTCGAGGTACAGTTCAGTTTGGGATTCATTACAGTGCCGAAGCAGCTCCTCTGTTGGTTGGTTTCACTGATTCTAATTGGGCTGGTGACCCTGATGATCAGAAGTCTACTACCGGTTATGTGTTCACTCTTGGTTTAGGACCTATTACATGGGCTTGCAAGAAACAAGGTGCCATTTCTCTTTCTTCAGTAGAAGCAGAGTATCGTGGTGCCGTAGAAGCTAGTAAGGAAGCCTTGTGGCTTCATCAGATCCTGTCAGAGTTTGGCTTTCAGCAATAGCATCTGACTACACTTTGGTGTGATAATCAAAGTGCCATTCAACTATGCAAAGATCCAGACCAACATCAGCGCAGCAAACACATTGAGCTGCACATGCACCTCATCAGAAAGCTCATTCATGACCATGTTCTTGAAGTGCAATATTGTTCAACAGATGATCAAGTTGCAGACATCTTTACAAAGGCTCTCACAGAGGCGAAGTTCAATAAACTTCGATTTATGCTTGGAGTTCAGGAAGTTGTCACTAAGGGGGGATAGGCTCTAGTGCCTCCTTCCTTCTCCTATTGTGTCATATTTGTAAATCCTTCAATCCTATCCCAAGTTGTTCTTAAGGGGGGATGTTAGGATATTCCGACACATAGGAAATAGTTAAGTATAACTTGGTCTAATATAGAGTTAGGTAAAGTGTGTTTCTTTACTATGTACATTTTGTAACTTACAATCCGACGGTCACAATATGTAGTGATCCGACGGTTCATTCTCTCCTCGATATTACTGACACTTGATCCGTGGCTTAACACCCGATTAGTCCATGATCTCTATTTAAAGAGCATGGAGGGTCATTGTTAGGGTAATCCATCTATGAGAGAAGCTTATGTAAATTTTCATTCTTTTATTAATAAATTGCCTGAAGTGGCCGCGTTGGCTCAGGCCGTGGACTGTTTCCCTCTTTGAGGGTTTTAACCACGTCAAAACACTGGTGTATTGATCTGTGATCTGGTTGTGAGCGGTGTCCTTTGGTGTTCTGTCTGAGGAACTTACCCTGTAAATTCCTACATTTCTCATCTCCCTTTCTTTGTTGAATCTAATATCTATCATGTGGTATCAATGTAGTGATGACCCAAGAGCTTATTGAAGAAAATATGTTGACTTTATAGTAGGAGGGTTTATAAGGATGAACTAGAGAAGAAGAGAATATTGAAGAACAAAATAATATATGGAATATGAGACATGGCCATGGATGCAAAAGTATAAATACATTTCTTATGAGTCTCTATTGGTATCTATTGAAAAAAAAAAGTTTTTTTAATCATTATTTATCTATTTGTGATGCTTTTAGTGGCATCAAAAACTAGATTCAAATAAGCTTTGAATTTTATTTTTAGTTTCCAATATTCATCTTCCCTTTTTAGTTAATAACCTAAAAGAGTTGGGTTATTAGTAAAATGGGGATATGCAATGACTAATTTGCATAATATAAACAATGCATGGAAAATTTGAGAAAGTATTATGGAATTGGGAAGATATTTTAGAAGTAGATGAAATCTATCTAGAGATTGACTAGAAAACCCCATTTCAAGTGAGAAAACCTTACAAGAACAAATAATTAAAATGATTAATGGATGTTTCCAGTAATGGTTGTGTTTTTCTTGGAGAAGGCAAGTAGCCCTCCAACAATCAAGCTAGAGCAATTATGCCTTATTACAAGGTTTGTTATAGTTGTGGACTTATGAATTAAATCATTAATTGATGTGGGAGAACAATAATCAATCAAATTATCCTGAAGTCCTTACCGTTTTATGACAATGTTACATCTTTATTGGCTTGAGCTCATAAGGAGGTTAACTGCTTCCAAAATATTACATTTTATCGAGTTTTCGGGAAGAATTATCCACAAACAAATAGGTTTACTAATGAGGACATTGATTTAAAAGTGGGGGTGATTGGGATTAATGGAACCATGAGCCATCAATCCATACCTTAATCAAGTGTCAATGAATCCAAAGATGTTAATCATTTCATTAAATCTCGTTATGCCACATATCTATAAGCCTCATTCTTGAGGTAAGTAAGTAAATTGGTGAGACTAGAGTACCCTCCTCGCATGCATGGTTTCATGGTGAGGCACAAAATGAATCATTGTCAAGGTGGGATCATGGAGACATGGAGAGAAAGGCATCCTAAAGAATTCAAAAATATGCTCTAGATGTTTGGCCCATGTTTGTTAAGAGATACTACTACTTTTATTATGGTAATGATCATGTTTGGTCTAATTAATTTTAGTTCAAGAGGTTTCTCAAAGGGTTATGTCTTTGTGCTCTATCTTAGCAAGGTTTTTTCTTTTCTTTTTTATTGAGATTTTGTATGTGGCACCCTTCCTCTTGGAGGAGATTATCTTTATTTCTTTGTTCCATTAGACTCAATAAGTGGTTCGTTCAATCTTTTGTTGGGTTCAAGGTTTACAAGCACCAAAGTTCTCGGCAAGTGTCAAATTGGAGGAACTCTAGAAGTGATCTTGTGGTAACACGAGCTCTTTTTATGGAATAATGTTTGTTTTTAGCTATGGTCTTAACTAAGTTTTGACTTGAAGAGTGGTGGCATTGGGTAGCATAGATCATGTAATTTAACCCATGAGTCTATTTCTTCAAGAGGCTTCAAGTTAATCAATATTGGAACCTTCTAAAGCATTTTCAGATTTTGGGATGCTTTTAGATAAAGGGGGAGATTAGTAGCATCACTAATCCAAAGGTGTATCTTTATGACTTTAAGCTTTAATGTAATAAAGTTGTATTCGAATTTAGGCTTCTGTGATCCATATCATGATTTCCTCAATATATTTCCATATCAACATCTTAACAAAAAGTGAAGGATCCAAGGAATCTATGGTGTTTCGGTATACTAGCCCCTAGTCACCACCTTGGTGACAAGAGTGTTAAGTATTAGCACCTAAGGCTTATATCCCTCGGCATAGTGGTAAATCAAAAAAATTGGTTGTGCATAGAAGCTTGAAACCTATGTTATTTCGATATCTAGATGCCTGGGTCCATCAACTGACATAAAAATTGGCAACACTTGACAAAGATTTTTGCCATCATTTTGTGCTTAAAAGGTCTTGGCTTTGCAAGCATTTTTAATGTTAAAGAATTTTAGGCTTTCACGGATATCCAAAAATAACAATGTCTAGACGTGTTGTATGAACATATGTGGTGGTGCTAAGACATGAAAGTATTATTACATAAAAGGTTTGATTGAAGGGAGCTCCAAGGTTCCAAAGAACAATAAGCACTTGGATGTATGTGGTTGGATTGAAGGGAGCTCCAAGGTTCCAAAGAACAATAAGCACTTGTATGTATGTGGTTGGATTGAAGGGAGCACCGAGAGTTCCAAAAGCACAGTGCTTATGAGTGCCAAACTTTAATATAGTTGGATAGAAGGGAGTTTATATATATCTTAAAGGTGTTGTACAAGTGTTGTAAGCACATGGGAAAAACTCATAAGTATATTTGGATGCACTGAGGCCATTGTCTTATTACAAGTGGCATAAAGTAGTTGGCCTCTTGAATGCCAAATCTTGAAATGTGGGCTAAAGGAAGTGCTTTGCTAATTGCATATTTGTGAAGGTATGTATGTTTAGAAACTTGGATTAAAGCAAGGACCTACTTGTATCAAAGTATTATGAATTGGAAACATTGGTGAAGTGCGGTTTGCATTCCGTGGTTTGAATAAGCACTTGGTTCATGTGATAGAACATATCAATAACGAATACAAAGCATATTACAAAGTTGACCATTGAAGTACAAAATCAGTTTGCAAAAAAAATAAGTAGAGGGGTCTGATTTCTCCTACAAATTGGTGCCTACACAACAACATAGGGTATTGGTGTCTCCTAAAAGGTTGATACTTACAAATCATAGGGGATTGGTGTCTCCTATAGGTTGGTGCCTATAGATTTGAAATTGAGGGAATTGGTGTCTCTCATAGACTGGTGCCTAGAAATTTGAAATTGAGGGTATTAGTGTCTCTTATAGGTTGGTGCCTACAAAGAATTATCATTCAAAGAATTGTTATGGGTTTCTCCCAGAAGGGTTTCCATGTATATCTTGTGTTTCATGTTCAATTTATGGGATTAATGTTTTATGGTGATTAGATGTTTAAATAAGTATAAATTGTATTATACTTATGCATCCACTCTCCCTCTCACTATATTGTGAACCAATAATTGGAATTAAAGCAAGTTCATTCAGGAGTAGTCTAGCCACTAGAAGGAAGATATTAGAAGGTCCATGGCCATTGAGGATGAATCACAACTCTACTCTTTGATGGATCAAAGTATGTTGTTTGGAAGGTAAGGATGAGAATGAACTTAATTTTTATCGGGATGGATATTTGTCTATCTATAGTTGATGGTTAGAAAGTCTCACCAACTCCTCCATTTGATCAAGATGGTACAAAGGACTTTGTGAATAATGCAAAACAAATGCATGCCATCTTAAGTGGCATATGGGACAAGCTTTAAAACATCTATAAAGGAGATGAAAAGGTGAAAAGGGAAAAGCTTCAAACTCGTAGAAGAAAATTTAAGAGTTTGAAGATGGAGGTAGATGAAAACATTATAGCCTTCTCTCTTCATGTGGATGAGATTATTAATACTATCATAGGAATTTGTGAAAATGTTGAGGAATCAATGGTTGTGTATAACGTGTTGATATCTCTTCCCTCAAGATTTAATACAAAGGTCTCCAACATTGAAGAAATGAAAGAAATTGGAAAACTAAATATGGGTGAACTACATGGAATCCTCACTACATATGAAATGAAAACAGAAAAAGAGAAGTCATGATTAAAGGAATTAGTGTTCAAAGCAGCAAAGAAGACAAAAGGTCACAAAGCACATGATTAATCTAGTTGTGAATCAGATGAAGAAGAAGCAAAATTTGTAAGAAAGCTTAAAAGAGGAACTGGAAAATGCAAATGTAACCTTCCATTCAAATGCTCTAAATGTGGTAGAGTAGGTCACATTGTTGCTAAGTGTCCATATGAAAATTTAAAGAACAATGACAATGAAAAAGAGCATAAATATAGAAGCAAATCTCATGATCACAAAAAAGAGAGGATATTTGAAGAAGAAAAACTTGTATTCCACAGAAGATAATAGTTCATCAAAAGATAATGATAGATATTCATTTGATGATGATAAAGGAAAATTTTTATTTATAGCCATGGATGCTCAAAATGGTAATGAAAAAGACAACCTAAAAGAGAATACATATTAAGAGGAAGAAACATAACTAGTTAGTGCCTTTGAAGAAATAGGTAGACACGAAAAAAAGATTAAAACCATAAAGAACTATTGTAGAAATAAGAGAAGAAAGGTTATGATTATAATGAAGCATCTATCCTCCTAAAAACACAACTAGATGATGCAAAGACTGTAAAAGAAATTCTTATAAGCCAGCTGAAAGAAAAAGAAAGAAATTTTGAGAAGCTCAAATCAGAAGTAGTTTCCTTAAGAAAGGAACTAGAGAAAGCAAATGCTCAATTGAATAAAAGCTTAAAGTTTGGAAAAAATATTGAAATATTAGGTAACACTCTTAGCTATCAAAGGTCTTCTTTCACTAAAACGGGTCTTGGCTATAAAGAAAATCATGAAACTTCCAAGGGAGAAGCAAGCCCAAAGTCATTAGAAGAGGAATGCAAAGAAGAACATAAAAGTTATGCAAATGTGCTCAAAAGTTCTATCATCAATAAAGAAAGTGAGGATCAACAAAAACACGACTTTTCCAAAGGCCTTATTAGCAATATAAGCAACATTAGAGAAGTAGATGACAACGATATAGGCAATTTGTTTAAAAGGATTTATCAGCAATACAAGAAACACTTGAAATGAAGTAAAGGATTAGCAGAGAATTGAGTTTTATCACAAATATAACAATAATAATTTTAGAATAACTATTCCCTCAAGAAGGCCTTTCACATCCAAGTATCAACTTTTTTTTTGGGAATTTGCTTTGTTTGTAATAATTTTGGTCATAAAGAAATGCATTATAAATCCTATGTGAGGAATGATCATACAAGAAATAAATACAGAGAATGATTCAAAATTTAAAGGAATGATTATGTGATCAACAATCCTATAAGTTTAAAAGAGAATGTTGGTAGAAAGTACAATTCATTTGCCCCCTTATTGGATCATGTTGAATGTTATAAGTGCAATAATTATGGGCATGAGTGATCCAAACTTATGCAGGAACAAAACAAAATACATATATAAACATAAACAGAGAGGTATAGTAGAAATAAATCTTCATTTCATTAATATCAAAGAACTGAAATATGCTTACATACAGAATGGAAAAGCACTAGCTTGGACGATGGTAGCTTATCTCTGAGAAGAGATGTGGCGGCTGCATGCCTCTGAACTGTGTTACAATGACGCTCGAAGGCCTATTTATTTTTGAGAAACAATGGAAAATCCTAAACATCTAGAAACCTAACCCTAGGAGATGAAGCGCCAAAACTATGGGCCTTGTTGGGGTAAAGTGGTACATCAATTTATCGGAGTCGTAACTTTGGCATACGATCTTTGTTTAATGTGCACAATACCTCGTTAGAAAGATCTATCCAAGGACTACACCTTTTGAATGCAATGTGAGTTAACAAATCACGTTTGCCCATTTTCCAAAAAAAAAAAACATCGTTTAGGGCCTCAAAACTACTCCATAAGTTTAGGACCCAAAAAAACTGCCAAAAATAGTAAATTGTGCTACAATTACGGAAACTGAAAGAAATAATGGTATGATGGTGGGGGTCCAAGTGGAATAGGTGGGTCACCACCAATATCCACCTAGGTCAATCCTTCCCCCTTAGGAAGCAATGGACCCCATTACGTTGAGTGCCTCCATGAGATGGTGAAACTTTTGCTGAACTTGGTCCCTAGTGAGCCACTTTCCTTCATGTAGGAGTTAGCCAACTTTGACAACCTGATACAGTTGGATCTTCTGCTAGCGAGTGTTCTTGATATACGTGTCCATGATTCGATCAGTTGTGGCTTGTTCCATGCAGTCTAGGTTTAGCTCTATTGGTGTGAGTTGTTCTGTAATGTCTAATGTGTCTAGTAATAGTGGAAAGTATGGTCAAAGGCAATCCACATTGAACACTAGGTGCAGGCCAAGGAATGGGAGAATGTTGAGCTCAAAATCGTTGGGTCCCACAACCTTGGTAGTGGTGTAATACCCATATCATAGTGGTTTGAGCTTCCGATGGGCTCCGGTAAGGTGTTCTTTCTGCAAATGCGACCAAACTTTTTCGCATGCCTAAAACTTGTGTGGCACCCGATGTTGATCATGTCGCTGCTTGTACTTGGCATTGGACTTCTCCAAGATGTCATGAACCTATTGACGGATGTGCTAGAAGCATTCAAAAATGTGGTTGCTTTATCAACCTCAGAATGTACATGTTTAGATTCTGTCTGTGTAGTCGCATGAGGCATGGAAACATCAATCAAACATAATGGTTGAAATCCTAGACCCACTTGAAAGGGATTGCAACCGTTCAAGCTATGGAGAGCTCTTTTATAACTATGTTGCACATAGAGAAGGCTCTTATCACAGGTTCGTGAATGCTTGGTGTTGTACATGTGGAGTATGTGCATTATCATCCTATTGATGACCATTGTCTAGCCATCAATCTAGGGATGGAATGTAGTCGACTTGGTGAGCTTGGTGTCCAATAGTGTCCAGAGGCTTGCCCAGAATGTGCTCAGGAATCTGTTATCCCGATCTGATATAATGGTTTGTGGGGTCCCAAAATGTACCCACACTCATTCAAAGAAGAGTTTGGTAGTGTCATCTATTGTGATACTCTTCTTGAATGTCGTCAATATAGGCCATCTTAGAAAATCTATCCACAACCACAAATACACAGTCATTACCATGCTTGGTAGAAGGGAGGTCAGATAGATAGTTGTTGGCTTAAGGGGCTTAGACCCAAGTTCAGACTTAGTTGCGCTAACCAACAAAACCCTATACGACCGCCCCTTTCACCAATGATTTACTCGAGTAGACTGCAATCTCACCCGAGGCGATATTGGGGGATGCTAGAACCATGTTTATGCATCCAGAGGGCTATGTAATGTGGCTATAGGGTTTCTTTCAGTTTAGGGCTTAATTCGATATTCACGAATCGTTAATGTTATTGTTACAATCATAGAGCGTTCTCCTACTTAATAGACTTGTGAGTTGCGCCTAACTAGTCTAACATGTATTATTCATCATATAAAACAATATTTGAACCTTCGCAATGCAATTACAGAAGAAATATACAAAAGAAAACCCTAATAATGCAGAAATACAGAAACTATGCAAACATATAAAAATATATAGATTCGTTCCAAATTCTTCTTTATTACTTTAGATCTTCACAGTTACAATCTCCTTACACAGTTGCAGACTTACCAAGGTCTCCGCGCACACAGCTGCAGGAGCCTTCCCCTTCACCCGAATACAAAAAGATATATCAATTACAAACTCAACACTATAACATAACATGAATGCCTTTGACTTACTAAGACGACTGTTTATATATCCTTTTCCCTTACAATACCACGGTCTGCAAACCATGGGCAGAACTTAAAACATTCAAATTAATCCCATCCCTTTACAAAATAAGGGGATTTGACCCGCCCTAAAGCCCCTATGACTCCTAAAACTCTGCGTGAATCACGCTTCGCCCCTCAAAATGTGGAGACTTTACATGACTTAGACAAAACTTGGACCTAGGGAACCCCTACCCAACAGTCCCTCAACACTAAGATGTGATTCGTCCTTGAGTAACTCAGCAGGGACGTCCTAAATCCTTGCTTTGAGGCCATTGTATGCAAACTTCAATACATGAAGTGTCTTTGTGCATTACGTTGCGGCCTGTAGAACTTTCTCTACGAGCTTCTTTGTCGTCGGCCCTTCTGTCGCTAGACCGATTGTTCTATGTGTCTACTTCATACTCTTCAACTCGCTCTCAACTATTTGCAAGAGATGACTGGCCTTATCTGCCCAAGGCTATGTCTACGTGGAGATTATTTGTGCCTTCTGCCGCAACTCATCAATTTGTCTTCAAAGAAACGTTCACTCTTGAAGATGGGAAAACCATTGCATAGGTGCTAAGGTTCGCGCCATTCCTTTGAGCTCATCGAATTGCAGTTGTTTGTCTCAAATTTTTGCCTCGATCTTCTACACATGTGGGTCCTCTTGTAGCAAGGCCCACATCTCCATTGTATCCTCAAAAATCTGACCACAGTCCTTGACTGCAGTGGCTATTTTTTCCATGTTGGATTTTACTGCAGGTTCGCGTTGCTCTCGAACTTCAGGTGGTGTGGTAGGCTGCAACTTCATCTGGAGTTCTGTAATCTGCATCTACAACTCAAATCTGACTTTTTCCACCTTGACCTTTTATTCCTTGACCATTGTTGCAAGCTTCTCTTCAAAGACTGACTCTGTGTGGATTCCGATCTCTGGAATCTCACTGCAAGCTTTAGTAATAGTCCCTTCCAGCTGTTGTATGTGCACAACTACCTTGTCGCGATCCTGTGTTACTTTATTCTTCTTGTCGAACATTTGTTAGTTGTTCCTTTTCACTTCTTTTATGACCAACAGAGCGCATTGCTCCCGCACTTTGAGTTCATCTGTAACACTCTGATGTAATTCATGCAATGTCTAAAGGGGGAGAGCCCCAAGATTGAGACTCATATACTTTAAGTTATGTGCGTTCTCCTGCTCTTCTGCAGTCTCGAAATGTAAGGATGCATATAGTAATTGCACAGATCAGAGCTCTATTGTGAGTATCGTCTGCTCAATGACTAAAGTTGAAGGTATCGCACTCACGCGAACCACACTCGCTTAGAACACATTCGCTTGAACCTGCAATTCTTTGAGGCCCTGTTGGACCTCTGTCAATACCGCCTTGTACTAATCTTCAATCTTTCCCCAAATATCCTCCGTGATAGCTTTGATGGTGTCTCCAATTTCATCAAAGTCCCCTTTAGTGAGGACCATAGGCTCTGCGTTGGTGGATTTGTCTGACTTCTGCTTCTTCCATGCGCCTCCAACACTTTTCTTCTTCCACCTTTTCACTACAAACGGGGAATTGAAGTTCTCCGTGTCCACAAAAGGGTCTTCACCACCCCGATCACCCTCTTTAGTGGCTTGTTCCTCCTGTTCAACTTCACGATCTATTTTTTGAGCAATGTTCTTCTCCAGGTCAATTGTGACCTTTTGAGGCACCTTCTTTTTATCCTTCTTTGCCGCTGGCTTTTCAGTCTATGCACCTTTAGTGGCTTGCTTTGTCTTACTTATGCCTGCCTGCTCTGCCTCTTTTTTAGTTAGAGTGAGCCAATTACTAGACCACTTGCTTATTATTAGTAGGATGTCCTCCTCAGTAACTAAGTATGGCAGCTCATACCATACCTCAAAATATTTCTTCGTGCGGATATATACATGGTGAAAATTTGCTTTAAAGTCGACAATGCTACGATATTCTTGAAACAAAACTAGTGATAGTCATGGCTTCTGGCTGATCACTATGCGCAGATCCATCTCAAATAAGACCCAAAATAATTTGTTCTCTGTAACCCGAGTCGGTTCCTTAGACTCCCACACTGAGGCATACCTCGCAGCCTCACACACATCAGGGTCCATGGTTGGGAACTGTGATTCTTCCGGCATTCTCCATGTTGTCAATGCAATTAAGAGTAATAACCATGTGTAGTGGAATTGCTTCCCTTATTCTTGCGCTTCTCAACAGTCATCCAAAAATTCCTGACATAAATACCTTGCCCAGTTAAACTGGACCCCCTTGCTGCACTGTGCAACCAAAGATACAACTGGGGTCCGCACTTCGTCCGCCCGACACTTTCTCATTATCTTACCAGCCAAAATGTGTGCGGCAAAATGCACAACCAAATTATTAACAGAGCTAATGGCATATCCCCAGGATTTCTTAACCAAACCGAAGTCATTCTTCATCTGATCAGCCAACTTTTTCTCCTGAGACTTCCCAACAAATGCTTCAACGGGGTTCACTCCTTGTAAGGAAGTGCAATGCTCCTTCTAATTAACATATCATCAATGGGGATCTTCGACCTGGGCCACAGACACCCATCATGCACTAATTCCAACAGTTGGCGCACACAAATTGTATTTATGTTATTGCACCCAAAGTATTGAACATAGAGCATATTTAGCAACCCAACGCGTTGAATTCTTGCCGCCCATTTCATTAGCTCAACCCTTGTCACTCCATCTTCTTCATAGTAAACTGATTTTAGGTACTTGATGGGCTCGAAGTGGGGATACTTGCTTCGGTCATTTAGATCCCAGTCCTCCATGCGAAGTTGTGGCACCTTTACCAATAACTCTCCCTCAATCAGTACCTCCTCCGGTAAAAGGGGTGTAAAGACCTTAAATTTTATAGCATCTAGGTCCCTGGTCACCTTTGAGGTTGGCTTCCGCGATGACATATAGGGTGGCAACGTGGAGATTAGTTCCACCTCGTCTGCATTGATATACTCTATTTCGTCGACCATTTCTTCCTCATCCAAATCTTGGGGCTCCATCAGTTGCTTTAGCTTATCCATTCTCTCCTTATTTCGTTGTTCCGTGGGGATTTTCCTCTGTGATTGCCTCACTAGAGGCTTTTGTGGCTTCTTTAGCTTCTTGGATGTTGCTGCTGTGGTAGTAGGATTTGTCCTCGACAATCTTGGTGCACTGGCAATCGCTGGTGGTGTAGTAGTCATAATGGATCCTAGCCCTTGTCTAAAAACTATTGCTCAATCTCCTCCCAGTTCCAACCAGACATGTAGCAGAACACTCGGCTCACACTTAGGCGAAAATCACACTTCGAATTCTCAACAAGAAAAGTTTCTGAATGTGGAGCGAGGTGCCATATTTATAACCCTTTTCAAATTCAAATCCCTTGATCTCCTTTAGATCCTCCTCATAAATGCAAATTTGCCTAGATATGCTCCTTAAATGCATTCCTCCTGCTCCTTTTAATTCAGGAAAAATTGCGTTAGACCCTTCCCTACAACGTAGTTACCCCTTCTTCATCGAAGCTTCCTCCATCTGCACCATCCTCCTGAATACCGTGCAACCCTCCCTCTTCGACAAAGTCCTTGTTTGGAAAAGTAATTTATAGTCCCATGCTTCCTTCCAACTGCCTGTAGCACTAAGACTTTCCTTCGTCCATATAGTCATTGCGTAGTCCCAGGGACATAATTGACCATGTAGATTTTCAATCTACTACCATTTACTCGTCCAAAAAATAATTCCTCATTCAACTCTGCGAGCTGAATTGCGCCATCATTTCAGATAACCCTGATAATGTATGGTCCTAGCCAACGCATGTTGAACTTACCAGGGAACTTCATGAACTTATTATCGTACAATAGAACCAAGTCTCCATTCTTAAAAGTTCTCTACTTAATACACTGATCATGCCATGCCTTTCCCCGGGCTTTCTGTACTTGTTGGTGAAATCTTGCAAGAAAGTGATCTTCTTCCAGCGCGAGCAATTGTTCCAATCTCTCCTCCATAATATCATTATCTACCATATCTGTAACGGCCAGAATCTGAAGACTGGGTGCTATGTATTCCATAGGCGTTACAACTTACTGTCCATAAGGCAATCTAAACGAAGTATGTCTCATCAACTTCTTGCAGGTAGTCCTATCTGCCCATAAAAATGTTGGTATGCGCACATCCTAATCGTTTCTATTGATGTTCCATACCTTAGTCAGGGCGTTCTCCAAAATTTTGTTGAAAGCCTCAACCATGCCATTCGCTTGATGATGATAAGGCGTGCTTTTTTGATGATGTACCTGAAACTCCTTCGTTAATGCTTCAATAGTGTTTTGTAGGAAGTGTGATCCTCAGTCGCTCATCAAGATCTTTGGACACACAAATCTTGACAAGTCTTAGTAAGACAAAGGCATTCATGTTATGTTACAGTGTTGAGTCTGTAATTGTTATATCTTTCTGTATTCGGGCGAAGGGGAAGGCTCCTACAGCTGGGTGCGCGGAGACTTTGGTAAGTCTGCAGTTGTGTGCGCGTAAGAAGATTGTAACTGTGAAGATCTCAAGTAATAAAGAAGAATTTGGAATGGATCTGTGTATTTTTATATGTTCACATTGTTTATGTATTTATGCATAATTAGGGTTCTCTTTTGTATATTTCTTCTATAATTGCATTACGAAGATTCAAATATTATTTTATATGATGAATAATGCATGTTAGACTAGTTAGGCACAACTCACAAGTCTGTTAAGTAGGAGAATGCTCCACGACTATAACAATAATATTAACAGTTCGTGAAGCTTGGATTAAGCCCTAAACTGAAAGAAACCCTACAGCCACACTACATAGCCCTTATGGATCCAGAAACATAGCTCTAGCACCCCCTAATATCACCTCGGATAAGATTGCGGTCTGCGCGAGCATATCGTTGCCGAAAGGGCTGGTGGTATAGAGTTTTTCTGGTTAGCACAACTAACTCTAAACCTGGGCCTGAGCCCCTTAAGCCAACAAATGGTTTCATTGTCAGGAACAATTCTGGATAGATTGTTCGACCCAACATTCAATCATCCTGGCTTAACTATTACCTCAAAATCACACTCTTGGAATAACAATAGCCACCTGTAGATCCCCCCCCCCCCAACACAAGCTTGTTCACCAAGTACTTCAGTGCATAGTGGTCTATGAATATCTTGAAGTGTGTGCCTAATAAGTAATGATTGAATTTTTGCAACGCATACACCATAACTAAGCCTTCTTGTTCTATTGTGGAATAATTTATTTCCACCTTAGATAACTTTCAACTCGCAAATGCGATGGGGTGATCAAGATCCCCTTCTCCTGGTTGCGCTAAGACAACCCCCAAAGCTATGCATGACACATCTACATGGACGTGGAACTCCTTCCAGTCTGGAAACACCAGAATCAACGTAGTGACCATTTTTCCCTTTAAGACGTCGAGGGTCTTCTGACATTCATTGTCCCAACAAAAGGTGACATCTTTCTTCAATAACTTTTCCATCAACGCAATGATCTATGAGTAGGCCTTTATGAACTTCTGATAATAACAAGTATGCCTTAGAGTCGTGCATAGCTGCTTCACGTTCTTCGATGGATACAAATTGATAATAACAACAATTTTTGCTTAGTCCACCATCAGCCCGTGCTGGCAAACAACATGTCCTAGTAATATTCCATATGGTACACAAAAAATACACTTTTTATTGCTCAACGAGATTTAATATTTCCTACAAGTATCCAACATCAAGCACAAGCTCAAAACATGCTTCTTTAATAGTCCAATGATTATCCAATCATCAAAGTAACCCTCTAGAAATTTGTGAATGAATTCTTTAAATGCTGCGACGACAAGTCTGGTGAATATCGCAGGTGCATTTTTCAATCCAAACAGCATGACTGTATACTGAAATGATCCCCATTCCATAGCAAAAGTTGTCTTACTCCTATTTTCTGGTGTAATCTTAATCTGATGGTAATGTGAAAACCCATATGTAAAGGGGTAGGACTCCTGTCCTCCCACATTATCCATAACTTCATCAGTAAATGGGGTTGGGAATGGGTCATGCACGCATGCATCATGCAACTAAGAATCTAACACTAGAAATTGCATGAGGAAGCAAAAACAATGTTTTGATGGCAGCAAGGACACCTTGGTCTCAGCTCATGGTCCCAAGGAGGGAGAGGTGAGATCAGGGGTTGCTTGGTAGCCCTTTTTGAATATACTTTTCTGTTACCAACCTATGAAATCAACTTAAAACATGAGCAACTATTTCTATCAGCAAAAATGAACTAAATAACTAAACAAGATTGTAACCTACTAGCAGAAATTAATTAAAGACAACATAAAAACATATAACATTACACGGAGGAGGTCCTGGCACTTGAGTTGGGCCCAACCCCAAGAGCTACAGGCTCCTAAAAAGAAGCTCAGAACTGAAGCAAAATGAAACTCATCTCCATTATTCAGAAAATAACCATGTCACAGAAATGTTTACAGCACAAGCTCCACAAATGAGCAAAAATAGAGTAGCACTAGAGTGCACAATACAAATGTTCGAAAAGTAACCTACGAAGGCTGGAAGCCTTCCTTCTTATACATTATGAGGTCTTTCAACAACCCTCCTTAACTCAAGGGGCTCGGCTGCTCAAACTGCCAGTAAACAGTCACTTTTTCACAAAACTGCTCGGCTGCCCTTGGGAATCGGTTTTGGTGGCCTGCTGAACTCCGAGCTGAGGATGGAGAATTCGAGGAAGGGGCCATTCAGTGCAGGAGACACCCTTCCTACGAATCCTCACCCTTGTTCCCTCGTGTTTGGCTGTCATCTGGCTCGTAAATGCTCGGCCTTGGTCCAAAAGTTGTCTAAAAATCTGCAATAACCACGTGTTAGCCTTCTTGGTAAAGTGACTATCCTCATTCATTCAATTAACATAAATATACTCAAAAAATATGCATGAACTATGAAAAATGGTGGATTGGTGAAGAACAATTAGGCAAAATGAGCCTAATAAGTTACCCAATTTCAGGGTAAGTCTGCAGTTGTGGGTGCGCGTAAGAAGATTGTAACTGTGAAGATGTCAAGTAATAAAGAAGAATTTGGAATGGATATGTGTATTTTTATATGTTCACGTTGTTTATGTATTTATGCATAATTAGGGTTCTCTTTTGTATATTTCTTCTATAATTGCATTGCAAAGATTCAAATATTATTTTATATGATGAATAATGCATGTTAGACTAGTTAGGCACAACTCACAAGTCTGTTAAGTAGGAGAATGCTCCACGACTGTAACAATAATATTAACAGTTCGTGAAGCTTGGATTAAGCCCTAAACTGAAAGAAACCCTACAGCCACACTACATAGCCCTTATGAATGCAAAAACATAGTTCTAGCACCCCCTAATATCACCTCGGGTAAAAGTGCAGTCTGCGCGAGCAGATCGTTGCCGAAAGGGTTGGTGGTATAGGGTTTTTCTGGTTAGCGCAACTAACTCTAAACCTGGGCCTGAGCCCCTTAAGCCAACAAATGGTTTCATTGTCAGGAACAATTCTGGATAGATTGTTTGGCCCAACATTCAATCATCCTGGCTTAACTATTACCTCAAAATCACACTCTTGGAATAGCAATAGCCACCTGCAGATCTCCCCCCCCCCCCAACACAAGCTTGTTCACCAAGTACTTCAGCGCATAGTGGTCTGTGAATATCTTGAAGTGTGTGCCTAATAAGTAATGCTTGAATTTTTGCAATGCGTACACCATAACTAAGCCTTTTTATTCTATTGTGGAATAATTTATTTCCGCCTTAAATAACTTTCAACTCGCAAATGCGATGGGGTGATCAAGATCCCCTTCTCCTGGTTGCACTAAGACAACCCCTAAAGCTATGCATGACACATCTACATGGAAGTGGAACTCCTTCTAGTCTGGAAACACCAGAATCAACGTAATGACCAATTTTCCCTTTAAGATGTTGAGGCTCTTCTGACATTCATTGTCCCAACAAAAGGTGACATCTTTCTTCAGTAATTTTTCCATCGACGTAGTGATCTATGAGTGGGCCTTTATGAACTTCTGATAATAACCAGTATGCCTTAGAGTCGTGCATAGCTGCTTCACGTTCTTCGATGGATCCAAATTGATAATAACAACAATTTTTGCTTGGTCCACCATCAACCCCTGCTGGCAAACAACATGTCCTAGTAATATTCCATACGGTACACAAAAAATACGCTTTTTATGTTCAACGAGATTTGATATTTCCTACAAGTATCCAAGATCAAGCACGAGCTCAAAACATGCTTCTTTAATAGTCCAACGATTGTCCAATCATCAAAGTAACCCTCTAGAAATTTGTGAATGAATTCTTTAAACGCTGCGACGACAAGTCTGGAGAATATCGCAGGTGCATTGTTCAATCCAAACAGCATGATTGAATACTGAAATGATCCCCATTCCGTAGCAAAAGTTGTCTTACTCCTATTTTCTGGTGTAATCTTAATCTGATGGTAATGTGAAAACCCATATGTAAAGGGGTAGGACTCCTGTCCTCCCACATTATCCATAACTTCATCAGTAAATGGGGTTGGGAATGGGTCATGCACACATGCATCATTCAACTTTCTTAAATTGACACAACTCCTTATTTCTCCCTTAATCTTTTTCTCCTGCACTACCATTGGCTTACCCATTCAGATTCTTCCACGGGTTCAATTATTCCAACTGCGACCATCTTCTCGAGCTCCTCCTTCACCTTCTCTTTGTATTTTGGGTTTAGCCTATATGGTCGTTGTTTTACAGGTTTCACATCTGACTTCAAAGTGATCTTCATTATGCACCTTTTAACTTAGTGAACTTTGTCGGAAACAACTCCTAGTACTCATGCAGTAATTCAGCAACCTTACCTACTATATCCTCATCCCATTAATGTTATGCTCTTGACCTACGAGAAATTCCAGAATACCAGAAATGCAAAGAAATATAGCCCATAACACAGAATAAAATGAGAAAAACAACAAGTATTTTATTATTCATAAATAGATTCAATGTTCACTTGCCTCTTCGAGGGGGCCACCTCTAACAGAGCAGAGCTCGATTACAATAAGACTCGATGATATTTACTTTACTAACTAAGACTATTTATAGCTAAATGACATCCAAAACCCCAACTACTAATGGTCCCTTGCATAACACGGGTTAACCACTTTATTTATTAACTATGGCCCATTTACAACTAAATGTGGTCCCTTTTATCTAATGCGGGTCAACCACTTACAATTATTAATGTGGGCTTTATTTACTCTCTAACTAACTATGACTATGACTCAACCCATTGGCCTTATTACATAAATAAAGGGTTTAGGGTTGGACCCTAGCATGCCCTCCCCTAGCAAAAGCAACCTTGTCCTCAAGGCTGAAGTTGCGGAAACTATTGAAGAATATTGGTTGGTTCTGAGTTCGCATCTTCTGGAGAGGTGTCTTTCCACTTAACGAGGACTTCCTTTATCGTGTGGCAGCAGAGATGTCATTCATGGGTATTGAGGGCCTGTTCTGGTTGGAGCCAGAGTAAGCCTTACTCATCCAATTTGGGTAGACTGGTTTGAATTCTGCAATTATTCCCTACCACTTTCTTGAGGCATGATACATGGAAGACTGGATGGATTTTTGAAGTTGGTGGCAAGGCTAATTTGCAGGTGAAGGCTCCAATGTGTTGAAGTATCTGATAAGGTCCATAGAATTTTGGTGCTAGTTTATGGCAACCATTTTTTTTAGAGATGTTTGCTTATATGGATGTAGTCGTAGGAATACCTGATCCCCTTCTTGAAATGTGCACTTGGAACAATGTTGGTCTGCCTGTTGCTTCATTCGATTTTGAGCTTGATGTAGATTATCTTTGAGATGAGCTATCATGGCGGCACAATTATGTAGGAGTTGATCAACTGCCTTCACCTTAGAACATCAAGGGATATAAGAAATAGGTGAAGGTGGGAGTTGGCCATACACTGCCTTGTATGGAGTCATCTTGGTGGCTTCATGATAGTTGTTATTATACCACCATTCAACTAAAGGTAGCCATTGTACCCATTGCCATTTCTTTTCTAAAGTGAAGCACCTTAGATATGTCTCCAAACATTTGTTAACTTCTTTTGTTTGACCATCGGTTTGGGGATGATAGGCAATACTTCGTTGGAGTTGTGTGCCTTATAGCTTGAAAAATTCTTGCCAAAATTTGTTGGTGAAAGTGGGGTGACAATCAGACAGAATGGAAGTCAGCATGCCATGCAGTTTGAAGATCTGGTCCATGAAAGCTTGAGCCACCAAAGTGGGGGTAAATGGGTGGGGTAGAGCGCAAAAATGAGCATATTTAGAAAGTTTGTCCACAACCTCCATGATGACAGATTTGTTGCCCGAATTTCGGAGACCAGTGATGAAATACAAGGAAACATCCGTCTAGACAGAGGCAGGGAGTGGCAATGGCTGCAAGGTTCTCTGTAACTTGATTGTTTCTCCTTTGTTGCATTGACACACATCACATTCAACTACAAAAGTAATAATGTCATTTTTCATGCCAGTTCAAAAGAAAGAACGACGAGAGCGAACATAACTCTTCTGAAAGCTTGAATGCCTTGCAGTTGGAGATGAGTGAAACTCTTCCAAATGCAGTTTTTGAGGGTGGATGTCGACGATATAACTACTCGATCCTTATACTAAAGACTATCATCCTTCCAAGAGTAGTCAGCTGAGGAATTAGGATCTTCTCTCAAGTTATTAATAAGTTTGGAGAGAGAGGGGTGTGCGAACCATTCCTTGTGGGCCTCTTCAATCCAATCTAGTATAGGAAGAGAGATTGATAGCAGGATGCTTTCATCCTCAAATTGGTGCGATAAAGCATCAGCTACTACATTGTCATGCCCTTTCTTGTAAATTATCTCATAATCATATCCCATCATTTTGGCCCGCCATTTATTTTGTTGTGGCGATGATAGACGTTGCTCCAAAAAATGTTTTAGGCTTTGATGGTTCGTGCGGATTTGGAAACCTCACCCCAACAGGTATGGTCGCCAAGTTTATACTGAATGTAAGATGGCCATCATTTCTTTCTCATAGTTAGATTGACCAAGATGTTTTCCACTCAATTGTTTGCTGGTGAAGGCCAATGGTCGACCCTCCTGCATTAATATAGCACCAATACCGTTACTGAAAGCATCACATTCAATCACAAAAGATTTGGTGAAGTCCGGTAGGTCTAATACGGGACTGGAGCACATGGCCTGTTTAAGAGCCACAAACGCGTGCTGAGCTGCATCAATCCAGAGAAATGAATTTTTCTTGAGAAGATTAGTGAGGGTTCTAGTAATGAGACCATAATTGCGAACAAATTTGTGATAGTAGCCAGTGAGACCCAATAATCCCCTTAAACTCTTCAAGGTTTTTGGTTGGGGCCAATCTTGCATTGCCTGTATATTTTTTGGATCAACCCTCACTCCTTCACGACTCACAATGTATCCAAAATACTCGACTTCTTCCACGCCAAAAGAACACTTGGAAAATTTGACTAATAATTTGTGATCTCGGAGTAGTTGCAAGATCAGGTCTACATGCTGAAGATGTTTTTCACAGGTTAGGTTGTATATGAGAATGTCATAAAAGAAGACAAGGACAAATTTGTAGAGATATGGTTTCAACAGGTGGTTCATGAGGCTTTCAAAAGTAGATTGAGCATTACATAGACCAAATGGCATGACCAAGAATTCATAATGGCCTTCATGAGTTCGGAAGGTAGTCTTGGGAATGTCTACTTCCTTCATGCATATTTGGTGATAGCTAGAGTGAAGATCTAGCTCAGTAAAGAATTGAGCACCATGTAGTCCATCAAGAAGATTATCAACAACCGGAATAGGAAATTTGTCTTTGACAGTGAGCTTGTTGAGTGCCCAAAAGTTCTGACACATGCACCATTCTCCATATTTCTTTAGCACCATGACCACTGGTGATGAATAAGGAATGATGCTGGGATGAATAACATTGGCTTCGAGGGGTTCGTTGATGATTATTTCAATTTCATTCTTTTAGGCAAAAGGATATCAATATGGGCGCACATTAGGCGGTTAGGCCCTCGGGACCAAAGGGATGGTATGATCATGTTCACCCGTAGAGGGTGGAAGCTCTTCAGATTTGTAAAATACCTACTGGTGGCGGTCTAAGACCTTTTGCATCTTAGGATGAATATGAGTAGTGGATTCAATGGACTGGATGGCATTAAATTGGGCAATGACTTTGTAATGGCCTTTTTTCAAAATCTTTTCCATTCGATGCGAACTGATGATAGTAGGAGAACATGCCTGGAGTCCACGTAATGTACGAATGTGGTCGTTCTGCTTAAAGCTCATATATAACTCCTAGAAATCCATTATGATCAGGCCTAGTGTGCAAAGCCATTCAACACCCAAGACAATGTCACAACCACCCATTTCAATAACAAACATGTGGGTCTTTAGGTGGTAGTCTCCCATCTGAAGTTTAATATTTTCACAGCGGCCTTCACATTTCATGGTCCCCCCATCAACGATAAGGACTTGGAAATTGAAGATTGCTCGCACAAAACAAATAACAACTTCGGTGGCTCACTTATGAGTGCTGCCACTATCAATCAATACCACTACTAGTCGATGTTTAAGAAAGCCTCGGATTTTAAGAGTTTGAGGCAAAGAAATTCCCTCTAAAGCATGTAGTGAGATAACTGGTTCATCTGGTGTAGCTGTGAGATCATTGTTAGGCTGGGCTTCCTTATCTTCATCCTTGGCTTCCTCGGATGAACTGTTATCAGTAGCATCAATTTGAAAGAATTTTGGTTCCTTGAATTTATGCTCTGGGGAGTATTTGTCATCACAGTAGTAGCACAATACTTGTTTTCTTCTTTCAGCCATTTCTATTGGAGACATCTTTTGAACCTTAAGTGTTTGGGTAAGGCTCTGAGCCTGGGTGGGACACCCCTTGGCTACGAAATTTGGACGAGTGGAATGGGCGGCTAAGGCGAGTTCCACCTTGATGACCTTTTTGCAGGCATCTGTCCACGTAGATGGGTGGTGCATCCGGACATGGGCTTGGATGGCTTCTTTGAGACCACTGATGAAACACTCAAACTAGAAGTCATCTCCTAGACCGTCAGTTCTGATGGCCAATGTCTCAAAGGCTGCAATGTAGTCTTTTATTGTGCCTATCTGTTGGAGCTTAGTGAGACGGCCCAAAAAATTAGATTCCCTGTCAAAGCAGTCACATAGGGCTTTTGAGAACATGTGCCAAGTTATGTTCCTGGGATAACATTTATGATGCCACTACTACCATTTCCATCTCTCTTGGTCCATGTAAAGGGACCCCACACATAGTTTAGTGTGATCTTCGCAGATATCATTAAGGGAGAAATATTGTTCCATTTGTGCTACCCATACTATAGGATTAGAGCCATCAAATTTGTACATGTCTAGCTTGGGTGGACGAAGGTGGGAATATTGATGATTTCCATGTAAGTGAATGTGAGGGCTAGATTCTCCTTTGAGGTGTTCATCAACACTATGCTCCTCCCGATGAGACCTCTACATCATATTGGTGAGGAGTGAAAGCTGTGAGGTAATTCAATCCATATTGCCCTGGAACTCATCCAACCTTTTTTTAAGGCTCTTGATCTTCTCATAGGCCATGACTTGAGATCTGGTACCTACCATACACAAACCCCGGTCAATTACTGAAGAGTAGTCTTCTTGGAAAGAAGGAAAGCTCAGGAATCTATTGGCGGGGGTCACTTGAAGTCACTTTAGAAAAATTTGGGACTGCCAGAAAATTGAGGCTGACAAGTGAATGGTACCACTGCGATCAACTCTTCATCCTGAAGCTTATGGGATAATTCTCTTACAAGCGTCCCGGGATGGTCTTAGACAAAAAAAAAATTAATTCCGAAAGGATTTTTACTCCATGTTGATCAATATTGCAGTGGCTAAATTTTAGAAAACTTGATCTTGCATAATGTCCTGCGAAAGTAGGGCCTAGTTTGTAGTAGCCACAGGCCTCATTGCACAAAGAGTCTTGTTGAATTGAGGCTTCTGTGATTCATATCGTTTATGAGAGAATTTTTGGCGTAAATCACATGATATTTCATTTGTCGACGCGTTTTGAACCAACCAGTGTGGTTCATCGTTAGGACAAGTTGAAGAATCAGATCTAGATTGCATGTTAAATAGTCAGAGCGGAACATCCAACAGCTATAATTTTTTACTGGGCAACGACTATATTGACTAACTAACGGCTATATTAGACTAGGAAATGGCTAGTTGGACCGAACCTAGGGAAAAGGGGGAAAAACTATATTTTAAATAGAGTTAAGGATTTCAATAATTATTAAATTAATAGTTAGTTATACTATTATTAAACTAAAAGTAAATGGGAACTATGAATTTACATAAAAGGTATTAAATATTCTATATTTATTTATTATTATTATTATTTTTAAATATAAGTATAAAAATCAATATTAAATTAGTCAATATAGCTGTTGCCTAGTAAAAAATTATAGCCGTTGGATGTTCCGCTCTAACTATTTAACATGCAATCAAGATCTGATTCTTCAACTTGTCTTGACGATGAACCACACTGGTTGGTTCGAAACGCATTGACAAATGAAATGTCATGTGATTTACGCCGGAAAATTTGCTCATAAACAAAGAGTCTCATCAGCACTATGAAACCCCAACTATTGAATGTGAGTTGCATGACGACAGCAGAACCCTAGCTATTGGATCTAATTTGTACGGTGGCGGCACAACCCTAACTGCTGGATCTGATTTGCACTGCGGCGGCAGAACCCCAATTGCTGGATCTGATCTGTAAGATAAGGTAGTGGGTGATCTTCAGATAGTATAGGGAACTATGGTCACAAAGGAGTGTCACGTGCTACAGATTGCAATATACACAAGGGTCCAATAATAGTACTCGGCCCAATCTTTCAGGGCGCTACCTAAGGAGGATCAACCGTACCCTTAGCCGTACTACCCGATTACCCTATTGTACACATGAATAATCTCCCCAAGTGTTGTTCTCAATGTACTGTAGTAGTAACATGACCGAAAAATTATCTAAGGCTAGGTATCAGGTGAGCCTAAGGGGCTTTCGATATACCCAAGGGTACGTGGAAGTGCAGTCTATGCATAGTTCTGTCTAATGCACTACTACTTGAAAGGGTAGCCACAAAGGTTACAAGGGAGTCCATCAAGCATGATCACCTCTCATAGTTCCTGCGTGCATGCCTCCCCAAATCCGCAGGTTTATGTGCTCAACGACAGATCCCGTGATTTAAAGACGCTGGAACACATCTCTAGCCTAAAAAAAATCTAGGAAAGTTGGAGGTACAACCGGGCCTGGAAAGTGCCCTGATACCACTTGTTATGCTCTTGACCTGCGAGAAATTCTAGAATACCAGAAATGCGAAGAAATATAGCCAAGAACGCAAAATAAAATGAGAAAAAGCAACAAGTATTTTATTATTCAAAAATAGATTCAATGTTCACTTGCTTCTTCAAGGGGGCAACCTCCAACAAAGAAAAGCTCGATTACAATAAGACTCGATGATCTTTCCTTTACTAACTAAGACTATTTATAGCTAAATGACATCCAAAACCCTAACTACTAGTGGTCCCTTGCATAACACGGGTTAACCACCTTATTTATTAACTATGGCCCGTTTACAATTAACTGTGGTCCCTTTTCTCTAATGCGGGTCAACCACTTACAATTATTAATGAAGGCTTTATTTACTCTCTAACTAACTATGACTATGACTTATCCCATTGGGCTTATTAAATAAATAAAGGGGTTAGGGTTGGACCCTAACAAGTAATCTCCAATGCGCACAAATTTGGGCTCCGCCTTTGAGCCTATATTGACTTGTCTTGTCTTAACAGGTTGTGTTATGTCATGTATCCCAACTTCTAGTCTCACAATCTCATGTTGTCCTTCTTATTCAAGGATGTTAATGTTGTGTGGATCTTCCTTGCCCTCCTCTGCGGTCATATTATAGCATTTGATTGCATGCTGCAATTGCGTGTTCCAATCGAGTTGTACCCAAGTCGTTGGTTCATTTGGTGTCAGGAAAAATACTACTATGATTTCCTTAAGGGCATCATCGATACACTAAAAACCATTTTCAAAGCTAAGGTCAATATGAAGCTTTCCTTCATACCATACCAGTCGACGGTGCCATGGTGCAACTCTGTTTCGAGATGCCAATTCATCAGTATCACATCCAGAGTGTGAACAAATATATGTACCCATTCTGGTCGAGTTTCTTCGCCCCATGTTGTAGTCCAACGAGACAAGTGTTCTCATGGATCATCCTTACCATTATAATTCTTTGTTAGCTTTGTGTTTGCATGACCAAACCCGAGTCTCATCAATTGGAGATACTCCTTCCAATCTCCTATATTGTATTTATGCGTGCCCCACCATTGCACAGGTGTAGCCCTCAAATATATATCCAAGGCCTTGAATCGTTGTTCTTCCAATACATCCCTTTCAAACTCATCAAGAAATAAGATGCCATCGCCTAGCCCATCATAGTAAGGTAGATTGCGTAGCTCTGTTGAGATGCAGTGAAGAGATTTTGTAAGTCTATTATAGCGCAAAGTAGAAACTTCTTACAACTAATTCTGTTAGTTCTTCAATTCCTCATCAAGGTCTGAGACATAAGAACTATCCTTTTCCCCACTTATCCTCCCATCTACGGTGGGGTTGATCCAATGCTCATCCTGCGCAATTAACTTATAGATATGGTCAATATCTTCGTCGCCATATTCATCGCGGACAAGTTCTGTATACCGTGCTCCTTCAAATGGGTCCAAAGGAACAACGACCCTGGTACCATTATTCTTGAATACCATACATCTCCTTTTCAGATTGATTATGGTGTCCATATCAAAATCCCAATCGATTCTGAGTAAAGATGGATATGGATTACTATAGTCCACAATCTCAATGATTTCAAACTCCGCCATCACTCTTGCTCCTTCAATGTCCACAACAATGCCCTGCAATCGACTTATCAGGATAATTTTTTGTTGATTGGCCATGCTTAGCTGAATCGATGACCATTGTAGCTTTGATTGCCCCATCCACTCCCACTTCAAAATCCGCCATCACGCTTGCTACTTCAATGTCCACAAAAACACACTGCAATCAACCCATCAGGATGATTTTTTGTTGATTGACCATGCGCAGCTGAATTGGTGACTATTGTAGGTTTGGTTGCCCTATCCGCTCTCAAGTTTGCTTCGGTAATACATTCACATCCAATCCCAAGTCCATAATTACTTGATCCATTTCAAATTCACTAACCTGCGCAATTAATCACATTTTTCGGCCAATTCTTTTCTTATTTTTGTTGACTTTGTTTACTGTGCATTATTTAGGTTGTGGCTTCTCTTTAGTAGCATAGTTTTTGATTAGTTCTTGCAATCCTTCCACTGCTTTTTGATCCCTTAGCAACTTCATACAGGTTTGGAGAAAGGACTTCAGAATGGTCGGATCAGGGTTCTTTATCACAGTAACCACTTCAGGATTATCCTTTCGTGGTACTAGTTGTATCCGTGTATTTGATGTTGAAGCTCTTGGGTCCATGAAACTCTTCTTTGCTTCTATGAAGGTTTCTTTCTCCCTTTGCATATTGAACCCGATACTCTTTTCTCCAGCCTTCCTGAACCATGTATCTGTTATATGCTTCTTCCTTTCTATTTTATCTTCTCCTGTAGCTGCGCCACTTTGTGTCACTATGTTAACACTTGGATCATCTTCACATGTTTTGGCCCTCATCATTTGCAAGTTTTGCACTGGCTATTTATTCTTCTTTTCCTACATTTTAGCCATCAAACCAGGACAATCCTTTATCACATGGTCGAACTTCCTACAATACTTACAGGAAGGGGTAGTGGGGTTCTGAAAATCTCACGCAAAATGTCCAGCTTCGCCATAGTTATAACATATAATCTGACCCCTACCTCATCCAACGCCCCCTCCTCGACTGCGTCCTTAGCCCTGAAATCCTCTGCAGGCCGTAGGTGAACAATGGTCTTCCTGTGTGTGGCTTTCAAGTTGCATTTTGTACGCCACTATTTTCTCTATCATCAAATCATAGATGCGACAATTTATTTTGTCGTGTTCTACTAAGTGGCAAAAGTTAAAAAATAATTGCTTTGGCACCTGCACATACATTCTATAACAAATAACAGTGGTCAGTCGGGTGTTGGCCTGCAACTCGGTAAGTACTACAGCAGACACTCGATCTAGTACTTGGTCCAGCACTAGGTTCCGACTTCAGAAGATTAGGACCCCGACTAGGAAAATATTGAGACATGAAGGACAGTGGTCCTTATAGTGACCTTCCACTTTACACTTGATGCACCAAATGTCTGAGCGTGTATCAGGCCAAATTTGTTTTCCCTTCTTTAAATCTTGCAGCTCCATGTGTAAGCTCCTTAACTAGGTCTGTATCTATTGAACTCCTATGTGAGTATCATGTATCGGTGATGCTTCTAGCTTCATCGCAATTTCTATTGCCTCAACTTGTGATGTGAAGTTTTGTTGCGATAATAGTAATATGAGATGTGGTAACTGTCGGAAAATATTGAGGGGGGGTGAACCAGTATTCCTTAGCAATTAGCACTTTTAAATCTTTTCAGAGCATTAGTTAATCTTCAATTATCATTAATGTTTATGCAGTAACAACAGTGAATAAAAGAACACAGGAGGCACAAAAATTTTAGGTGGAAAACCCCCTCCGAGTCAAAAACCACCGAACCCTTTTCTAATAACTCTTTAATCTTCAACGCCAATTGAAAAGAAAGCTCCAACTTCCTAGAATCTAGAAAGGCATTCTTCTCGAGCTCCCGCTAGATGGACGCTCCAATGCCTGAGATTCTTCAGTAGTCAACCGAACGGATGCCCCAACACCCAATGAGATACAACTCACCCTAGCACCACCCTACCACCCTGAAGTTTTCACAGGCTTGAACCTGTTGGTGACTTCATGCTCCAACCTAGCACCACCCTACCACCCTATAGAAGAATAAAATAAGAATGGACTCCCCTACCAGGGAAAATGGTCCACTTTACAATGATATAGAACAATGTAGAAGAAGAAGACACACTAGATCATAACCCCAACTATGACACAACCACCTAATGATGATCCTAGACCTCCCAACACTGCCTCTTCAACTCTTGGTAGATAGACACTTGTACAACTTTTACAAAGATTCTTTTACAATGACTCTGTACAATGATACTTTTACAATGTCTGTATGCAGTGCTTGAAGACATCATGTGGTGAACTTCTTACTGCTGTTCTGCACCTTGATTGTTGCTCTTGTCAGGCTAACCTTTCTCATTCTTTAGGACATTAGATTATGCATTGAGTCTTCTCTTGATGAATATATAATACCTGCAAAAAGTCTTCAAGGAAATTCCCATGACATGATAATAGTAAAACTTACCTCATCCTGTAGAGCATATGTCAGTGCTAAACAAAAACAAACAAATTAGAATACAAAGAATCTAATGCAATTAAGAGATGAACATGCATATACAGAAGATACTTACCCGTAGGTTACCTCTGCTACATCATTTTGTTGCACCGTGCTCTTTGCTGCCCTAGAAAGTCTGGTCCTTTGCACCCCTTGACAACACTTGATCTAGTTTTTCTTGCCTTCTAGGAGCACGATATTTAATCTGATGTATCTCTGCAATTTTAGATCCCCAAAATGTGATATTTGGTCTTGTAGAAGCCCTCTGAGTCTTCTTTCCAATGCCACAGGTCTGACCCAATTTGGACTCTTCAAGACAAAGTTATGCCCAATCTCTCACAATGACCTAATTATGGACTAATTCAGTAGAGCGAACTTGTACGACATGCCACATGTCACTGTTTTCTCCTTCAGCTTTGAAATTGATACACAGAAAACTACAGTCCGTGCATTTCTGCTACTTTTTACAGAATTCCAATCCTCTTCTCAGAGAGAGTTATGACAATTTTCCCAAGGTCACTTCTTTGAGATGAAATTTGGCAGCCTGCAAAAACCCTAACTTCCACAGATCATATCTCCGAAAATATAGCAAACAAAGATCTGAAATTCAGTCACGACGTTCATCATGATTGTGAATCAAATGGGTTTTAATTTCAAAATCTAAGACTTCGCAAAAATGAAGTTATAACGAAAATGCCACGATCACTTCATTTGGAGGATATATGAGATTTATTTTTATAGAGTTGAGAGGGGCTTCTATAGAGAATGTTGGAGGGATTTTAGGAGCCTAAAAAATTATTAATTATTGACTATTCACCAAAACCAATTATGAGTGCCATGCCACAACCCCATAGGGTTTTAGCCCACTAACTAGGGTTACTAACTTCAAACATGAATATCTCTCAAACTGTGAAGAATTACTTGGTGTGCCATATATCAACGGAAACATCTCGACGAGTAGAATCTATATAGAAGATCCTTGACTCAAAATAGAGTAATTTTTCAAGTCAAAATTCCCTTGCAAGATCAGGGTAGCCCCTGGTGCTGCTTGGGTTGACATCAATGACAACCTTAGATAATATTTAGATCAAAAATCTCCCCCTTTGGCATTGATGGCAACACAAGTACTCCCCCTGCGATCAGGGCACCTCTTCCTACTGCCTTCTTTCCCCCTTTGACATCAATGGCAAAGGGTAACTCCCCCTGAAACACAACCATCCTACGGACCTGTACACACTTCCACTCCCCCTTTATTTTTTGAATAAGGAAAATCTAATGAGAACTTGGGAGGATCCCAAGCTTTTGGCGAAGATATTCAAATGCTTCACGAGGTAAAGGTTTAGTGAAGATATCAGTGATTTTTTATTTTGTACCAACATATTCAAGCTTGATATTGTTTTCAGCGACCTTCTCTCTAATGAAATGATATTTAATCGGAATGTGCTTCGCTTTGGAATGCATCACAGGATTCTTGGAGATACTGATGGCACTGGTGTTATCGCAAAATATGGGAATAGGCTCATCAAACTTGACCTGAAGATCTTGAAAAGTTTTCTTCATCCAGAGAACTTGAGTACAACAAGTTGTTGCCGCGATATATTCTACTTCTGCTGTGGATAACGAGATTGAGGTTTGCTTTTTGCTCAACCATGATACGAGACAACCACCTAGATAGAATACTGCTCCACTACTACTCTTACGATCATCAACGCTTCCTGCCCGATATGCATCTATAAAGACTTGAATAATGAGATTGTTTCCCTTGGGATACCACAAGCCATATTCTGTTGTGCCCTTTAGATATCGAAGAATTCTTTTGATGACAATAATATGTGATTCTTTTGGTGTTGCTTGGAATCTTGTTACTTGTCCAACTGCTTGCATAACATTTGGCTGGGAGGCTGTTACATATAGAAGACTACCAATCATAGATCCATACAACCTCTGATCCACATCCTTAGATGCGTCGTCTATGCTCAATTTGCAACTTGTTACCATCGGAGTAAGGACGGGCTTGCAATCTTCCATTTTGAATTTCTTAAGCATTTCCTTGATGTACTTGGCTTGACATATAAATATTCCTTTCTCTTGCTGAGATATTTGAAGACCTAAGAAGTATGTCAACTCACCAAGTAAAGACATCTTGAACTCACTCTGCATCTTTGTAGCAAAGTTCTTACTTAGTCGATCATCATTGCTACCAAAGATTATATCATCCACATATACCTCAACGATTGTTAAATTATCTTTATGTATTTGTACGTAAAGATTGCTATCAGTAGTACCTTTCTTGAACCCTTGTTGAGTAGATATCTGTCAAGACGAGCATACCATGCTCTGGGAGCCTGCTTGACACCATACAGAGCCTTCTTTAACCTGCAAACATAGTCTTCTTTTTCTGATAGTAGAAAACCTTCAGGTTGTTTGATGTAAACTTATTCTTCTAATTCTCCATTCAAAAATGTTGACTTAACATCCATTTGGTAGACTTTTGTTTTTCTTGAACATGCATAGGCGAGAAACATCCAGATGGCTTCCATTCTGGCAACTGGTGCAAATGTTTCGTCGAAATCAATTCCTTCCACTTGTGCATATCCTTTGCATACTAATCTTGCTTTATTTCTGGTAACCTGTCCATCTTCATTCAATTTGTTCTTGAACACCCATTTTATCCCAATGAATTTTTATATTTTGGTCGTGGAACTAATTCCCAGGTCTTATTCTTCTCGATTTGATCCAATTCTTCATTCATAGCTGCTACCCAATGTTCATTCTAGCTGGCTTCCTCAAAACTACTAGGCTCAAAGGTTGCTAGAAAAGCAATGTGAGCTTGTTGTGATGAACGAAGCTGTCGACCTTTTCTTGTTCCAATTCCTTCATATATGTCAACAATGATTTGATTTGATGGATGGTTCTTTTGAATCCATTCTTTTCTTCTCTTTGGAGGAGCTTCTTGTTGTTGTTCCTGTATATCTTGTTGATCATTATTTACTTCTTCCTGGTTGACAGTTGCTTCTTGTTCTAGAATTTTCTCTGTACCTTTTTCAGCCTCTGTCTCAAGTTTCAAGGATTCTAGATCCTCATCATTATTCATTAGAACACTATCTTCGTCAAATGTAACATTTATTCTCTCCACTATATTTTTTCGTCTTAGATTATAACATTTATAGGCCTTTCTTTTGCGTGAGTAACCAACAAAGATACCTTCATCAACAAGCGATTCAAACTTACCCAACTTTTGATCTTCTCTTTTTATATAACATTTGCTTCCAAAGATTCTGAAATATTTTACATTAGCCAGTTTTCCTTTCCATAATTCATATGGGGTCTTATTGCAATTATTTATGAGAAGACTTTTGTTGATAATGAAGATTGTCGTATCAATTGCTTGAACCCAGAATTTTTCATCCAATTTTGAGTCCTTCAACATTGTTATACCCATTTCCTGTATGGTTCTATTCTTTCTTTCAGTAACTCCATTTTGTTGAGGTGTTCGTGCTGTTGAAAATGATCTTTTTATTGCATTTTCGTCATAATATTGTTGAGGTATTTTGGAAGTGAATTCTCCGCCATTATCTGATCTTCGACACTTTATTTTTAAACTAGTTTCATTTTCGACCAACTCCTTGTAGATCTTAAAGCACTCAAAAGCTTTAGATTTTTTTCTTTAGGAAACTGACGGCTGTCATCCTGGTATAGTCATCTATCATTAACATGAAATATAATTCTCCATCTAAGCCGTTTGTTCCCATAGGACCACATAGATCAATATGTATCAATTCCAATGGATGTGATGCAAAGTGTTCTTTTGTTTTAAATCCGCATTTTGTTTGCTTGCCGTGCCGACAGGCCTCACATAGTGTGTTGGAAGGTTTTGAGATTTTCGGCATTTCTCGTACTGCTTCATTTTTGCTTATCCTGACAAGATTTTCAAAGTTTATGTGACCCATTCATTTGTGCCATAACTAGCTTTCATCTTTTTTAGCTAGTAGACATGCTTTAGTTGCTTCATCCAAAACATATATGTCATTTGGAGCTCGACTTGCTATAGCCACAATTTTACCATACTTGCCTTTCTTGATTTCACATTTTATGGAGTTTAATAGCATTGTGTGTGCTTGATCACACATTTGTCCAACACTGAATAAATTGTGATTCATGTTTCCAACCAATAGAACATTCTTGGCTATAGCATCTTTTCTTCCGAGACTGATGGTACCTGATCCTATAACATTTGAAGATCCATCATTTCCAAAGGACACGGTTCCATCCTTCTTCTCTTTCAAAGATACAAATTTCTTTCTATCTCCAGTCATATGCGTTGAGAAATCGCTATCAACATACCACACATATTTGTTGTTTTGAGCCTTGAGAGCGAGAGCACAATTGTCAGTGTTCTTCTTCTTCCATGTTCATTCGTTCTATGGCTTTGAAGATTCTTCTGGAGGATTTTCAAGTCTGCAGTCTCTGGCTATGTGTCCAAAGTTTTGACATTTGTAACATTCAATATTACTTCTTAAATGTTCAAATCTATTGGTGTTTCATTGAGCCCTGGGAGGTTCATATTTGAAAGATCTCCTAGAATTGTATTGGCTCCTAGGGTACGTGCGACATTCTATAGCTTTATGACCAAATTTTCCACATGAATAACAATAGCCATGAAAAATATGTTGGTACATGGATGGAAATCTTCGTCGGGGAATTGTCTTCCAAGGCTGTTATTGCGAATCTTGTTCAATGAAGTCTACATTCCTGTCAGATCTCATAGGTTCATTGTATTTTGTTATAGAAGGTCCTACTTCTTCTTCTTTGTAACCAAGGCCAATTTTGTCGTTGTAAGATCGTTGATTGTTGATGAGTTCTTCCCACGCCCTTGAGCTGTTGGCACAGTTTTGGACAATTTTTCCCTTCTTCACTTCCTTACGCAGTAAGACTACTTCGGCTTCTAATGCTTCCCTTTCTCGGTTGCTTTCTTCCAACTTCTTTTGAAGTCCCTTTATTAAATTTGTGTTCTTCAATTTCATTTTTGAGACAAATTGTTCTTCAAGAGTGTTGGAATGGATCTTCTCAGCATTGAGATCTTTTATAAGCTTGATTGCCTCCTTAGAAAATTATTCTATGGCCAACCCTTCTTCTTCGTTGTTTAATACCTCTTGTTTATTGTGCTTGGCCATAAATAGTACTCTCTCATTGGCTTCTTCTTCCTTGTCATTGTCTTCATCGGATGATGAGCTATCTTCTTTAGAGAGAAAGTTCCTTTTGAATCCTTTCTTCTTGCCTTTCTTGTTAAATTTCTTAAAGCCTTTCTTTCCTTTTGAGTTTCGATCACTTTTGTTCAGACATTTTGCTGCGAAATGCCTAATCTCACCACAGCCGAAACATATCAATAGAAGTTTATCTTTGAATTTCCCCTTACCAATTTTTAGTTTTCTCGTAAAGTAAGCATATTCTCCATCTGAAAAACCTTCTTAATCATCTTCCTTTTCTTCACACTTGCAGGTGTAGATGTAGGTCTTTGCCTTTGAAGGTTGTTTGTCCTTATGGTTTTCTTACATGCAGCGAACGCAGTTTCTAGATGCGAAGTACCCTCTTCTTCATCAAGTCTCATTTCATATGCTATGAGAAGTCCATGTAATTCCTCTTTGCCGAGTTTGTCCAGATTTGCACTGTATTCTAAGACCGATACCTTTGGGTTGAATCTTCCTGGTAATGTTCTAAGAATCTTTTGTATAATAGTCTTCTCATCAACAGGCTCTCCCAATCCTTCCAGAGTGTCGGTTATTTCATCAACGTGTTGGAAGTATGCAACAATGTTGTCATCTTCTTTCATTCTGAGTTGCTCAAATTTTGCTCTGTAGATTTGAAGCTTTGCTTGTTTGACATTTGAGTCACCTGCATATATATTCTCAAGCTTGTACCATACATTTTTGGTGGTTTTACAACCCAACACCTTATGATAAGCAGATTCAATAAGTCCACTGATAATAATATTCTTTGCTTTTGCATCATTTACCAAATTCTTCTTACCTTATTCATCAGCGGTTGGTGTAAAGTCATTTTGAACAATGTCCCATACTTCGTAACTTTGTGTCAAGATATAGACCTCCATTCTTCCTTTCCAGAATGCATAATTATTTTCATTGAATAGAGGTACACCATTCTTGGTATGCTCCATGATCTCCTTCCAGTTGTTAAACTATTATTGAAGGAACCAAGCTTTGATACCAATTGTTGGAAAATACTAAGAGGGTGGGTTGGGGGGGGGGCGTGGGTGAATCAATATTCCTTAGCAATTATCACTTTTAAATATTTTCAGAGCATTAATTAATCTTCAATTATCATTAATGTTTATGCAGTAACAACAATGAATAAAAGAACATAAGAGGCACAAAAATTTTGGGTGGAAAATCCCCTTTTGGGTAAAAAATCACCGAACTCTTTTCTAATAATCTTCAACTCCAATTGAAAAGAAAGCTCCAACTTCCTAGAATCTAGAAAATCATTCTTCTCTAGCTCCCACTGGATGGACGCTCCAACTCCCGATATTCTTCAGTAGTCAACTAAACGGAAGCCTTAACACCCAATGAGCTACAACTCACCGCACCACCCTGAAGTTTTCACAGGCTTGAACCTGTTGGTGACTTTATGCACCAACCTAGCACCACCCTACCACCCTATAGAAGAATAAAAGAAGAATGGACTCTTGTACCAAGGAAAATGGTCCACTTTACAATGATATAGAATGATGTAGAAGAAGAAGACGCACTAAATCATAACCCCAACTATGAGACAACCACCTAATGATGATCCTAGACCTCCCGACACTACCTCTTCAACTCTTGGTAGATAGACACTTGTACAACTTTTACAAAGGTGCCTTTACAATGACTCTGTACAATGATACTTTTACAATGTCTGTATGCAGTGCTGCCCACTTGAAGACTTCATGTGGTGAACTTCTTGCTATTGTTCTGCACCTTGATTGCTGCTCTTGTCATGCTACCCTTTCTAATTCTTTAGAACATTATATTATGCATTGAGTCTTCTCTTGATGAATATATAATACCTACAAAAAGTCTTCAAGGAAATACCCATGACATGATAATAGCAAAACTTACCTCATCCCGCAGAGCATATGTCAGTGCTAAACAAAAACAACAAATTAGAGTACAAACAACCTAATGCAATTAAGAGACGAACATGCATATAAAGAAGATACTTACCTGTAGGTTACCTCTGCTGCATCATTTTTCTGCACCTTGCTCTTTGCTGCCCTAGAAAGTTTGGTCCTTTGCACCCCTTGACAACACTTGATCTAGTTTTTCTTGCCTTCTAGGAGCACGATATTTAATATGATGTATCTCTGGTATTTCAGATCCCCATCATGTGATGTTTGGTCCTGTAGAAACCCTCTAAGTCTTCTTTCCAATGCCACATGTCTGACCCGATTTGGACTCTTCAAGACAAAGTTATGCCCAATCTCTCACAATGACCTAATTATGGACTAGTTCAGTAGAGCTAACTTGCATGCCATGCCACGTGTCACTGTTTCCTCCTTGAGCTCTGAAATTGATACACAAAAAACTACAGTCCGTGCACTATCTGCTACTTTTTACAGAATTGCAATCTTCTTCTCAGAGAGAGAGTTATGATGATTTTCCCAAGGTCACTTCTTTGAGATGAAATTCGGCAGCGTGAAAAAACCCTAACTTCCACATATCATATCTCTGAAAATATAGCGAACCAAGATCTGTAATTTGGTCACGACGTTCATCAAGATTATGAATCAAATGGGTTTTAATTTTAGAATCTAAAACTTCACAGAAATGAAGTTATAGCGAAAATTCCACGATTACTTCATTTGGAGGATATATGAGATTTCTTTTTATAGAGTTAAGATGGGCTTTTATAGAGAATGTTGGAGGGATTTTAGGAGCCTATAAAATTATTAATTATTGACTATTCAATTACCAAAACCAATGATGAGGGCCATGCCACAACCCCATATGGTTTTAGCCCACTAAATGGGGTTACTAACTTCAAACATGAATATCTCTCAAACCGTGAAGAATTACTTGGCGTGCCATATATCAACAGAAACATCTCGACAAGTAGAATCTATCTAGAAGATCATTGACTCAAAATAGAGTAAGTTGTCAAGTCAAAATTCCCTTGAAAGATCAAGGTAGCCCCTGGTGCTACTTTGGTTGACATCAATGACAACCTCATATCATCTTTATATCAACAGTAATAACGCAGCTATATACCACTCTTTGTGTTGCTCATTAGAGATTTGAAAGTTGACTCGTTACAACAAACCTTTTAGTCTCTGATCTAAGTCCCAGGTGATGCAGGAGCATCCGACACTCTTAATTGAATGAAGAATCCAAAGCAGAGCAAAGAGAGGATGTGGACCATCGAGCTGAATAAGGGGAATTTTCTGTTTTAAAACAGAGAAAAGGATGGAATGGATAAGTCTCTCGAAGACTTATTAATTATAATCTACCACATATGTATTCTGTAGCGAGATTTAGGGCTTTAGTTGAATGATTCAAGGAAAGGATTGATCGGATCCCTTCAGTGATCTGATCCAATGTATTCATATAAATAGTGAACCTGCGCGTTCAATTAAGAAGATAGAGAGAGACAGATAGAATGTGTGTAAGCTAAGAGTAGTCAAGATGTAGTTGAGAAGGAAATTGTTCGAAGGCTGAAATGCCTTAGATCTTGTAATCATGTTGTGTATAATATAAAAGTGTGAGTTTTATGGATTTGCATAGGTCTGTGTATTAAGTCTTTTCAGTTTTGTTGTATATATGTGCATGACGGCTTGAATACAGTGTTGGTAGACCGTTGATCAACCATCGATCGTTGTTGGATCGATGGCGATCCAAGGATTATGTGAATGTCGTGTTTAGACGAGACTGTGGTAGAGAAAACGAGTTAAGTGCAGAAATCCATAGAAGGCGAGCTGAATTCCAATTACATTAAGAAATAGCACAAAAGCACTTAGTGGAACTGGAATTCGGACCTGAAAACTTATGAAAGTTGGTCTATACCTTATTGGGTCCAGAAGGCATATCGGATCGACGTTTTAAAGTGGAAGGGGTCCAGCCATAGAGCAGTGCGACTACGATAATCCGATGGATCCTGGACTGTTGGATCAAGAGTCCCAATCGACGGTCCAGATGCGATCGGTGATCGCATATCGGAGAGGCCAAAGGACTTGGATAGTGGAACAACGAAGGGCCGATACGCCGATAGTGACAATGAGCTGATTGGTGATCGACGGTATCGGCAATAGGAAGTCGGTGTCGGAACAGAGTTGCGGGGAAGCGATAAGAAACGGACCCGACTAGAATTATAAACGCGGTGTATAAATTTGAAGTCCGGTGTATGTATTTGGAGTGGGATTTTCATGGTTTTCCCATGTATTTCATAATATGTGTTGCCTGAGGGTTTATAGTGTAAAATGGCTTCGATAGTTGAATGGTTCATGATTTTAAGGCCTAAAGGCCTATATTAATGCTTCCGATAAGGCTTGTGGGCCATAAACCATAGGCCTCAGGATCAATTTTTTTTAAGGAAAAGGGATTTTGGTTAAACCCAATTTCTCTTTCCATCACCAGGTAGTCTTGTTGACAACTTACTTAATCTCTTTTATCTTCGTGATCCACTGCGACTGTGATTTTGGTTTCTTTAACTCTGCGTTCAGTGGTTTCTTCGTCTCAGCTAGTGAAGTGACTGAGTTTGTTGTACTATACTTAATATACCATGACTATGCTCTGTCCTGCAGTGTTGTGACACGCTGAGATTTCTTCATATCTTCATCATTGATTTGTTGCACTCTACATACAGCTTCCGCGACAAACCAAAATTGCTAAGGATCCTTTGATCCCTTACCCTTGAAAATAGGCATCTTTTCTGCGTTATCCATATTAAATGGGGGAAGTGGAGGTGGAGGTGTAGGTGTATGAGGTGGATGTGAAGGTGGAGATGGAGTGGTCAGATGGGGAATCCTAGAAGTGCCTTGGTTATCCTACTGCGACACACCTCTAGGTGTACTAGGGTTGTTCCTTTCTTCTTCGCTGTCTTATTCACCCAATAACGGACTCTAAATAGCTTCAACGAAATTATCGTAGTCTATTCTAGATCTCTTTCCACTTCGCGTAGATCCAATCTTGTTCCCTTTAAACATTAATCTGCTTACATGCGCAATACGCCCTTTTCACATAACAACATCTTAATCCAGAGCTTTAAGGAATTTAAATACTTACCTCTCGAACCCTTGAAAAATTGTCGCTCAGTTTCATTGTAGGATACTGATGTGTCAATTGCAAATTCAATAATAGAGCCTTCAAGAATACTATCGATCCAGTGATCAACAACTCTTGCGATCTTATTTCCAGACTCCTTGAGTGGCTTAATCAGCTCTGGGGTCCAATTTGTTGGCTCGTCATGCTTCCAACAAGTATTTTGTCTAGCTAGTTTTGAAATCCACTCTTGTAGCTCATAAGCGAACGACGCGAAAAAGATCTCATGCTGTTATGTATAGATATACCTCAGCAACCACCTTTTTGTTGACAAGCACAAATTTCTATTATGTTGTGCTGTAAATTCATGCAACTTCATATCAACCCAATCTTGAATCTCTTTTCTGGTCGGATGCCACATCACATATCCCTCAAACAGATCGTGGTCCTAGTAATAGAACAATTTGTTGGCTTTAGGGGCTTAGACCCAGGTTTAGAGTTAGTCTGCGCTAACCAAAAAAACCCTATATTACCGGTCCTTTCGTCAACAATCCGCGTAGCGCAGACTGCAGTCTCATCCAAGGCAATATTAGGGGATGTTAGAACCAAGTTTCTGCATCTAGATGGGCTATGCAATGTGGCTATAGGGTTTCTTTTAGTTTAGGGATCAATCCAACCTTCAAGAACTGTTAGTCTTATTGTTACAGTCATAGAGTGTTCTCCTACTTTATAGACTTGCGAGCTGCGCCTAACTAGTCTAACATGCATTATTCATCATATAAAGTAGTATTTGAACCTTCATGATGAAATTACAGAAGAAATATGCAAAAGTGAACCCTAATTATGCAGAAATACATAAACTACGTGAACATATAAAAATACATAGATCCATTTCAAATTCTTCTTTATTACTTCATATCTTCACAGTTACAATCTTCTTACCCTGCGCACATAGCTGCAAGGGCCTGTGCACACAATTGCAGACTTACCAAGGTCTCCACGCACATAGCTACAGGAGCCTTCCCCTTCGCTTGAATACAAAAATATATAGCAATTACAGACTCAACACTGTAACATAACATGAATGCCTTTGACTTATTGAGACAACCCTTTATATATCATTTTCCCTTACAATACCATGGTTCGCAAACCATGGGTGGAACTTAAAACATACAAATTAATCCCATCCCTCTACAAAATAAGGGGCTTTGAACTGCCCTAAAGCCCCTATGACTCCTAAAAATCTACACAAATCGCGCTCCACCCCTCAAAATGCGGAGACTTTACATGACTTAGACAAAACTTGGACCTAGGGGATCCCTACCCAACAATAGTCCATGGAGATGGATTCCCAAGGCTGGCTGGGAGTATGCAGAGGAGTGTACATTCTTTGCTTCTTGATAGTTGGCTTGGTGATGACGCAGGCAGTGTAGAATCTGATATATTTCCCAACATTATGTCGGAGTTTTGTCCAATAAAAGTACTTTTGTAGTACGACCACAATTTTCTCCACACCAAAGTGTCTTGCGATTGGACTGTAGTGCACCTCCAAAATCAGCTTGGAATGCTAACTTGAAGGAACAGAAAGGTGGCTCACGTAGCATAATAATGCATCCTAGAGGTGGAAATCAAGAACTTTCTTGCGATCTACTAGCATTTGGTATGCGGAGGAAAACTCTAGATCATTTTTGTAAAGTTGCGACCATCCAGAGGTCTCATGGCCACAATAGTTGAGAATAGTTGTTAGTGTTGCAACTGGGGGATGGCCGAGGCAGTTTGCAACATGATTGGTGCTGCCCTTTTTGTATTTAATGTTCAATTGGAATTGCTGCAAATATGTAGACCACTTCTGATGACAATCATTTTGCAACTTCCCTTGTGTTTGTATAAATTGAAGAAGTCGGTGATTAGTGTGGATGACCGTATCCTTCCCCAGAATGTAATGCTTCCTTTGTCGATAGGCTGAAATGATGGAATACATCTCTTTATCATAGGTGGGGTACTTCTGAATTGTATTATAAAGTGTCTCACTATAATAGGCTAATGGATGCCCATGTTAGATGAGGACTGCACCAATAACATAGTCAGAGTCATCTGTCTTAATTTCAAATGGTTGTAGTAGGTGTTAGGTAGATAAATCCCTCTTGTTAACAAGAAGAATCTCGTTAGGTCCTAGATAGAAACTAGAAACAAATAGATAATTGAAATTACTCTTTCACTAAGTTAGTCTCATTTGAATTATGGATATAAAAGATGGTAAATGAGCCTCTTACCTGTTCGTGAAATGCTTGATGAAGATCCCTTGTTGTGTCTCGATGCAACCCTTCAATGCTTGATAAAACCTGCAACCATAAACATAAGAAGGATCAAAAGTATATGCTACATAATAGTTCAAACAAACTTAACCTGATGATCAAGGGGATTAGGAATTGAAATTTCTTTAATGAACATCTAAAGAATTATAGACCATTCATCATTCTGATAAGACAATTCAATGGGGAAAAAGGCTCATTCGTATTAATCAAAGATAAAGACGAGCCTTACAACCTTTTCCTTGATGTAGAAAGTGCATCCAATCTCCTCCTTAGATGATAAGGTTTCCAATCTCAAACTAGTAGCATAAGTTTATTTTCTTTGAGTTTTGACCTCCTCAATCCCTCTGCCCTCTAGTCATTTTATAGGCCAAGAGAAAGAAGTTGCAGATCTAAAAGAGGAGGGTGAGATCCTCTAATTGAGGGATTATGTTTCCTTGAGGAAAGGGATTACGATCCATCATCTGAGGGTTATGGATCGAATAGGCATCACCTAGAAACTTTCAATTGGGATATATTCGACCAACTATGCTTCTAGAATGTACTTTTTTATTTTTAATTACTTTGATTCACCTGCACGATCCAATGTGATAGATAGAGTGTAGTTCTGTGCTGTTCTTAGGAATAAGTTCAGTGAATGCGCAGAAACTTCTAGGTAAATGAGCATTGGACCTACTTAACAAAGTATACAAGCCATTTTCCCCAAAGTTCTCATCCTCTTCAAGGTATTCTTGGTTGTTTAACCTCTAAAGGAGTTCAATGAAACATGTTCATGGATGGCGAGAAATTCGTTTATATCGATCAAGTGTCATGGTGACAAAATGATGAGTAACAAATTTCCCGCTAAAGTGCGAAGTATGTATAATATATTTTAAAAGATTGAAGTGCTTTATCATGCTGAAGATTGGATTAGAGACAATGGTCAGAAGCCTGTAAGAAACATTCAAGGATTACAATGCAGATGTATATAAATATAATCATCACTGAGGTAGGCATTCCATATTCACAGTAAAGATAACTCAATAAATAAGTATGGAAAAACTCCAAAATCATATCGATAGTAGACACAGTATGGACACAACCATTCATTTATGATTTTGTCTACATAATCAAGAATATAAAACTCCTCGCAACCTGGATTGATGAAACTAGATCCAGGGTCTTGATCTTCATCTTCTCGATCCACGGTACGAATCTAGCCATGTGAGTGAATGTCTCGAAGTTGAACATGGTAGAAACCACTTGATTACCAGTCAATGATATGAACCATTAACAAGCACGAGAGAAACCACCAATAGTGACAAATGGCTGTCAAGGTACTTCCAGTGCAATCTATAAAGTGTGAATAGGTGATCTGAAGTCAAACACTCATAGAATTGTTTGATCGAAGGCTAATGAGTAGAACCTGTCATCAAAGGTAAGAAAACTTCCATTAAGGCATGCAAGCTTCAAGGTACTGAAGGTTTCTAGATCAACTTCCTAGATAATGAGCTGAAGTTGATAGGAAGTGATTGGTTGCAGGAAAACCTACGACACGAAACATAGTGTCAAGTTTTGAAAAATAATTTGCAAGGATTGACTCAGGGATGACCGATGCGATTGAAGGCTAAAATTTACAAAGGAACATGAACTAAGCTTTAACTTCTCTTGAACACATAATGACATGACAATTGACTTGACAACATTTGACTCAACGATAATACTCAAAACTAGCTGAAGAATTTCAATGGGGTTTGATTAACTATAATACAAATGGATTTCCCAACCTGGACACTGGTGTGACGGAGTGTCGTGTTCAAGAGCGACATACTGACTTTAAGATAAATGTAAAATAAACACCTTTTCCAAATTTCCCCCACCATTTATGGAAAGTACCTCTTTATTTTTTACCAGCTTGAGGAGGATAACATATGCTTGTGCTTTAAGCTCATCCTTCGGATGAGTCCATGAAAGTATTTTTAATGAACCCTAAGAAGGAATGGTTTGATCTCATTATGCTTAATGAGTCATATATTGTTTAATTTTTACGAGTCCAGTAAAGGGGTAACTCAATGTCATTTTCTTTTAAGAGTTTGAAAAAGACAAAAAGGAAACTCATTCAGTTCTTTTACCGTAAAATTTTAACGAGCCCAGAGAAAGTAAAGCTCGATATTTTTCAATTTTAGGGAGTCAGAAGAAAAACATAAGTAAACTCCATCATGTTCTTTTTCATACGTTTAGTCTAGCAGGTCCGAAAAAGGATCAAATAATACAAGAGAGAACTCTATTGACCAATTTTGATCAAAGTATACCTTTTTCGTAAACAATCCTAGCTCAGTCTGTAAAAGGGGAAAACTTATACTGAGTGGAAGGTTGTTCATTTACTTTTACGAGTTTGAACAATCAAGTACTCAACAATATTTTCATATTTCAAGACTCTGAAAAGGGCTCAGAAGAGGACTTTAGGGTTTCACTTTTTGTAATTTTTAAGAGCATTAAAAGTGATAAAAGTCTGCTGATAGTCAAAACAATTTGTTTTTGCGTTGTAACCCGTTCTGCACATTTAAACTCAATAAATCATCATAACTACTCAGTATTAGGGTAAAACATAAAATTTTCACTTTTAAAGGTCACAATCATAAAAATAATATTTTAATCACTCAAAAACTTATAAAAGTTGAAAAAGTAATTCATTTTTTACAATTTGCATTTTTACCATTTAAGAGCAGAGAAAAAGGGCTTTTTTTGCCATCGAACATATGGAATTGATTCTGAGCCAATCGGTGGATGAAATCGTGAACCGTTTCCTCCAGATAAGAGATCTCCACACTATCTATCTTTTCATCAGTTCATATTTTCATTTTAGGCTTGCAATTTATTTTTTGAGGAGAGATTTTGTCAAAAATTGCGCTCTTAACCATGCGTGGACCATCTCCATCGCGTTAGCGCCAACTGATAATTTTTTACACACATAGAAGTGCAGCCTACGTGGAAATCTTCTCAGAAATCAGCGCAACTGTGCCTTGCTTGTAAAATACCGCCAATGTAGGCGCCGAGAGTTTTAAAAACAAAGAAAATAAACCCCAAAAAATGTGTGATTGTCTTCAAGATTAATTCTAAATCCTTTTAAATGTTATTTCAGGTCTATTGATTATTCCAAAATGGAATGGAGGGAGAGAGAACATGAAGCCAATGATTTAACAACTTTATTAGATCCAGCTACTTTGCAGTCTTTGAGAACCTGTGGCCTTTTGAAATATTGGCTCATTCATGGGATGAAAGCTTAAGTAGAGCTAATGACATGGTTGGTAAGGACCTAGAATGTCCAGGAACAATGCTTTGTGATTAGAGATCATCATGTTACCATTGATGTCGATGACATCTACTTCTTGACTGGGATTTCTCGTAGAGCAGCTGATGTTTCTTTATTTGGGTAGAGAACGGGAGGAGACACTACTAATGGGTACATACGACATTTTTGTGGGAGCATACAACTCAAGGATGGTAGAATTGGCATACAAACCATTAGGATTCAACCCTTGAGGACCATAGCTTTTACTATCAACAAACTGTGTGGTAGCGCAACTCTTCATTTGGCCACACGGGCGCAGGTGCAGACTGTCGTGGAATGTTGGGAATCCACGGTATTTAACTAATGTGAGGCAGTGGTTATGAACATGAAAGGACAGTTGACCAGATGTAAAAATGAAAAACTAAAGAACTTTGGTGATGGTTCCATTCTGGTTTCTTTTGCCCTAGAGAGGATTCCAATCCTTCGGCCACAATAGATTTTAGCGGATGAGGGAGGTCCCTGGGATCCATGTATGCTGAGATGGGTCTTGATTATGGCACGTCATGGAGGTGATGGACCGGTGGTGAGATATACCCCTAAGTTTTTTGACTGGTTGTGTCAACAGATCATTACGATTGAGGACTTCCCATATGCAGGGATGGATTATAAAGGTGATCCTGATATCCCACTTCCAGCAGGAGTGCAGTGGGGTGACCTATGTAAGAATTTCTCATTTATATATATATATATATGTGTGTGTGTGTGTTTGTGCTTTTTGTCTTCAAAGGCTAATTATCCGAAATGCATATGCAAATGTGGGGCTAAAACCAATCAACGGGGCTGAGACACTTTGATAGGCGAGGTGAGCAGCCTATAGCACTTGCGACAGCTAACTCAGACGTAGTAGAGGCATTAACAGAGCTGGAACACAACCTGGAGAGGTTGACTTTAGACATCCCATAGATTGGGACAAATGATATACCTCTTTGGTACCAACGACATGTGGTTTGAATTGCAGGACCACTTAGGTGATTGCTGCGTCGGGTTGCCCGTGCCATAGTTTTCTATCATGAGCATCATTATGCTTAGTTGTTTAGTTTTTGGGGTCACATTTTGATTTTTGTATCGACATATTCAGATAATTAAGGTCGCGGGGTCTTATGTCCTTGGACGACATATTTTTGTATGACACACTTTTATACAAACTTTATACTAATGAAGGCTACTGCTTTGATTCTAGTTTATCTTTGATCAATATGTGGATGAATATTGTTTTTACTTATAAATATCACAAATGTCTATTTAACACGTGATTAGCCAGTGCATCAATTAATGTGTTCAAATTTCTTGGAATGTGTTGATATTCAATGTAATCAAATTTCCTTTCCAAAAGACGAACCTGTAAAACATTATTAATGTTGATGAACTTCTTATTGCATAGACACTGTTTAAATGCAATACTACGAGTTGCTAATCTAACCTAACCATCAAAAGCCGAACACCAAATGAGATGGCGTCATATAATAGTTCAATAACTGCTCTATATTCTGCTATATTATCCATTATTTGACTGAGGCATATTCCATGAATAGAGACTAACTCACCACTAGGTGAATAAATAGCCCAGGTTGCGGAAGACAAATATTGAGTACTACGACTAGCACCATCAACAAAACCAATGTAAGTTTGAGGGAACGTTGACATCTACAAATCAAGGGAAAAATAAGATAAGCAGGAGAAGAAACAGAAAGTTGTAAAATATAAGCAATCTCACAAACCTAAAAACTACGAATAATGTACAAATCTCCACCAACTCATAGGCTCCTTTAGCTAATATGCGTTTTATAAAGTAAGGGCCATGCCACATGGGCTCAAATTTTCCTACATCTAACTTGTCATGAGCTTGATCATAAAATAAGACTAGGTCAACTTCTGCGTATGAATGAGGATTCACATTTTGATCAAATTGAGCTTTAACTTGTTTTTTATGAGCCTCGCTAACCAATGCAACTTCACGACGAGTTTCATCTAAATGTGCTAAGTGTAAAAAATGCTCTTCCTCTGCAGAGGTGGCTGGTAACAATTTGATGGCTAGTTTCAAAGATGGAATTTCACATTCAGTCGGAAATACTACCTCCGACCCATAAACAAGTTGGAAGGGAGTAAAATTTGTAGATGTTTTTGCGGTAGTACAGTATGCCCACAGTGTTGGAAAAAGCATGGTATGTCAGTTTCATTTATGAATATCAACTATCCATTTAATCATGTTTGTTAAAACTTTATTGACGGCTTCGACTTGACCATTTGCTTGTGGATAATAAGGAGTAGAGATATCATGGCTTAAGTAGAGTTGTGCTGATAGTCCAATCATCATAAAGTTATGAAAATGGCTACCATGGTATGTAACAATAGCTTGTGGGATACCGAACTAAGCAATCACATGATTGAAAATGAAAATTGTTGTAGTTTTGTCGTCATCTTTATATGTAGGCATTATTCCGGCCCAGGTCTGACTACAATTATGCAATCTTTAAACATGGAAGGCCAAAAACAACCAGTGCGCAATATCTTTTGGGTAGTGGCATACCCAGACATATGACCGCCACATGCTCTAAAATGGAAATCATTTAATGCTTTTTTAGCCTCTTGGTGAGTTAAATAATGCAGAAATATAGAATCAGCACCGTGATGGTAAAGAGTGTCACCAACAATATTGTATTGTTGGGATTGGTACCGGATTCGAAGATGATGAGTCCAAGATAACTCAAGCCTAAAAGTCTGGGTTTGAAGATATATAATGATATTTCCATACCATGGATCAAATGTACTTATTAGAAAGAGAATTATCAACAAGATAATCTTCTCCCAAAGTGAGGTTATCCTTTAAGAGATGGAGAACTTCTTGTTGATGCTCGATGTGATATTCCACTGCTTGAACCTTAGAATTTTCTCTTAAATATGATGTGATGGATGGTGGATGATATCCATAAAGCACCATAAATGGGGTCATTTTTGCTAGAGTATGGAAGGAAGTGTTATAGCACCATTCAACGAGAGGCAACCATTTGACCCTTTTCAGATATAAAGCAACGAAGATATCCTGATTTGAAAATGGGGCACTAAAGGCTCCTTGTCTAGCTTACAGGAACCTCTCCCACTTCCAAAGCTTAAATGTTGCCAAGACCTTATGATTAACCAATTGTGGAATTAATAATGTGCTTGAAAATAGGTGTATGCTTATGTTTATTTTTAAACTGTTCAAATGCCTTAAGTTCTATTGTTTATGTTGATATGTGGATACATGTAACAATAAAACAGTGCAGCAAATAAAAAACACATAAGACATCAATTTAATTAGGAGTTCACCCAAAACTCTTGGGCTACGTCTCCGTGAGCTCTAGTCAACTCAACTAAGCTCTCTGGGATTATGGCATAAGTTCTTTTACAAGATCCATGCTCAACTCCATTGGTTTACACAGAACACAATGGGCTTAGAACAACATCTTATCCCTGGCTCCGAAGCTCTCTGGCTTTCTGGATTTGGCTTTGGCTTTGGCTCTGGCTCTCAACTCTAGCTCTGGCTCTGGCTTTGGCTCTTGGCTCTGGCTCTTACTCTTTGCTCTGGCTCTTGGCTCTGGCTCTGTGAGCTATCAGTAGTTTGCTCGACCTCCAAGTGTCTGTCTCAACAACTTTCAGCTCTCTGGTTTTTCGCTCGACCTACAAGCGACTCCAAAAACTCCCTCAGCTGCCTACGCTTCCTGCTACCTTGTCAATTGAGCTCTTTGGATTTCTTGAGCCATCCTTTCGGCTCTGCGGATTTCCCAGCCATTTCTCTCCGTGTTATCATTCCTTTGCAGCTCCGCGACTTCTTCTTCTCCTTGTCTCTTTGATTGGCCATCTGGCTCTGTGGCTCTCTTTGCGTTACAGTGCATCATTGTCTATAAAATGCCCACTTGTAGCGTGGCACAATGATCAGGGGCAGTTACAAAGGAATCGGGGCCTTCCTTCACGCAAAACCCAAAAATGGAACAAAATTCCAATACTTAGAGTTTTACCAGAAATACACTATCGGGCACAAAATCCGGACTTCAAATTCTATGAAATCGCCCCTATAAACCCTATCAGGTCCGCCTTTCATCAGCATGTCGCAATCGCATAGGTGGTAAGTCTAAAAACCTCAATACATGGGAATACACAGAAATCCTGAATTCCCGGATTTCAAAATTTATGAAATTGGGTCTATAAACCCATCGGGTCTGGCCCTTTATCGCTTATCACAATCGTAATTGCATTGGCCCTGGCATTGGGGATCGCTGATCGCCGATTAAATCCTGACTGTTGATCCCTTTTCTCGATCCGACGGCTGAGATCGCACGCCACTATTAGCATATCACATTTGCTACGGCATAGGGGTTCTTCCCTTATACCATGGCATATGCCGATGCCGATCCACCGACGCTGATATTGCAATCGCTCCATTGCATATCGCATATCGCCCAGTGACATGTTGCTATGCCTGGGGTTCCGATATCAGGTGAAGGCCTACCTCCAATGCGATAAGTTGGAGGTCGCAGTCGGGGGTTCCTTTTGCCCTTGCCTTAAGTCCTTCGCTTAACCATTCCGATGCGATTTTCCTTTATAAGGCCTTTTATTCCATTTCTGGAAGAATTTGCCTCCTTTTCAAAGGAGCAAAGGCAAGCTTCTTTTTACGATAACTTCATCATCCGAAGTCCATTTTAGCCCATTCAAGTTGCAGTAGATTCAGAATGTAAAGATCTCTGCAATGGGACTATTTCCATGAGCATCCTTGGACTTTCATTTTCCTCTGTGAGGAACACTTTAGACTTAGAATTCTATCCAAGATCCATTTTGGATCATGCCTTCCCACTAAAAGAACTTTTGGTCTCCAAAACACTGACATACTGATCTGAACAGTACATGAGAGTAACAACAACCTCTTCTCTCAACCTCCATACACTTGCTTTTCATAGTGCCTCTAAACCAAAGCCTTTGACCACTTTCCTTCCTGGATGTGCTAGTCCTCCTGGGAAGAACTGTTTTCCTCCTTGACTTCATGCAGAACTCCTGCTGAGATTGTCACAAAAGGTAGTTTGAACTTCTCTGCCTTGATCATTGATCCAAGGTGGCCCAAGCCATTGTGAAGTTACATCTACTTCACAAAAAATTTCATTTGTACCTGTTTGACATGCTGTCAACAATAACTGTTAACAACAACATAAATACAGACAACAACTAGATGGCCTAAACTCCTGCTTCAACAAAAGAAACAGATTTCACATCTTGTGAACACCTCCATGTCTTACATCTGCATACAAATGATGAACTAGATAACAAGCCCACAAACATGCCTTTAAAACAAATGACCCTTCAAGTCAAGCATGTCTTTACATCTTTTCTACATGCTTTTTCAAAGATGAAACACTTCATCATTATCTCCATCTTGGAGACCAAATCAACTTTTCCCAAGTCAATATTGCATGCATGTTTACAACAAAGCAATCAACCCTTCAAGTCAATTACACATACATGTTCAAATACAAGGAAAACATCAACATCCCTGTGTTCATGCACATCATTCTCATGCATGCAGTTCATCCTTCAACTTTCGCTTAAGCACACTGTACTTTCGAAGTTGAAATGAACATAATGTTGCAGCAACAAAGTGAGTCTCCTACTCAACTTTTTCCATTCATCTTCTTGGTAAAAACCTGCAACTTGCATCCCATTAACAAAGAAATGCAAATAGATGCATCAATAGACATGCAATCTTAATTGGATAAGAACTCTAGCCATTTCTTACCAATCCATTTCAAAGGTCTCTCCTTTGTTTGCACATCAGCATCAACATGTGAATCATCCTGAAACACATCAATCATGGAATCTTCCTTTCCATTTCTGCCATCTTCTCTTTCCACTTTCTTCAGCTTTGGTGGAAGCATTGTTGGATTCAGAGTCCAACACTTTTCAGCAAGATGTCCTTGCTTATGGCAGTAAGTGCAACACATGTGCATCCTCTTGAAAACATGATTTTCCTTGTCCAATGGACCTTTGGCTTCTTGCTTCCTTTCCTTCAAAAGTTTTCTGTATGTGGCCATTCTCTTCCAACATCTAGAAACATTATGGTTATCCAAACCACAAAAGGAACATGCAATTCTTTTCCCATACTTATATGGAAATTTACCATGATGAACATAATCAAAAGGAATATGATAAAAACCAGATTTATACCTTTCTCTTTCACCTTCTTCATGAGGAGGTGAATCAAATGAAGAAGTGGCTCCCTTTGGAACACCATCAATCTCCTCAAGGCTTTCAGAGTTTCCACAATTCTCTGGTTCAAGTGTGTGCTTCTGAACATCTGCATCTTGCAAATGATGTTTCAAGCTATTGCTTTCCTCCTGAATACAATCTTCACACTTCTAAGGTAGAGGACCTGCAATGAAACTCCTTCTTGGAACTATTTCAATGGCCTTCATGGTAGTGTTGACATGGCGAATGTTCGCTATACCAACAAGGGGAACTAACCCGATCGCAAGCCCCAATTAGACCTACTTTCATTTGGAATGGCTAGTTCCAATGAGTTTTAAGGAACCCCATAAACTGTTAAATGCGTTGATAGATTGCTTCCGGGAGGAAGACTTCAATTAAACCAACAAAATAAAACAACTAACCTCTATGTATTAAATCCTATCTACACTACTTCTAACTACTCTAGTCTAGTTCTAGCTATCCTAATCTATCCTGCAGGAGCATGACGAAAGAGAGGTTAAACATCATATAAGAATCCCAAGTCTAAATGAATCAATTACTGGTTCACATAAGAACAAGGCTGCATCAATTCTAAATTTCAATCCAATCACTCATACAGGAATACACATTCCTTTTATGAAATTAAAGCTTGCAACTGATGTTTAACATAGTTTCAAATCAGGGACTGCTCATGAATTAACTATGATGAAGAATCACATTCAAACAACCAAAGCTAATCATAAACTGTAAGTCATCAATGGGCACAAACACAAATCACATTCATATTTATGCTCTCAACAACATCCTGATTCTTAACATATAAAGAAGAGGAAAATCAATCTGAGAAAAGGCTCCTTCTCTGACCCAAACAATCTTCCTTACTCACAATAAACAAAAGTTATTCTGCCAAACGAAAAAGCCCTTTTCTCATCTTTGGAGGTAATACTTATGCAAAAGCCCGTGACTCTCAGTCTTCCCTGCCTCTTCATCTCCCTCCACTGTTTTCGATATACAAACCGAGTATATAGAGATAGGATCGTCAGCGTAACCGCTGACACGTAGAAAGCATATCTGCTGGGGCGCTTCATTTCCTGAGGAAGTGAACAGATGTTGATAAAAAGGGTGACTATGTGTCGCCTCCCCATGATGAAAACCGGGACAACTTTGCTTTCGGAATGCACATGCAATGTGTGGAATTTCGACCTGGAAAGCCTAAGGCCGGATCTTTAAACACAACGCTTCTACATACATGACTCTTCGAATCCACTTCTGCGTCCTTTACTTCTCGCCTACAGAGATAGTTGTCATTAGCTTCATGATTGTGAACAATATAACAGAAATGTTCAAACAAAACATTAATGTTGCGTTTATTAACTTTTATAAAACTACGGGGAACAAGTGTGAAAGAAAATGATTTATGCACAAAACACATGTAACATAAAATTTTCCCGCTTAATTCATAGGCTTGGCAGGGTTTTCGAGGGCTTCACTTAATCAAAATCGGGTATCGGCCCCTCCGCGAGTCGCAGTACCCATGCCTTCCCCTTCCCCGATGTGCGATTACACTATCAGGACTCCATAGGCACGCCTTTTACACTAAAAACACATTCCCTTTGTTATATCGGGAATTTTAGAAAACACGGGAATATAAAGAAAATCCCGCTTCGATCACTTAGGTCGAACCTCAAATTTTATGTATCAGGGCTTATAAATATTGTCGGGTCCAACATATCGCATATCGCAATATGCATAAACCTGGGACTCCGCCGATTGCGATATGCGATATGGCCCCGGACCCAAAAACATATATATCATATTTGATAAGCTCGGTGGGTCTGCCATATCGCCGCGTACATTGTGTATAAGGCCCGGGCTCCGCCGATATGCGATATTTGATATGGCCCCGGACTCGACATATGTATGTAGTATGGTTAAAAGTGTCGTCGGGTCCAGAATATAGTGGCGCACCTTATATATATAAGCCTTAGACCTTGGCCGATTGCGATATGCGACGGGGCTTCGGACCCAACATATATATGAAGTATGGTTAATAGTGCTGTCGGGTCCGATTCATTAAGGTTGAGTGCGATAAGTGAAAAAGGGATGATTTATGCATGTTTTAAGCATTTATGCTATAAAGAGCTATGACGGGAATAATGGCGCGATGGGGGTTTTGTGAGTTAAATAAATCCCGATGAGCATAGGAATGAAGGGTTTAAATGAGGTTATATGCGAGGGATTTGTTAAGGGGATTTAACCATTTGTGAATGGAAGATTTGGCTCTCCAGAGAGCCAAATCCCTCAGGTAAAACAGATCACTCGGAGAGATGCAATATTAACTTCTAGGGGACCCATCCAAAATTGTTGCCAAGTCAAGTTTTGAATGGGTGGTGGTTGTGGCCACAACAGGCAGCTTTGGAACTCTCTCCAAAAGACTATCCATAGCCAAGACCTAAATACTTAGGCCTTTCCTCAACCATTATTGGCTCAAAAATACCTTGTGCATGTTTACCCAAGCCTTTTCCCTCATAGCTCATCTTGGATATTAGCTTGGAATCTATGCCTCTGGCATGCTTGTCCAAAGAACCAATATAAGAATTCTTAGAAGAATTTGAAGACAAACTAGAATGGTTTACCTCTTCTTTAAGATGATACTTGACTAAGGCTTCTTTGGAAACAAAGAGCTGTGTCTCCAACTCATGCATCCTTTTCAGGTTCATATTTGCAATATGAAGTTGCCTCTCCATTTCCTACAATCTGTCAGAAAGCAACTGCTTCTCTTCCTCCACGGAATTCAACTGCTCTCTAAGTATGCTGCTCTTCCTTCCATCCTCATACATTTATTTCACCTTGTCCATCATGATGAACAAGTCTTGCTTCATGTCTCCATCAAAGAATCTTGTGATGAAGGAGGAATTTGAGGACTCACTTGTAGAAGTTGTCATTATCAAAATGCACAAAAGAACTTCAAACAAGACTAACAAAGAGCTTTATTCAAGCAACCTTTTGCAACAAACCTCTTGTGCTTCAAGGATTGCCTTAAGGTCCTTTGGGATGAGAAGAATGCCTTCAACCCTTCTTCCTTCTTGTCCTTTCCTGGACTCAGCTAACAATAGCTTTCCCTTCACCTCTGTAAACTCAAACAATAGTCAGTCTGCAAACAAGCATAGAATCAATGAGACAATCAATCCTTGACTGCCCAAACACCTTTCAAACAAGCAATATTTGCTCTGTCAATCAAGCATTCTAATCTCATACCACTTGCTCTGGTATAACCAACTTTGATATCACCTTCTTTGAAGGTGTGGTTAATCAATATCAGGCTCTGATACCACTTGATTTGAAAATGGGGCACTAAAGGCTTCTTGTCTAACTTACAAGAACCTCTCCCACTTCCAAAGCTTAAATGTTCCCAAGACCTTATGATTAACCAATTGTGGAATTAATAATGTGCTTGAAAATAGGTGTATGCATATGTTTATTTTTAAACTGTTCAAATGCCTTAAGTTCTGTTGTTTATGCTGATATGTGAATACATGTAATAGTAAAACAATGCAGCAAATAACAAACACAAAAGACAAAAATCTAATTAGGAGTTCACCCAAAACTCTTGGGCTACTTCTCCGTGAGCTCTAGTCAACTCGACTAGGCTCTCTGGTATTATGGCATAAGTTCTTTTACAAGCTCCACGCTCAACTCCACTAGTTTATACAGAACACAATGGGCTTAGAACACCCTCTTATCCCTGGCTCCGAAGCTCTCTGTCTTTCTGGCTCTGGCTCTTGGCTCTAGCTCTTGCTCTTGGCTCTGGCTCTTGGCTTTGGCTCTTGGCTCTTGGTTCTTAGCTCTGGCTTTGTGAGCTATCAATAGTTCGCTCGACCTCCAAGAAACTGTCCTAGCAAATTTCAGCTCTCTGGTTTTTTGCTCGACCTCCAAGTGACTCCAAAAACTCCTTCAACTGCCTGCGCTTCCCACTATCTCGTCAATTGAGCTCTTTGGCTTTCTTGAGGAATCCTTCCAGCTCTGCGGCTTCCCCAACCATTTCTCTGTGTGTGATCATTCCTCTGAGGCTCTGTGGCTTATTTTTCTCCTTGTCTCTTCGACTAACCATTTGGCTCTGTGGCTCTCTCTGCGTTACAATGCATCATTATCTATAAAACGCTCGCTTGTAGCGTGGCACAATGATCAGGGGCAGTTACAAAGGAATTAGGGCCTTCCTTCAGGAAAAACTCGAAAATGGAACAAAATTCCAATACACAGAGTTTTACTGGAAATACACTATTGGGCGTCAAATCCGGACTCCAAATTCTATGAAATCACCCCTGTAAACCCTGTGGGGTCCGCCTTTCATCGGCATATCGCAATCGCATAGGTGGAAGGTCTAAAAACCTCAATACACCGGAATACACAGAAATCATGAATTCTCGGGTTTCAAAATTTATGAAATCGAGTCTATAAACCCATCGGGTCCAGCCCTTTATCACTTATCGCAATTGCATTCGCATTGGCCCTAGCATCGAGGATCACCGATCGCTAATTAAATCCTTACCGTTGATTCCTTTTCCCAATCCGACGGCTAAGATCACACATCGCTATCGGCATATCGCATTTACTACGGCCCAGGGGTTCTTCCCTTATACCATGGCATATGCCGACACCGATCTGCCGATGCCGATATCATAATCGCTCCATCGCATATCGTATATCGCCTAGTCGCATGTCGCTATGCCTGGGGTCCTGATATCGGGCGAAGGCCTACCTCCGATGTGATAAGTCAGAGGTTGTAGTCGAGGGTTCCTTCTGCCCTTGCCTTAAGTCCTCCGCTTAACCCTTCCAAAGCGATTTTCCTTTATAAGGCCTTTTATGCCATTTTTGGAAGAATTTGCCTCCTTTTCAAAGGAACAAAGGCAAGCTTCTTTTTGCTATAACTTCATCATCTAAAGTTTGTTTTAGCCCATTCAAGTTGTAGTAGATTTAGAATGAAAAGATCTCTGCAATGGGACTATTTCCAGGAGCATCCTTGGACTTTCATTTTCCTCTGTGAGGAACACTTTAGACTTAGAAGTCTATCCAAGATCCATTTTGGATCATATCCTTCCAAACATTTGTTCACTATCTCAGTTTGCCCATCAGATTGAGGATTATAAGATGAGTTATGAGCTAACTGAGTACCCAGACAAGAAAATAATTATGTCCAAAAATTTCCTGTGAAAATAGGATCTTCGTCACTTACAATAATCTTTGGGTTTCCATGTAGCTTTTGAATTGTTTCCATAAATGTAGTAGCAACTGTACTGGCTTTAAATGGATGAGATAATGTACAAAAGTGTGCATACTTGGTAAGTGTATCAATTACCACCACGATGACACTCTTTCCTTCGGACTTGGGTAAACCTGTGATAAAATCCATTGAAACCTCCTCCCAATGTTGACTTGGAATGGATAAAGGTTGTATTAGACCTGGGGTCTTTATTGTCTCAACTTTATTTTGTTGGCAAACCATGCATTCTGCCACAAGCTTTTGAATATCAGATTTAAGGCCATCCCCAAAAAATTCCTTCTTAACACTGTGGTAAGTTTTTAAAAATCCTGAATGCCCTCGTAAGGGAGATGTGTGCAATTCCCTAAGAATCTTTTGTTTGAGTTGGGAATTCTTACATAGGTATAAGCGATCTTTGTACCATAACGAATCATTTTTCCAACTAAATGTATCATATGTACTGGGATATTACTGCAACTTTTGAATGAGTGTCCACACTTCTTCATCATTCTTCCATTCATCCCTTACTTCGTTTATCCAATCTGGTTGGATAATAGAAATGGAACAAAGCAATGCTTCCACATCCTCATCCTTTCTTGAGAGTGCATCTGCAACAACATTTTGCTTCCCCTTTTTATAGATGATTTCAAAGTCATAACTCAACATCTTTGTGACCCATTTTTGCTGCTCTTCTAAAGATAATATCTTTTCTAAAAAGTATTTAAGACTATCATGATCTGTTTTTACCTTGAAGTGTCTTCCCATTAGGTAAGGTCGCCATTTCTTAAGTGCATGTATTATTGCCAACACTTCCTTCTCATAAATAACTTTTTGTAAATATCTTCCTTTTATTGGACGACTTTCGAAAGCAATGGGTCTTTCTTCTTGCCTTAAAACAACACCAATTCCATTTCCCGAGGCATCACATTCCACAATAAAGGTTTTTGTGATGTCTGGTGTAGCTAAGATCGGTGCTTGGCACATTACCTCTTTAAGATGTTCAAAGGCCTTCGTTGCTCCTGGAGTCCAAGAAAATGCTTCTTTCTTCAGTAATGTTGCTAGAGATGCTGCTATTCTCCCATAATTATTAACAAACTTGTGATAATACCCTCTCAACACAAGAAATCCTCGCAGATGCTTTATGGATGTGGGGATTTTCCATTCCTTAATGGCTTTAATTTTTCTAGGGTCTAACTTAACACCTTCATGAGATACAATATGACCCAAATATTCCATTCTTGTAATCCAAAGAAACATTTGGAGGTTTTTGCATATAATTGTTTCTCCTCCAATAGTTTGAGCACTCTGTCAACATGTTGAACATGATCCTTCCAAGACTTGCTATAGATTGATATATCATCAAAAAATAATAACACAAAATTTAAGGAAGGGTTAGAAAATGGAATTCATCAAACCATGAAATGTGGAAGGTGCATTGGTAAGCCCAAAAGGCATGAACAAAAATTCATAATGACCCTCATGAATTCTAAATGTTGTTTTTAGAATGTCTTTTGTCTTCATTCTGATTTGATGATATCCTGAACGAAGGTCTAACTTGGTGAAGTAAATTTCTCCATGCAATTCATCCAATAATTCATCAATGGCAGGAATGGGGAGTTTATCTTTAATAGTGAGCTTGTTGAGCTCTCTATAATCCAGACAAATGTGCCATGATCCATCCTTCTTGCGCACCAATACTATTGGAGAAGAGAAAGAACTTTGATTAGGTTGAATAATGCTAGCCTCTAGCATTTTTTCAACCATATGTTCAATTTCACTCTTTTGGGCACAATGATATCTGTAAGACCTGATGTTTGGAGGAACGCTTCCTGGAATCAAATGAATAGCATGATCATGATCATGAATAGGTGGGAGGCCTTTGGGAGTCTCAAATACCCTGGAATGATTGTCCAAGACTTTTTGGAGATCGGGAGAAATATATGATTCCAACGTGGGAACCTCTAGCGAACATGATTGTGCAATTACGCTTCGTTGCTCTTTCTTTAGAAGATTTGTCATGCTGTTAGAGCTAATTATCTTTCTCAATTTCCCTGTGATACTCCTTAATTCAACTTCCTTTCCTTCCGAAACAAATTTCAAGAAAATTTCTTGAAAATTAAAAGTTATCAACACTACATCATCAACATCAACACTAATTTCTTGAAAATTAAAATTAAAATTAGTACAACATCAACACTACCAATTGGAATGGAAAGCATTGGACTATTCAACACATATTCTCCCATTGATAGCTTGATATTATGGCACTTTCCAGAGCAATTTATGGTTCCTCCATTTGCAACCATCACTTGACACTCTAGTGTTGGATACAGGAAGCAATTCAATTCCTTGGCTATCTTACAATGAATAAAGGGGTATTGCCCGACTCAATCAACACTATTACGTTTTTCTTCTTGATATGTCCTTCTATCTTGATAGTTTGAGAAGTGGTAATTTTGGCCAATGCATTACAAGATATGGTCAGATTCATTTCTTCTTTCTCTAAGGTTTGTTCCTGGTGTGTATCCTCTTCTTTTGATATTTCTTGTTCCTTTTTCTTTCTCCTCTTCACAATCTATGTAAAATAATTTCTTCTCAGCACACTTATGACCTTTAATGTATTTGCTATCATAACTGTAACAAAGCCCTTTTCCTCTTTTTTCTTCCAATTGTTGTGGTGTCAACCTTGTAGGTTGTGGAAGGCTAGGGGCAACAACACTTCCATCTTTATAGTTGTGAGTGATAGGCTTCCTTGTTTCCATAATTTTGCTTTCAATTTTCTTGCCAACCCAAATGCCTTCTCCAATGAATCAGGTTGCCAAAGGCTAACCTCATGTTGGATGTTATCCTTTAAAGTCCCTATGAACACATCAATCCTATGCTCCTTTGGAATATCTTTTACCCTTATATTCAATTTTTGGAAGTCCTCAATGTGCTCCACCATTGAACCCTTTTGTTTGAGATTTATCAATTGGCTAAAAAAGCTGTTTCTTTTTGTATCCTCATAATGTGCTATAATTTCTTCCATAAAAATTTCCCAAGTGAAAATTTGTTTACGAGAGAAAAGCCATCTATACCATATAAACTGATTGGGTTCCAAATATAAAGTTGCAATGCGTATCTTTTGTGTGCTTTGCATGTTACGGAGATCGAAATATTGCTCCATCTGTAGTATCCATGTTATGGGATCCTTGCCATCAAACTTCCTCATATCGATCTTTGGAACATGGTGTGTCTTCAATCCAATGTTAGAGCCTATGAAATCATGACTAAAATTTCTTTTGTTTTCATCATGAATTTCCTTTAATACTCTTTCGCCATTAGTAAGCATTTCTTATAGCAACTTTGTCAAATCTATCTTCAAATGTTCCATGTTGCCCTTAAGTTTTGCTTCTATACCATCCATCTTAGCTTCCATGCCATCCTTCTTAGCTTCCATTCCATTCTTTAAACCATCCATCTTAGCTTCAGTTACTTTTTGTGAGACCGAAATTTGTTGCACTTGGTCTCGTAATTTTGATATATCATGTTGCATTTCTTCCTCTTCTTCATGTGCCATAGTAGAGATTTAAGGTTGCTTACTAGGTGTTTCCATTTTCTTTCTTCTGATCATAATTGAATGATAATTATGCTTCACAATTCCCTTTGAATCACTTCAAACGACTGTCTTAAACAAGGCTTATGCAAATTAAAAAAAAAAAAAACTACACACCTTTTTTGTTTTGTATGAGCTCAATCTTGAAATTCCTATAACTCTGTAATTTCAGATCTCCAAGTTCTGAAATTTCGGCCTGTGATAGCCCTCTCAGTCTTATTTCCAACCCCACAAGTCTGATTTCAATTGGATTTCCGAATAAAGAGCTATGCCCAATCTCCTGCAATGACCTAATTATAGACCAGTTCAGTAAAGCGAACTTGTATGACGTGCCACATGTCACTGTTTCGACCTTAGGTTCTGAAAACAATACCCAACAAACTACCATCTGTCTTATTTTTGTCACTTTTTACGAAATTTGAATTAGATGCTCAGAGAGAAAGTTATGACGATTTTCCCAAGGTGACTTGTTTGAGATCCAATTCGGGAGCTTGCGAAAACCCTAACTTCCTCAGTTCATATCTCCAAAATGATAGAGAGACAAGGTTTGAAATTCGGTTATGCGGTTTCATGATTTTATCTCAAATGGGTTTTAATTTTAGCTCCTTAAGCTTCGCAGAAAAAAAGTTATAGCGAAAATTCCACGATGACCTGTTTGAAGCAGTGAAACCCTAGAATCCAAAGCTCTGATACCAATTGTTATGAAACCAGCTCAAAAAATAGAAGAAAGAGATAGATAAATGGCTTAAAACGTAGCCTCTTCGAGGGGGCAACCTCCTTTACATTACACAAATGAACCATTCTTGGATGATACAAATGACAATACCTCCTTTCTATATATAATAGTATAAGGGGTCACAATATAATCAGAGCCGACATAACAATAATAATGTAAGGGCACAACAATAACAATAGTGGGCTTTTATGGGGCACAATAATAACAACATGGAGACAAAATGGGCATAAAAATAACAATAAGGGTACAATGACAATAATAATAAGGGAGTACACTAGTAATGTGCTTAAGCATGTTTTTTATGCTTTATTGTTTGTAATGTGCTTTTATGTACTAGTAATGTGTTATTGTTTGAAATATTGAAGTCCATTTTTCTAAGTAAGATATCCCGAGGGAAACCTCCCAATAACTTCCCCTCATTCTAAGGATGGTACCAAGGTAAACACTAAATTCTTTAGGGCACAAGGCTAGGTCAACAACTCATGAAGAGATCATATATATATCATCAACCATTAGCTCATTAAGAGAAACTATGTCACAAAGAGGGATTTGAATTCAGGTGAGGAAGGTAACAACTTTGCCTCACAGCCATTCAAGCTAACCAATTTGACTTGAAATTTTGAAGTACATATGTTATATGTCAATGTTTTTTATTGCTCAAATGGGTTTGATCCATTGGGGAGGAATGACTAGTTTTTCAACAATGGGAAGGTCTGATTCCCATGATTGATTTTCCTAGAGCCATGGAGTTGCTCTAAAGTAATGAGCTAACATGTACTTGCGCTCCAAGAGATTATATTAATGAATCTTGTCACCTATATAAGTGCATCAAATCCCACCCCCATATCCTTCGATTTTTAAGAAGAACTCTCCCTAGAAATCGTTCTCTCTCTTTATTGAGACATAGATAAGAAATTTGCTTTTAGTTAGATCATTTGATATTTGATTAAATCTTAAGAGTTTTTATAGGTTGATATTAAGGCCAAAAAAAGGTAATTTTCCTATTTGCAAATATAGTTTTGCAAGTGATTTAAAGCACAAAAAAGATGACTATAGTGAGTTAAGAAGATGTAGGATTGGTTTTGAAAAAAATGCCATACGTTTTTCTCTTCGTCTAAAAATAGTAAAGTCCTTTTAGTCTTAGAAAGTGTTAATAAGAGAAGGCAATGTATATTATGATTTCAATAATGAAATATCAAATATGATGTTTTTTGTCATGGAAAAAAAATGTTAATGTTTGTTACATATCAATGTGTGTTCATAGGATGAGGAGTTAGGGCATTAATGGGATTTTGATTTTATTATTTTCTATGATTATTTATCTAATTAAGTAATCCATTTATTACACCTAGAGAGGACAAAAAAAATTATGGTTGTAAGAGTCATTCCAATATAATAGCAAGGTGCATCAACAATACAAATGATGTGTCCCAACTATAACATAAAAAAACTAAAGTGAGGTTAAAAAAGATTGTAGTGGTATTAAAATAAACCAACATAGATTTGTGCTTTATTAATTATCCTATTCAATGCTTGATAGATTCAAGGTTAAGATGCATCAATGTTGGTTAAGTATATGCTTTGGATTACATAAATGGAAAATTTCTAGTAGCATTCAAGGCTCTTACAAGTGGATTTATGGATTGATGGATGCATTCCTTTGAGTATAATGTAAACTTAGCATTATCATTGCGTGTTTAACTATTCATCTTAGTATCATTAATGTTTATTTACATATTTAACTTCCTATTCACTACATTTAATGGACAAGTTTTTCTTGTTATGAATCATCAATCACCCATCCTGAAGATGAACTACACTTGCTAGATTGGAACATCAAACCAAAAATTACCAATGTGATGGATCAGGAAGAAGAAGTGCAACATAATTCAAATCATGGAATCCTCAACTCTAAGAAACTCTGATAATTCTAATATGAGTCTGATTCATCCAAAATGCTATAATACAATAAGAACAATCACGAAATTCATAGACATGAAATGGTATTATGAGTTCACCAAAAAAAAGTTCAAAAGTGCGAGGAAAATGTTTGTAAAAGGTATTTATAACATAATACGACTAAGTTATTTATAAAATTACAATCAAGCTTTCTACAACCCTTGTTTTTTAGGGTTGTTGATTGATAAAGGTTTTCATTGGCAATGCTTACCATATGGATTTTAAGATTGTTGTATTTGTTAGCGGGAGAAAACTCCTCGAGGTAAGGGCTGACAACCTTAATAGAGCGAAAGCAAACTATCAACAAGAAGCACTCATTCAAGCAAGCACACTATGAAAACTAGTAAAGTGGGTTTAGGAAGAATACCTGGAGTTCCTACGTCTGATGTAGATCGCGTAGGGTCCAAACCCTCTACTTCCTCCAATACGCTCAAACCCGCAACACACAAACCAGAGTAGAAAACACATAGCAAATATTTCAAATAATGTGCATATTAGACATGTTAGATCATCAAGTATAGATATATAAATCATAATATGTTAGACATGAATTACATAAACATCAGATCAAAACATTTCAGGAACAATACAAAGCTTCTTTTATGGACAAAAAAAATAGGAGTGGAAGAATACAACCAGATCCGTCCACGGCACCAACGAACCTTCCTCTGGATATGTCTAGCTTAAGCCTCAAATATCACCTCAATATGTGCAAAAAGATGTCATATAATGGAACACGAACATCTCTACAAGGAAACAAGAGTTTCCTATGACTGGAAGTGTAGGAGGCACAGGGGAAATCAGACTTGATCTTGGGACAAAAGGGCTATAATGTCGATATCCTATCTCCTTCTATGAATTAGGCCTTCCCATGAGGTGTATAAATACCACTAGAAATCAGTTAATTTAGTTAGGCCACAAGATCTTGTAGGTGGGATTTCGGTGAAACCTATAAACCCTGCCCGAGAAATAGGATTTTTTTCTTCATATTTTAAATTATGTACGTGGGTTCAGTATTATAGTACCCGTGCTTTTATAAGGGCGGAGTCGCGTATGGAATTTAAAAAAATGTGGTTTTAATACATGATCAAGTCTGAATGGGAAAGGGTTTCCCAAGGCCATATAAAAGCATCATGACTACATGAGTGTTGAATAATGCTATAACAGGAATAAAGATATTTGGAACTTTCATAAAGTCGTTGTTATAGATATTTTTGGATCTAGATACATATGAATGACCTATATATATCCAATGTCTATTGATTCACCCTTCCATATGTTGATAAGAAATTTCTCAATGCATCACAAATCCAAATATAAAAAAGATTTAGAGTCCACTGGGTGAAATTGAACATTCTATTCTAGATTGAGATGCGATAGGTATGGAAATTTATCCAGTATCTAGGCATCAAGGAAGAAATAATGGGAAACCATACCATGAGGACTAGATATGAATAGATTTACATGGTGAAAAGGTATATGGGCATATGGGCATTTGAAAACCCTTATTAGGAAATCCTTGCCAAAAACATAGATCCAGATGCTAGCCCAATTATCTACATGGAAGTCACATGGAGCCACGTAATTCATGGCATGTATCATACCATATTGATCTACATAATTCATGGCATGATGATTTATCATATTAATGTGGCAAAGAGATAGATTAAAGTTCCATGACATGATGACATGGCATACTAACATGGTGTGCTAGGGTGGCACATTTATGTGGCAAGAAGATGACATGGTGCCCATGTGGTAGAGATGACATAGAAACAAAATCTAGAAATCCAACATTTTGGGAAATGGTTGATTAGGAATTTAACTAGATATTTGGATGTGTCTAACACAATACAAATCATATTCTATTTATTGTCGATGTCGTAGATTGTTCTTTTCATCGCATAAATTTTCCAATCAGACTTTTAAAGAAATGCACAATCAATTTTATCCTAGATTTAGATCTATTGGTGATTTTTCTACTAAGTGTTCCAATCATTCGATGAAAATTAGATTGGATTTTATGAATCCAAAGATCCAAGTTTCTATAGAAGAAGCCTTTTCGAAATTACCCAGATTCAGATGTGGTTGGTAACATATGTGCCTTCCCAACAAAGGTGGCACAATGTTATGGTGACATGTAGGCACATGAGCATCATGTGTCATGTGACATGATAGAATGACTTGATGGCACATGGACAAGTTGCCACATGTTAGTTGTTGACATGGCCTTTTCCAGTGAAACTTCTAAAGGCCATAACTTTTTGTCCATAACTCAAATTCAAATGGAATTTATATCGTTGGAAATCTATAGATGAGCATAATCCAATGCTGATATCAAATAATCAATTCAATGTGGTTGAAAGATGAGGAATTTTTAAAATCCATTTCTATAGATTAGACTATAATTTTGGAGTTTAAATATAGCAATGAGATAGTATGAAGAATTTACATAATAAGTTTTTGTATATTATATTTCCTTGTAAAATATTTGGTTATATTGATAAATTTTAAATTGCCAATAAATGGGTATGTTACACAAATCATCGTTGAAACATGCGTGAGTTAGTTGTTGGACCCTTTGTGAACTAATAGTATAGTGAGCCAATTTTTGAACTATTCATAAGTGATGCGCTGAAAATATTGGTCTCTACATGAAAATTTATGCCCTGGCCTTGTTCCTTGGAGAACCTTATTTACCTTAGGTGCCATCCTCAAATAAGTCCAAGAAGTGCATGAGAGGTTTCCCCGTGTTGAACACCTAATCCTCTAGGATTATGTGAAATTATGTAAATAGAGAAATTCCATAAGGTAGAATATGAAAATACCTTGGCATTTAAATCCCAATGGTCACCATTCTAATTGTACATAGTTATATTCATCTTAATGGAATGCAACACATTTGAAGTTACCTTCCTAGCCTGACATGGTATCAAAGCATAGGTCCCGAATTTAGGCATTCCTCTGCCCCTTGTAACTCGTTTATGTCTCCATCCCTGACATCTCCGTCAATTTGCTACCTTGGTAGAAACATCCATACTAACATGCTACCAATTCCTTGCGACACAAAAATGTTTACGCCTGGTCCTTCAGTTTTAATTTTTTCATAACACCTAGACGAACACGCTTTTAGTTGTAACTCCTATTGGCATATCCATCTTCATTATCTTCTCACACATCTTTTGAAACTGAAATTATAGAATCACGACTCCATTTTTGGTCGCAACTCATATTAAATTTAATCACAAATTATCTTCTCATTTTGCACCTTAATTGTACTTTTCTCTACAATTCAAAATCTATGATCTCGATTCGAAACAATTAGTGTTATGGTATGCATTTCCTCTTCACTCAGTGGTAACACTGTAGTGTTGTGGGGAAAAATGCCTATGCAGGACGATCCTATCCACCTAAGGTGTGACAGTGCCTTAGCAACAAACAGGTACAGCTATTATGGTTTCTTCCTTTATGAAATGTGAAAGAGGGGAGATCGATAGACTTACCGTTGTCTTCCGTTTGTCCCTCGATCTAGATCCTCTTCTCTTTGGGTGTTCACAGCTACTTGCCTCCTCGCTTGCTCAAGAGAACAGCTACTTGATTCCCACGAGATCACAAGAGAACAACTACCTGTGACAAGAGAACAACTACTTGTGACAAGAGAAGAACACAACACAAAGGCATATATTCATATTCATAAATGATTCAGGATTAGAGGTAAATCAAATACACTAATGCAATCATACAAAATACACCAGCATATAGGAGCAAACCAAGATAGCTTTATTGATAAGCAACAGGGTTCAGGAAGAGATACAACCCAGAGGGCTCCAATCCAGCATCTCCTTCCCAGCAGAATGGAATTCCTTCTTCAGCTCCCTTCAAAGCATTAAGCACCCAATGTTTCCAGTCTCAAACCAACAACAATTCTTCGCAATAACCAAATTCCAGCCTTCAGATCTCATGGAGGAGAGATCCATATATAGATGTTTTGGAGAGAGGATGAGTCAGCTTGAGGCTGGCATGAAACTGACTAGTGTCCTCTCCCTCTCTCAGTTCTTGAGTCCACTTGGAGGTTCTTTCTTCCACTTGGAGATTTGGAACCTCTTACTCATCACCAGTCGAATTCCCTGATGTAAGTGTCATTTTGGAAGCTTCCTGGGCATTGACACATTGAGGAATGAACCTGCCACTTGTCCAAACTCGCTCAGCGCATGTAGCCTTTGTTGCATTTGACATTCAACGCAGGTAGACAGTGGAGCAGTTGACATTCAGTGCAGATGCTCAGTGGAGCAGTTGACATGATCTAGAATTGGCTTGTTTTTGAGTGGTTTCAGGTGGAGAACTTCTGTGAATTGCTGTGGTTTGCTGGCCTTGTTCCTCTAGGGGTAGGAACAACATGTTTAGGGACTTTGGATCCCTTAGATTATTGACATTTCATGCTCAATGCTGTAAGGCACAAAAATGTCTATAACAGTTGCCCCCTAAAGTATGAGGCCGTTTATCAGGTGAAATGCTTTATCCAGGAGGGTCCGAAGTTCATCCATTTGCTAGGAGGAGACCTGTAATAAGATACAATACAATACATTATGATTCATACTGCTTTCATGATCTAGCTGAGGTGGGCATTCCCATGCTCAGCTTTATAAATTCATTTTTGTACATAGCACAGACAATCGTCTGATGGTAGACTGATAATTTTGGCGAAATTATCATCCTTTGAGTAGGATGATTATCTGCTGCAATGATGTACATGTCAAATGTCTTTATTTTTCCTGAATATATATCGCAGCCCGGATGGATGAAACTAGATCCGGGGTCTTCAAACTCGTTCGATCTTCACTCTAAGTACAAGTCGATCCATGTGAGAATTGCGATGAAGTCGAACATGGAAAGACATCGCTTGATTACCGGTCAATGATGTAAACCATTAACAAGCGCGAGAGGAATCACCGATAATGATAATGACCCTCAAGGTACTGCAGTACAATTCACGTGGTGTGAATAAAGGACTTGGCGTCGAACACCACGCAAAATCTTCTGGTCGAAGGTCATTGATGTATACCTGTCGCCGGAAGTGAGAAACTTGCCATTGAGGCATGCAAGCTTCAAAGTACTGAAGGGGTTGTTCCTAGATCAACTTATTGGATAATGAGCTGATGTCGACAAGAAGCGATCCGTCAAAGGAGGGCCTTAATGAATCCCACATCAATGACACGGAACGGAGCTAATGACTTTAATGGAGGTGAAAACGATCTGTGACATATGATTTAGGGTGGCGGTCATGAATGGATGAAGGATAATGTATGGCAGTGGATGGGACCCGGTTGACTCTTTCTGAACGATTTCTCTTGAACATATGGCGACACTGATGCGATGGATCGGTAGCATTACCCCAAGTATGGATGGTATGGCGAGACCATGGTGATGTGACCGGTGAATGAAACAACCCAACTCGATTGTGGTACGGAGGAAAAGTGTCATGTTCAAGAGCGACCTGCTACCATCAAAGTTTTCTTGATTTTCTCCCAATTTTTCCCCAGTCATTGCTGACCAGTACCTCTTTATTTTTGTCAAGCTTGAGGAGGATAACATATAACATATGCTTGTTCTATAACCTGCCCTTCAGGCAAGCCCATCGCTATGTTTTAACGAGCCTAGCGATAGTGAAACTTGTTCTCGTCTAAAGACAAGTTTGTCGCTATTTAGTGGTTTAACGAGTCTAACGACAAGGATAACTCGGTCCTTTTCATTTTTAGAGAGTCTGAAAAGGTACATAAAGTTAACTCCAAGATTCCTTTTTCGTCATCTAATCCCTTAAGTCCGAAAAAGTATAAAACAATACAGAAGGGATGAGTTTTCGATAGTTTTAACGAGCCGAACAAAACAAGCGCTCGATCTTTTTGTGCAATAATCCCTCAGGTCCAAAAAGATTAAAATCTAGAGGAGGGATAGCACTTCCGGTCGCTTTAACGAGCTGGAAGGCCAAAACTCGGCAATCTTTTCATATTTTACGAGTCAGTTGAAAAGAGCTTAAAGAAGACTCGTCTTTTGAGGAACGAGTGATGAACAGGGTTAGCAGCTGATTCCAGGTACAGGTTGGAATTTTCCAATCACGGAAGTGTCACAAGGATGGCTAGGTGAAATCACTCTTCGCAGCTGTTCCTCAAAATGGGTAAACAATCATATGGAGGTGAACAATCGGCCAAATGAAAAGTGGAGGTGACGGTGCAAACATGACCAAGGCTTTTATGGCAGATAAGGTTACATACATAATGGTTATTTACTGGAATAGGTTCATTTTTTAACGAGCTTGAATGCGCCAAAACACTGCTCGGGCTTATGTTTATTTTTTAACGAGCATGAATTCCGCGTTAAAACTGCTCGGATCTTGCGTTTATTTTTTAACGAGCATGAACTTTATGCTAAAACTGCTCGTTTATACCAGTCATATGATAAGAGTGTCTCATTGGAGATCGCTATTTTTTATGGAGCTTCATCTCACTAAGCTTTTCTCCGCATCCTTTCTTTATGCAAGTTCGGAAATTACTAATCCTACGAGTTTAAAGGGTTAGAGGTCCTAAAAATTTAAAAAATAAATAGCCGCCCCTTGCTAGCACTCCAAAAGGTTTGCATGCCCCCAGGCATAAGACAGAGTTTCAAGGTTACCTCTACTTCTTTTCCACAAAAACTTTCGTTTTACCGAGAGAGGCTTACCTCTTTCAGGTTACCCAAAGATTGTCTCGTTAATCTTTCAAACAAAACACTTCCTCAGCAATGTCTACCGAAATAGACAAAGGTGAGCGACGGGTTCTGTCCTCTCACATAACTTTGACAAAAGAATCTTTTTCTAGAACAACCCTCTTCCTAGATGGACGGGGTACGGACTAGTCATATTCTCCCGCGGAAACCTACCCTATACCCAAAGTTCTCTGCCGAAGCAGACCAGGACGCATGCCCCCTGGGTTCCAGTCATATTCTCCCGGATTACTCGCGCTCATCAGGAGGACAGACCGTGGGTTGAGACACTTCTTGCGTGAACAGACCATTTAGGGATGGTATATGACTATTTGCGATGCGTGATCCGGGGAATGAAAGTTGGTCCACGAGCTTGACCATTCTTCCTTCATGCGGAAAACACGTTACTCTAAAGAGTGATGAGACGATGGCTCCCATGCAATATATATAGTCTCGTCCAAGGAGTAGGTTATAATCCAAGGGTCCTTGAACGACCATCACGTTCATTTGAACGATCTTCCCTTTCAATGTTATTGGCACATTGGGGAGGATCCCTAAAGGGCGACTGGTTCCCTTATCAAAGCCTGATAGATTTCTCATTTCAGGCAAAAGCGCAGGCGAACCAAGCGCTTTCCAAGCAATAGAGGAAAGGATACTCACAGATGCCCCTTCATCAATAACTATACCAACCATTACCATTCTGTATATTTGGACAATAATTCTGAATGGTATGCTAGCTGGCAAGCGGGGTCCGCCTAGTTGGTTCCAGTCAAAGGACACAACCAGGTTGCTTGGTGGTGGGACCGAGTATACGGCCGGATATCGCTCTGATGAACTTCCTTCCTGTGATAAAGGAATGGTGGCATTGCCCCCTTGATCATCAGAGTCAGTGCTGATGAAGAGAATTTGGACGGTGTCGTCTTTATTCTCCTCTGTGATGGTGTCATTCGAAGATAGAGCCTCTGAAGGCAAAACCGGGTCAACTGCCGTTTCAACCTTTAGACTTTCGTCAGGTATGGATTCAGACGGTTCATCTTCAATGACAGGTGCTTCGGCTGACCACCTGGGCGGGTCAACCAGATTCTCAACTAGCGAGGGACTTGGCAGGAGTTTTTGATATCCAGGAGGAAGATGCGCTCGTAAAATTAGGCGATCTTCCAGAACTCTTTTTGCCTCGTCTAAGAAGGGACAATGGTGGATGGCGTGATCGCCTTCACACAGTCTACAGGGAAATTTAGCTTTCCCGCTCTGTCCTGGGGCTTCACTCCCACTAGTTGACGGTGAGCAGTCGACATGGCTATCAGAGGTCGATGCTACCGAATTGTGCAAGCGGGGGGACCAGTCTCTTAGTATCCGAGGGATACAAGGACAATCTCTATGGAAGTGGTCTCCCCTGCATATGACGCATGGCGATTTAGGCCTTACGAGTGCTGTGTGTGGATTTTTGTCAGATGACACTTGTTTGCCCCCAGTCGCCTTAGGCTCCTTCTTCTTCTTCTCTTTCTTCTTCTTCTCCTTCTTCTCCTTAGGAACTCAGTTTTTTGATTTACCAGTTCCGTCAAGCGAAGAGGAAGGGGGAGAGGAAGATGAAGTAGAAGGCTGGGAGGCAACTCTTGTCTGATCTAACTGTTGACTCGACTGTTCAGGAATTGTGGTATTCTGAACGACATTTGCTGAAAAGAGCCAGACTGGTAGGCCAATTGTCAGTCCTAGAAGCGACAATGTAGCCATGTGGGGCGCACCAACATCTCCCCAAGAGGAGAAGGGACTAGGATTTCCACCAAGGGGAATTCCTTGGTTGGTGTGCTCCATCTTTTCAACCTAAAGATCAACGTGGGAATAAAGGGTGATTGTTCCATTTAAAATAAATTGTTAACGACGCTTTAGACACAACTTGCTTTTTCACTTTTAAAGAGTCGAGAAAAAGCTAAAGATGACTCTAGTCTCCTTCGATGTTTTAACGAGCCCGAAGTGAAAAATGCTCGGATGGACTTTTTCTGTTATAGAGTCTGAAAAAGGCCAAAAGAAACTGCTCTGGAGATCTAGGCAGAGGGTGTGCCAAACTTTTCGCAAAACCGCAGAATACTTTTTACGGTACAGGCGGTCAATCTTCGTGAATGCTGTGTTCACTGCATTGCGATCAGTAGGGCGGCCGACACGGCTTCCTAAGGATAAAGGATATATGCCTATAGGGGTCTCCCAATATATACGCGACGGTATGTGGGAGCATCCGTACTAGCGCTATCGTCCCTCAGGAGGAATCACCCACCTTCCACAAGATCGACAGTCACTAGGCTTAACGACGCCGGAACACGTCTCTAGCCTAGACCTCTATGTTGTGCGTTATGTTGCAAAGCGTTGTTAGGTTCATTCAGTTTATTTTAAGTTGATCTTTTTAGAAGTTTGCCTTTCAGGATCACCACGAGATGTATGGTACAATTCCTAAATGTAGTCTAAGATGATAAGCAAGCTTTATAATCTTTTCAACTTTGAAAATCTTAGCTACTAAGGGAAAAGAGCGACACTATCTTTTCTCAAAGAGCAATCAGCACACTCTAATGCACTCTTTCCTAAATCAATCATGCAAACTTATCAAAATGCAAATGCACAATGCAGGTGTTTGTTTTCCACTTTCTTAGTATAGATGCCTACAAAGAAAGCTTTTTGTACAACTTTGAATTTGCTTTTAAATGACAAGATATAAACAAGTTTACTTTTTCCCAAAATCAACAAGGGTAGAAGAGATTACAATCACTTTGCGATTTTTGAAATGAATACTTGTTTCGACACTTAAAAGAGACAAATCCAAACCAATAAGCAAAAGCAAATGTATAATCAACTGCAAACAGCCAATGAACTCTCTCCTAAGATCACAATCAATCAGATCTGAATCAAGGGCTACAGGATGATTACTTTACTCATGCAAAGGAAAACTGTAAATGACGCCACAAACACATAAAAACACTTACAATATTTTTGTACAAAAGAGGCGGAATTCAAGCAAAGAAAAGGGGTTATCAGACTGGTACCTATGCTGGTTAAAGGCTGCAAAAACAGAGATCAAAACAGGGCAAAAGACAGCAGAGAACCCCAGCTGCACAAGGCTAAACTGGTTCAGTGCAATTCTAACACTGTGGAGTTGACATTCAGCGCAGGTAGCCTTCACAGGACCTGCGTTGAAATGCAGACTGCCTTCACAGTGTCTGCGCTGAAGGAGAAACTCTCGTTTCTCTTGGGTTCCGGGTCATAAAATGCTCAAAAATCAACTGTTTCAGGCCAAATCAGAAACACAAGCAAGGTATAAACAAAGGGATGCTTTGAGAGGGTACTAAAGACTATCACAAAGGATCATCAAGTCATTTGTGAGTCCATTGTTCAGATCATAGACAAAAACCCAGTGAAGGATCAAGGCAGCAACAGTCTACTTTGCAGTAGCAGTTCGATTGTTGCTGTTAAGTCTATGAAGCAAACAATGATGTAAACACAAATAAAATGACTAAAACAAATGTCCCCAGTGGAGTCGCCAATTTGTTGTGGGGAAAAATGCCTATGCAGGACGATCCTATCCACCTAAGGTGTGACAGTGCCTTAGCAACAAACAGGTACAACTATTATGGTTTCTTCCTTTATGAAATGTGAAAGAGGGGAGATCGATAGACTTACCGTTGTCTTCCGTTTGTCCCTCGATCTACATCCTCTTCTCTTTGGGTGTTCACAGCTACTTGCCTCCTCGCTTGCTCAAGAGAATAGCTACTTGATTCCCACGAGATCACAAGAGAACAGCTACCTGTGACAAGAGAACAGCTACTTGCGACAAGAGAAGAACACAACACAAAGGCATATATTCATATTCATAAATGATTCAGGATTAGAGGTAAATCAAATACACTAATGCAATCATACAAAATACACTAGCATATAGGAGCAAACCAAGATAGCTTTATTGATAAGTAACAGGGTTCAGGAAGAGATACAACCCAGAGGGCTCCAATTCAGCATCTCATTCCCAGCAAAATGGAATTCCTTCTTCAGCTCCCTTCAAAGCATTAAGCACCCAATGTTTCCAGTCCCAAACCAACAGCAATTCTTTGCAACAACCAAATTCCAGCCTTCAGATCTCATGGAGGAGAGATCCATATATAGATGTTTTGGAGAGAGGATGAGTTAGCTTGAGGCTGGTATGAAACTGACTAGTGTCCTCTCCCTCTCTCAGTTCTTGAGTCCACTTGGAGGTTCTTGCTTCCACTTAGAGATTTGGAACCTCTTACTCATCACCAGTCGAATTCCCTGATGCAAGTGTCATTTTGGAAGCTTCCTGGGCATTGACACATTGAGGAATGAACCTGTCACTTGTCCAAACTCACTCAGCGCAGGTAGCCTTTGTTGCATTTGACATTCAACGTAGGTAGACAGTGGAGCAGTTGACATTCATCGCAGATGCTCAGTGGAGCAGTTGACATGATCCAGAATTGGCTTGTTTTTGAGTGGTTTCAGGTGGAGAACTTCTGTGAATTGCTGTGGTTTGCTGGCCTTGTTCCTCTAGGGGTAGGAACAACATGTTTAGGGACTTTGGATCCCTTAGATTATTGACATTTCATGCTCAATGCTGTAAGGCACAAAAATGTCTATAACATGTAGATTCAATATGCTTATGTAATTTACTAAAACAAAAGACTTGAATCTACTCTACTTATCAACGGAAAGCAATTAATCGATCGCGAAATAACACATAAACATGAGACAAGATTCAACACACATGCTCAAAATTTTATCTAGGGGAAAGCAACTGCTCAAAACCCCTTCCTATCTGTATTGTTTTAATAAGAAAATAGAGAATAAATACAATGCTTTCTCAAGCCTGATCAACCTCTGCACTAGTATAATCTGTCTCATTGCTTCAGAGACCGACTATTTGGTAATTTAATTGAGTTTAAATTACTGCATAAATTATCAATCAGGGCTTGTAAACTGATGAAGTGTATGTGCACCAATTGTGCTAGGATTCTTTATTATGTGAGCAAATTGTCAAAATTAAATTAGGATGTTTTCATGCACATGGTTCATCTAAGAAATTGTCACTCTTGTAAGAAAGGAAAACTGACAAAAATAAAACTAAATTAAAGTGCAAAAGCAAATACCAAAACCAAAACCAAATCCAAATTCTCTTTAAGTTTGTAGAAAACAAAACTAATCTAAAATTGTAGAAACAAAATGTCACACCAGCACAATTAAATCTACTTCTCACTGACAAAAATTAAATTACAACATTTTCAATAGCAAAAGGAAGTTCTTTAGCTTCTACCCATTTTGTGACATAATTTGTACAAACAAGAATGTACCTTTTTTGTCTTGATCGTGGATTGATTGGACCAACAAAATCTAGAGCCCAATTTTCAAAGGGTTCAATAAGTACGTGAAGTTGTAGAGGCATTTCATTTGAAGGAATAGGCTTTCCCATTCTTTTGCAACTATCAAATCTCTTAACATATTCTTTGGAATCTTTAAAAAGATAAGGCCAATAATATCCTAAGAGAAGGATTTTATAGGCAGACCTTTGATCATAAAAGTGTCCTCCACATGCTTCATCATGGCAAGCCTTTAATATTTCTGGTACTTCATCTCCTCTGACACATCTTCGAATGATTAAATCATGCCATGTTTTGTACAATTATCCATTTATCCATGAATAAGATGCATTGGTTTGAATAATTTTCCTTTTCTCTCTTGCAGATAAGTATGATGGTAACTTCCTTGTAGCCAAACAATTAGCAATATCTGCAAACCAAGGAGATTTAATAGACACTGCAAAAAGGTATTCATTAGGAAAATTATCTTTTACAGGAACATCCTTATTACCATTTTCGATTCTAGATAGAAAATCAACAACTGTGTTCTCCTTTCCAGGCCTATCCAAAGTAGTAATATTGAATTCCTGTAATAAGAATAACCATCTTGTAAATCTGTAATTAGTAGTTGATTTATTCATTAAATATCTAATTGCGGAGTGATCTGTATGAACAAAAGTTTCATAACTAGTGATATAGTGTTGAAACTTATTAATGGCATGTACAACAACTAAAAATTCATTTTTTGTTACAGTATAATTTAACTCTACAGGAGTCAAATTTTTACTTGTGTAATAAATGACATAAGGAATCAAATATTTTTTTCTTAATACAACTCCCAAAGATGTATATGAAGCATCAGTTGAAATATGAAAATAAAGACTCCAATTTGGTCCTCTTAATATAGGTGCTTCATAAATATTTTCTTTCAATGTTTCAAATGCTTTTTCGCAATCAAAATTCCAAATGAATTCACAGTCTTTTGTAAGTAATTTGAAAAGTGGAGAGGTTATATTTGTGATTTTTTTTATGAATCTTTTGTAATAACTAGTAAAACCAATAAAACTTCTATCATATCTTTGACAAACAAGAACTCATAATTTAGAAATAACTTCTACTTTAGATGAATCCACTTTAATTCCATCTCCTGAAATGTGGTGGCCTAAAACAATTCCCTCAATGAACATCATAAAGCATTTTTCATGGCTTAATGAGAGATTTGTTTCTTTACATCTAATGAGAATTTTTTCTAAATTTTCAAGAGCTTCCTTAAAAGAATTACCACAGACAGTAAAATCATCCATGTAAACTTCCACACAATCATGAATAAGATAAAAAGAAGAAGCCTAGAAATGCCCTTTGGAATGTTGCAATTGCATTACATAATCCAAAAAGAATTACCTTGTAAGCATAGGTTCCCCATGGATAGGTAAAAGTTTTTTTTTTTTTTTTTTTTCTGCATCTTCCAGAGCTACTTGGATTTGGTTATATCCACTAAAATCATCCAAGAATGAAAAATATTTTTTCCCTACTGTTATCACAAAATCAAGCACTGAAGGGCTGCTGATCAGGTAGACTCTGTGTAACTGTTCAGACCAACCTTTTGACTAAGGATTAGCCTCCCTAGCCTGAGAGGGCTCTCTCAAAAGGTTATTGATTTTGACTATTGATAAGATGGCTAACTCTTGTAAGGTGAATTTAACAAACATGCTGGCTGGACAGACATTACAAAGACTTCCATTGGGCTTATGGAGTTAATCATACTTCAGTAAACTATAACACTACTCATACATAGAAGTCAGGGCATGTGATGTTTAAATACTCAAAACACATCTCATAGAAAACCTCAGCTTACAAATACACACAGGAAATCAGAGCAGCATAAGTGAATTCTGAGTGATTGTGTATTTATACAACTGTAAAAACATTAAGGATAAAGCAAAACCACATATCTTGAGCATTGAAACACTGTATGAATCCTGAGAAGAAAAGCAGCAAATTGTATTACTGAAACTGAGTTTTTACACAAGCCAAAACAATACTCTGTTTTCTCAAATATCCAACCCTCATTACATAGATGATTCAGCTATATATAGAAACATAATTCTAACTACTTGGAGCTTCCTCCTCCAGCATGAGGGGAGCTCGATGACTGCCACTAATGACACCTATCTGCTTTGTAACAAACTATTAAATACAATAACTGATAATTGAAATTCTAAAGAGTTCTAATCTGATTATGACTCTAACTCTCTCTCCTTCGTAGAATGATTCCTCCTTGCAGCTTTGACACCTGGTTTCCTTTTCGTTTGGCTGAGATGGCTGAGATGAGCAGTTAATGCTCCATGTTGGCTTTGGATACTGAAGGCTTTAACTGCTCAGCGATGTTAGGGAATATCCCTTGCTTTCCGGTTCTGGTCCCCCATCACTTCGAATATGTAGCAGCATGTCTTTTTAGTCCCTTTAATAACCCAAAAATATAGAACACCGCCATGTTTCCAGATGAGTCGGATGCTCCATCGATAGCCAAGTGTGCCAGCCAAAATTCCATGTATGCAATTCATTCAATACCCTATGACCGGTAATAAAGTGGCTTTATAACCGAAAACTTTTTAAACCTGAGTTAAACATTTCACCTTTTTGAAGGCACACCTGTCTTGATCAGAATGGCTAGGATGTCTTCATTTGATCTTTACATATCCTTTAGGTGTTCTCTTTTGGAAAAAATCCCGCACATATTACCAAACTGTTTGTTTGCTTTAAAAACACCACCTTCAGCAGTTTCGTAGCGCGCTACGAAACTGCTGAATTTGTTAAAACAGCTTGTATTTGCCCTGAGGTATTTACTGCTTAGACCTTTAATTGCTAAAACACCTTTTGATCTTTGATACATATAGCAGGGATACACATGTCCTCAAAACAACAAAACTTAAGCAAAATTTGCCAAAATTTAGAACAAAACTTTTCTTTGAACAACAACTTCATTTATCAGCTAATTGGTCTAGCTAGGCCTTTAAGTCTTCAACCTTCTTCCACTGACCTAGCTGTGCTTCCAAGTCTTCAATCCTCTTCTTCATAGCTTTGTTTTCGGCTCTTAAACGTATATTTATCTTTCTGATGAATTTGGCCTCCTTAATTGCGGGAACTGTCCATGTATAAACATCAGCTACTGAATCCACCTGGTTTACTAGGTTTTCACTTCCTTTCAATACAGCTTTACGATAATTTTCATACCTGACTGCAGACTCCCTAGTGGCATTCTTCACCTTAGCAATTTCATTTCTAGCTGCTTCTAACAAGTTCCTTATAGCTATAGTATTACCTCCTTGAGATATGATAACTGTTGTATTTGTGCCTTTTTGCTTAATTTTCTCTGCCTCCTCTATTCTGGACAATTCCTCAGCTACCTCTGTTCTAGGCAGTTTCTCGGCTTCCCTTACTTGCTTTCTTGTTATAGGTCTTCTTGGTTTGAAGATGAATTCATCACCTGGTTCATCAAACCTCAGTCTTTTTGAAGCCCTAGAATTCTTGGTGCTTTCTGGTGATGACTGTGTCAAATCAATGCGCACTGGTTCAATGTGCACCGGTTCAATTTGCTCAAACTCAATGGCCTCCAACAAATCACTCAAGCTTGCCTTAGATACCGGGCTTTCTTCAACAGCTAATGCTTTGCCTTTTTCTTTACTTATTTGGATCCTTGTCCTTACTCTTGACACTGTTTCGGATCCACTTGGTCCAGGTACAGTCTTCTTATGCTGAGCTTCTTCTTTTGCTGATGGCTGAGGTTGTTCTTTAATGATCAGTGGCTTCACTGATTTTCTTAACTGTGACTTGGCTTTCTTTTTATCTTTTGCCTCCTTTTGAAGCTCAGCTAGTGTGAGTTCTTCGACTGATTGTTCTTTTTCTCTAACTGGCTGTGGAGTAAGACCTGTTTTACTTGGAAACCAACCATGAAAATGAACGAGTTCCAGTCTCTACCTATTTTCTGGAGACCATCCAAAACTAACAATTTAACCAAACCATGGTGAAACAAAGATGTTTCACAGTCTTCCTTTCTTAATTGCACTTTGTCACACATTTTGCTCAGACTGCGAAACAAGTAAAAGGGAATGTCTATGGATGCTTTACCAGTAAAATGTAACAGCAACTTGAAGTGATAAGAGTAGACCTTATTGTATCTTCCCTCACAGGTCAAGTACTTCTGAATACAGGTGAGAAGAAGGGCATAATGCTCCTTGACATAGTTTCTAGGCACTGCTTTTGTTAGGTCTTCATTCACATATGCCTCTTTTAAAAACTCTTTGCATGGATTCATATCGAACTTAAAATTCTTAAACCATTCTTGCCCCCCTCTTGGGATCTCAGTCACAGCAGCTATTGCCTCCGGAGACACTTGAACTTCCAACATAGCTATTTTAGAATTTAAACCGGTGAAGTTTAAAGCAAAATCTTTTGTTACCTGAGCATGTCCACCTTGCAGCTTCTTACAGAAATTCCAACACCCAGCATCTTTGAATGCTTTCTTCACGCCTTCGTCTCTTAATGCGAGGTCTAAACCTTCAGGTTCTGTTCTCTGACATCTTCTAGATCTATGTTCTTTCCTCTCCATTTTGCTTTTGAAATCTTCGCACAGACAATGACCAACAACTTCAGTTAAAATGGTGATTCAATTCTCTTTGACTTGGCCTCGCTTGTAATCAGGCTCGCTTGGAAACAGGCTCGCTTGAAAACTCAAATACATCATCACACAAGCTGGTCACTTATGCATCGTTTACGATCATCATAAATATCCATGCACAGTAAAATCCATTTGAATGATATTTCTGTGCATGTCTACAAATCTATTGGTGGAATTGTGGTGAATGACTGACATGAGAGGACGGAATTGATGACTCATCAACAGACTTGACACTTTGGGAAAAATTCGCTGCCAAACGCACGAATCTACGATTTCGCAGTGCGGTTAGTTTTGAATTCTCATAACGCGATGTGAAACGGCTTAATGATGACGCGCTGCGGAATAGCTGAACAATGATTACGCTGCGAAACTGACCAATAAGAGACTGCGCTGCGAAATCACGGAAAGAGCCGATGACTAGGATATGACAAGACATGGCTTATGAAACCATGATGGTGGAGGACGACCAATAGGATTAGAGTATAATTTAGATTAAACACCTTTAAAGCTCCAACCCTAAGTAAGAAACATAAAACAAAAACAATTTGACACCAACTTTTGACATTGAACTTAAGACAAAGGATTACATGCAAATTTTTATAGTTCTAAGTTATAACACCTACCAATGTATCAAGGACTTGATCTATAAAGGGAATGAAAAATGATCTTTCAAGGTAGCTTTATTCAATTCCCTATAATTGATGCATACTCTCCATTTTCCATTTTTCTTTGGAACAATCACTAATGGTGAGACCCACTGACTATCTGATATTGGGTAAATGAAATTCACATTCAACAGTTTTTGTAACTCCTCTTTACCAATTTCCCTTAAATTTGGATTCATCCTCCTTTGGGGTTGTCGTACTGGTTTGACATTTTCTTCAATATAGATATGATGCATACAAGCATTAGGATTAATTCCTTTCATTTCAATGTATTTCCATGCATAGGTAGAGGAATGTTCTTGTAACATTTTTATCAATTTTTTCTTTTGGGATTCTTCTAAATTATCATTAATGTTCAAAGTTTTCCAAGGAAATATTTCCATTAAAGAATATCCATTTTTTTCTATAGAATGTAAATCCATTTGATGTGATGATAAATATTCAACATTGTATTGTTTCTGGAAATTTTGGTCTTGTTCACAATATGAGGAAGAATCATTATTATTCATTATATTTAAAATTTGATCTTCTTCATCTATTTGCGAAGTAGCAAATATTGGTTGTATATCAAAATCATCATTATCATCATCTATCCAAACTTCACTTTCTACTTCTATCGTTGTTTTTGGAGGAGGATATAGTGTGAATTTCTTAGTAGAACCTCCATTAGAGATAAACATTCACCAGATCTACAACTTATAAAAGCGTCAGCTGTCGCTAACCATGGTCTTCATAGAATCAAGGGATGTCCTCCTAAATTATTCTTGGGAGTTAAAATCATAAAATCAACAGGATATTCCCAAGAATATAAGGAGATATATACATCTTCTAATACATGATTTGGTTTGATAACAAATCTATCTGCTAACTTTAATAATGTTTGAGTGTATTGAAGATTAGAAAGTTTTAATTGATCCATAGTTTGTTTACTCATGATATTGATAGCTGCTCCTAAATCAATTAATGTGTTTGGAATCTCGACACCATTAATGTGTGTTTTTACAAGGGACTACCTGGATCTAGATACTTTTGAACTGTTGGTTTTCCCATCATAATATCTGCAATTTTTCTAACTAATTGAATTTTTTTAACTTCTTTTCTTTTTCTTCTTGGTGTTTTGATGCTAAACTCCCTGATTGTCTTTGTAAATATTGGTATTTCCCTTATAGATTGCAACAAAGGAATTTTGATGCAAACATTCTTTAATTCATTTAATATATCATATTCAGGCAACACAATTTGTTTTTCTATTCCTTTGTCAATTTTTAGCCTTTCCGGAAAAGGTGGATTTTGAACAGAAACATAAGGTTGCTCTACAGTCGGAGTTGAGTTTATTGAGGTATCATGGATAGGGGTGCTCTCTTTTTGAGGAATTTCTTCTTGATTGAGAGATGTTTCTTTTTCGATTGGTTCATCCTCTCCATATTCCTGAATAACAATAGATGGTAAGTTATTTCCAAAACTCTACCAAATCTAAGTTGGACATTGTTTAGATCTAATGGAGCTATCATCCAAGCTTGGAAATTCTGAACTTCTATATTGTAAACAGGTTGTGAATTTTTATTATTCAGATTTGGAAGTGGGTGAGCAGGTAGTTGATTGGTTTTTTGGGGGTATGACCTAGATGGTAATTGAAGTGGTTTATTAGAAGACTGAGTTTGATTTTGAAATTGTGGAAAGGTGTTTGACTGAGGAGGATAATATGGAGGTTTGTATGGAATGAATCGTTGTTGAAATTGATCATATTGAGGATTCCTAGGAGGATACTGCCAACCTTGTGTTCATAATGGATTTTGAGGTGGCCAATTTTGCCAAGGCATTAGAGTATTCCAATTGTTTTGAGGTTGTACAAATGATTGGTATTGAGGATTAAGACCTTGTACCATATTTGGTTGTTGTGGTGGCCATGGTCTTTTACCAATAAAACATAGTGACTCAGCATGGCTTGCTTCAACTTCATTTTGCAAGACCGCTTTAAGTCCAAGAATTGAAGGGCATTCCTTTGTGATATGACTTTCTTCACAGATAGCACATATTTATACATTATCAAGAGGACATTCTCTTAGAGCATGCTTCTTCTTGCATTTAGGACAAAAAATTGATAATGCAACATTTTTAGCTTTTTACTTGTTTTGAACCTTAAGAGTATCTATTTATTCACTAATACTCCCTAAGATATTTGTTTTAAAGTTGTCAAGCAAATTACCTATTTCTGCTCTACTTATTGTCCCAACTGGAGATTTATTAATCTTAGACATAACAGGGTCTCTTGGATTTTTCCCAGTTCTACCCTTTCCTCTTGAAATATGTACACATAATTCACAAATTTCTCTAAATGATAACTAAGAAACATCTCCCTTTCCAATTAAATTGAGAAGATCTACCCACTCATCTCTAATGGCTTTTAGCAAAAGAGCTTTTAGAGTTAATTCATCCAGATTATGCATTTTAGCCCTTTTAACATTATAAGCAAATCTTTCAACGAAATCCTTAAGATTTTCATCCTCTTTTTGCATCATTTTAAAGACTTTCATCTTTAAGGTTATAAGGCATACAATACTCTTTGTATTTTTCTAAAAACACATTTTTCATTTCTTCCCATGTTCTTATGGTATGTGTTCCTAATCCCATAAACCATTGAAGTGCTCCATATTTAAGAGTGGTTGGAAACAATTTCAATTTTTGAGAATCAAGCAAATAGTCATAACACCTACAAAAAACTTCAAACTAAAAAAGAAATGTTTCAAGATCCTCATGTCTTACTCCATGGAAATTAGGGAGGATGGAGAGTGAGATATTCTTCACTGTAACTGTGGTATCTTCATCTAAGATGGGAAACCCAAAAGGTTATGGTTCTCCTCTACCACCTCTTCCTCCACCTCCTCTTCTACCTCCCCCTCTACCTCCTCCTCTATCACCCCTTCCACCTCCAATCCTAAAGTCACCATTCAGATTATGTACTTCTCCTTCTCCTTCCGCTGCCATTGTAGATTCTTCAGGGCTAATGTAGGATTCTTCAATTGGATTTTCTAGCTACTCTTCTAGTTCTTATATCAATGGAATAAAATAAGTTTCTTCTTCTTCTTCACTAGGGACTTCCAGTTCTTGCCTAAAATTGGTTCTCCAGTTGAAGATAGAAAGATTACTCCTTTTGTTGGGGATGTAGGTTCTTCCACTACAACTTCAGTAGAAGAAGTTGGTGAATCTTTTGGTTGGATTTAAGATCTTTGTACCTCATGAAGCCTAAGTCTACCTGCAAATTATGGAATATGAGTTTCGGATGGTGTGGCACTATGATTTCGTGGTGATGTTGGAATATAACTCCTACCTCTACTTATAAACCTACCCCTAGAATCAACTTCCTTGTGCATTAATATGTTTTTATCATTTTTTTAATGAGAAGACTCCTAAAAATAAATCTTGTATACACTTCCACGGCAACGATGCAAAAAATGTTTGGTAATTTAATTGAGTTTAAATTAATGTATAAATTATTGACCAAGGCTTGTAAACTGATGAAGTGTATGTGCACTAGTTGTGCTATGATTATTTATTATGTGAGTATATTGTCAAAATTAAATTAGGATGTTTTCATGCACATGGTTCATCTAATCAATTGTCATTGGTGTAAGAAAGGAAAACATCACACTGACATAAATAAAACTAAATTAAAGTGCATAAGTAAATAGCAAAACCAAATCTAAATTCTCTTTACGTTTGCAGAAAAGAAAACTAATCTAAAATTGTAGAAACAAAATATCACACTAGCACAATTAAAACTACTTCTCATTCACATAAATGAAACTAATCTTAAGAACTGAAATAAAATGTCATGCTAGCAAATCTAAATCACACTTATAAAGCCTTGGAAGAATTATACTTCCAATTGCAATCAAATGATTCTACTCTTCATGTGCACAATACACCCCTTTTTGATTTATTTCCTTCATCCTTCACATAACGAAATGATGAAGTCTATAAGATAAATCTTCATTATCACAAAAATATGTTCTCATTGTCATAAGCATTCACTGAGAGTCAAAACTGAAATATTGGAAGTTATAAACTAATGCTACAAAATTTAAGATATAAAATTGAAATACTGATTGAAAATAAAATAAAACCTTGCAGTTCCCAGGGGGCCCTCTTATGAGTTAAAGGTAAGCAACGATCAATCAAATATTAAACACGCATTAACGCAATACATAGGGAGTAATGAAGCTTCGATTTTATAAATGAAAAGAGTGTTTTCAAAATAATAACTGGTCTGTCATTGTCGTGTCGAGAGGTATGTTTTATAGCCTCCTTCAATAAACTGTTTAGATAATTTTATGCCTATCCTATTCGACAGAAATCCTAAAAATGACATAAGATAATACAAAATAACTATTCTTCATGATTTTCTACCAGAGAAGAAAATGATGAGGAAAAATATAAGTTTCATCCTTATCATCGATATTCTCGCTCACCTAATTCCTCTTGGCTCCTTTTTCGCTGGGTTGACTTCCACGTTGATCTGCTGATACGCCACCCTTATCATCTTGCTATATCACGAAGATAGATAGATATCATTATGTCGGTTGTCAGCTACCTTTTCATATATTTCGCTACTGAACTGGTATTTCAAAACCTACAGATTCTTCAAGTAAGATGTAGAACCGATCATTAGCTGCAGAATTGGTGCAATTCGGTAGCTTATGCAATTATTAAATCAAATAATAAGGAAACAATGAAACTATGAACAAAAGATGATTATGTACTTATTTTTCCAATAACCTTGCACGCTGACGCCTTATTGGGATTATTGTGATAAAAAAGGAAGAGAATGGAGTGTATGGGGTTTAGGGAAGGTGTAAAAAAGTAATAATTTTGGTCTTCAAAACTGCCCCTGGCCAATACTTAGCCAATTTTCTTCCTATCCAAGCTCCTTTTTATTGCGTTATTCAATAAGGAATTATCCCCTATTAATTAGGGAAATTGCTCATTGGGAATTGCACAATTACTTTAGGCCTTTCTCTGACTGAATGCACCACCTGTACAACCTGGAAAATTATACAACTGATAGTACATTTCTCTTGAACTCCAATCTCAACTGGGTAACTCAAGTTATCTGCATGCATCAATTATTCTGGGTTGATTGATGAGTTAAGTGAAATATCAGTTGAAGTTACACCACACCACTGGACCCTCCACTAGTTCTTAATTAGTTAGAACTAGTTAAACTCATAATAACTCAAATTAACTGAACTTTATTGCTAGAAATTAGCAATCAATCATAACTAAACATAAGTCAAGTGTCTCAAACTCGAATTAACTGAGTTAATTGTCACTCAGTTAACTACCTCAAAGTATTTTTATGGAATTGAAATTCGGATTTATCCTAATTAATTTGGGAAAAAATGAATTAGGAATTTCTTGTTGCATTTTCAACATTCCCTCTCAGCAAGAAAGGGATTATTTGATACCCTGATCCTGCCTCTATGAAAATCTAATTTTCCTCTTGATAATGCCTTTGCCAAAATTACTGCATCCCGTTCCTCTGTAGGAATGTATTCCAACAACATGGTCTACCTCTGCACACAATCTCGTAGATGTTGATACCAGATATTGATATGCTTGGATTGATCATGAAATACTAGATTCTCAGAGAGTTTAATATAACTTTGATTGTCACTGTAAATCACAGTAGGATCCATCTTCTGACCAAATAACCCAACAAGAATTTTTCTCATTCAGATAGAATCACATGCTGCTTGACTTGTAGCCACGTTTTATGCTTCTGCTGCGTTGAGTGTAATAGATCTTAGCTTCCTGTTGTACCAAAAAACCGTTGCTGACCCAACGCTGAAAATTCCATCTGATGTGCTCTTCCTGTCTGATGGAATCCCTGCCCAATCTGCATCTATCAAGCCTTGCAACTTCACTCCCTCCATCTGTCTGTACCAAACACCAAACTGGGTGGTTCCTTTGAGGCATCTCAACACATGCTTTGTTGGCTTCTAATACAGTTTTTTTGGCTTAACCATTGCTTGACTAAGCTGGTTAACTGCATAACACATGTCTGGTCGTGTGTTCACCAAATACATAAGTGAACCCACAAGCTGCCTGCAAATGGTAGCCTCTATTACTTCACCTAAAGTAGCATATTCCTTACTCTGATTCCTTGCTAGAGGAGTCTCCATGGATTTGCTCTTATCCATGTAGAACTTTTTCAGTATCTCATTGGCATACTTTCCCTGAGAGACAAACAGTTCCTTATATCCTTGCCATACTTCCAACCCAAGGAAATAATGCATGAGCCACATGTGCTTCATCTCGAGTTCTCTTGCAAGATCCTCTTTGTAAGAAATGATCAGCTTCTCGTCACTGGTTAGAATTAAATCATCGACATATAATACTATAATTAATAATTTACCTTCAACAAAAATATGGTAAAGGTTTGCATCACTTCACTTTTGGTGAAGCCCAACCCGTTGAGATAGTTGTCGATCGGGGTGTACCAAGCATGGGGTGCTTGTTTCAATCCATACAACGCTCGCTTGAGTCTGCACACATGTGACTCTTTGTCGAAGGTCTCAAATCCTTCCAGCTGCTTAATGTACACCTCTTCCTTAATCATTCCATTGGGGAATGCTGACTTCACATCCATTTGGTGGATCTTCCACCCCATCTCCGTTGACAGTGCTAGAATTGACCGGATGGATGAGTACCTTGCCACTAGAGCAAAGGTTTGCTCATAGTCAATTCCCTCCACCTGATAGAACCCCCTGGCCACCAATCTGGCCTTATTCTTCTTGATGCTAGCATTTTCTGCATGATTTACCTTGTAAATCCATCTTGAACTCACCACTGACTTGTCTTCTAGTCTTGGGACCACTTCCCAAACATTTTTTCTGACGATGGAATCATATTCCTCTACCATAACATCAAACCACACTGGTTTCTACACTGCTTCCTCGAATGAGGATGGCTCAATATCTACAAGCTCACTCATGAGATCCATATAGCGAGTATACCGATCTGGCGACCTCCTCTTCCCACTATGAGATGTGGTTGCTCCCACATTCCCTCTTGCATCATGTAACAATCTGTCTGCTTTCCTGGTTCGCTTCCTTCCTTCCCTGGATGTATCTGCTTGAGCAGTTTTCTCCACACTCTGATCCTCTGCTTGTGGCTTCTCCAGAACTTCTTGAGGTTCTTCCTTTTGAGCCAAAAGCTCCTGATCATACTGCAAGTGAAGCTCCCTCTCAAGAGAACACATCATTGCCTTCTACTCATCAAATTTCACATCTCTTCTGACCACTATCATCCTGAGAGATAGCAAGTGTACACGATATTTTTGAGGTGTTTCTGTGTACCCCACAAATCTTCCCGACTCAGTTGTATGCTCTAGCTTTTTCCTTACATCCTTGGAAACATGAAAATAAACTAATGATATAAAGATCCTGAAGTGTGACACATATGATTTCTTCCTTGAAAAAACTTCCCCTAGTGTACTCATGCCAAGAATCCTATGAGGACTCTTGTTCTGCAAATAAACAACTGTGTTGCATGCTTTAGCCCACAAGTGCAGTGGTAGGCTCTAATCGTGCAACATCACCCATGCATCTCCCACAATACTTTTGTTCTTCCTCTCAGCCACCCCATTTTGTTTTGGGTTATGACGTGTTATCCACTCCTATTGAATGCCTTCTTTTGAACATAAGTTCTTAAACTCATTCGACACATATTCTCCATCATTATCACTCCTAAGAACCTTCACTTTCATGTCAGACTCTTTCTCAACATTTAAAATCAACAATTTTGGAGAATGTCTGGTCTTTCTTCTGCATGAAGAAGATCCAACACTTTAATGAAAAATCATCTATAAATATCACATAATACATATGCTTGGCCATGGAGGCTGTCGAGAAAGGCCCACACACATCTGAGTGAATCCTTTCAAGGACTACTTGTGCCTCACTACCCCGATCATTAAAGGTGGCTTTCGTGTACTTCCCCAATGTGCACCCATTGCATGTATCTCAATGCTCTAGTGAACCTTTGGGAAGGCCTATAGAAATATGTTGCATGATCTTCAAAGCGCCATGGTGCAAATGGCCAAGTCTCCTATGCCATAATTCACCGATGTCTCGAATCTGCACCTTCTCTTCTTTTGTGCTCAATGTTGCACAATCTCCAACATCTAATTTGTAGAGGTTCTTTACTCGAACCCAAATCTTCTTCATTTGTCTCGTGGCGATGTGTCGCAAGAAAGACTTCCCTTTGCTGAATATCACATCATAGCCACGGTCTTCCAACATCGCTACGAAAATCATATTCTTCTTCAGACCCGGTACATGCATTACATCCTTGAGCCTAAGAGGGGAGCCAGACTCCCTCTAAAAAGTAAATGTACAAATACCGGTCATGCCATACCTTCCATCATCTCCCATATCGACGTGCATCTGGGGACCCTTCTCCTCCAAGTCATTGAATAATTTTTTGTTGCATGTCATATGGAATGAAGCCCCACTATCTAGATACCACACACTACCCATCACTGTGCTTTCCATGCATGTAATGAGGGTGAAGTCTAATTTGAATTGGGCAGCTAAAGCTTCACCTGTCGCTCCTCCTCAGGGCTTCTTGCCAACCTTCTTATGTGGGCACTTTGTGCAATAATGTCCCAACTCATGACAGTGAAAGCACTTGATCTTTGACAAGTCTTTCTTCTTTCTGCCCTAACTGGAATCCCTTTGGATTGGGATTTTTTCCCTTTCCCCTTCTTTGCCTTTCCATCCAAGGCATAGTTCTCCTCATAATCACACTTGGATGAGGTTCCATCTCTAGTGCTCTGCCTTATCTCTTCTTATACCAAATCCGACCATAGTCGTTCCCATTTTGATAACTTCTCACTCCCATTTACCGAATCTTGGTAGCTGTGCTAGTGCTTGGGAAGGCCTAGAAGTTCTATACTTACTAGATCATCTTCTTCTACAGTAACTCTAACTTGACCAAGTTCATCATGACATTGTGTCAACTTGCTGAGGTACTGTGGAATTGTTTCCCCCTTATGCATCTTGATATTCTGAAGCTTGTCCTTGAGTGCCAACTTCTTGTGGTCACTATTGTTCTGGAATAGATCTGTAAATGCTTGCCACATTGCATATGGATTCTCTTTCCCATGGATATTGGAGACAATATGGTCTTTAACTCCCTCCAATATGATCCTCCTCGCCTTTGATACACACTTCTTCCATTATGCTAGATCTTAAGCATCAGATGTTGGAGGCTTTGGGATATCATTATCTATGAATTCCTTCAGGCCATTATCTTCCAACACTACATCCATCTTATCCTTCCAAGGAACATAATTCGAGCCACCCTTAAGGGCATACTTGAGTCTTAGTCCATAGAAATCCATTTGCTAGATCTGAAGAATTGATCCTGCAAATTCGATCACCCTGCAAAGATAACTTCGAATTCTCTTCTCTACTGTGATTCCTGCTCTGCTACCATGTAGAGATTCATTATAGATTCAAACTTCTTATGTAATTTAGTAAACCAAAATACTTGAATCTACTCTACTCATCAACAAAAAGCAATTAGTCAATTGCAAAATCACAACGTAAACATGAGACGAGATTCAACACACATACTCATAATTTCACCTAGGGGAAAGAAATTACTCGAAACCCCTTCTTATATGTATTGCATTAATTAGAAAATAGAGAAGAAATAAAATGTTTACTCAAGATTGAGCAACCTTTGCACTAGTATAATCTATATAATTGCTTGATAGACTGACCCTGGCCAATATTTAGCCAATTTTTTGCGGGCCCAATCTCCTATTTCCTTGAATTGTTGAATAAGGAATTAGCCCCCTATTAATTAGGGAAATTTCTCATTGGGAATTGTGAAATTCCTTTAGGCCTTTCTCTAACTGCACGCACCACCTATACAACATGGAAAATTATACAATTGATAGTACACTGCGCTTGAACTCCAATATCAACTGGGTAACTTGAGTTATCTGCATGCATCAATTATTCTGGGCTCATTGATGAGTTAACTGAAAGATTAGCTAAAGTCACACCCCACTACTGGACCCTCCACTAGTCCTTAATCAGTTAGAACTAGTTAAACTCATAATAACTCAAATTAATTGAACCTGATTGTTAGAAATTAACAATCAATCATAACTAAAGATAACTCAAGTGTCTCCAACTCTAATTAACTGAGTGACAAGGCCATTTCACCTCAGTTAACTACATCCAAGTATTTTTATGAAATTGAAATTCCAATTTCTCCTAATTAATTTGGGCAAAACTAAATTAGGAAACTCTTTCTGCATTCTCAACAAACCCATTCCATTCCCCAATGGTATGGGAATTTTCTTACATTGATGTGGTTTGAATCTAGTCAATGTAGTCTGGATTTGGTGTATTCCTTACTTTTCTAATATCTGCATTTTATTTCATATACTTCTTCTCCCACTTTGTCTATGGGCACTCTGCATACTTTGGGACATTTTCTCGTTTATAACTTGATTATTATAACACATACAAGATTTTTATTATTTTTTCATAAAATCATAAAATCTATGAGCAAAAAAAATGTTTTTAAAGGCTATTCATCCTCTTGGGTTAATAACTAAATCATTGGTTATTTTTGTTAAAAAAAGGGGGTTTTATTAATTCACAAGTTCACATGTCAGAGTATTTTTTTAGTAAAAATCATTGGGATCAAAGGCCCAATCTCAAAAAAACCATTTCATGCCACTAAGTCCATCAACTACCAAGCGTTCGTAAGTCAAAAGCCAAGACAAATTCCAACACATCTAGCATTAAAGAATTTAGGAGAAGGAGCCCACGAAGTGTCTTAGAAAGATGCACTATGTGTCAATATAGGATGCAGGCACTCAAATATATAAATGTATTAGATGCCTTTCTTTTGCTGCATATGGGATATATCCCCATTTCTAAACAAAAGCGCCTAAATTTCAAGAGAATGTTTTTGTCTAGGTGTGCATTTATTTACAAATCAAGCTTCTACTTCTCATGCCAAATGCAATTGAGGGAGATCTTGCACATTGATTAGGGATTTTATTACGTCTACATGTAATTCTGAAACAAAGATATATGTTTCCAATCGATCATACAAGTACCACAGGGTTTCAACAATACATTAACAACTAGTGATCAAATGCCAATTGTTGATAGTAGCAAGTTCTTGATTATGCTTGTAGAAAGTTTGTAAGAGCCAACAATATTTGATATGATGTAAATGACTATATCTCTTATGATTTGTCATCATAGAAGGGTTCATATTTAAGAGAAATACAATTGTGTATGTAAATATATTTTTTTTAATCAAAGTTTGCCAACATAAGAAGTACTTGAGCATTTTAAACCATAGAATCTTGTGTCGATATTTTATAGTGTGTGTTTTTGCAAAGTGATTGTGATATTTCATGTGCATATCATGAATGTTATTTCTTCATATTTGAATGATAGTTATATGAATTACAAAATTTATCACTGATGCTTTGTGTATTCATTAGATTCAAATATTGTCACCATTTCACTCTAAAGTCATTGCAGAATTCATCCTTGTTAGGTGATCTATTTTGAAGGGTTGTCTTCTTTATTCCACCACCATACTCTGATGATTTAAATTATCTAAGAAAATATTGCCTACCTCGCCTCTGGAATTTTATTTGTTCACACTCTAGCATCTTAGAAACCCCTTGATTAATACTAAGCCATTTTGACTCCATTCCCAATGCTTATTTGCTTCTCTTCCCTACTACATCTATACAACCCTGTCCTAATTAAAGATTTGGCCACTATTTTTCATCACATGAGTTGTTATTGAAGTGACACTAAATAGAAGACTCATAAAGGGATCCCCCTCTAGATTGAAAAGGCCAGTTTCCAATCTAAAAGTTTAGTTCAAGGTTACCTTGGTTTTTTTTTTTACACAATAAGGAGAAATTCTGAATGATCAGATCTTGGCGTCGTTGCTAGGGAACGAATTGAGAAATTTTCCCTGGAAAAGAATGACAATGTTTAGTTTTGATTTCCGAGGTTGAACAAAGTTCATACATAAGAAATAGTTATGAATCATTCGCCTGTCGACTCTACCATGCTTTGAATCCAAAGTTTTAAGGCGATTTCACTGAGGAATTATGACTTCTAGAAAGATTTATACGAGGGCCAATCCAAATCCTAATCCAATTCGATTTGTTTCAAGCCCTAAAAGGATTCTTTGAAAATTAAAAGGAAAGGAAGATGAATCAAGTAAGCCTCAAATAGGAAATGTTTTTTCTCTGCCAAAAGAAACAATCCTAAGCTTTGAGGAGGCATTAGTTTCTTTTGTTGTAAAGTTCAAGCACACCTTACTGATATCAAAGTCAGAATCCAATTTGTCTCAGACTGTTTTTTACAAAGAAAGGCTTAAGTCTTTTATAAAGTTCTTCCCCTCAAGAAAAAATCCACTTATCAAAGGCAATAAAGGTTCCATTCCCCATCTTTTTACTCAGATTTTAACAACTCCCCTATCAATACCTTTGATTCTTGTTTCTTCATTAGTTCCTACTTTAGGCTTCGCTCCTCCAAGAATCATGGCTATTAGATATGCACCTTTTTCTCTTCCTGCTCTGCTTCATGACCTTCCCCAAAAATATGCTTAGCATATTATGACATATACTAAAGAAGGAGACATTTATGCTCAATAACACCTAGATAGATTTAAAGATTTGGAAGAACAAGAGGAAGTGGATGATGAGTCTAACAACCTTGGTGAAAATTCCATGTAATAAAAGTTAAACACAATAACCACGGTTGATGGGACACTTATTCCAAGCTGAGTGTTGGACATGACATCTTTGGGGTTGTTCATTTGGTTGTTTATGGCTAAGGAAAATGGCAAAGGCAATGGCTAAGGCTTTGAAAAGGAAAAATGGCATTTTTGGCACATTTATTTATGAAAATGATGGAAATTAGGAGAAAAGGAAGGTGAAAGGTCACAAGTTGCACGTGAGGAGGAAAATTAAGGAAAATAATGGAAAATGAAGAAAATAGAGGCCTCATTCATAAAAAGGCATCTGAGGATCAGTGGGTAACTTTTTGAAAGTTGAGTTTGGAGATCTCTCATTATTCTCTCTCTCTCTCTCTCACTCTTGGACACTTAGAGTTTCTTGGAGCAATTTTGGAATTGGAGCAAGAAGGGTAAAGAAGGCAAGAGGAGGCAAAGATCAAGCAAGGAAAGGCAGGATCAAGCAACTACAACAAGATTCATTGCAGGTATCGACTTGCATGTGTATTTTCCTTGCTAGATTTAGCATTCATGGCACTGCATGTTGTTCTTTTCTATCATGGCACAGGTTTTTCCAGGTGTGACAGTGTTTTCAACCTAGCCTTGCCATTTCCGAATAGTCATAGTGTGATGGGCTTCTCATGTTTTGGTTGAGTTGGATTTATGGATATATTCAAAGTTGAATGAGGTGGATCTCCGAAATGACAGAACACATGGCCTAGTAACCCTTGAGCCATACTATGGGTTATGGTAAAGCCGGATTTTGTGTTGCCTCAGATGGCCTAGGAATCCTTGTCAGTGAATGGCAGGATATACAGTAAAGCCAAGAGGTGGTTTTCTCTCCATTGGGTCTAGTAATCCCAGGTTTGGGATATGTGGTAAAGCCTAGAGAGTGGGTCTCGGTTTAGGGCCTAGTGATCCGGGTTTGAATTGCGGTAAAGCCTAAGAGACTAGGAGACAGGAAAATTCCTCATGGTGTAGGTCGAGAAATGCATGCATGCTTGTTTGGCTTAGTGATCGGGTGGAGATCACGGTAAAGCCTATCATGATGTGCTCATTGTGTTGGCCTAGTGATCTGGGATGGATTATGATAAAGCCTAATTTTTGTTGATGAGAGTGAGGTGGTTTAACCTCGGTATGCCTTGGTTGGTTTGTTTGGTTGAGTCCCACATTCATGCTTGGAATATGGCACAGGGGTGAATGGCTGAAGAGATATTTGGCTCAACCATTATATGGTCGGGTGGAATGTGGTAGTCCCATCTTCGTTGTAACACCCTCCTCCCACATCCACCCATGTAACCATGCCAATCGGGGTAAACATGAGACGAGAGGATACCATGATTAGATTCAACCTCCTAAGTAACCTTAAGGAAATGGAATCGATGGAACATGACACACAAACATCCAACATCATCAACAAAACCCTCAAGAGACAAGTTAGCCACTCAGACAGTTTGTCCCTGGGTCCCACTACTATTTTGTGTTGTACCTCTGAGATAGTAGTAGGTCAAGCTACCAATGCAAGAGCATCTAAAATAATTGTTTTGGGGGTTTTTGGTTTTAATTTTGGAAGACCAATGAAAGAAGACAGATGTAGAATTGAAGTAATTAATCCTTTGGGTTATATTAATACTTCAACAAAGGGCTACTATAAAGCATTACACAGTGATATATAAAAAAAATAGTGGTGAGTAGAAGACAAAAAAAAATATGATTATCATAGTTTCCAGACTGTAAAACAGAACAATCATAAGTTGGAAAACCTTCTGAACTACGTTCAAAAGATTCAAGGTAGTATACTTAAGCTTACACAAGATGCTGATGATTTATTGATTAGAGGGGATTAGCTACACATACAGTTGCATTAATCCAATCTCTTAATAGATGATCACTTCAGGAGCTTATAGAAATCAATTGAAACTCTAATTGTTCCTACCTAGATATCTCTATAAGTCATAAGCATATGAAGAAAAACATAATGATTGAAAACTGAAAAAACTTATAGAATAACACAAAATTGTGTAAAACCAGATTCAGAATCCTCTGTTTTGTATTAAGGCCCCAGAAAGACTGAGTACATCAAGTGTCTACAAAAGCTTCCTTCAAAGGTGACTTCTAGGTTCAAAGTAGAACTAACAGTCAAGACTTTACAAGCAATGAACTATGAATCTTCAACTCCGAACAATTTACAACTCAAGAAAAGAGTTATTTATACAATAATGAAACTTAAGAAAAGATCCTAAAATAGATTAAGATTTTTAGGAAAAGAAAGATCTTCATGGCAAGAAGATAGGGGCAACTGTTTGAACTGCTTCTTGCTGTCCCCTTTATTTAGGCTGTGCTAGCTTTGTTGTCTGATATTTTGCCCCTTTAGCTGGTCAATTGTTGGTATCCTTCATGCTAGCAGATTTCTTCATTTAACCCTTTTACTGATATTCTTTAAATTCTGTAAATCTCTTTTGACCTGGCTGAGTGACCTTTACTGCGCTCCTTTTAACCCTTACTATGCATTCAAGTTTTTATCATGTTTTTCAACAGTAAACCTCTCATATTTGTCTTCAAACTGTTATGCAGGATTTTGTTTATAAGCTTGAAACAACAGTGTTCTTACCTGCAAAACACAGAAACTTTCAAGGAAAACATGGTGACAGAGGAGGTCGTGATGGATTTTTTGAGCTTTCAAAGGCTATCGGAAGGAGTCCAGGGAATATCGGAGGGAAAATGATGGGTTAAATGGCCGCAGAGGCATAATGGAGGCTGCGCTGTGTAAAACAGGCAGAATAGGGCAAAAATGGCATTTATGTATTTAATGGGAAAGACAATTAACTTTTCCATTATCGGGTGAAAATGAGCAGTGGAGGAAGAAAGAGTACAAAGGGATTAAATATGGCGGGAATGGCTTAATGGTGATTAAAAACGTGATTAGCATTAAATGAAAGCTTTTCGGGTCATTTCTTCCTTTAAATCGAAAATCGATTTAACATAGAAAACCTTCACAAATTGCATATGGTGGACTTGAAATTTATGTATGTAGGCGGATAATTGTATTGGGTCGGGGTATTATTGGCATATTGAAATCGTAGTATGGCGGGGGTAAGTCCATCGCAAAGGCATATAATAATGAGCAGACACGACGTGAAATAAAACATGACAGATAACTGTGTCGGATCCAGGCTAATCGCAATCGGATATCGGAGTGTGGAAAGGGTTATGATATAAGGGGGACTGCGATGGAGGGGCGGATGTGATATGGTAATAAGTTGTAATATATATAGCGTCGATTCCGGACTTTATCGCGCATCGCATTTCGCAATGGTGAAGGGTTATGGTATTAGTGGGACTGCGATGGAGAGCGGATGCGAAATGGTATAAACTGTAATATATATATGGGTCAGGTCTGGGCTTCCCATCGCATATCACAATGCGAGGGTGTATGTATGTTTAAAGGGTTCTGCGATCCCGCCGATGCGATATATGTTTAAATACACAGTTTTATTAATAAAACTATGGTATATGCATGTTTAAAGGCTTGTGGTCTCGCCGATGCAATATTTGTGAAATACATAGTTTTATAACAAAACTAAGGGTTTTCAGATATTTAAATAAATGGAGTTATATTATACGGGAAAGGGAAAATATTAAGGGTTTAATAGTATTGTTAGTGTTAATATGAAATATAGCGGAAAAGAGGAATAACACTAAGTGTAATGCTTTTTATGAATGTTTTGACTTTTCATATAGCAGTTATACTGAGGGTAAAGGTATTTTTATGGGTTTTTCGGATAAAAAGGGAATTTACATGGTATTAGGGAATTTATATGGTAAAAAGGGTTTTTACATAGTAAAAAGGGATTTTCACTTTTCCTAGGTAAAAAGGGGTTTTTACCATATGAAAAGGGGTTTTTATGGAAATGAATGAATATGAATGTATGAAGGGGAAATTAGTAAATACATGAATGAATAAGGATGAGGGGGGTTAATAAATTGACTTTGTAGACCTTCATTTGCTTTGTGTAATTGCCTCTTGGACAAAAAAAACATGATAAATGTGCATTTTGTCCAATCAATAATCAAACTGTTGCAATCTTTCTCTACTTACCCTTAGCTTATCCTATCATTTTTTCTTCAATTTGTAGGTGCATTTAAGCTAGCAAACCCTTTTCCTTTCTTCTTATTTTACAAAAGCAAACTATCTAAATCCACCCTTATAGCCTCTAAGGGCTCAGACTAAACTGATGAGCACCTTATTATTCTCTACCTAACTACTGGTCTGCCAAGATTAAACAGTTTGGAAAGATCTTTATTCTCTAACTATAACATCAAATTTAAAGCATGAAGCAGTCAAGATTAAACTGTTTGACTGTCATGGGTTGTGACATTTAAAACAAGCTGCACACATTCATTATTTTGCAGAAACAGAGTAGTGGCATTTAGACTTACTCACTTTCTGAGTTTATTTGTTTTCTTTCTACCTAACATTTTTTTTTGCCTTGATTTTTTAGAGCAGCTAACCTAACATTTTCTTTGATATGGACATTATCATCAAAAATATATTTTTTCACTAGCATTTTATTCACTATGTTATGTCCATATACATTGGGTTTTGGAGAATGATGTTGGACACTCAAAATGGATCAAGAAATTTACAATACCTTGATACCATTTTGACAACAAATATTTCTCATCAATGTGTATAGGACTGATCTGGTCTGAAGGTAGAGGTTCTCGTGGATTCTCCCCTTTAGAATGAAGGGAAGGTTCTTGTGGATTCTCCCCTTCTGCAAGGACAGAAGGTTCTTGTCTATTCTTCCCTTGTATTTCCAAAACAAAATTGATTCCAAGTTCTTTGCAGTTGGATTCAGCTAGAAGCTTAGCTAATCCTTGACCTTTTACTAGCTTGGTAGTCTTGATAGTTAGATCAAATTCCAGAATTTGAGTGATCCATCTACCTCTTTTCCCATCGGTGTCTGGTTGGGTTAAGACAATTTTGACAGCACTATTTGGGACATAAGTAGTAATATGTGAGTGTAAGACATATATCCTGAATGATTTCAGGGCTTGAATGAGGGCATAGGCTTGCTTCTCAATGATGTCATACTTCAACTCAACATCTCTCATAACCTTGCTAAAAGGCTATGGGTTGGTCATGGGAACCTTGATTTTTCTGTAATAAAACAGCAGCAAGGGTTGTTTCAGAGGCAAAAGAGAAAATACTAAATGGCTTAGTATAATTAGGGCTGGCTAAGGTGGGGGATTTGGAGATAGCCCTTTTTATTTGTTCAAATGCATGCCTAGAAGAAAGAGTCCATTTGACTTCATGATCCTTTCAGAGCATGTCTGTTATATCCTTCACTATCTCTGTATAATTTGGAATAAATCTCCTTAGAAAATTAATCTTGCCCAGAAAATCTTGAATCTCCTTTCTGTTTCTAGGCAAGGTCAATGTTTCTATGGCAGATACTCGTTTAGGGTAAATTACTACGCCCTCCTTTGAAATTATATGGCCCAACAATTTTCCTTCCTTAACAACAAACAAGGACTTCTTTGGGTTCGATGATATTCCAAATTTTCTACACCTGTCAAAAACCTTCATCAAGTGCTTTAGATGTTTCTTATCAGATTTAGAAAAAGCAGTTATGTCATCAAGATAAATAACCAAAAATTTATTTACCTGGCCCATAAAAGTAATGTCCATAGCTCTCTGAAACGTTGCTCCAACATTTCTTAAGCCAAATGGCATCCTTGCATACATGAATGTACCCCAGGGTTTAGTAAAAGTTGTTTTTTCTCTGTCTGCTGTATCAACATTCACCTGATTATAACCTGAAAAAGAATCAAGCATAGAAAGTCTTTGTGCTCCTGAAACCATTTGAAGTACTGGTCCATTTTGGGCAAAGGATAATTATCTTTTAATGATGCCTTATTCAGATTTCTAAAATCCACGCAAAGTCTTATTATTCCATTTTTCTTTCTAACAGGAACTAGATTTGCAGCCGAATTAGAATATCTAAGAGGGAGGATGATTTTGGCATCTAACATTTTCTTAATTTCTCTTTCTACAATTGGTAGAAGAACTGGATTTATTCGTCTAAGCTTCTGTTGTTACGGTTTTGCTTCTGGCTTCAAAGGAATCTTGTGTTGTATTAATGATGTATCATAGGTTTTTAAATCAACGTAAGTCTAGGAAAAAACGTCCTTATAATTTTCAGTAATTTAAAATATTGTTTGATTTCTGGGTCTAGAGATGTGCATAATTTGATATTTTTAATATCTTCATCAGTTCTAGCGTTAATCTCTTCCACATCGTCTTTTGAAGAAATGGACTCTGGGTTTTGGAAAACATCATTTTGATCGAATAATTTTTCTAAAGGAATGAGTCCCTTTGGAATAAAATTATTAGATAATTGAATAATGTTGTGATTAGCAATCTGGGCTTTAAAATCTAAATTATCATTTCGTTCTGCGTTTTCACTTATTTAAGTTTTGTCATCATCAATTTGCAAAAATAAAAAAATCATCTATTACCTGCAGAAATGATTTCAATTGTTCATCATCTTCGAATAATTTCTAATGTTTCAGATTATCTGGGATAGATGGCCTGTATTTGACTTGTATCTGATAGAATACATCAGTATGATCAAGAATTTTAAAAGCGCTAGCAGATATAGCAAAGGCATCTGCGTGAATATTCTGATCTTTGGGAATATGAGTCAAATTAAAAGCATCAAAAATATTTTCAACTGAATCCCATACCTCATTTCGGTAGGACCTAAGTCTAGGGTGCTTGTTCTGGAAAACATTTTTTACTTGCTTAACAATAAGTTCAAAATTGGTAAAAACACTTAAATTTTGGACTTTTAAGCTTTTGGCTAAATTCAATCCTAAAAGGAAAGCTTCGTATTCAGCTATATTATTAGTGACTTCGAAGTCTAATTTACATGATTGGGTTATATTTTCCTTTTCAGGTGAAATTAAAACAACTCCAGTTCCTGCCTCATCTTTTGTGCAAAAGCCATCAAAGAATAGTTTCCAAATATCAGTTTGGTTTGGTTCAGGACTTTCAACTACTTCAATCTTAACCTGAGTTTTATGTTGGCTTGAAGTGAGATGAAAACAACCAAAGTATTGATCCATTGCATAAATTGGATGGTTCCTTGGCTGGTCAGTCTTACAAACAATATGTGGAAATCTTACCTCTCTATATAATCTCAACTGCTCTCCTCCATAAACAGGAATAGTAGCATATGACATGTCCATCTGTAGAGTTCCCCTTAGTTTGGCACAACATGACCTAGAAAGGAGCATTCCAAACTTGGGAGGGATATCTGTGACAAAAATATCAAGTACTACACTCTTTACTGGAATTTGGGCAAGGGTAACCACTATATCCTTAATTAGTCCTAAACAGGGAACCCTTTTGGAATCAAAGGTGTACAAGTCATGGTAGGATTTAGTGATATTGAGTTTCAAAAAGTCCATGATGGATTTTGGCATAAGGTTGTGTGATGCTCCTGAATCAAGCATACAATTGTATAACATGGAGTCATTTGTTTTAAGAGTTACATAGAAAGGAGGTACTATCTCATCTATCATGTCTGAACTAAGGCCAAAAACTACTGCTGGTTTTTCATCTTGCAGACTTATGACATCACCTTCAGCATCAACCGAGGTGTTTTGTATCCATTTTGTGACTTGGCTTTTGTAACCAGGGTTTTTAGAAAGTTCTGACAATGGAATTGGGATCTTAACCCTCTCTAATTCTTTTTCAACATTAAATGCAGTCAAAATATTTTTACCAGCTTGGCAAGGATCAATTGACTGATCTAAGGGCTGAATAAGAGTTGTTTGAGCTTCAGCAGTTTTGGTACGTGTTTCAATGATTGGAGTTTCCCTTGGACGTCTCCCAAGACCAGGCCTAGGCCTAAGATCATACCTTTTGTTTAATTCTGCAATTGAAAATCCAGAAAAAGAATGATATTTAGAGACCTGTGAAGCTTCCTGTTCTTCTTGAACCTGATTTTGTTGTGAGAGGGGAATGATGGTTATTTGATTGGAAGAAGAATCCATACTATTAATATCTTCAGTAATTTTCATAGTATTATCATCAGGTTTTTGGTCATCTATTAATAGAGGAGTATGAACCTGTTGATCATTAGTAGGTCTATGAAGAATTTGTAGTGGTTGGCTTCTTTTATACTAACCTTGATTTTGGTTTTGGGGCCTAGTAACTGTTTGTTGTATTGTCCTAGGTTGGGTCTCAATCTTTGAAATCCTATTTGATAGGTTTATAAGAAGAGATGTTATTTCATCTATTTTTGAGTCTTCTGATTTAGTCTTAGAGGAACTAGAGTCTTGTTGAACAGATTTGAGTTTCCTTTGGGCCTTTTCTTCCTTAAGTTTCAAAGAAGTTGAGGCTGCCCCATTTGCTTCTACTTCTATAGCGTTTGTTTGCATATCTTCAAGAGTTCTTGAAGTTCTCTCACGTAGCATAATAACAAAGTCATCATCGAAAGATTTGGAAAATCTAGACTTAGATACTGCTACAGGAGGCTTACAATCAATAGGCATTTTGTGATAGAGTTTGTTGAATCTTTTGATAAAATTTGCTACTGGTTCGCCGAAGTTCCTTTTAAGCTCTTCAAATTCTGTGAGGAAGTAAAGAGGATCCTTTTTTACGCCCCACTGATTTTTAAATATGGTTGTAAGCTCTTCCCAACTTCTAATGGTAGATGCTGGTAATTGCCTAAACGGAATCCTCACATTTCCTTCAAGTGACTGTACAAACAATCTCATATAAACATTCTCTTGCTCAATATTCATATTGTCTGCAAAATCTAGGAAAGATTGAAGATGGTCCTCAGCTGAGGGACCAGTTTCTCCATTGTATTTGGGAAGGTATTTTAAATATCCAGCTGGGAATGCATCAAGGTTATTAGGTAAGACTAAGGCAACATATCTAGCATGTAAAATTGGTCAAAAAGCCATGACAACAGGTGGTGTATGAGGTGCTTGAGGTTGTCCAGGTGGAGTATGAGGTGTTTGTGTGGATGTAGAGGATGAAGAAGAAATAGAAGAGGAAGATGGTGTTTTAGGAGTTGGTGAACTAGTTAGAGGTGAAGGAGGAGGAGATCTCCTGAAAGACTTCAAAGGAGTCTTAAGAACTAGCTTTGGGACCTGTAAAGGAATACCTTCTTTTGATGCAAAGAGAGGATTGGTATATACATAAAAGGTCTCTTCAGGCTGTTAAGAAGAAGAAGCTTCAGGTTGATCAAAAATGGAGGGAATTGGATAGGTGGTAGGGGATATGAAATTTGTGGGTTTATACTCTGGTAGATTAACACCCAACTAAGATTCAATTTTAGGTGATCCTGGTGGTAGTGTGGGTATTGGATGAGATTCTAATGAATGAATAAGGTAGGATGACTTAAAATCAAATCCTCTATTTAGAAGTTCAGCAACCCTAGCTGATAAATGGGAGTAATCAGGACCAGATGGGATATTACTATAGGGGTCAGATGATTCTACTTCTTCAGATTGTAGGACTGAAGAGGAAGAAGAAGATGATCGGTGGTGTCCCCTTTTAGAACTGGCTTTTCTCAGAAGCCTTTCAGGATCTGACAGAGGTTCAACTATGTCAGCTTCTGAATGAGATCTAGTATGTTTATAAGGTGCCAGCTTGGGAGTGTGGAGTCGCCAAGGTGAATGATTTTAACCTTTCTAAACCTTTAATCACCTTTAAAGGAAAAGAATGAATGAATATCGTTGTCCTAAGGGAAACTTTAATGAAATTTGAATCCATGACAGTGGTGCCAATGTGATGTTGTACCTTTGAGATAGTAGTAGGTCAAGCTACCAATGCCAAAGCAGCTAAAATAATTGTTTTGGGGGTTTTTGGTTTTAATTTTGGAAGACCAATGAAAGAAGACAGATGTAGAATTGAAGAAATTTATCCTTTGGGTTATATTAATACTTCAGCAAAGGGATATAATAAAGCATTACACAGTGATATAGATAAAAAATAGTGGTGAGTAGAAGACAACAAAAAATATGATTATCACAGTTTCCAGACTGTAAAACAGAACAATCATAAGTTGGAAAACCTTCTGAACTACGTTCCAAAGATTCAAGGCAGTATACTTAAGCTTACACAAGATGCTGATGATTTATTGATTAGAGGGGATTAGCTACACAGACAGTTGCATTAATCCAATCTCTTAATAGATGATCACTTCAGGAGCTTATAGGAATCAATTGAAACTCTAATTGTTCCTACCTAGATATCTCTATAAGTCATAAGCATATGAAGAAAAACATAATGATTGAAAACTAGAAAAACTTACAGGATAACACAAAACTGTGTAAAACCAGATTCAGAATCCTCTGTTTTGTATTAAGGCCCCAAAAAGACTGAGTACATCAAGTGTCTACAAAAGCTTCCTTCAGAGGCGACTTCCAGGTTCAAAGTAGAACTAACAGTTAAGACTTTACAAGCAATGAACTATGAATCTTCAACTCCAAACAATTTACAACTCAAGAAAAGAGTTATTTATACAATAATGAAACTTAAGAAAAGATCCTCAAACAGATTAAGATTTTTAGGAAAAGAAAAATCTTCATGGCAAGAAGATAGGGGCAGTTGTTTGAACTGCTTCTTTCTTTCCCCTTTATTCAGGATGTGCTGGCTTTGTTGTCTGATATTTTGCCCCTTTAGTTGGTCGTTTGTTGGTATCCTTCATGCTAGCAGATTTCTTCATTTAACCCTTTTACTGATATTCTTTAAACTCTATAAATCTCTTTTGACCTGGTTGAGTGACCTTTACTGCGCTCCTTTTAACCCTTACTATGCATTCAGGTTTTTACTGTGTTTTTCAACAGTAAACCTCTCAAATTTGTCTTCAAACTGTTATGCAGGATTTTGTTTATAAGCCTGAAACAACAGTGTTCTTACCTGCAAAACACATAAATTTTTAAGGAAAACATGGTGACAGAGGAGGTCGTGATGGATTTTTTGTGCTTTCAAAGGCTATCAGAAGGAGTCCACGGCATATCGGAGGGGAAATGATGGGTTAAATGGCCGCAGAGGCATAATGGAGGCTGCGCTGTGTAAAACAGCCAGAACAAGGCAAAAATGGCGTTTATGTCTTTAATGGGAAAGACAATTAACTTTTGCATTATCAGGCGAAAATGAACAGTGGAGGAAGAAAGAGTACAGAGGGATTAAATATGGTGGGAATGGCTTAATGGTGATTAAAAACGTGATTAGCATTAAATGAAAACTTTTCAGGTCATTTCTTCGTTTAAATCGAAGATCAATTTAACACAGAAAAACCTTCACAAATCGCATATGGCAAACTTGAAATTTATGCATGTGGGCGGATAATTGTATCGGGTCCGGGTATTATTCGCATATCGAAATCGCAGTATGGCAGGGGTAAGTCCAGCGCAAAGGCATATAATAATGGGTGGACGCGATGTGAAATAAAACATGACATATACTGTGTCGGGTCCAGGCTAATCGCAATTGGATATTGGACTGTGGAAAGGGTTATGTTATAAGCAGGACTGCGATGGAGGGGTGGATGCGATATGGTAATAAGATGTAATATATATAGTGTCGGGTCGGACTTTATCGCGCATCGCATTTCGCAATGGCGAAGGGTTATGGTATTAGCGGGACTGCGATGGAGAGCAGATGCGAAATGGTTACAGCTTGAGTGGGCCTAATGGTTAAGAGCATGTGTTTCCTCCTAAGAGGTCACAAGTTCAAAACCAGAGGGGGGTAGAGTATGTATGCCTTCGTAGACTTAGCAGTCAAATCGCTGCGCGGAGGTGGGTCCCTTGTCCCACAAATAAGGGGGTCTCATACACCAATTGGTGTCTGGCTTGGCTGTGACCTTAAAATGGATAAAAAAAAAAAAAAATAAAAAAATAAACTTTAATATATATATGGGTCGGGTCCGGGCTTCCCATCTTATATTGCAATGCAAGGGTGTATGTATGTTTAAAGGGTTCTGCGATCCCGCTGATGCGTTATATGTTTAATAAAACTGTGGTATATGTATGTTTAAAGGCCTATCGTCCCGCCGATGCGATATTCGTGAAATACA